>JANAVB010040619.1:29823612-29923612 GCA_029216955.1 Iris pallida
TCATGTAGGTATATCACTGCACTAAAACACATCTCCTTGTACTCTATTTTCTGGGATATACTTTGGGTAAAAAAGACTAAACTATAACCTTTACCATGTTTCTTCCAACAAATTCCATACAGAAGACCTAGACGAGCCCACCTTCATGTAGGTATATCACGTGCACTAAAATACATCTCCTTGTACTCTATTTTTTGGATATGACTTTGGGTCAAAAAGACTAACTATAACCTTTACCATGATGTCGACTCTGACCACAGAAAGAGATTCAACCAAGACTCAAGACTTTCGACCAAATAAATGATTGTGATCAACTTAATTCCTTAAACGCTTAGCTTGTGCTATGTTGGTTGCTAACCCGTGCCTTTTATTTTCGTGCCTTATCTTATTCGCTTAGACCCTTAAATTTTTTTTCGCACAATAATCCGTAATTATTATCCAAACCCTACCAAGACCATGAAGAACCTAACCATATTATTCCCCAAATGTTTACTTTATTTGACTTCCCGTAACTCATGAAATCGTGTTTATTATGTTTCCTTGTAGTAGATGAAATTTGATGGCACCCTTCAATTCTATGACTAGATTAGAGAATCCCCATGGGAGATTAAAGGATATGAGGAATATGCTATGGTGCAAAAAAAACAATTTTTTTAATAAACTGTGGTATTAAGGTACGATTAGATGTGAAAGAATTATAAATTGACAATTGTCTTCAAGGAATAATCAGAAATTTGAGAATGAGGAATTGTGATGCTCAAAGGATTGATCCCATATCAGTAGACACGGAACTCCTAGTAGGAAGAGTTGATTTGAGAATTATAGGTTGGGAAAAAAATGATTGAGGAATTTATTAAATTCTAAAAGTTTGAGACTTATTAGAGGTATGTGATTTTTCCAAATATCAAGATTAGAACTAAGGTTACGACATTTATGAATTGAGATATGTTTTAGGAACCAAGTTTTGTGAGTCAAAATTTAGGAGAAACTCCAATTTGAGGAAAAAAATATTTTATGAAAAATTAAATTTTGTGGAATATGAAATTTGAAAAGACTGTATAAAGTTACTCTTGATAAGACGATTCGAGATATAACGATGAAGTTTGAATCAAGATTATCGAGCTAGTAAATTTTTAAGATTTGGAAAAATGTTGTGAGCTTACACATCTTGGATAAATGATAGTCTTTTTCGAATATAGACATTAATTGGGACGCCATGACATTTTTTCTAGACTATACCAATTTTTTTTTCTTATTGTTGTTCCAATTGCTTGCTGGATTCCGTTTCCGAATCGTTGCTTAAACTTCTTATCGATAAACTCTCATGCTTATGACTTTACCATCTTGACTAATACTGCTACTATAATCTAGTATTGCAAGCTTATTGATTTATCGAGCTTGTTCATGACTTATGTTATTGAGCGCGCTCACTAATCATATTGTCTAATCAGAACCAGTACATGATGGTCTGATCAACCAAGTTCACTTTGGTTCGCTTTTACCTATTGTTCTACGTGGATGGGACACAATTACAACTTGACCTCTAGAATCCCATCCACGACTGCCTTGACAATTCTTTTGAAATTATTCGGTCGTCTTTGAATCACGTATTCGTAATATCGGTTTTGATCTCTTTATTGCTTTCACCTTCACCTATTTTGGAAGGACGAAAGCACTATACTAGGATTTCTTCTAGCTGACCTATCACTTATGACCCTTGTTACTGAATGTGCCTATATATTCGCTTTAAACTCCTCGTCCTTTCTTCGACCCTACCTACCCTAGCTACTCCTAAATTTCTAGGACAAATTCTTTTAAGTTGGGTAGGATGTAAACTTCCTAAATTTCTACTATGTTTTTTTAATTTGGTATTTAATTGGTACTTCGAAATTGTACGTCGCGTACGAGTTTACGGTACGTATTTTCTCGTCGAGTGCGAATATGTGCGAGGTACATATTTTTAGAAAATAATTTTTTTTATATAGAAACAGTTTTCAAGATAATATATTGTAAATACTTTCTCGCCTGAAGTTGTCAAAATCATCGCGTCAAGATTTTTCCAAAATATTATTTAGTAGCAGAATTTAGAAAACAATGATCGTGAATATTTGCAAACGAGATTCATGAATCTAATTTATGAATACAATTTAATTTCTAATTTTGAAATTTATTTAGAATAAATATTTTATTATTGGAAAACATATTTTGAAAATAATGTTTGGTTTAAATTTAAAGCAAATTTGAATGAGATTTGTTGGATTACCCGAACAGTTTAATTTAAGGACGGGATTTATCTATATGGGTTGGTTTGAAGTTTAGTTTGACTTAAAATAGATTAAAGGGGATTAGTTTAAATTTTTGAATTTAAAAAATGACATTATTTAATAAGGATGTAAACCATTCTAATCCTTATCTAAATAGGAGACTCCACCTCCTATATAAGGAGAGGCTCCTGTCTATATTCCATAAATTTCTCAACCCAAATTCTACAACCCAAGCCATCGTGCATCGTGTCCGTTTTTTTCCTTTTTCATCCACTATATGGTTCCCAGTGCAAATACAGTAACTTATGTCCTGTCCGACACACCCGAACGTCCACCCTGCCGTGTCAAACACCTCCCAACACGGACTCATCCTATCCCAACCCTAAACCCTACTGCCACCACAATCTCCGTCCCTGGCCACTCCCTTCCGCCGCAGCCTGTACCACGATGCCACCAGTATCGACGCTAGCTTCCACCAGATTTCTCACCGCTGACCAATCCCGGTCGCTCTGGCTCAAACCCCGCCATCCACAAACCACCTCCTCTTCCACCTTCGCTGTCATCGACCAATCCCCGCCAAAACCCCGGTCAACCTATGGCAAATCACCAACATCACAACCACCACCACCCGGCAAACCGACGGAGCACCACCAACAGAATAGAAAGGAAGGGGAAAGAAACCCTTACCGCAGCCGCGAGCCACGTCGAGCCTCTGTTCCGACGCCGCCTTGGCCGCCACGCAGGTGCCGCCCGATGAAACCAGTCGCCGTGGAGTCCCTTCCGTCCCGTCCCGTCTCTGCGAAAGAGCCACATATGTTGGCCCACTCTCCAGTCGGCTGCCCCACCAGTCTCTGCCACACTCGACGACCACCTTGTGCCGCAGACGCGACCGCCGCCCAAGGAAAGACCCCGACACCGGATCCGCATCGCTCCGGTAACCTCCACGCCCTCTCCACCGTGAGGCCGTCCACACGCCGACTCCTTCTCTGGCGCATCACTGCTGCTTCCCCTTCCTAGTCGAGCCCGGCCTTCGGCTTCGCCCGGTCGCCATCGCGTCGTCTGGTGAGCCTCTCCCGAACTCTTCTTCCCCATCTCTCTCTCTCTCTCTCTCTCTTTCACTATAATGAATTGGGAGAGGGCTATATAGTTACTTTTTTAGGGATTATATTAGTATTATTATTATTATTATTATTATTATTATTATTGATAGTATTATTTAAATTCTGCATTATTATATTAGTGTTTGTGTTATTATTATTATTTAAATTTTTTGATTTAAGGAGAATATCAAGAACATTGTGTTTATTACTACCATTAATATTTGTTGTTATTTTGTCGTATGTTTCTAAAACTTATTTTGTAACAAAATATTTTATTTATTTCTGGCTTTACATCGATTTCCAAATAGGTAGTGTCACGACCCGTACCCGCTTTTCGGACGCGAGCTCGTGAGCAAGCCAGCTACGTATCGAGCGGACTCCAGCCCGACTCGAGTACGTATAAGCTGTCAAGGTCATGGGTATCATGTCTAATCTAAACTATATCTCAATCCACATGAATCATATAAAACAAGAATGAACAAATATGGGTCATGGTCTGCAGCCCATTAGCATATTGTCCGATTAGACTCTAAGAATGATATGAGTCTATAAATAAGCAGAGGATATCATGGTACTGAATATAAAGCACGAAAAGATAGTAAAGAAATATCACAAGCAAATACCTGTATCAAACATCGCAATCCTCTACCATCCTGCTCTGCTAACTAACTCTATGCAGTCGCTAAACCTGAAGAGATCATCAGGTCCTCAGAGGACTAGCAAGATACATAATATACAAGCCAACATGTAACATTAAAAAGAAGCAAGAAAGTAAGAAGCAATCAAGGATATCCAACTAGATAAAATGAACTAAGATGCAAGATCTATACGCAAGGATCCTAAGACACTGGCATGCCATACTAGAAATGGCTGGCTATAAACTGCAGTCAAGGCAAGTACTCACAATCTATAGTATCTCAATCGCTGTCAAGGCAAATACACACAACCAAGACATAGCCAATCCTAGTATAAAATCCTATAGACCGTAGTCAAGGTAAGTACTCACAATCTATAGAATGTCAAAGTCAAATCCTACTCAAGTCATGTCAAGTCAAGTCAATTCAAGTTATAATCAAGTCGAGGAAATCATGGTGTGGGACTAGATGACTCTATCAAGCAATACGTATGAGACTAACATAGTGTAACAGACAGAAGTATCACAGCAGAAAGGAACAAGAAACTAGAAACATGTAAAGTAAAACTATAATAGGATGAGTGTACCAGACATGGAATAGAGCAATCACGAAATGTAAGAAAGAACCACAGCGAGATGATGAACATGCAGATAAATTATACTGTACAAGTTGGCAAGGTATACTTGCCTGGGGGTTGCACGGAGAACCAACAATGTATCGCCAATCAACAAGTCAGAAAGTCCAAGTCATCACAACTGTCTCCGAAAGCTGAAATAAACGTCACCAACATTCTCAGAATAGTCAATTTAGCTAGGATTGCCTGTCCTTAAGTCCAATTCTGGACACAGGGACAAAACAATAATTTCGGGTAAAAACGATGTCCGCCGTTGGACCCGCTTTGCACCGAAAAGCGTGTCAGAGTCAATGGTCTCTAAAGTCGTCAAACTACATGTCTACAGATCCGGTTTTTCGATACGAACCCAACCGTATGTCCAAAGTTGGATTTCGGCGGGCCGTGCACAAAATCGCCCGTTGAGTGGGACCGTGGGGCCCGCAAAACGGCGTCCGATTCATCGGTCTCAGAACTGGACCAAACTTGGCATGCAGGACCAAAAAAATGATATGGTCTTGTTGGCATAAGTTTTGTCTCGATCTGACGAGCGTGCACAATGTTATGACTGAATTTGTATTGCACGGATACGGGGCGTTTCCGACGGATACGCATCAAATTCGTCGTGCACACGCGACCAATTTAAATTTCGTCAAAGCCCACACGACCACGAAACCGATACGCAGCTTTCGATGCTTTCGGTTCGCGACCACGTCGCCCCGGTTGGCGGGACGCACGTCGTGTGGATGGTTTTTATTGAATTCTCACAATTTCAAAAATAGGTTTTCCTGATTTTTAAACTGATTTAACTTCTTGTATAAACCACTAAAATTAAAACTAATAATTGGGTTTTGATCCCTGTTTGGTTGTCTAAATTGTCTTCAAATAGAATCTCAAAATCGTGCATGGATTGGGAGAAAACTGTCCGTGAACTAGAGTCCTTGGACTGGTTTTACTGTCGTGTTTCGACAGTTTTTCGTCGAACTTGGGTTCGATTTCTCGACAGGTATACTACGTATCCTTGTAAAATAATTTACGTACTTGGAAGAGGGTTATATCATGAGCGTACCAGAGTTGATGGATCATAAAATGGTCAAGCTTCGAGGGAGAACGACTGCCGAGAACTCAGCCTCCTAGTGCGACTGTCCTGCTGTTTCTGTGTGTGGTGCGCGCGCGGCCTCTGTTGCCGCCGATGCTGCCACTGTCACCGTCGTCCACCGCGGCAGTGCAGGGGAGGTTGCCTGGGTACGAAGTCGGCGCTAGGGTTTTGGGTTGTGGCTCCTCTCTGTTGTCGAACAGAAACTAATCAAGCGGGGGGGGGGGGGGTTTAACCGCTTGCGGTTTTGTTTACACAGGTCGGGGCTGGGCTGCCTCCTATGTAACTTCGGTTGGGGATCATTTGTGGCTTGGGCTAGGCTAGCTGGGGAGTAGTTAGTTCGGGCTGGGGGTGTTTAGCCGTGGGCCTTGTAAGGCCGGCTGCGCTTGGGATTTGCTGCTGTGGGGTTTCGTTCAAGTATTGGGGTTGGGCCCGGCTCCCTGCTGAGCTCGGTGGCTCTACATGGTTGGCCATGTAGTATGTGACCAAGTGAAGTGAGGTGTGCACGTGAAGCTTATAGCTGATGGCAACCAACTACAACTTAGCTGATGTATGATTGCATGCATGTGAAAGTGAATTACAACTAAATATATTGAAATGAATTGAATTGAATTTCAATTCAATTCAGTTCAAACATTCATTTCATTTCAATTCAATTCAATTCACTACTGTACTATATAATCATAATAATAACCGAGACCACCACCATGCACTTGTTGCTTTAGGCAGTGGTACAAGTCATATTTGGAGGGCAGAGTGTTTGGTGTGTACATATTTTTCTTTTCTTTTCCTTGTGAAAGTGACAACACTCCTGTTAGCTAGTAGGATTTGGGCCAACTCAAAGAGATTGCAACCGGGTTCAGCTATTTAGGGCCGGGTCCGGGCTGGCTTGCATCCTCTATATTAAGATATATATAATTCTATATATATATATATACACACCTATACATATATATAAATATACGTATACATATATAATTATTTATATATATACATATATCTATATACACATATATATTTATATTTATACATATATATATTCACACACATATAATAAATAATATCCATATACACACTTCTATACTCCTAATATATATACATATATACTTTATTCTTTTTCCCATATTTATTTCTGCACCCATACACCTTCATATATAATATGTTATTTGACAGAAATAATATAACAATATTAATAATAATATACTACTACTAATAATAATAATAATAATAATAAGCTGAATAATACTGAAATGACCCAATGGTAGTGTTGGGAGAACATAACCTACGCACTCCTCATTTGGCTCCGAAAAATCATACAAATATTGTCAAACACTTATTTAATAATACTAATACCAATATTGTACAATATTTAATAATTAGAAATGCAAAACCAAATTCTAAAATAATTGAAGAAATATTTGTACATATAAAATATGCCTACATGGTCGTCTTTGGTCCACTATATACCTACATGGGCTTGGAATTGACTTGTGCCTAATCGGGATAGGTTCGGGACAACCGGGTCTCCTAAACGTCAAATAATATAATTAATAAATAATAAAATCTTCGGTATGGTTAAGTCGTAACTTGGTCTGGTTTTCCTAGTTGGGACACTCCTATAGCTTTGTATTTTCCTAGCATGGCTAAACACTAGTCAAAGCACGCCACTGCACTATCCGTGCCATGATTCCTAGCTGTCTTGTACTCCAATTCTCAACCATGATTAAATTCATCTACCGTAATAATTACCCAAATAATCATTTATAAAAATTCTAAAAATTAACATTTAAATCAAATAAATAATAAAAAAATATTTTCAAAAATTTTCGGAAAGGGAGGCTACAGGTAGGTACCTTCAAAATATTATTATAATATTATTATTTTTGTAACTAGATATATACATACACCAAGCTATGTTTTTAACCATAACAAAATGATTTCTCCGTAATTCAAATACTTGCCAAAAAATTTTACTAATGCAATATGGTTTTCTACCTAGAAATCCTATTTGACCCCCTAGAGTTTTGCCTAAAAATATTTATTATTTTTAAGTATTTTTCTGGACTAATAAAAATGAATTTTTACAAATTACATATATAAAATATTTTCAAGTACTTACGTAGAATTATTTTTCAAGTATATTATGAAATATTTTCTAAAACATAGGACACGTGTCCCTTCGCTCAAACTCTCTTCAAATTATCCCCATTACTCATAGCTTATCGTGCTTCCCTATTTTCTTGCAACTTCGGACCATGACACATCGAACATGACTCTCGGACATTCAGGACTTGGTCGGATCACTGCACCACAACTGGAGTAACACCAGGCAAGATACCTTGTCATTAAACTGTTTATATTCAGTCTGCATTTATTTATTACATATCACTGTTCATTATTTTCGGTTCTTATAGTTCCTGATTTATTACCTGCTCAGTGATTATTAGTTTACTTTGTTATTATTCCTTGATTGCATATGAACCTAGAGTTAAGGGACTACCTTCTATAGTGTATCGCATACACCTTGACACAGTTGTACCAAAAGGATGTGTGAGATGAGTAGCATGTAGAGGTTCTTGCGTGTGGGTGATCCCCCATGTGCATGCGTTAGGGCTAACTGCTCATAGAGGCATGTTAGGAGACTTAGCAGTTAGTAGAGGTATATGAGTCATATATGTGACTCTGTTAGGCATTGGGTGGAAAGAACAGTTCCTTAACGTATGGGTCACTTATGCACTTCCCTACTGCTGGTTATCTCCGTGGGAGATACGGTCCTGGATCCTGATACTTGATTTTCTGCTGGCCTCTGTCATTCGATGAATGTTATGCTTTATGGTCTATGGTATCCTGATGGGGCCATACCTGAGATTTTTGCTCCTGAGCCAAATACCCATGCGTTGAAGGTTTGTTCTTACTTCATAAACATATTAGAATGGTCAGGTAACCCTCGTCAATGTCATATCACCCCGTTCCATTAGTAGCTTGGGACAATATCGCATCGCGGTATAGTGTGCTATCCCTTGTCCTTGTTTGGTTATAGGGATAGTCCACTGTTTCGATGATAAGGTATTGGATCTTGTTACAAATGGGATTATTTTACTTTACTTGGGATTGATGACATGTTATATATATTCAGTTATATGGCATGTACTTTATGTATCTTGTTACGTCCCTCTGAGGACCTGGTTATCTTTCCAGGTGTGTCTTGTGATTTCTGTTTGTGCTCTAGCTAAGGCCATGACTTGTGCTCTATTCTTCGAGATGTTGCTCTTGGATCGTCATCCCCTTCGCTCTACCAAAATTACTATCCTTGTATATTTCTTTCCTATTAAAATTTATTGGTAGTAGATTTGTCTCCGTCCAACGGTTGAACCATAATTATTCAAGTTGATTTTACATTATTATTCTTTTCATTATGGATGAGATTTAGTCTTGGATTACTGCATTTTACAGCTTATGTATACATACGATAGTTCCATATATTGGAGTATACTTCGTATGTATACAGCTGTCATGAATACGTACCTAGTCCAAAGTATTTTGGGACTGGGGCGTTACATAAACATAACCTAATTTGGATCTACTGATGTCTTGGCATCCAGCAAAATCAAAATCAGAATACCTTATGATAAAATTATCGATGTCATATAAAGAGCATATAATTTCTTGTTCTTTATAAATTACTTAAATAGTTTGGTTGTTGTCCAATGATCCATCCCATATTTTCTTAATTATCTGCCTAACATTTCAACTATTTACGCAATATCCAGATGCGTAGACACTTAAGCATACATTAGACTCCTACAATTAATGAACAGGGAATCTATTGTTTTCTTTAGTTCTAAAGCTATTATTAGGACACTGATTGAGACTAAACTTGTTTCTTTAGCAACATATGTCACTTGATTTGTATAAAGTACTTTAATCGATATAGAAAACCAAAAAAATTTGTCTACTCCTACTGAAATTATGATACACACAATCTTCAACAATGTTCACATCAAAACCAAACGAGGAAACCACTTGGTAAAATTTGTAGTACCGTTGATGAGAAGCTTACTTGAGTCCATAAATGTATTTTGTCAGTTTACAAACCAATTTCTTTAGATCTTCCGACACTAAGTTTTCTGGATGCACGGTATAAATTTTTTCGTTAATATTACCATTGAGAAATGTTATTTTGACATCCATTTGCTGTAACTCAAGATCAAGATGTGCAACAAGTGTTATGTTTATTTTAAAAGAGTATTTCAAAGATACCGAAAAGAAACTCTCTTTAAAATCAATCCCTAACTTTTGAGTAAAGACACTAGCTCCAAGATGTACTTTATAGCTCTCCATATTATCCTTCGAATCTTTCTTAATTTTAAACATCCATTTGCAATCAATGGGGTTCAAACATTTTCGTAATGGGACAAGTTCCCAAATTTTATTGTCTTGCATAGACTTATACTCCTTATTTATTGCATCAATCCACTTGATGGAAGTTGATTGGATTATCTTCCAATATTCCACATTCTTCCTTATTTTTAGCCATCAAGATAGCAGTTTGGAGAAACCGTTAATGTTGGTGAAAACTTTTATTGACTTTGGCCTAGATGACGGCTATTAGCCATCAAGAAAATAATTTATTTACGTTTAAAATCCGTCAATGAAAGTTCATCTAAAGCAGAAATTAGCTTATTGTTGACCTCTTATATTAGTCAAGAGAAGCTAAATTTTTGTATAGCCAAAATTCCATTTATATGAATCGAACACAGACATAATATCAATAATCCAGAAGATATACACACATCAAATAACTATAAAACCTAATCTTTATATTAGCAAACTGTAATGTTTATACATCATAAACTTTCAACACATTTACACACATCCAACCACAAAAATCCAACACATGTCCAACCACAAATATATCTAAACCAAAATATATAGTTTTCTTACATCTTAAACATCCAAAACGATATTTATGCTAGTAAAACTAAAATATGCATAGCAAACCTGACGAGAGCATATCGATCCCTCCCATATTCGCAGCACCTTCATTTTTTACTCCAGAGAGAACAAGAGTAATATATTTATAAATATCTTGGCAGGAACAACATATAAATAAAATCTAAGCTAATACTCAAAGTATCATGAAATTGACATCCCAAATAGAAGCAATATATAGAGGAAGAAAGCTATTGGGTGAATGAGTTTAACATTTGAACTTTGAGTATCACGAAGTGTAGAATCTAGTAGGGAGGTAGTTAATCATGTACACCTATGTTAGTATATCCATGAGGGAGTGTATTTAGCATTAGCAGCACCTGCAAACGTATGCGACTACATTGCATTGCTACAGTCTAGTGCATGTACAATAGATGTGCAATAACTGCATGTGCGGCAGTAGTAGCTACGGTTCTGGACTACTAGTGCGAGAAGCAAGAGCCATAGTACAAACTGCATATTAAAGCAGCAGTATTTTTCAAACAACAACGTTTGGGGCAGCAGGTTGTACTGGTGTGTATAGGTGCAGGAAATAGAGTATCAGTGCACACGTGTATAGAGTATCTATGGAAGTATAAACTTTTTATCCTCTTTCACAAACTTCTCTACCTCGTTAACCATTCTCTCCACCTACATGTTCCCATGTTAGATAGATGATGTTACAGAAGAAACAAAGTTCAGTATGAGATTATCCAGCCAAATGGCATCAAATATGGATGAGTCTTGAATTGTCGTTAACCACTTCCTCCACATACATGTTCCCGTGTTAGATAGATGATGTTACAGAAGAAACAAAGTTCAGTATAAGATTATCCAGCCAAATGGTATTAAATATGGATGAGTCTTGAATTATGGTTAGTAATTGAAAAGGTATTATAGTGTAAGCCAAGATATACCAGTTAAGTCAAACGAATTTTGAAGAATATCTAAAGTATGGAATCAATTCATTGTAGGACAGCCAACAGATCTGGTACTGCCACCGAATGAATTCATTCATTCACTTGGTTATGAGGTTTGATATCTAAGGTAAACTATCGCTGACAATTATCCAGGCTAGTGTATCAATCACTTCATGGCATGACATGGCAGGACAACTAGAACAGAGTAGATACTGTAATTAGTTATCGGTTGGTTATGTGATTTTGGCATCTTAACATAAAAAAGCCAAGATACTCTAACGAAGGTAAAAAGCCAAGACACTCTAACGAAGGTTAATCATTCTTGAAGACCAATCTGCTCTGGTACAACGTTCGATTATGACAGTGCGAGTACTGAAATTAATTTCTGGTGGTTGCAACCTTTTGGCATGAAAATATAATTCTAGTGAACAGGAAGGGGTCATATTGCTGAAGAAAGATGAATATGCTATTCAACTATGATAGTATAGCTCAGCTAATTAACTTTGTAAGTAGTACCTCATCGCTCGACAAGGTGCTGGCCCAGTTATTGTGATGTCTTGCTTCTTTCCAGTGCCTTCATCATCGTCTTTGGGATTACAGACTTCATGGTATCACTGCACAATTGTATATTGGATCTACCCTCATCATGGTCTGAGGCACCTTCCTTTTAATGTCCCAGCATGGCTTGCATATTTTTTCTAGCCCATTATAGAGCTACAAAAATCACATCTACAATAAAATAAAACATTGTACATAAGAATAACTGGCATAATTCATTATAGTTGTTAATACATAATAGTTTTTATCAAGTAAGTAGATTAGTGTTTTCAGTTATTGGAGCATTATCTGTTTAGTGTTTCAAGCTTGGGATATCATTCTCTAACCACATTTTGAATTGGTGAACTCTTAGGCCTTCACTAATAGCGATAGGCTTGTCCAAAACGAACCATGCCAATTAGTCAATAATCTTAAAAATTGTAGAACTTCAAAAGAATTATGAGTAATAAAAAATATAAAAAATTGTAAAAATGTAAATCTTCCTGTTTGCAGGGAATCAAGTCATTTTAAGTACAATTTTTTCTTGTAGTGATCTATCAAGTCACCCTGAATGAATAAAGTTACTTTCAGTTTCTTCTTTCTTACAGTTCCTCAAAATGAATAAATAAAGATAGATTATATAATTAGCCCAAACTTTTTTTTAAGAGAGAGAGAAAGGATGGAAAATCAACCCAAACATTTTCTAAGCATTTCATCAAGAAATCATAGATCTATCAACTATCAAGTTATAAATCCAATATGATGGTTTACACTACCATTCAGTCTTGTTTATCAAGTATTGTGAGATTACCTTCAAGTCCCTTTGGTAAACACCTTTATCATGACAATAGCTTATAACATCAATTATCTGCTGAAAGAGCCTTCCCTTCAGTACCTACCAAACATTTAAAGAAAATGAGTTTTCAGTTTGCTAGCATTGTATGAATCCACATATTGACATCAAGTTTATTTGATGCCATGGTACTCAAAGTAGCCCAGAAACAAGGTTATCATCTGAACAACTTCCATAACAATCTACCTAAATAGGGAATTGCTTACAATTTTGACAAATAGTTCACCCCCATCTACATATTCAAGGACTATGTAAATTTTAGTTATGCTTGCTGATACCTAAATTTCATAGCAAGTATCAAAATGATTGATACAGATACATACAATACAAATTATTTCACATAGGAAAATAGAAAGAAAACAAACAAATAATTACTGTTATTGGATACATCTACGCACTGTCAAAATGTAAGTAATCTTTTTTTCTTTATTAGATGTTGTTTACCACAAAAGCTGCATGTTCATCCTAAACCAGTAAGTACACCTATATCTATTCGATACAAATACAATCTGAGTACCTCCTAGTTTTACAATTATAAATGGAACATAATTGGTAAGCTAATTATTCCTTCTAAAAACTGGAAAAAGATAGAAGACATTAAAATGAAAAAGTAAAATTACACTAGTAAAGAACTTTCTAAGAACTATACCAACAAGTTGAACATTCAGAATAGGCTAGTATAAGGAGAATATGCATACTTCACAAGACAAGTTACATTTGGCTTGCCTACGGAAATTTAACAGTTAGGGAAGTCAATATGAAGTGAACCAACCCAAAACCATGAGGAGTACAATCATGGGTTAATATGAAGTAAAATTACTAGAGAAGCTGGGGAATTGTAGGAACATGTAAGGTATTTCCATAACCTTTTTCAGGTCAGGATTGTAACTTAGATCATGTGTTGGGAGCAAATAAACCATAACTAAATTTACCCTCCTTATGGGGTTTCTCAGGCATTTGTCACACGAAACTGTTCCAGTCTCTCAAAGTGGTTATATATTAAATAGAACATAGTCATATTGTCCCTTGTAACAAGCAATCAAATACATTTGATTCATTAGAGGACCTGTCAGTTGAATGGAATAATAAGTGAAATGACTTATTCATTGTCCTGATTGGGAAATCCAAATGTTTTGTATAGCATAGTAGCAGCTTTGATCAACCTAGACCTTGGCAGCTTTGGCGGTAGACAAATCAGCGTATTATTATCAAATCCTTCTCCCATCGTAATGGAATTAGTATAGAGAATGAGAAACCTCCACAAAAGTATTGACAATGACATTCTATTTATGCCCGGATGTCAACATGACCTGAACCTTTTGTGTTGTTCCAAATTTCTAGCAGAGAGAGCATGAACATGTGTACGAAATCTAAATGGTTAATTAGGATTTCCATTCTTTAGAAAGTCAAGCATACTTTGCAATCCAAGATGAAATGATTCAAGGTAAGCATGGTAGGGGAGAGAGAGATTAGGCGTGCAGGCAAGTTTTCTTTTAGTCAACTTCTTGTTGGCCCATTGGTCATGGTCAAACCTGATTTTAATAATTGATCAAACTTTGTCTCAATATACGAATTAATTCAGATGTATACTAAAGACGTTTTGGACACTGATCAAGATTGGATAACTACTCAGTTCAAGACCGAAGCTCTGTTTGCCACTCAAGACTGTATTTTCTTACGAAATGTAATTTTCATCTTTATTGAGTCTAAGAATACATTGTACACCAAGTGGTACTGGCAAATAAGCTATCCGAAATTATTTTTCAAAATTGACCTATCTTTTTAAAATGACCTATGTTTTTGAAAAACATCTGCTTTTGCAAAAAGCTTCTGAAGGATTTTCAAAAAGTCAAAAATAATTTTCACAAAATAAACCTGACCAAACTCTGACAGAACTCGGTCAGCGTTCGGCCAAGTGAACGTTATGTGAAAGTTGGATTTTGAAACTTGGTCTCCCTTCAGTTGCGGTTTGTTAGAAAGAGTTCTGTCCGAATTTTGCCCGAATTCTGTCAGAGTTTTGTCTTTGGAAAAACTATAAATAGAGAGGAATTCTGATCATTTCAAAACACTCATTCACTTTCATCTTCTCTCTTCTAAAGCTTACGTTTCTTCCAAAGAGTTTTCAAAAGCTTCCATTTTCAAATCCCAAGCCAGTTACAATTCTCTAGTCAATTTGTCGGTACGGTGCAGTCTAGAAGATTTCAGAGAAATTGTAATCAGAGGCTTGATTGAAGAAAGACTCTTCAAAATTGAAGTTGGTTGAGTTCTTCATATCAAAGCTCGCGTTTTGTAGAAGTTGCAAGGATTTCGTACGAAAAATTGCAGGATTTTCCAATAGTGGATTCAACTGGAAGCTAGAGTTCTTCCGACTGGACTAATCCTCACAAAAGAGAAACCAGTATAAATCTCTGTGTTTGTGTTTTCCTTCTGATTACTCTTTTCTTTACAGTTATTTACTTTGTGATTATTATTACTATGATCTAACTGCTAACAAGTTTTAATTTAGCAATATTTTTGCTGCCTACTCTATTCACCCCCCTAGAGTATTCTGCTTTATGATTTCGTTCCTACAATTGGTATTAGAGCAGGTTATACAGGTAAAGCAAGGTACTATATTCAGTTATATTCAATTTTTGTATAGATCACGGCATTACACATGGCAACTATAAAATTTACAAGTGAAGGCTAAGCCACAAACAGACCTCCACTGTTTGACGACACAAATTATACTTATTGGAAAACACGAATGAGTTTCTTCTTAAAATCTCTTAATTTTGACTTATGGTCTATAGTTATTGATGGCTACAAAAAGCCTCATCGTATTAATGTTGATGGAGTTTTAGTTGGAAAACCCCATGATAAATATACGGACGATAAAAAAAAGGTCAGTCTTGACGCACGTACTATTAATGCTTTATTTTGTGCTTTAGACAGAACTGAATTCAACAGGGTGTCAACTTGCACAACATCAAATAAAGTGTAGAAACTTCTCGAAGTAATCCATGAAGGAATAACACAAGTCAAGGAGTCAAAGATCAGCAGACTTACTCAGGAGTACGAGGCGTTCAAAATAAAGCCAAGTGAATCAGTCACTCAGATGTTTACGAGATTCTTGGATATTGTAAATCCCTTGTCTTCATTAGGCAAGAAATATAGTAACCATGAGAAGATTTGCAAACTTCTACGAGCTCTCACAAAGAATTGGATTCCAAAGGCTAGAGTAATCATTGAAGGAAATGACCTCTCAACAATGTCTCTGGAAACACTCATGGATAAGCTACTCACTCACGAGTTAGAACTTCAAGACTTTGAAGATGCTACACAAAAGAAGAAGTCAGAAAAGTCGATCGCTCTCAAGGCTCAACATAAAAGAACTGTCGAAGATGATTCTGACGACAGCGACTCTAACTTTGAAGATCAAGCTCTTTTGGTAACAAAATTCAAGAAGTTCATGAGATTTAATAGAAGAACAAAATATAGCAACAACAACAACAATGAGGAAGATCCCATTTGCTACGGATATAAGAAGAAAGGACATATGAATAAAGACTATCCAACAGCATCATCATCAATAAGAAAAAGCAGCAAATATGACAAAAGCTATCTGAAGAGATCTACATCAAGGAAGTATGCCAATACAAGCATATGGCATGAAAGCGAAGCCAGCGATTCAGAAGACGAACAATCAGATGGCGCTACAAATGTATGCTTGATGGCTTGCGATCAGGTAATCACAAATCCTCTGTTTGATCCTTATGATGATTTCACCTTTGAGCAACTAGGAGAGGCTTTCAGTGACCTGTTAAATGATTGCAGGAAACTGCATAGTAAATATGAAACCTCTAAGAAGGTACTCAAAGAGTACAAAGGTGTGATATGAAGACTTACCGACCAATTAGCTAATGTTAGAAATAATGACTCTTCTATTGAGTCTGGTGAGCTTTCATCTATTAAAGTTGTTGTTACATGAGACTATTAAGTCATCCGAAGAAAAAGACCAAACTATCATCCATCTAAAGGAAGACCTATCTAAGGAGAGAAAGAGTCTCTAGTGTGCACAAGTCAGAATAAAAACACTTACATCTGACTATACTAGATTATATGACACCTCCAAAAAGTTGAAAATTAGTTTAGAAAAATGGCATGAAGTTGCTGGTTTCTATTCGAACACGTGTCAATTACCGAATCATCGGAACACACCCAAACCAAACACTATCAGACCAAACCATACCAAACCTATACCCAAGAAGACTAATAGGCATGCATTCTTCTATACTAAAAAACCAAAACCTACCAATCATGCACCTCACACAACTTTAAATACTCAACATGCAAAATGCCATTATTGTGGCCTCATTGGTCATATATCTTCTGCATGTAGAATCAAAAAGTTAGTAGATTTAAATGTTTATGCATGAATACCAAAAACTAACCTGTTAAGACCCTACAAGAAATGGGTACCAAGAGTTTCATCTACAAATTATTTTATAGGTGGAACGCCCTTCACATGCTAGAAGCAAATGGATCCTCGACAGCGGTTGCTCATGGCACATGACCGATGATGCTTCATTATTTGCATCACTGTCAAAGAAGAATAAAGAAGGATACGTCTCCTTCAGTAATAATTTAAGAGGGTACATAATCGGTATCGGTGACATTGGTAAGGCTCCCTATCTTGTGATTAAAGATGTCTGTCTAGTTTCCGAGTTAAAACATAATCTGCTCAGCATAAGCCATTTAGCTGATCACGGTTATGGCATTAACTTCGTCAAAGACAAATGTACTATAGTTGATAGTTCAAATGATAGTACTATCTTTGAAGGTATCAGAGAAGACGACATATATATTTTCTATCTGTTAGAAGATGCTAACAAAGCAGGTAGATGATTGATGGCCAAAAACATTGAGAGTCAACTATGGCATATGAGACTCGGTCATGCAAACATGGATACAATTTCAAAACTATCTAAAAAAAAATTGGTACGTGGCTTACCGGACATATCTTTCAAGAAGGATACGGTATGTAGCGAATATGAAAAGAACAAAGCTACCCGATCCGTCTTTAAATCCAAGAACGCTGTACGTACCACTAGACCTCTACAATTGTTGCATATGGACTTATTTGGACCAAGTAGAATATCTTGTCTAGGTGGTAAGTTATATGCATTTGTCATTTTAGATGATTTCTCTAGATATATATGGGTATATTTTCTTCCACGCAAGAACGATGCTTTGTCAGAATTTGTCACATTTTGCCAGAAAGTACAGAATAAAAAGGTTTCATAATTACTCGTATTCGTAGTGATCATGGAGGCGAATTTGAGAATGCAGTGTTCAAACAATTCTGTGACACACACGATTATTTGCTTGAATTTTCTTGTCCTAGGACTCCACAACAAAATGGAGTTGTGGAACGTAAGAACAGGACTCTATCTGAAATGGCTAGAGTAATGTTGAACCAGTTTAGTCTACCTAGATACTTTTGGGCTGAAGCTGTCAATACAGCGTGCTATATTCTTAATAGGGTTCTAATTCGACCTATATCGAAAAAGACTTCTTATGAACTATGGTTTGATAGAACACCCACTGTTTCATATTTCAAAATTTTTGGCTGTAAATGCTTTATTCTTAATACTAAAGACAATCTGAGCAAATTTGATGAAAAGACCGATGAAGGTATATTTTTAGGTTATGCAGCAAAGAGCAAAGGGTACATAGTCTTCAACAAGAGAACCATGATCATCGAAAAATCAATTAATGTCAAGTTTGATGAACTAAATCAACATTCAGATGATGGCGACAATGAAGACGTAATTACACCAAGTACAGCTACTACAAAACCTTCACACAAAGATGCAGAACCTTCACACCAAGCCCCAGATGAGTCTTCAAGCAAAGAAGTCGGAACCAGCAATCCTGAGGTTACGACAAAAGAGATGAGATTCTTGGCAGATCACCCAAAGGACTTGGTAATTGGTGTGATTACCAAGGGTGTAAGTACTCGTTCCTCTAATAAAGATATAGCTTCTTGTGTTACTTTTATTTTCAGCTTGAACACAAAAACATTGAAGAAGCATGTAGTGATAATTTTTTGTTAGATGCTATGCAAGAGGAATTAAACCAATTCGAACGGAATCAAGTTTGAGAACTTGTTCCCAAGCCCATTGATCATCCGATCATTGTCACCTGTTGGGTATTTTGAAACAAATTGAACGAGAATGGTTTAGTGACTCGTAATAAGGCTCGACTCGTAACTCAAGAATACAATCAAGAATAAGGTATCGACTATGATGAGACTTATGCCCCAGTTACGAGATTAGAATCCATTCGCATGTTATGTGCATTTGCATGTTTTCATAATTTCAAATTATTTCAAATGGATGTTAAAAGCGCATTTTTGAATGGTTTTATAAAAGAAGAAGTTTATGTAGCTCAACCTCCAGGTTTTACTGATTTCAAAAATCTTGATTATGTTTTCAAGTTGAAGAAAGCCTTATACGGTTTAAAACAAGCCCATCGTGCTTTGTACGATCGTCTAAGATCTTTTCTACTTGACAACGATTTTTTAAAGGGAAAGGTTGACACTATATTGTTTATAAAATCTTTGAATAACAATATTCTTTTGAGTCAAGTCTATGTAGATGATATTATTTTTGGATCTACTGATGAATCTCTTTGTTAAGAATTTTCAAAGTGTATGCAGAATGAGTTTGAGATAAGCATAATGGGAGAGCTAAAATTCTTTTTCGGACTACAAATTAAACAAACAAATAATGGGACGTTCATAAATCAAGCAAAGTACACAAAGGATCTATTAAAGAAGTTCGACCTAGCAGCAGTCAAACCTCTTAGCACTCTAATGGCGACTTCAACCAAGCTTGATATTGATGAACAAGGCAAACCCGTTGACATACGTAAGTATCGAGGTATGATCGGTAGCTTACTGTACTTAACTGCTAATCGACAAGAAATTATGTTTAGTGTTTGCTTGTGTGCACGTTTTTAAGCCAATCCTAAGGAATCACATCTGTGCGCAGTTAAGCGTATCTTCCGATACCTTAAAGGCACCGCTTCTGTCGGCTTATGGTATCCCAAAACTATGTCATTTGACCTAATCATTTATTATGATGCTGATTTTACCGGATGCAAAGTAGATAGAAAAAGTACCAGTGGTATATGTCATTTCCTAAGAAAAGCTCTTGTCTCTTGGTTTAGCAAAAAGCAAAATTCTGTCGCATTATCAACAACCGAGGCTGAATATATTGCCGCAGGACGTTATTGTGCACAAATTTTGTGGATAAAACAAACTTTAGAAGACTATGGATTGTATTACACACATACCTATTTTCTGTGATAACACTAGTTCTATTAATTTGACTAAGAATCAAGTATGTCATTCTCGTACTAAGCATATCGAGATTCGACATCACTTTCTTAGAGTTCATCAACAAATGAAGATATAGACCTTGTATACATAGACACACAGAATCAATTGGCTGACATACTCATAAAATCTCTAGCGGAAGATCGTTTCAATTATTTACGTCGAGAATTTGGAATTTTAGATGTCAATAATATTAATTAATTTTGTTTTATTTATTAATTTTTCAATACTCAATAACTGTTTTCAAGACAAGTCTAAAAAGAGTCTGTCTGTCACCACGACTACGATCGAAGCGAAACGGTATTTAAGAGTTCTCCGGTGAACCTCCGTTAGCTGGGATAGTACTGCTACAGCTAATCTGAAACAGATGCTGAGTAAAGAATATTAATTTATAAAATAATATTAATTATATTATTTGAAATTTAAAATTACTAAACTTTAAATTAAAGATTTGAAATGAGTTGATGAAAAAGATGTGGCTCACAAAAAAAAATTTAATAAAAAAAAAACCAGGAGAACCCTAGGCGAATTCGGCCCGAGTTCTATCCGAATTCGGCCAGAGTTCGGCTGCTGGTATATATTTTTTAAGTCAGAATCCGAGGCCCCCATCTTCTTCATCTCTTTCAAACTACATCAAACAGTAGCAGCAGTCGCCCAAAGTACCCAAATCCTAGTTTTTCTCCACCTCCTTCCTAGTTTTTCTCCACCTCCTTTCTTCCAATCTACGTGGAGATTTTCATCCAAATTTTAGATTCGTACGGAAAATCGCATCCTCTACAGCATACTTGATTCTTAGAAGGTATAATTCCTTCCCTCCTAAACTTTCAAATTTGTAGGATTTCTAGTTTTGGGAAAGAATGCCTAAGGGATTCAATCCTTTCGAGAGGAAGAAGACCCATGCCAGTGAAGAGGCATCGTCTTCTGATCTGAACACGGACTCCCTCTTTTTTCCGGTCCAATCGGATGACGGTGTATCGGATGAGTTTTACTTCAAAACTCACGACCAAGCATTACTTTGGTATGCCGACTTTGATATACGTACTATATGCATCGGATCTTCGATTAAGTGGATTGTATTTCCTGATCACCGTCCCTACTTTGAGGCATCAGGGTTACACCATTTTGCTACTTTATAATTCCCTATCGCCACTAATGCCATTAGATTGTTCTATTGCAACTTTGTATTAGACACTTTTACCGCAAGGACTCATGTTGGCGAGATCGATATCGAGTTCAATAATGCATTGCTAGCGGAAATCCTTGGTCTTCCAAACGAAGGTGCCCCGCTCGATGACATCACTGACTTCGATTTCCCCGAGGGCACGACTCTTGTTAGTTTCAAGAATGAGCTTTGTTCCCCCGCACGTGTTCGTCCTGGAAAGTTTAAGGCCAATAACTTGAACTTGTTTAACTACGAGTTACATCGCATCATATATTGCACTCTACTTCCAAAATCCACTTCAAAAGATGATGTCACTACACTAGAACTTTCTGCTTTATATCACATTCTTAAGGGGATTCCTTTTTCTGCCCCTAAGACTATCATTCAGATGATGGGTAGGTGTTGCGGAAGAGACCGCAACCTCTCTTATGCGATGCTTATTCCACGCATCTTTCAGCATTTTGACATTTACTTATCCACTTGTGCTCTGGACCCTGAGCCTAAGTTCCTCAAGCTTTCTCGTCGCAGCATTGCCACTGCTCCTCCACCTCCTACACCTACTCCTACTACACCTGCTCCTAATGCACCGGGTCCTCCTCAGTCTTATCCTATGACCTGTGAGGGTATTCATCAGCACCTATCGGATCTGTAGAAATTCTTTGTTGACACTTCCAGGGAACATGAGTTCCGTGACGTGACTCGGTTCCAGGCTATTGCCAACTCCTTTGTCGATCTCAGATTTGCACAGATGGGTCATTCTGCTAGCTCTCTTCCTAGAGACCCTTCTGTATCTGGTTACCGCATTGATGATGAGGCAGTCCACTCTCTGTTCCAGCCAGGGAACGCTTACGATTGGTATCGTACTTTTGGTGCTACTCCACACGCCTCTGGAGCTGGCACTTCTGGAGCTGGTCCATCTGGACATGCTGGCACTACAGCAGATGACGATGAGGATGAGGATGATTTTTGAGTTGTTATACTTTTGAGACTGATGACTTTGTCTTTTGTTTACTTGGAAATGCTCCGACATTCCAAGATAGTATCAGTACTATTATTTGGATATGATTTGTGACTTTTGATCGACATGTTTTTCTTATTCAGCTTAGCATATTATTCAGTTTAGCATTTTCAGTTCAAGATTTTATTATAGCATTATCTTTTTTATGCTTCCATATACATGCCTGTGACAAATATTATCTGTTTATTTTATACCATGCCTGTGTTGAATGTTTTATATCTTTTTTTGTGTTTCTTCACTGATTGTTACTTATGCATTTATTGTCGGGGAGCTCTCTTTTGCAATTATTTTGCTAAGTGACAACGGGAGAGAAATAAGATCTAACATCTTAATGAATACATGTTATGAACAATTATTCAGTACTATTTTTTGAATTGATAAAGACCAAAGATGTTATATCGGTCAAGGTTTGTCAATAATCAAAATGGGGGAGATTGTTGGCCCATTGGTCATAGTCAAACCTGATTTTAATAATTGATCAAACTCTGTCTCGATGTACGAATTAATTCAGATATTTACTAAAGACATTTTGGACCCTGATCAAGATTGGATATCTACTCAGTTCAAGACCGAAGCTCTGTTTGCCACTCAAGACTGTATTTCCTTACGCAATGTAATTCTCATTGTTATTGAGTCTAGGAATACATTGTACACCAAGTCGTACTAGCAAATAGGCTATCCGAAATCGTTTTTTAAAACTGACCTATCTTTTTAAAATGACCTATGTTTTAAAAAATATCTGCTTTTGCAAAAAGCTTCTGAAGGATTTTCAAAAAGTCAAAAACAATTTTCACAAAATAAACCTGACCAAACCCTGACAGAACTCAGCCAGAGTTCGGCCAGATTTTGGCCAAGTTGAACGTTATGTAAACGTTGAATTTTGAACTTGGTCTCCCTTTAGTTGCAGTTTGTTAGAAAGAGTTCTGTCTAAATTCTGCCCGAATTCTGTCAGAGTTCTGTCTTTGGAAAAACTATAAATAGAGAGGAATTCTGATCATTTCAAAACACTCATTCACTTTTATTTTCTCTCTTCTAAAGCTTTCGTTTCTTCCAAAGAGTTTTCAAAAGCTTCCATTTTCAAATTCCAAGCCAGCTACAATTCTCTAGTCAATTTGCCGGTACGGTGTGGTCTAGAAGATTTCAGAGAAATTGTAATCAGAGGCTTGATTGAAGAAAGAATCTTCAAAACTGAAGTTGGTCGAGTTTTTCGTATTAAAGCTCGCGTCTGTAGAAGTTGCAAGGACTTCGTATGAAAACTTGCGGGATTTTCCAATAGTGGATTCAACTGGAAGCTAGAGTTCTTTCGACTGGACTAGTCCTCACAAGAGGAAAACTAGTATAAATCTCTGTATTTGCGTTTGCCTTCTGATCACTCTTTTCTTTACAGTTATTTACTTTGTGATTATTATTACTGTGATCTAACTGCCAACAAGTTTTAAGTTAGCAATATTTCCGCTGCCTACTCTATTCATCCCCCTCTAGAGTATTCTGCTTTATGATTTCGTTCCTACACTTCTGTGCTAATATTCCTTTCGGGATGCTAGCTAAAGACGCGTAAATAAACATCAGCAAAAGATGTAAAGTACTTGTGCATAAAAGCATATCACAAGCCTTCAATATTCAAAATGCTCTTCCATGTCATGATTTTAACTTTATAATTCTTGGTATTGCTTTTGCCATAACCTCCAAGCGCATGTTCAGTTTATTGTCAAATACATAAATAAATATATACAATGGTTTAACCATACCTCATATAGATGCTCAGATGCCATTACTCACAACTGTCAGAACGAAGCTACTTTTGAATAGCACGACGAGCTCTCCCTTCTCTGCCATATCAGATACAATATCACATCCTCCCAAGAGTTCCCTTTTAACAAAAACCTGAGGAAAACTTGGCCAGTTACTGTACTGCTTCAGTTTCCCTCGTAACCCAGGATTGTACTCCTCATCAAGCACATCAACACATTCAAAACCCAAAGTCTGAGGAAAAGTTAGCCAGTTAGGGAAGTTAATATGAAGTAAAATTACACTAGTAAAAGCTTTGTTAGTCCTAGTGGAGGCTTCAGCAAATCTCTCAACTAATTATTGGAAGGAAACTTAATGCACTCAGACACTTAATTTGTTGTAATCATACAACTGACTATTCAATAAGGCAGTTTGGACATTCACAGACCACTTGAATATTTCTCCAAAATTGAAAGACAATCAAGAAGAACAACAAAGCATTTATCTCAAATTTGTCTGTCAGGTATATAAATGGATGAGTATCATAAATACCAATTTGGTAAGAACAAGGCTTCTAGACTAAAATTATCGTTATATCTTAGATAAATAAAACAAACAAGTAAGCCAAAATTATTCTCTCTTATATAAATCAATCAATCTGTACATGAAGTTTGAAATGTAGAATGTCCACTTAACTGAGACTAGGTTTAGAAAGACTAGTAAAGAATCACGATATCAATGAGGTTACACCAAAGAATCTAATGCTTCTTGGATTACCAAATAATCAGTATACAGATCAGAGCGCTTGCTTGCTTGCTTGATCATGCGGGCCTCCTTTTATAAAATAATTTTAGATAGTTACATAAGATCATAACAAAAGGCCTGAACAAAGTTTTACCTATTGCAACTCAAGAAGTTTCCTCTCTAATCCCTCACAGTGTCATGTCGCTCCTGGATTTCTGCAAGGGTGTCGATTGAAGTAACGTGTAGGCAACTCTAGGGGGTGAATAGAGTTTGTGTCAATAATAACCAATTAAAAAATTAACTCTATACCAAGACCAAAAAGCAATAATCAAGAGAATATATAATCAGAGTAGTAATGCAGAAATTAAGAGAGATCAGAAGAGTATACGTAAACACAGCGATTAAACCTAATTTCCCTCGTGGAGGACTAGTCCAGGCCTGAGAACTCTTGCTCAGGATTGAAATCCACTATTTGTGAAATAGGATACACACACGTGTCTTTACTCAGAAGAGCATGCCAACTTCTTACAACTTCGCAGAGGTTAAACTTGGAATTGTTTAAGTGACTACTTTTCAACTCTTGCACAAAACTTCTAGCTGAATCGCACTTATGCACCTTGATGCTTAGGAAGTTTTGTGGCTAGTAGTTTGGAAGAGTAAGGCTTAGAATGTATAAGGCTTAGAAGATTGAGAGTGAGAGATCTGATTTGAAATGAGAGAAATCAAGCCCTATATATACTAGTCAAGGGAGGCAGAATTCGGCTAGAATTCTTAT
Organism: Iris pallida; assembly: GCA_029216955.1. NCBI lineage: Eukaryota > Viridiplantae > Streptophyta > Magnoliopsida > Asparagales > Iridaceae > Iris > Iris pallida. The sequence continues at coordinate 29,849,410 of JANAVB010040619.1, forward strand.
TCCCTTAGGCCAGAATGTTTATGTAGGCTAGAATGGTTTGGTTTGATTCAGGGATTGTCTCGTTTTGTATGGTGGAGCTTGGAGAGATATGTCTAGGGGTTGAGATGACACAATGTGACTCAACGTACACATTCTCCTACACTCAATAAATTAAAAATTATAGACTTGGAACAAATAGAAAAACTAAGAGCCTTTTGATGACGCCTTTCTTCTGATATTTGAGCAGAGCTAAAGGCGTTAGCGGAACCCTCGATAAGAGGCCCCAGATAGGTCGCTAGGCGGTTCAGAGAAATCTTCTTGTAAGACGCCATCTTCGGGACATCATTAATTCTCTATTACATATGTCTTGGTTTGATCATGCTTACTGCTTGTCTACAAATATATGTTAGGCGAGCAAAACAATATGTTGCAGTACGATACAATCGTAGCAATATGGTATAGAACAATTAGGACAATGCTAAGTTTAAGTAGCAACATGATAGTGAGTATATCAATATTAGTGACATCATTATGTTAAACTTAATTGATTAGCCATATTCAAAAATACGATGTAATCATTGGGCTGACATCGATTACCTTCCAAATCCAAGATTCTACTCATAATATCCAATTACTTTAGACAAATAAACTAGCTGAAAGTTGATTCATAAGCAAAAGTTAAATTTCTAGCTAAGCCATAACATTCATAACTAAAAGCAAAGGATAAACCTGGCCTCGTCCTAGAATTGTTAATTGGTCAATTGTCTGTAGGACAGATAAAACGAAAATAATGCTGAGTAGCTAAAAAAAGAAAAATAAGAAAATTGCAGACGTGAGATAACCCCTGCTTTATCAGAGGGAATTGGTTGGCTTTGAGAGCAATGCACACAATATAGAAATAGAGTGGGGGATAGAATGTCCATGCATCAACAAATTAACCCACTCCCTTTCAATAAGAGAATCGCAGACATGAGATATGTCAAAGTGCAAATTGACCTCACATGCGGAGAAGACGATTTGTTGATCAGCATCGACGTATAGTACAAACTGCCAACACATACCAAAAATAAAATTAATTACTGAGCAGAGCAGAGCAGCGGGTGCCCTGTCGATGAGAGAAAAGATGGTGGATGAGGAGAAACTCTTATCCTGTCGTCGACTCTCTCAAGCAACAGTGGCGGCGGCGGATGCGACGACGGGAGAGGAGATGAGGAGAGGGAATTGTGCCTCCTGCTGGGAGGGGCAGAGGCGGTGGTGAAGGAGCGGGCGGGGAGGATTAGTGTTAGGTTTCAGGTTTAGGGTTAGGGTTTAGGGAGGATATATGGAGCGAGAAGGAGTGGACGGGGAGCATAAGGCCATACAAGGAGGAGGAAGAGTAAAAAAAGGAGGGTGGTGGAGAGGGAGATGAGAGAACCCGGGTTTTTTCTTAGGAGAGGGAAAGAGGGCTTTGTTCTTCTTATAGACATCAGCGATAAAAAAATTAAAAAATTACAATAATGGCAGCTGAAAGAACCGCCAAAAAATTTTCATACATATATTGGTTGACAGTTATCACCAAACCATCAATAAATAAAATGACATTTCTTGACGTATCCTCTAAAACCGTCAACTATTATGCTATAAATTTGTTAAATTGACATAAAACATGTCCTTTCTTGACGTAAGTCTAAAACCGTCAAGATAATCCATTTCCGTGACGGTTTTTTCACGATCGTCAAGAAATAAACCGTCAAAAAACGTTATTTTTCTTGTAGTGAGAGATAATTCGACATTGTCTTGTCAAGGTTCCGAATTCACTTCGTGATCAATGATAGGTACAGAATTCTGCACATCATCAAAAGTGATTGTAGGAATCACATCCAATTCCTCCTCAAAGACAATGTCCCTAACTTTATTTCTGCCACAATCTCAACATCCTCAAAAAATATTACTGTTCTCGTCTCAAACAATTTTCTTTGTATGAGATCGTACAATTATTAATCCCTTGATTTATCAACATAGCTTATAAAGTAGCTGCTTATAATTTATTTTTTGTCTGTCTTTCCTTTAACATTCAATACAGACATTAAAGTCTATAAAGTCAATAGAATCCAAAGTAGACACAAGTCGTTCAACTCTATTTCTAGAGATGTGACCTAATCGCTTGTTCCATAATGAGATTAAATTTTTATTTTTATTTTTATGTTCATTACCACGTGACTCCACATGCAAGATTTTATTGTAAGATATAAGTTTCAAGCAAATATATGTTATCATAAACATTAAGGGAACCACTACCAACCAAATTTGAGTTTGAAGATAGACTAAATTTATTGTTTTCAAATGAACAATAATAAACAAATTTGTCCAATAATTAAGAAAATTGAAACTAAGTTTTGTCTAAAATATAGTACAATAAAAGTGTCTACCAAATCCAAATAATAACTGGTTCCTAGTAATAACCTAAAATGTTCTATTGCTTTCAGCTCTACCGTCTTGCCGTCATTCGTATAGATGTAACCTTCACCATTATTTGACTTTCAGTAGCTCAGACAACATTGTCTAGAAACACTAATGTGGGTAGTAGCAGCAGAATCTAACCACCATGTGTTTCTAGGTACTGAATCTAAATTAGCCTCAAAATATACCAAATTTAGAAATGTTCTTTTCTTTACACACCATGCGTGATACGTTTTAAATTCATTCCTTATATGCTCTGACTTGTCACAAAAGAAACAACCCTTAATCTTTTATTGTTGTTTCTTTTGAGCTGGAACCTTAATAGTTTCTGTATTCTCCCCATTTTGCCTTTAAAGTTTGTCCCATAAGCATGAAAATTAAATTCAAATTGACAAACATTGTAGCAATATTAGCTGTAAAGAGAATAAAACAAACATGCTCTATTTAATAACTAATAATAATAGTCAAACAAATTCAAATAATGGTGAACTCCAACTCAAGACAACTAGTACACCGTTAATATCAAGTCTTTGGACAGTAATATTAATTGTAAGTAGACTCTTGGTGTAATGATAAAATGTTGACAATAACTCATGTCAAATAATAAGCCTATCTTTGGATCGGATTATTATTCATATGTAAATCTTATAATTGTCACACATTTATCACCACAGGTATGTGTGAAATTCGGCCAAGTATTAACCTTTCTTTTGGCCGACCAATACTCGAATGAATGTATACACACAAACATCCAACATCCCGCATAGACTATCTATACAAAAGAGGTCACTTTGGCGACATCTTTTTTTAATGGGTCTATTTAGAATGTTAGACAACTTTTACAAGTCAGAAAGAAGCACACAAAAAATTGAATGTTGACTAAATCTTTATGTTCGTGCATATTCAAATAAAATAATCATAAATCAACATATTCGATTCTACTGAAGTTATGCATCACCAGATTACATCAAATAACAGATAAGGATTATATCAAAAATAATTATAAGCATGTAAATCCTTTTGCATCACCGATTTTTTTAATTGCAATAATATTACAATCTTGAACTTTACTTTAAAAAAATAAATTTTCGGCCACGACCCGGTACTCATTTTGCATCAAATTCTACTGAACCAATGAATTATAAAGTTTCTAATGAGATGACAAATACCGATGTCCTAATCAAAATTCCAAAACACCGAATTTAAATATAATATAATATAATATAAAATTTGGACATATATATATATATATATATATATATATATATATATATATATATATATATGCAAATGACCTCTAGCCTAGTGGTTAAGAGAGATGCATGCGGCCCAAGTTGTCGGGAGTTCGAGCCTCAGTGGAGACGAGTTCGCCACAAGTATCCATTACTTCAAAAAAAAAAAATATATATATATATATATATATATATATATATATATATATATATATATTCAGCCAAGTAATATGCATATATAGCCTTCGTGCATTGCTTTTTGTGGTGTTCAATATGTGTCCATATTCATACTTTTTAGATCCAAAGGAACAAAATTAAGTGCAAATATCAAATTTGACATTCTTTTGTGTATATTTCAAATTCAATGCTACAATAGATGGAACAGTGCAAAGTTATCGCTTGAGGCTTGCTAATAGCCGTAGCAACCACATATTTTATATTTCTAATATCAATATAATGATCTTATGGACACCATAAAAGTATATTGAAGATGGATGCTTGCTGGAAGGAAGATCATATGTAAGTTGTTGGTTGGCATCTTTATCATGACATCACAAAAGAAGTCCAGAAATAAATAGCTGGTTGCATATCTTTCAAATCACTAATTCGTCTTTTATCATCACAGGACCAATGACTCAGAGTAATAAGCATATTCACCAAATCCACTAATTAAAGAAATGCAATTGGCTAACAAGTTTTAAAGAGGTGAAGCATAGCAAAGCAAAGCAAAACAACAAATATGCTGAGGGTACGCGCGCAGAATTAAGAAAATTAATTGTTTATGTGATTATTGCAGAGTTCGCGCACGAAAATATGTGCTCGAAAGATTTAGGTAATGGATTCTAAACTGCTGGATTAAAAATAAACTTTGATAATAATAAAAAAACTGAACTCTAAATTAAATAAGATTTAACAATTTAGGGTTCCTGGACTAAAAATAGATTATGAAACTTCGAACTCATAAATCAAACAAGGGAGGCTATGATACAACTTGTTAAAAATTTTGCCCGTTGATTCATGACATAAAGAACAAAAATAAATACGGAAGCATACCTGAATCCATTGTCTGACTTGATAAATCTTGTACCAATCTTCTATTTATGCGGTTTGATATTCCAACTCGCTACAACCGCTAATAACAAAGATGAGATCTTTGCTCCTCTCTCTTTTGATGGGGATGCAGAAGAGAATAGAGAAAACCATCTCTTTTATGGCCGTGTGAGTTAGAGACCATAATCCACACACACACACACACACACACACACACACACACACACATATATATATATATATATATATATATATATATATATATATATATATATATATATAAATGTGTGTGTATTTTGATAATTCTAGTTTGGCCCCTCATCAAATTAGATTTATCTCCGGTATCTACATATTATTTCCATGATAATTATACCCTTAAAGTAATTTTCTAAATTGATCACTTTAATTTGGCTTAGTTATTTAGATAGCCCAACATAATTAATTTTATATGTGTGGCCTAATTATTGAATAATTCCAATAAGCACAAGTAATTTATTACAAAAATAATACTTTACAACTCAGGCCCTAAGCCTGATGTCCCACAACATATAACGAATATCATACTCAATATTGAAGGCCATCCTAGTCTGTGTATTTTTCAGACCCTCAAAAATATGATTAATTTTTCTCTCCAGACGTACAATACTGTAGCCACCATTCTAATACGAGCTTCCCGATACCACGTGCCACGTCTACTATTTGCTTCCATTATCCCATGAACCACTGCTTCCATATCCATGTTACCACTTGGTTGCAAGTGTAACCTCTCCTCATGCGACCTACAAATAGGCAAGAACATCAGACATCTGAAGAACAAATGTTGTTGCACCTCATTTGTCTTGACCATACAAAACACAAATCTGATCTTTATTTTGGATCCCAAATCAACAAAGTATGTCCGGGGTCGAAAGTCGACCGACTAAAAGCCGATATAATTAGCATAATTGTATCTTCTTGGTGCCTCCTTTAGCCCATACAATTTTAGCAGGCTCCCACTTATCATGCATCTGCCGGACTTGATTATATGTCGTATTACACTCCAAACAACCACTAAATGTATCATCCCAAACCCAACCATCGCGTGTCATGTTAGGGTCGTTCCTAAATTTGTTGATGACAAACTGGCGAGCAAGTACATGTCCTGCAATCCTCCACTCCCCATCCCGAACAAGAACGAACACCAGTTCCTTATGATAAGCCTCCTGGATTGCATACACTCCAACCTTCTACAGCAGTCCCTGATGTTGAAGCTACGGGTCCATCCAAATGTCTATTTTCTTCCCCTCTTTTATTACTCGGGTAATAACCTACTTAACAAATCCTCTATAATGTAAAATTGTTTTGAAGGTGACTGATTCGTTGTTGTTGTTTGAGGAATAGACCCACATGTTGTTTTCTTTTAGATATCTCTCATCCATCCAATTTGCCCATAAAGAGTCTCCCCGAATAAGTTGTAAAACTAATTCATCCTTGTCATTTTTCGCATCATCCGTAGGGATCGAAGTCCAACCCCTCCATCCTTAGGCCGACATATAGTATACCACGCAATAGCATGTAGTCCGTACCTCCAAATAATGTCTGTGGATAGATTCTCCATTTTAGTGATAGTCATTAGTGGTAGAATTATTAATTGCAGCCAGAAACTAGAGATTGCCATAATGACAGAACACACTAGTTCGTTTTGACCCCCAAACGCACAATAAAGTCTAAGCCTGCTACCCCTCCAGCTTACGCTGAGTAAACTCTATGATGATGCTACACTCTGCTACTTTAGCATGGTTTACGGACAAAGGAATACCCATATATTTTATTGACAATTCTCCTCTGGCGATGTCAAGAATCGCTACCATCTCCTCCTTAGCGGAGCACCACTGACCGAAATAGACCTTGCTCTTATCTTTATTCAAACGTAGCTCTATCATCGCTCCAAACATCTCCATAAAGGGTCGAAGAGATGTACATGCGGCAGATTGTTAGACTTCATGTAGTTCCGATGAGCATTGTCTCGGATCGGGATAGTCGCTTTACTTCCCATTTTTGGCGGAGTCTGCAGACTAGTTTGGGAACTCAGCTCAAGTTTAGTATTTCATACCACCCTCAAACGGACGGACAGTCAGAGAGGACCATTCAGACCATCGAGGACATGCTGCGGACTTGTGTCATGGACTTTGGAGGTTCATGGAAGGATCATTTGTACTTGGTGGAGTTTGCATACAACAACAGTTTCCAGGCCAGCATTGAGATGTCACCATTCGAGACGTTGTGCGGGCGTAGATGCCGTACTCCCTTGTCTTGAAATGACGTTGGAGAGCGAGCTTTATTGGGACCTTAGATGGTTTGGGTTGCAGCCGAGAAGGTGAAGCTCATCAGGGATCGACTTCGCGTGGCGCAAGACAGGTATCGACATTGGGCTGATAGCCACCACAGACCTTTGGATTTGAGGTACAACTTATAGATAGGATTAGAATTAGGATTGGTTTGTTTTGTGATTTGTTTGATTATTATAGTTAATTTGAGACCTTGTTTGTTATTAGGTTAGGTTGGAGATCTGGTTTTCTTGAGGATATATTCAACACGTGGTACTATACGCTTTGGTTGAGGTGGAAAGCTTAGCCCACGCTTCATTGGACCTTTCGTTATCAGTAAAAGAGTCGGCGACATATCATACAGGCTAGACTTGCCACCTGCATTAGAGGGAGTCCACAATGTATTTCACGTGTCGCAGTTGAGACACTACGTGGCAGGCCCTAGCCATGTATTCGATCATTCTGAGATCGAGGTGGGACCTACTCTTAGCTATCCAGGATAGCCTGTGGAGATTCTGAATCGACGAGAGAAGGGCCTGAGGAACCAGACGATACCCTTGGTTTGTGTCGCATGGAGGTATCATTCTCCAGGAGAGTCTACATGGGAGAGGGAGGATGAGATGCGCGAGCGTTACCCTTATCTTTTTGGACCTTGAGATATGATTTTCTATCCTTCTCATCAATTTGGTTTTGCCTTCAATTTCGAGGACGAAATTATTAAGGAGGGTAGACTTGTCACTACCACATTTTAAGCCTATGGGTGTTTTGGTCAATTATGACTTTTTGTGGAATTGAAATTTATTAATTAAATATGTTCTAATTAATTAATTAAGCCTGAACCTAGAAGTAACCCTAATCTAGATACGATCATGAGACTAGATATTACATTAGAACCTTCTAAGCTAAGTGCCAAGATTAGAAATATCTAGATATTACCTTTATTAAGATATTTGTTAAGATATTTAGCTTGAGCCTAATTCCTATGGGCCTTTCCTTAGAAAGCTAGATTTAAATTGCTAAAGCCTAACCATTAGCAAATATCTACCCCAACCAAACCCTAGCCTAGCTATTGTGGCCGGCCACATCAAGGAATACCCTATATATAACACCACACTTCATCAACCTTGCCTCTTTTCATTCCTACATCAAACCCTAATTTTTGTTCTTTCCCAAATCATCCTCATTTTTTTATTTCTCCTCTAAATTAAGCCTAGTCTTTTGCATTGGACTCTCTTGCTGCAGTAGTGACTATTGTAGGCTAGCTAGCTAGCTAGGATTTGAGGCCATTGGACCATAGCAAATTGGTGAAGGAGCTCATTCTAGGCATTTTACATTGAGATCTAACTCTCAATAGGTAAAACTATTTAAACTCATTTAAATTCCTGATTTCTTTCTATAGATGCATTTATTTAGGTGTACCCTAACTGTAGACCAAGTTTGACAGGAATTGGTGTCCATTTGATACGTGTATTGGAGGCGTATCGGAGTATTGTACTTGGTGTTTGATGTAATACCTCAAAGGGTTTTATTTTGTTATTTTTGGATTCGGTTTGAATAATTTTGTAGCCCTATGTGTAGGGATCACAAACCCCCAACTCTGAACACGATTGCACCCGTGTTTATATCCAAAATAGGACATGGGACACAACACGAGGTAATGCACATGTGCCCTACTACCCGAGCACTACATCTCTCTGTGTCAGACACTTGGACACGTGCCATTTGGCACAGAGCTCGAGGACACGACTGACATCGTGCCCCTAAGACTCGTTTCATATGGTTTTATGTCGGACACGTTATAGTTCATGCACGAGATTTGTACTGACCTGCGCACTGTATGATATTCACACTGACACGCACGTCGTGTCCCTCGTGGACACGTTGTGGACCCTAAGTGACGTGTCAACCACCTAAACCTACCCACCCTGGACACGTGGACACAAGCACGTGGCCTCTAGTGCCCTTTGTCGTGTCCTGTGTGACCCGACATACCCCGACCACACCATTACCTACACTGTTCTGATACTTGCATATATATCGTGTGTTTTGACACTGTGTCCAGGTGGTGGACAGGGGGACACATCCCCAGTAGGACACCTGACTAGACTAACTGCACATTTGTTTTTAAGTTTAAAATTGAAAATTGACATTGGGTTAGGGTTTTAAACTGTCACATACATGTTACTGATACCTGGGTTGAATGAAAACTGAGAATATAATGTTGTGGGTGTTTGCAAACTGAGATTGATAGGTTAAACTGGAAAATTTAAGATTTGTTTACCAATGAGCAATGGGTTACTGTTTTGATATATGGTGTAGTAATATTTGAGTTATGCATTGATGTTCGTATATTAACTGAATGTTGAATTAACATTGTTAAACAGAAAACTGAGGTTTAAACTTGATATGGAAGTTTGGGTTGATGCAAGAGTGGACTGTACATACAATACAAATCAGAGAAACAGTATATCACACACACACACTCTATACACACAAACTCACATATAGCGATTTGCCCATTCCCTATATATATATATATATATATATATATATATATATATATATATATATATATATAAAATATATATATATATATATATATATATATATATATATATATATATATATATATAGTTGTATTGATGTGGATTTTGAGTCGTATATATATAGTATATATATTATGTGATATATTCATGTAATGCTTGTTAGCTATATGGTATATAGGTTATACTTGTATTCATAGGCTTTGGCTTGGTTAGACCTAGAATTGACTAACCTAGACTAGTTGACCATTGTTGACCAAATCCTGGATAGTTTGACCACAGTTGACTGTAGTTGACCTAGTTTGACTGTATAGTTGACCAGAGTTGACCTTGAATTGACTTTGGCCTAGATTGACCTAGAATCATATAGAATGCATAGTAAACTTTATTTTTACTATTGTGGATTCATTGTGACCTGTGTTGCTCTAAATAGGACTCAGTTACTCTGATTTGGACATCTATTCTCATCGGACATTTAGGATATCAGGCGAGTAAATTCTCTGATCGTTTCATACTTATTGGAACTTATATTCTTGCTCTAGATTACATTACTTGATGCTGTCACGTTGTTAACACAGATTGATACTATATGGATCTTTTTATGAGATGCTATCCCCCTCGGGAGCATCAGATACGTCATGTCATATGCTTTTCACTTATATCATATATTCTTGTGCGTCCACCATTCATGTATACTCATGTGATTCATGTACTCTCATGTTCACAGAACCTTCATATATAACTATTCATGTGCACTCATTTATTGAGCTTCATGTGAAATCATGTACAATAATATAACTTATCTAGATCCTTGTGTATTGATTAGGGCACGGGGGAGTAGATATGGTTATGTGATCAATTCCAAAGTAGGTATTAATGTACAACTCTGTAGCTTATTCATGTGCAAATTTTAAGCCGTTTATATAACTATTTTGTGCTCTAAATCACTAATCACTTGCAGTTCTTACTTATAGTAAATATTTCCAGTTACAGATACCTCTCTTACTTTTTATATTTATTTCTTACAGTGTTTCATGTATCTTACTCTATTGCATGCTTTATATTTTCTACCGTGATATGAACTATTTGAGATCTTGTGCTCGTTCCTGTCTTGACTGGATCTATTAAAAATATTACAGAGGATGAGGAGGACTTCTGCACTACTTTCTATAGAGCAGGCTTAAATGTCACCTGCGACCTGGACCCTCAGTAGGCTCCATCTGCCGCTGAGGATATTACCCCTGTAGTCTAGACTAGTTAGCTAGACTATTATCTTATATATTGTCTTATCTTTATATTGACATTCGGAGTTATATTATTTCTGGATGTAGAGATGTTGTGTCGTATAGACACTTAAACTTATTTCCTTCTATTTGTATGTTCTCTATTTGAGATTTCACATCTATCATATCGTGCTACTTCTACCTTAGAATTGTGATTAAGATGTACCTTCTGTATTGTCCTCCGATTAGAGAGTATATTTTGTGCAGTTACAGTTATACTGTGTTAGATGTATGTGACCTAGGACAGCATTTTACTGCCGACACTGTGGCGTAGACAGGATGTACCCACTTCTCGTGCCCCTACTCTGGGTGCGGATTGTGACACATTTTTAGTGATGGCTCATACAGGTCGAGAGTCTCAACTAGTACGATTTTGTAGTGGTACCCGAACTAGAGTATCACTGCAGCCTGCAGTAGGATATAGGATATAGTTTGAGATACTCAATCACATTTAGGAAAAACTCTTATCTAAATTCCTGCCATCTAAATTCTTGTTGTTAATTACTTCCTTTGAAATATCTACCCTCCTTAAGGTGGTATGGGATGAAGCGAGAGGTAGCTCGCTTCGTAGCCAGATGTTTGGTCTGTAAGCAGATAAAGGCAAAGAGACAGAGGCTAGGAGGATTGTTACAGCCATTGCCCATTCTGGAATGGAAGTGGGAGCACATTACGATGGACTTGGTTTCAGGATTGCCGTGTACACCATGAGGGAAAGACGCGATTTTGGTCTTCGTAGATAGGTTGACCAATTCAGCCCACTTCTTGCCATTCAAAGTGGGTTTGTCAACGAAGAGGCTAGCAGAGAAGTACATGCGGCAGATTGTCAGACTTCATAGAGTTCTGGTGAGCATTGTCTCGGATCAGGATGGTCGCTTTACTTCTAATTTCTGGCAGAGTCTGCAGACTAGTTTGGGCACTCAGCTCAAGTTTAGTATTGTATACCACCCTCAGACGGACGGACAGTCAGAGAGAACTATTCAGACTCTCGAGGACATCCTGCGGACTTCTGTCATGGACTTTGGAGGTTCATGGAAGAATCTTTTGTACTTGGTGGAGTTTGCATACAACAACAGTTTCTAGGCCAGCATTGAGATGTCACCATTCGAGGCGTTATACGGGCGTAGATATTGTACTTCCTTGTGTTGGGATGACGTTGGCGAGCGAGCTTTATTGGGACTTGAGATGGTTGTGGACGCAGCCGAGAAGGTGAAGCTCATCAGGGATCGACTTCGCGTGGCGCAGGACAGACAACGGCATTGGGCCTATAGCCAACACAGACCTTTGGAGTTTAAGGTACAGCTTAGAGATAGGATTAGAATTAGGATTGGTTTGTTTTATGATTTGTTTAATTATTATAGTTAATTTGAGACCTTATTTGTTATTAGGTTGGAGATCTGGTTTTCTTGAGGATATCTCCGACACTGGTACTATATGCTTTGGTGGAGGTGGAAAGCTTAGCCCGCGCTTCATCGGACCTTTTGTTATCAGCGGAAGAGTTGGTGACGTGTCAACAGGCTAGACTTGCCACCTGCATTAGAGGGAGTCCATAACGTATTTCACGTGTCGCAATTGAGATGGTACGAGGCAGACCCTAGCCATGTACTCGATCATTCCGAGATCGAGGTGGGACCTACTCTTAGCTATCCAGAACAGCCTGTGGAGATTCTGGATCGACGAGAGAAGGTACTAAGGAACCAGACGATACCCTTGGTTCATATCGCATGGAGGCATCATTCTCCAAGAAAGTCTACCTGGGATAGGGAGGATGAGATGCACGAGCGCTACCCTTATCTTTTTGGACCTTAAGGTATGATTTTCTATCCTTCTCACCAGTTTGGTTTCGCCTTCAATTTCGAGGACAAAATTATTAAGGAGGGTAGACTTGTCACTACCACATTTTTAGCCTAAGGGTATTTTGGTCAATTGTGACTTTTTATGGAATTGAAATTTATTAATTAAATATGTGCTAATTAATTGATTAAGTCTTAACCTAGAAGTAACCCTAATCTAGATATGATCATGAGACTAGATTTAGATTAGAACCTTCTAAGCTAAGTGCCAAAATTAGAAATATCTAGATATTACCTTTATTAAGATATTTGTTAAGATATTTAGGTTGAGTCTAATTTCTATGGGTCTTTCCTTAGAAAGCTAGATTTAAATTGCTAAAGCCTAACCATTAGCAAATATCTCCCCTCCCAAAACCTAGCCTAGCTATTGTGGCCGGCCTTATCAAGGAATACCCCCTATATAATACCACACTTCATCAACCTTGCCTCTTTTTATTCCTACATCAAACCCTAATTTGTGTTCTTCCCCAAATTATCCTTATTTCTTCATTTCTCTTCCAAATTGAGCCTAGACTTTTGTATTGGACTCTCTTGCTGCAGTAGAGACTATTGGAGGCTAGCTATCTAGGATTTGAGGCCACTGGACCATAGCAAATTGGTGAAGGAGCTCACTCTAGGCATTTTACAATGAGATCTAACTCTCAATAGGTACAACTCTTTAAACTCATTTAAATTCCTGATTTCGTTCCATAGCTGCATACATTTAGGTGTATCCTAGTTGTATACCAAGTTTGGTAGGAATTGGTGTCCATTTGATACGCGTATCGGAGTATTGTTCGTGGTGTTTGATGTAATGCCTTAAAGGATTTTATTTTGTTATTTTTGAATTCTGTTTGAATAGTTTTGTAGCCCTATGTGTAGGGATCATGAACCCACAACTCTGAACATGATTGCACCCGTATCCGTGTCCAAAATCGGATATGGGACACAGCACGAGGCAATGCACCTGTGCCCTACTACCCGAGCACTAGATCTCTTTGTGTCAGACACTTGGACACGTGCCATTTGGCACAGAGCTCGGGGATACGACTGACATTGTGTCCCTAAGACTCATGTTACATGGTTTCGTGTCGGACACGTTATAGCTCACGTACGAGATTTGTACTGACCTATGCACTGTGTGATATTCATACTAACACGCACCTCGTGTCCCTCGTGAACACGTTATGGACCCTAAGTGAGGTGTCGACCACTTAGACCTACTACCTCGGACACGTGGACACAAGCACGTGGCCTCTAGTGCCCTGTGTTGTGTCCTGTGTGACCCGACACACCCCGACCACACCATTACCTATACTGTTCTGATACTTGTATATATATCGTATGTTTCGACACTGTGTCCAGTTGGTGGACACGGGGACACATCCCCAGTCGGACACCTGATATGCTAGACTAACTGTACATTTGTTTTTGGGTTCTAAATTGAAAATTGAGATTAGGTTAAGGTTTTAAACTATTACATACGTGTTACTGATACCTGGGTTAAATAAAAATAAGAATGTAATGTTGTGGGTGTTTGCTGTAGCGCCCCGCTTTCGATAGGCGACGGAACTTCATAATATGCTTGCGCCGAGTCAGATCGGCTGAGAACTTAGATGGCCATCTGACTCGATCGCTAAGCTTGGTATACGAATAACGCCTTGCGGCATCGATTCAAATCGATTTTGATGGAAGTTACGAGAATCGATCCAACTAATGGAACGACTTCTGTTGGAATAAGCCCTAGATGCAGCGGGTTGCATCTCGGCGAGTGAGCTCTCTATAAGAGTCCCTTCGACGGGACCGGACCGCTGTATGGTTTTCTTGGAGCTTTGCCGCTGGGCTTGATGAAGTACTTTCACGTCGTTTTCATGGATGCAATTACAATTTCGATGCAAGGGGAAAAGAAAGAATTCTAACAAAGCGTTAGTGCCATTGCAGGAGCTCGCGTAACTAAGGATTGACGTTGCGTAGCACTTGGACGATCGGCACGAAGCAAAGTAATCGGTGGGTGATTCGACCCTTCTTTTCTACTCTGTCCCGCAAACTTATTCCTTGCTTCGAATTCATTCAAATCGAACGATGCCAAGTTAATTGCATGTCAATCCACTAAGGTCAAGAACTCGGGAAAAATATATTGATTTTCAGTAATCTACTCTGAAAAATACAAGTTTCTCACATAAACGGAAAAGTTTAAGGTTCTAGTAAAAAGATAGACTATTTTACGTGCCGCAAAATAATATGAAACGTCGATCATGGGTTATGATGCCTCGGATAATTTGGTGTCCACGGGACGCTAAATCGATGTACGGCTTTGGGGAAAATAAATCGTTGCATGAGTTGCGAGAAATGATAAAGCCATTCGATACTATCCACGCTATACGAAACTGTTTGCATATATGAAATTGTTCGCACATAGGCCTAGTCATGAACAGCTTGTGCACAAGTTCATTTTTCTCGAAACGGTATCCGGGGCATCGGAACCGATTCGTCCTAGGGGGAATAATTTATCGTGCTTCGGCGCGAGGCATGCGGGACCTTCAGTGAGGCTTGCAACCTAGGCTGAAAGGGTAGCATCGTATGCCAACTTCGATTAAGTCCCTAGTGGTGCGTAGCACCAATGACCGCATATAAGATAGTTGCATGCTCACCTATTGTCTTATGCAGGTGTAAATATTATCTCTGTTTTCATGCAGGGACGAGCACGGCCGTGGTAAGAAATATGATAAACTGCGATGTTATACTGTATGCTTTATTACTCAAAGACGGCTATCGAATATGAACTGAATTCATTTAGTTCTAATAGAAAGACAACTCTAAAGCATGCCTACCCTAACAATCAGAGTCGGTTTAGACGAGTTGGTTCGTCTCGTCCACTTAGCAAGTGTGCTAATCCCCTTCCCTAATTTCCCCAGGTGCGGCGGGCGCTCCAACCTAAAACGAAGCTGAAGTACGGAGAGGAATTTTGAAGCTCTTCCTATACTGAAGTATTTTGAAGCCAATTCAAGTCGACGGCTTATGTATAAAGGGGCAAATGTATGGGACGGCAAGCGTAGTTCAGGCAACTTGTCGAATGTATTTTCTTTCTATTTTCAATCAATATAGCCGCAACGGCATCCAATGTAACTACGACTTGCACTTCGTTGCAAGCTATGAATGAAAAGCATTTCTATCTTTCTATACTGCGTCTTAAATTCTGATGTGATTTGTGAAGTTTCAACTTGGCGTATTAATATCAAATCCAATGTAACGTTCTGCCTTGTACGAGTGTAATTCCAGACTCGTACGGCATCACGCCTTAGCGAGGACGATCGAATCGACAAAATTAACATTGGGGACGAACGTTGTCGACTCGGGGCGTGATAAATTGGTATCAGAGCTCAGTTATGTTTCCTCGGATTTTCAAAATATGTTTCATTGTTGGAATGTCCGTTGCGATGGCTTGATTGAATGCTTGTCGGCATGCTGCATGAAATACAAGTTTCATACAGGTAAGACCGTAGATATTTTGAAAAATACTAACGGGTTTGTACTATTTGTAGGAATGACTAAGCGAGATAAAAAAATTGCCGGCACAACAACCCAAACCGTGGATAGTACGTCGAGCACAAAAAGCACTGGCCCTAGCGAGATGACTATGGAGAAGATGCTACAGTTGATGGAACTGCAGCAGCAACAGCTTCAGATGCAATTCAAAACCCAATTTGATGTACAGCAGAAGCAGATGGCCGCTCTGACTCAGATAGTGAGCAGGATGGCGGGCGATACCAAGGAGACGGATGCGGTACTCGAGGAAAAGCACGGTGATCAAGAAGAAGACGAGGAGGAAGAAGTCTCCCCGCAAATGATAAATTCTCCTTCCATGCTCAAAGTGAAGGAGTTTCGCAAAATGAATCCGCCGAAGTTCAACGGCTGAGCAGAGCCCGACGTGATAGTATGATGGCTCGCAGAGATGGAGGACTTATTCGATCTCCTCTGTATCGAAGGGTCCCAGAGGGTGGCCTGTGTGGCGCTGCAGTTACAACTAAGAGCACATGACTGGTGGGCGGCGATGAAACAAGAGATCTGTGAAACCGATTCCAACAAAAAGATTTCTTAGGAAATGTTCAAGACAACCTTCCTTGAGCAGTACGTTCCTCGTGCCATCCGTCGACAGAAGGGGGATGAGTTCATGATGTTGAGGCAGGAGAATATGAGTGTTGAAGATTATGACGCAAGTGTCTCCAAACTTGCAAAATTTGCCGGCGCCTTCCTGCCTAACAAAGAAGAATGGTGCGAGCATTTTCAGAAAGGCCTCAACGACGAACTGCGTAGGGACGTCATGAACCAACGATGCCAAGCATATCGTGAATCCTACGAAGCCGTACTTGATAGTGAGCGAATCTTCGGCCGTATGTCACAAAGGGTCGTACCTGTCGTTCGTAACAACTTCAACAAACGTCCTAATGATACTGGAGGATCGAGAGTACAAAAGCGCCCAAACACGTCTGAGAATCGTGGACACTTTGCCGTAGTAAATTACAATAGATGCGGCAAGCGTGGGCACCGAGCACCCGATTGTAGATTGAGAACATGCTTCAAGTGTGGCGAGCTAGGCCACTTCAGTCAATATTGTCAGGCGGGGAAGCCGAATCAACACAACCCACCGAGGAACACTCTGAATCCATATAAAGCACCTACACTACAAGGCACAAATGCGGTGCCTGTGAACCCACAGAATCAATACCACGGAGCTCAAGGCCGAGTTTATGCCTTAACTCGGGACGAGGAATTTGCGTCCGATACGGTTGTAACAGGTATATTACTCTACAAAGATATATCTGCTCGAGTATTATTCGATTCGGGTGCGACACATAGCTTTATATCTGCTGATTATGCAAAAGAAAATAAAATAACCATGCAATCACTAGATATAAATATTAGCGTTAGCACTCCGTCGGGAGTCGATATGCCTGCAAACTTTATTTGTAGGGATGGCCACATTTGCGTCGGAAGAAGATATCTATCCTTGGATGCCGTCGTACTAGACATAAAAGATTACGACATAATCCTGGGCATGGATTGGTTGGGCGCTTGTCGTGCAACGATCGAGTACGCGAAGAAGAGAGTGGTGTTTTACCTTCCTGGCGAGACAGAGTTCTCATGTTCGTGCGGTACGGCCTCGAAGACGGCGATGATGGTATCGGCAATCACGGCAAGGCGTATGCTGCGTTCTGGCTGTGCGGGATACTTGGCATCAGTTCGAGACACGCGGACGAATAATACAAACACAATGCAGACTGATGTTGTGGCAGATTTTCCTGATGTTTTTCCTGACGAGATGCCCGGGATGCCGTCGGATCGAGAAATTGAATTCAGTATCGACACCTTTCCGGATACACGGCCGATATCAAAGGCGCCTTACTGAATAGATCCAGCAGAACTGAAAGAGTTAAAGGTGCAATTATAAGAGTTGCTAGACCGCGGATTTATTCGCCCTAGCGTCTCTCCGTGGGGAGCTCCCGTACTATTCGTGAAGAAGAAGGATGGGTCATTGTGGCTATGCATCGACTATCGGGAACTCAACAAGGCGACCGTGCGAAACAAGTATCCTTTGCCGCGAACCGACGACTTGTTTGACCAACTGCAAGGTGCGACAATATTTTCAAAAATCGATCTTCGTTCAGGCTATCATCAATTGAAGATCAAGTCCGATGACGTATCAAAGTCTGCCTTTCGCACTCGATATGGTCATTACGAATTCCTCGTCATACCGTTCGGTTTGACGAATGCCCCAGCCGCGTTCATGGATCTGATGAACCGAGTCTTCCGACCTCAAATCGATAAATTTGTATTCGTGTTCATCGACGATATCTTTATCTACTCAAAGAATCGAGAAGTGCACGCAGAACACTTGAAGACGGTACTGCAGATTCTGCGTAAAAACAAATTATACGCCAAGCAGAGTAAGTGCGAGTTATGGATGAGTAGCGTGACATTCCTCGGGCACGTAATCTCTGCCGAAGGTGTCACGGTGGACCCAAAGAAGATTGATACGGTGGTGGATTGGAAACGAACTGCCTCGGCTAGCGACATTCGAAGTTTTCTGGGCTTAGCGGGCTACA
This sequence comes from Iris pallida, assembly GCA_029216955.1. NCBI lineage: Eukaryota > Viridiplantae > Streptophyta > Magnoliopsida > Asparagales > Iridaceae > Iris > Iris pallida. The sequence continues at coordinate 29,868,175 of JANAVB010040619.1, forward strand.
ACCGTAGGTTCGTGCGAAGCTTTTCAAAACTAGCGTCGCCTCTGACTCGCCTCACCCAGAAGGGAGTAGTATTTGAATGGAGCAACGACTGTGAATCCAGCTTTCAAGAGTTGAAGCAACGGCTCATCTCAGCTCCAATCCTTGCACTTCCAGATGGTCCAGAAGGCTTTCAGATATTCAGCGACGCGTCGGGAACTGGCCTCGGGTGCGTACTCATGCAGAAAGACAAAGTCATCTCCTATGCTTCACGGCAGTTGAAGCAGCATGAGAAAAAATACCCGACGCACGACCTAGAATTGGCGACGATCGTCTTTGCGTTGAAGTTATGGCGGCACTACCTCTATGGTATGGCATGCAGAATCTACACAGATCACAAAAGCCTGAAATACTTATTTACGCAATAGGAACTCAACCAACGACAGCGACGTTGGCTCGAACTCATAAAAGATTACGAGCTAATGATCGAGTATACGCCGGGCAAGGGAAACGTGGTGGCCGACGCACTCAGCAGAATGTTTATGGGAACACTGGCCATAAACAAGGAGATACAGCGAGACCTTGAAGCGATGGGTATCGAACTTGGAATTGAGTATCGACACCTGCACCTAGCTCAGCTGAAGTTAGGATCGAGCCTGCTTAGCAAGATAAAGACCGCACAGGAGGATGACTCATTCCTGAAGAAAATATGCGAGCTAATTTCAACGGAAAGGGCGACTGACTTTGCGGAAGACAGAGACGGGACGATACGACTAAAGGGAAGGCTTTGCGTTCCTGAAACTGCCAAACTAAGAAAAAAAAATTCTGACGGAGGCACATTATACGAAGTACTCGTTACATCCTGGAAGCACCAAGATGTACAAGGACTTGCGTACAGGCTTTTGGTGGCACGACATGAAGAAAGACGTAGCTACGTTCGTATCGCAATGCATGGCGTGTCAGCAGGTGAAGGCGGAACACCAACGGCCAGGCGGCGAGCTGCAGAACATCGCCATTCCCGAGTAAAAGTGGGACAATATCTCGATGGATTTCATTGTGGGATTTCCGAAGACGCCGCGGAAGAATGACGCGATTTGGGTCATTGTTGATAGATTGACCAAGTTGGCTCACTTCATCGCAATTAAAGTAGGATGGAGCGTCGATCGGTTAGCACAAATCTACGTCGATGAGATTGTTCGACTGCACGGGGTACCGACCTCTATAATTTCGGACAGAGACGGGCGATTCCTATCGCGTTTCTGGACGAGCCTCCAAGCGACGATGGGGACCAAACTGAACTTTAGTCCGGCGTACCATCCCCAAACAGACGGTCAGACCGAGAGGGTCAATCAGATCTTAGAAGATATGTTGCGTCTGTGTGCGATCGACCTAAAGACTAGTTGGGATACGCATTTACCGCTTGCGGAGTTTGCGTATAACAATAGTTATCAGTCGAGCATCCAGATGGCTCCATACGAAGCGCTCTACGGGAGGAAGTGCCGTTCGCCGATATGCTGGGATGAAGTCGGAGAGCGACAAGTGCTTGGACCGGAACTGGTGGAGCAGGCCGTCGAAAAGGTCCGCTTGATTTGAGATAGACTCCATATCGCACAAAGTCGACAAAAGAGCTACGCAGATCTTCGTCGACGACCGCTAGAGTTCTTGGTCGAGGACCATGTGTTTCTGAAAGTAACGCCCATGTGCGGTGTGATGCAGTTCGGCATTAAGGGCAAGTTGAGCCCGAGCTTTGTAGGCACCTTCGAGATCATTGAGCGAGTTGTGACGGTTGCTTATCGGATCGCACTACCTCCTGCCTTAGCTGATGTGCATGATGTTTTCCATGTTTCACAACTTCGAAAATACGTGCACGATCCAAGTCACGTGGTTAGCTTCGATCAGTTGGAGCTATGTACTGACTTGTCTTACTCGGAGGAGCCTATTCAAATTTTGGACCACAAGAAGAAAGTGCTACGCAATCGGTCGATGTCCTTGGTCCGCGTGCTTTGGCAGAACCATTCAGTCGAGGAGTCGACTGTAGTGCCCCGACCCGCAAGATGCCTTATGATGGATGGTTGGTTCGATGAAGCCTTGTTGGACTTGGAAATATGCGAAGGATCGCTTGGAAGGCTATACGATTGTGACGGGAATCGTGCTATGAATGTGAGTAGTATTGAACCCTTCAAAGATCCTTTAGCTTCACGCTTAAAATAAAGTATAGTGTGCTATCTTTCTTATTGTGTTGCTCAATAACACCTTGTATGGAATTTGGAAAGATAATAAAAGATAATAATCACCTGAACGTAAACTATTGTGGCTAAAAGAATTGTATGCTTGTACAATGTTACGATGATTTACATGACAGGTGAAGACAAAGTCCCAAATAATTGGGCGATGAGTATATCGAGCTTTGGCTCAATGAATAGATGGCAAAACAGATGTTAAGACCCAAGAACTGGGCAGTGAGTATGTTTGATTTGCATTCGAATGAATATATGATAAACAGATGCTAAGTCCCAGAAATTGGGCGGTGAGTACACTGAGTTTGGTTGGAAAGATGTATGGTATCAAATATGTGGTACAAGGAATTAGGTAACAATATTCTATTATCCTGTCACCGATGTAGAATGTTGATTATGCCAAGATCCTGAAAAGATGGCTAGATAGCAAGATGGTAATATGAATGAGAATGGTGGCTGAATTACTTAGTTTTCCTTATCATGTATTATATATTTTCTTCTTAGATAAGTTACATATAGTTGCATGGTCATGGACAACTTGTCGACAAGGTGGTTTCTCGAATGGTATTCCTGGGCCATGGAACCCGGTTCGTCCTGGGGGAAACCAATGCTGAAGTAGTAGTACTGAAGTAGTAGCACGGTATATAGGACTTACAGTGGGGCTAGCTACCTGCACTGGCAAGGGCGCTGTATACCTGTAAGTCCGTCCAAGATGGCGTGTCGCCAGTGACCTTTATATAAATATGTCAGGTGCTAATGATGTCTTATGCAGGCATAGTAAGTTTTTACTCAAATACAGGAAAGGATGTCGGTTGTTGGTAAGAATCACCTGAACGGTGATATTTATATTGAATCATGATATTGTTCCTAACAATGTCTGGTGCAGGCAGAGTAAGTATTATAAATGTACATGGATGGCTACACGACCGTGGATAAGAATCACCAAAGAGTGATAATAGTATGCTTTAAATTATGTTGGCTATGAGATTTGCATGCTTTACTTCTTGTCGGCTATAACATGAAATTGACCCTAAGGCAACAAGAAAGACCACTGTTAATAATGTTCTGTAACATGATTACTTAGTGTTGTCTTCTTAGGTGAGTTGGGCCAGCACCGCTCGCTAGTATATTGATGATGTACTGACCCAAGTTGTGGGCAATATTACAGGTGTTTGCTTGGAGGAAATCCTGTGAATCAGTGCTTGGCATCGATGAATCGGATGGGTGTGCAGAAGCTCTTCTTTCAAGACGATGTCTTCTGCTATACGGGACATAATGTATGTAACAGGGGAACTCAGTTGTACCAGTGAGATTGTACCCATATTGGCATGTTCATTGTAAAGAAGTTGGTATATTCATTTGTAGCCTAAAGGGCAAGTGTATACATTCAGTTGGTTATTCAAGAGTCTTATAATCAAATGTAAACTCTGTATTCTGCTGTAAGTCTTGTAATCTATTATGATTATCAATAAAAGAGATACATTTCTTCAATATCTTGTGTGACTTCAATTTATCTGCTTGGTTTGCTGTGTTGTCGATATTTTCTGAGAAATACCAGGAACTATAATGGTTTTGCCTTGTACAAGTATAATCTAGACTTATACGGCATCACGCCCAGTGGCTAGTTTTCGATCCTCCGGGATCGGGGCATGACATCGACGTGGAAGATAGAAGCGGAGATAAAAGAGAAGTACCCCGCGTTGTTTGTCTAAATTAAGGTCAGACCCTTGTTCTTAAGTTTCGGGACAAAACTTTTTCTTAGTGGTATATTATGTAGCGCCCCGCTTTCGATAGGCGACGAAACTTCATAATATGCTTGCGCCGTGTCAGATCGGCCGGGAACTTAGATGGCCATCTGACTCGATCGCTAAGCTTGGTAAACGAATAACGCCTTGCGGCATCGATTCAAATCGATTTGGACGAAATTACGAGAATCGATCCAACTAATGGAACAACTTTTGTTGGAATAAGTCCTAGATGCAGCGGGCTGCATCTCGGCGAGTGAGCTCTCTATAAGAGTCCCTTCGACGGGACCGGACCGCTGTATGGTTTTCTTCGAGCTTTGCCGCTGGGCTTGATGAAGTGCTTTCGCGTCGTTTTCATGGATGCAATTACAATTTCGATGCAAGGGAAAAAGAAGGAATTCTAACAAAGCATTGGTGCCATTACAGGAGCTAGCATAACTAAGGATTGACGTTGCGTAGCGCTTGGACGATCGGCACGAAGCAAAGTAATCGGTGGGTGATTCGACCCTTCTTTTCTACTCTGTCCCGCAAACTTGTTCCTTGCTTCGAATTCATTCAAATCGAACGATGCCAAGTTAATTGCATGCCAATCCACTAAGGTCAAGAACTCAGGAAAAATATATTGATTTTGAGTAATCTACTCTGAAAATACAAGTTTCTCACATAAACGAAAAAGTTTAAGGTTCTAGTAAAAAGATAGACTATTTCACGTGCTGCAAAATAATGTGAAACGTCGATCATGGGTTATGATGCCTCGGACAATTTGGTGCCCACGGGACGCTAAATCGGTGTACGGCTTTGGGAAAAATGAATCGTTGCATGAGTTGCGAGAAATGATAATGCCGTTCGATACTATCTGCGCTATACGAAACTGTTTGCAGATATGAAATTGTTCGCACATAGGCCTGGTCAAGGACAGGTTGTGCACAAGTTCATTTTCCTCGAAACGGTATCCGGGGCATCGGAATCGATTCGTCCTAGGGGGAATAATTTATCGTGCTTCGGTGCGAGGCATACGGGACCTTCAGTAAGGCTTGCAACCTAGGCTGAAAGGGTAGCGTCGCATGCCAACTTTGATTAAGTCTCTAGTGGTGCGTAGCACCAATGACCGCATATAAGATAGTTGCATGCTCACCTATTGTCTTATGCAGGTGTAAATATTATCTCTGTTTTCATGCAGGGACGAGCACGGCCGTGGTAAGAAATATGATAAACTGCGATGTTATACTATATGCTTTATTACTCAAAGATGGCTATCGAATATGAACTGAATTCATTTAGTTCTAATAGAAAGATAACTCTAAAGCATGCCTACCCTAACAATCAGAGTCGGTTTAGACGAGTTGGTTCGTCTCGTCCACTTAGCAAGTGTGCTAATCCCCTCCTCCAATTTTCCCAGGTGCGGCAGGCGCTCCAACCTAAAACGAAGCTGAAGTACGGAGAGGCATTTTGAAGCTCTTCCTATACTGAAGTATTTTGAAGCCAATTCAAGTCGAAGACTTATGTATAAAGGGGCGAATGTATGGGACGGCAAGCGTAGTTCAGGCAACTTGTCGAATGTATTTTCTTTCTGTTTTCAATCAATGTAGCCGCAACGACATCCAATGTAATTACGACTTGCACTTCGTTGCAAGCTATGAATAAAAAGCATTTCTATCTTCCTATACTGCGTCTTAAATTCTGATGTGATTTGTGAAGTTTCAACTTGGCGTATTAATATTAAATCCAAATTAACGTTCTGCCTTGTACTAGTTCAATTTCAGACTCGTACGGCATCACACCTTAGCGAGGACGATCGAATCGGCAAAATTAACATTGTGTACGAACGTTGCCGACTCGAGGCGTGACATTTGTAAACTGAGATTGATCGGTTAAACTGAAAAATTGAGATTTGTTTACCAATGAACAATGGGTTACTGTTTTGATATATAGTGTAGTAATGTTTGAGTTATGCATTAAAGTTCATATATTAACTGAATGTTGAATTAACATTGTTAAACAGAAAACTGAGACTGAGGTTTAAACTTAATATGGAAGTTTGGGTCGATGCAAGAGTGGACTGTACACACATTACAAATCTGAGAACGGTATATCACACACACACACACACACACACACACACACACACACACACACACACACACACACACACACACACACACACTATACACACACTCAGATATAGCTATTTGCCCCTTATATATATATATATATATATATATATATATATATATATATATATATATAGCCATCTTTAAATATATGTATATAGCTAATGTATATGTATTGTATATATATGTATGTATAGTTGTATTGATATGGATTTTGAGTCGTATATTGTCACGACCCGCACCCAATAATCGGACAGGAATCGAGTGCACGCCCAGCCTATGCCGCAGTGCCGGCGGTAGAACGTTGTAACAATATGATGAACAACCATGCAATAATAGTATGTACTCCAATTGGGAGACAACAACACAGGATCACAGCTCACTGGATGGAAATAGAGAAGATATATATATATTTTATATATATATATATATATGTATATATATATATATATATATATAACTAATCGCAAAATGAATGTATGAAGTCCACAGATAAATAAACTCCCAACTACAAGTCTCAATAATCCAATATCAATCTCCACTACAATATCTCAAAATATCTAAAAATATCTAAGCGAGGGAAGCGGGGTCAGCTAGTGCAAACTCTTTCTGAAAGGTATAGTCCGCCTCAGCGACATCTCCCAAATAAGGGCCGTACAGCTCGGGGCGTAAATCCTCGTCATAATTACCTAAAATTTTGGGTTACCCAGTGAACGAGTACAATTCACTGAATGCAGTTCCAATATATGAAAATGACTATAAGATAGAGGTTAGACATTAATTATATTTTTTGAAAATAAGTAGAAAAGATGCGAGAAAAGACAGAAAAATCAAAAGTAAATAAATAAACTAAAAATACCTTTCCAACTGTCAGAAGTACCTTTGATATGTGATCGGTCTGGGACACTACACCATGAGGTCTACTTGCATAAAAAATAAACAATGTCTACGAGGTCTACTTGCATAAATTAAACAATGTCTACGAGGTCTACTTGCAGAAAATAAACAATGTCTACGAGATCTACAATGTCTATGGTCGAATCACTCATCCTTGGTACTTCTCATTCCGACTCAACAAATTATGGCAGAATATAAAAGATGACAAAAACCACATAACCAATGACCAATAGTAAAATATAGTGAGAATCAATATCAAAAATAGACAATAAACTGTACTCGCCTGGAGTCCTAAGCTGCTGGTACTGATCAAGGTCCAAGTCGAAGTCTAGGGAACCTATATTACGAATTAACTCTAGTCAAAGCATGAAATTTGAATTAACAAAATACTCATAATCTAATGGTTGTGAAATCCTTTGTATTTCTATGGGCCTTAATGATTTGGGTTGTTTGACCTTTTTTTCCTACTTGTTATAATTGAGGTTTACTAGCCTATTGGTCTATCTAGATATTATTTTACCTGTCTCCCATTAACCTAATATATCCCCTGCCCTGACTCTTTCCTAGAGCCTCTGTTCCATGGATATGGCCTGACTCTATAGTCGAGATATTAACTTGACTATAAAGTTCAACTACTGCATAAGTTGTTTGAGGACATATCCTGTATGAGTTCGTATGACCATGTCACGACCCGCACCCTAGAGAGGGGCACGAGCATGTGGTTACATCCAGCCTACGCCGCAGAATCGGCGGTAGAACGCTGTATATAGGGTCTGTAAATACTACGACTAAAACAGATAAATGTACCTGTACAGTATATACACTCCGAATGGAGGTGACATAGTAATACAGTCTCAATCACATAATCAAAACTAAGGTATATAGCATGAAAAGAGATAGATATGATAGATAAACAGGAAACGAGTCCAAAATCCACAAGTCATAGCTAACACTACATCCAGAGTCTCAGATAATATAAGTATATGATACTACAAACTAAAATATACTAGCTGGCTCGCAGGCCAGGCAAACCTAACTAACTAGGCTACTCAGGGTGAGCGAAGTACAGTAGCTCTACCAATAAGCCACGGTCTAAGTCTAGTCCATCAGACTAAATCCCATAGTAGGTCGGGCAGTCAGTCTCAGAGTCATCTGTAAAATTTGTCAACGGTATCCTGTCAGGAAAATGAGCAAGTACAAACACCAACAGCAGTTCCATATGAATTGAGAAATACTATAAGAGACAGTAATAATAAAATACAAGACAAAAGATATATGTGACTAGGGAACCATTTGAAAGCCGAGTTACAACCCTTGAACCAAACAAGGACCGGGGTTGTAACCCTTCTTCCAAACAGAACTTGGTCACAAATCATGGTACAGTATGAAAGGCAGATAGAGCATGTGAGAAATGAATCATAGCATGGTGAAAGTACAGTAAGTAAAGCTGAACTGGAATATAAGATATGACAATAAATGTAAAAAGGTGATTTGAATTATTAGAGCGATATGTGATCGGCTAGGGAAGCAAGAGATGGTTATCCACTTGGCCCGGCAATCCGCGGTGTACTCAACGGAGAGTCATGCCGTCCAACCTGGATAACTGGTAATAGGGTGTCTGCAACACCCTACGTGAGATGAGGGTGACGCTAGCAATGTATAGTTACAAGAAGGCTTGATCACATAACCCCTAATAATTTGTAATGCATGTTGTTCGTATTACGTATTTAAGAATACGTGTACGTATTTTATCTTGTATTGGCCATGGTTCATCTTGGTTTGGGTTGGCTTGGGTTGGTTCGGCTAGGCTTGATTAGCCTTGGTTCATCATGAACCAAGGGTGAACCCCTACCTACCACAACCAACCCCATTTATTAACCTCATTCCATTCTCTCTCCTCATTATTTCCTTTCTTCTTCATTACTCTCCACCACCAACCAAGAAAACCCTAGCCTAGGCAAGTGCAATCTTGCTTCATGAAGAAACCTACCATTTTTATTGTTCTAACATCTTCTTTGCAACATTCTAATCCACATTAGAACTTGTCATTTTCTATTTTGAAGCTTGGATTTTTGTAGATCTAAAATTTAGTCATTTTTGGATTTTCATGGTTTTGATCTATTAAATTCCCTTGTTTTTAAGTTTTGATGGTTCCATGTGGTAGAGAATTTCCTTCTACCCAATTTTCACCTTTGGAAAGTTGGATTTGGACTTGTTTTGACCAAGTTATGGACTTTGGAAGCTTAGGGTTCAACCATGGAGTTCCTGCTGTTTGGAGAAGACAGTGAGCAGTGCGCGAGCTTTTTAGCTTACGTTACTGAGCTGTGCGCGCTCTTTAGCACAGCGCAGTAGAGTCCATATGCTGCCTTTTGGAAGCGTATGACTCGCATACGCTCGCTTGCTTGACAAGGAGTCGTATGGAGTCTATACGCTGCCTTTTTGGAGCGTATGACTTGCATACGCTCACTTGGATAGCCATGAGTCGTATGGAGTCCATACGCTGCCTTTTTGGAGCGTATGACTTGCATACGCTCACTTGGATAGCCATGAGTCGTATGGAGTCCATACGCTGCCTTTTTGGAGCGTATGACTTGCATACGCTCACTTGGATAGCTATGAGTCGTATGGAGTCCATACGCTGCCTTTTTGGAGCGTATGACTTGCATATGCTCACTTGGATAGCCATGAGTCGTATGGAGTCCATACGCTGCCTTTTGGAGCGTATGTCTTGCATACGCTCGCTTGTGTGACAAGGAGTCGTATGAAGTTCATACGCTGCCTTTTTGGAGCGTATGTCTTGCATACGCTCACTTGTGTGACAAGGGGTCGTATGGACCTCATACGCTTACCTGAGCGTAGGCTTACCTGAGCATAGCTTGACTTGAGCGTAGCCTGACCTGAGCGTATGACATTTGTACTGAGCGTATGGCCTTGGCTGACTTGGTCTTATGTTAGCATGTCATTTTGGTTTTATTTTTCTTAAGCTTGGCTCTTCTATAGCCCTGTATATTAATATTTTATTAGATATTTTATGCCCATTTTATATCCTTACGCCTTTTGTCATGAACTTGATAATCATCAATTTATTTAATAGGTTTGTTAATAATAATTGAACACGACATGGCAGGACAAGCATACCTGACATGATTATATTGAATTGCTGTTGCGACGGCTAACGTGACATGACCTGACAAGAATGACTAACCTGGACATCGTGGATGATTTCATTTGCACAATAAACCAGTATTGTCTTGCATCATGTCTAGGATAGGATCCCTGAGTACCACGGTCAGGGATACCTACTGTAATTAACTAAGAGTAATAAACTAGAATAATTCAGTAGACATGAAGAGATTCCCAGCTACAGGCAATCCCGTTATTTGGGCGCATTAAGTGGACTTGTAGCCTACCGGCGAGTAGGGCACACTTCCAGCACAAAGTCATGTGGTGCATCCTTCATAAATGCACATTCGACCTGGATAACTTGGATGGTCTGCAGGGCTTGTGGCTGTTGAAATAATCTCATTGCATCTTGCTAGTAACTAGGCCTGTGATAACCCTAGCTAGTTAAAGTATCAAGTCGTACTTTTGATTGGCCATGATTGATTGGATGAAGTTATTCCAGCTTAGTCTTATCCTGATCCTGTGCAAGATCGTGACAAGACACGATTATTGATGCTTGCCTTAACAATAACGATCGGGGGACCAGTTCTGTTCAGGCGAAGGGTTATAACCCCGGTCCTTGTTTGGTTTAAGGGTTGTAACTGGCTCCCGGAGCAGTTCTGTGTCTTCCCTTCGGTTATTGTCTTATTTGTACCCCGTGCCATGCTTGTCATATTCTATCTTACTTCAGCAACATGATTATCTATAATGGCCTTAACAATAAAGATCAGGAGTCCAGTTCTGTTCAGACGAAGGGTTACAATCCCGGTCCTTGTTTGGTTTAAGGGTTGTAACCTGGCTCCCGGAGCAGTTCTGTGTCTTCTCTTCGTTTATTGTCTTATTACCTTATCCATAGTATTTGAGACGGATTTCCATTCAGGTGAAGGATTGCAACCTCGGTCCTTGTTTGGTTTAAGGGTTGTAGTCTGGCTACTTGAATGGTTTCCTCGTACTCAATTATTGTTGTTATTTCTGATAATTTAACTTTAATGTTCCTTACTATATGCTGGTTTTAGTTTCTAAGTGAAGCCTCCTTTGTGGCACTTGCTCTTTCTGGGGTCTGACCCAGCTGGTTTTATGTGACCAGATATCGGAGCAGCTCCCAAGGATCCACCGATCTTCCAGCCAGATGGTGACCACTAGACGGAACCCTGGCAACGAGTGGGTTTCTTTTTGTCCTCCCACTTATTTGTAAAAATTATTCTTTTGAGGCGTTTAGCCGACGAGCACGTGTTAGCTCGATTGCATTTTTATTTACTGTCTGCCTACGGGCTGTAACATGATTGACAGATCCTAGGGTTGATCATGTATGACTGAACTCTTGCTAGTCCTGGCATTTTGTACGACTAGCTTCATGATCATCCAATATGTAATGTATGGGACGCCTTGCTATTATATATTTGGTGCTCTGACATCTTGTAATTACTATTGCTTGCTTGTGATTGAGACAATAGGCTTGTTCATGACCTTAGGAGACTGCTGGCTTGTAGTTAAACCCTCATGTATCTAGACAGCCGTGACCGTATAGTGAGATGGATTCCATTTCATATACGTAGCTGGCTATGTCTGTCTCCGCTCTCCAGTATTCTAGTTTTGGGACGTGACATGGTTTAAGTGGTGGCCCATGCAGGTCTTTTAAATCAAGATATGTGAGGGTTTACCGAATAGATGTCTCAATCAGTATTCGTCCTTGATCTCTGCTCGTATCTTCTGAATCCCTGGATTCTTGTCCTGATCATATGCTTGTATCGTTGATCTGTCCTGGTCCTTCTTTATTGTTCCCTATGTCGTCTTCTTCAGCGGCATTGTTCGTGGTCCTACTGACCCGCAAGGCAGAGCACCTCCCGCGGACCAGCAGCAACCTGGAGATCAAGCCCAGCATTTCGGAGTAGCCTCTAGAGTCGTGCCTTCTGGCGGAGAGCCACCAGTCCAGCCAGTTCAACCAGTAGAACATGATGACGGCACTTTGGTAGGACTCGTCAGGACCTTGATAGCTTCCCAAGACCGGCGTGGAGATGCCTTGCACCAGGCAGTGACGGATGCTTTGACCCGGGGTGGTCATCAGGGTAACAGCGCGGCCAACAGCTTCAAGCGCCTGAACCCTCCATTCTTCGACGGCAGCGAAGATGCGATCGCTGCGGATGCTTGGCTTCAGGATACCGAAGTGATTCTAGAAGCAGCCAAGACTCCAGAAAACGAGAAGGTGGCCATAGTGCGCCTGCAGTTGTCAAAACTTGCCCACAGTTGGTGGGCGGTGCAGGCCGAGGGATTAGTGGCACCCATTGCTTGGGCAGTGTTCAGACAGAGATTCCAGACGAAGTATTTTGATGCTGTGGCTCGGTATGACTTGCAGACGAGGTTTACAAACCTGAAGCAAGGAGGCAGAACAGTCGATGGTTATGCATCTGAGTTTTCTAGACTCAGTAGATTTGCCTCCACCTTGGTGGCAACCGAGTTTGATAGGGGCCAGCGGTTCCAGTAGGGGCTGCATTTGGAGATTTTACTAGCAGTTGAGCACTTCGAACACCAGACGTTCGATGCAATATTGAGGGCGGCTAGGAGGCATGAGTACACCTTCCAGCGGATCGTGGATAAGACCGGAGGTAGGAAGCGGTCCCACAGTCAGATGCACCAATCATCAGCTCCAGCCCCGGCAGCTAGAGGTTTAACTATTAGAACTCCGAGGCGGGCGGCCTCGGTGACGTCGGTTCAGCATTCTACCCCGACGCACCCTCAGCAACAGAAGCAGAAGCATTCTTCCGCAGTGGGATATTCACACTGCGGGAAGCCAGGGCATGTGGTGTCAGAGTGTCGCAGAGCACAGGGATTGTGCTTGGTTTGTGGTGCCCCGGACCACAGGGTTGGGAACTGCCCGAACAGGGGGAGTTCATTAGCTTTCTCTGGTCCTCCAGTTAGAGGACCAGTGCCAGTCTAGTAGCAGCAGCAGTTGCAGTACCCGCTCCCGAGGCCATTGCTAACACAGGCCCAGGCATTCCAGCAGCAGAGACCACAGCAGTATGCTCAGGCCCAAGCCCTGATCCAGAGCAGGCAGAGGAATTTTCAGCAGAGGGGACCTGCCCCTAGAGGACATGGTCAAGTGCTGGCCTTGACCATGGGAGAAGAAGGAGTAACACCAGGTGAGGTAGTGGCAGGTGCTATTCTCGTCAACACCTTTCCAGCTTCAGCTTTATTTGATTCTGGTGCATCGCATTCATTTATGTCTACACGATTCGTGACACGGATAGGATTGGAGCCCGAGTCATTATCAGTAAGGCTCAATATACTCACTGGTAACGGACTTGTGGGAGTCGATAGAGTATTTTCCTCGTGTCGAATCGTAGTTAGCAGTAGAGAGTTTCCCGCTAGATTGATAGAATTCCCGATGGCCGATTATGATGTAGTCTTAGAGATGGATTGGTTGAGGGACCAGTATGCTAGGATAGACTGCCACATTAGCAGGGTTATTTTTAGCATTCCAGGAGAGCCGGAGTTTTCTTTCTCTCGAGGCGAGGTTGAGCCTTCTCCTCCAGTATTGCGGATGGCAGTAGCAGCAGTTCAATTGCCCAGGATAGTAGATGAGTTCCCAGATGTTTTTCCAGAAGAGCTTCCAGGTATGTCGCTAGAGCGGGAGATTGAGTTCACCATAGACTTGATTCCCGGGACAGCCCCGGTGTCAGAGAGAGTCTACAGGATGGCGCCATCAGAGTTGGAGATCTTGTACAAGATGATTGAAGAGCTTAGAACCAAGGGATTCATTCGTACTAGTGGATCGCCTTGGGGAGCCCCGATGTTTCTTGTGAAAAAAAGGATGGTACATTCAGATTATGTGTAGATTATCGTACCTTGAACTCAGTGACAATCAAGAACAGATACCCTCTCCCGAGGATAGATGACTTGTTTGATCAACTTAAAGGGGCAGCTGTATTCTCGAAGATTGACTTGCGCTCAGGATATCATCAGATCAGGGTTAGAGAGCAGGACATCCCGAAGATAGCTTTCAGATCGAGATACGGGCATTGGGAGTTCTTTATTATGCCATTTGGAGCAACCAATGCACCGGCAGTATTCATGGACCTCATGAATCGCATTTTCATGCCTTACTTGGATTAGTTTGTGATCGTATTCCTAGACGACATTCTGGTCTACTGCAAGAATAAGGCGGAGCATGAGCTGCATCTCAGGGTTGTCCTTCAGATACTCAGGGAGCACCAGTTATATGCCAAGTTCAGTAAATGCGAGTTCTGGCTCGATCGTATTTCGTACTTGGGTCATATCATCACCAGAGGAGGAGTAGAAGTGGATCCACAGAAGATCGTGGCCATTGAGTCATGGCCGGTGCCCAGCACAGTTACAGAGGTTCGTGTTTTCTTAGATTGGCTGGCTACTACCGGCGATTTGTTTCGGACTTCGCTCGGATCTCGGCGCCGCTGACCCAGTTGACCCGCAAGGATGCACAGTTTGCTTGGACAGCAGAGTGCCAGGAATCTTTTGAGAAGTTGAAGCGAGGCTTAATGACGGCTCCTATTCTCACGCTTCCAGATGGGACCGAAGGATTTTCGGTATACTGTGACGCTTCAGGCAGAGGTTTAGGATGTGTTCTGATGCAGCATGGGAAGGTAATTGCTTATGCATCACGACAACTTCGTGATCATGAGAGGAATTACCCAACTCATGACTTGGAGCTGGCAGCATTGGTGTTTGCACTCAAGTTGTGGAGGCACTATTTGTATGGAGATAGGATGGAGATCTTTACCGACCACAAGAGCCTGAAATATGTTTTCACCCAGAAAAATCTTAACATGCGTCAGAGGAGATGGTTGGAGCTACTTGTGGATTATGATGTTAACCTGCAGTATCATCCTGGAAAGGCCAATGTTGTTGCGGATGCATTGAGCAGGAGAGCGGGAGCTTATTTTCTAACAGCGCAACCAGAGCTGTTAGCAGATCTTCAGAAAATGGATATTAAAGTTGTTCTTCCTTCCAGTGTGGCCTTGATGGCCAGTATGCAAGTTCAGTCCACTATAGTCGAGAGGATCCGGATGGCGCAGTCGGCAGATTCAAAGCTTCAGCGACTCAGAGCAGAGTGTGAGGCGGGACGAAGACCAGAGTTATGCGTTCATGAGGATGGTACACTTCGACACGGTAAGCGTCTTTGTGTACCCCGCGGAGATATCCGATAGGAGGTCATGGCAGAAGCTCATAGTTCGCAGTATTACATCCATCTAGGCAGTACGAAGATGTACCGTGATATCCGACAGCATTTCTGGTAGAATGGCATGAAGCGGGAGATAGCTCGGTTTGTCTCTCGGTGCTTGGTTTGCCAACAAGTTAAAGCTGAACATCAGAGACCGGCAGGACTGCTTCAGCCCTTGCCGATTCCAGAGTGGAAGTGGGAGCATGTGACCATGGATTTCATGACTGGATTACCTAGATCCCCAGCTGGTAGAGATGCTATTTGGGTTATAGTTGACCGGCTCACGAAAGTGGCTCACTTTCTTCCATTCAGAGTTGGTCAGTCGACGGCTCAGCTAGCGGCGATGTATCTTAGACAGATTGTCAGATTGTACGGTGTGCCAGTTAGCATCACCTCGGACCAAGATTCCAGATTTATATCGTACTTTTGGCGTAGGCTGCATGCGAGTTTAGGGACTCATCTCCAGTTCAGTTCAGCATATCATCCGCAGACAGATGGTCAGTCAGAGCGCACGATCTAGACTCTTGAAGACATGTTGCGGTCTTGCACACTTGACTTCGGTGGTTTATGGGAAGATCACTTGCACCTGGTGGAATTCTCGTACAACAATAGTTTCCAGGCCAGTATCCAGATGGCCCCGTTCGAGGCACTGTATGGCAGGAAGTGCAGATCCCCGCTATCCTGGGATGATATTGGAGAAAGACAGATGCTTGGTCCAGAATTGATTGCTCAGACCATTGAAGTGGTCAGAAGGGTCAGAGATCATCTTCGAGTTGCCCAAGATCGCCAGCATCATTGGGCCGATTCTCATCAGCGCCCTCTCAAGTTTTCGGTCGGCGATCATATATTCCTGAGGATTTCGCCCAACCGTGGCATCATTCGTTTCGGCGTACGGGAAAAGCTTAGTCCTAGGTATATAGGGCCGTTCGATATCCTAGAGCGAGTAGGAGATGTATCCTATCGTCTCGCTCTTCCGCCGTCGCTAAGCGAGGTGCATGACGTGTTCCATGTATTCCAATTACGACGGTATATCCCGGACCCGAGCCACATCCTGGATCATTCGGAATTGGTTGTTGGTACCAACCTTTCGTATGAGGAGAGGCCCGTGTCTATATTGGACCGGAGAGAGAAGATCCTCAAGAACAAGATTATCAAGTTAGTCCGAGTTGCTTGGGGTCATCACTCTTTGGTGGAGTCAATGTGGGAGCGTGAGGAAGATATCCGATCGCGGTATCCCGACTTATTTGACTCATGAGGTATAATATCTTCCTTATGCCTCATGTCTTCGATTTCTTGCTTGAATGAGTGATTGCTGGCCTAGTTATAGTTTGCATGTAATTAGTATAACTTGTTCTAGTCTCTCTAACATCTTAATTAAATTCCGAGGACGAAATTCTTTTAAGGTGGGTAGAGTTGTAATGCCTGTCGTTCGTATTACGTATTTAAGAATACGTGTACGTATTTTATCTCGTATTGGCCATGGTTCATCTTGGTTTGGGTTGGCTTGGGTTGGTTCGGCTAGGCTTGATTAGCCTTGGTTCATCATGAACCAAGGGTGAACCCCTACCTACCACAACCAACCCTATTTATTAACCTCTTTCCATTCTCTCTCCTCATTATTTCCTTTCTTCTTCATTACTCTCCACCACCAACCAAGAAAACCCTAGCCTAGGCAAGTGCAATCTTGCTTCATGAAGAAACCCACCATTTTTATTGTTCTAACCTCTTCTTTGCAACTTTCTAACCCACATTAGAACTTGTCATTTTCTATTTTGAAGCTTAGATTTTTGTAGATCTAGAATTTAGTCATTTTCGGATTTTTATGGTTTTGATCTATTAAATTCCCTTGTTTTCAAGTTTTGATGGTTCCATGTGGTAGAGAATTTCCTTCTACCCAATTTTGACCTTTGGAAAGTTGGATTTGGACTTGTTTTGACCAAGTTATGGACTTTGGAAGCTTAGGGTTCAACCATGGAGTTCCTGCTGTTTGGAGAAGACAGTGAGCAGTGCGCGAGCTTTTTAGCTTGCGTTACTGAGGTGTGCGCGCTCTTTAGCGCAGCGCAGTAGAATCCATACGCTGTCTTTTGGAAGCGTATGACTCGCATACGCTCGCTTGCTTGACAAGGAGTCGTATGGAGTCCATACGCTGCCTTTTTGGAGCGTATGACTTGCATACGCTGCCTTTTTGGAGCGTATGACTTGCATACGCTCACTTGGATAGCTATGAGTCGTATGGAGTCCATACGCTGCCTTTTTGGAGCGTATGACTTGCATACGCTCACTTGGATAGCCATGAGTCATATGGAGTCCATACGCTGCCTTTTTGGAGCGTATGACTTGCATACGCTCACTTGGATAGCCATGAGTCGTATGGAGTCCATACGCTGCCTTTTGGAGCGTATATCTTGCATACGCTCGCTTGTGTGGCAAGGAGTCGTATGAAGTTCATACGCTGCCTTTTTGGAGCGTATGTCTTGCATACGCTCACTTGTGTGACAAGGGGTCGTATGGACCTCATACGCTTACCTGAGCGTAGGCTTACCTGAGCGTAGCTTGACTTGAGCGTAGCCTGACCTGAGCGTATGACTTTTGCACTGAGCGTATGGCCTTGGCTGACTTGGTCTTATGTCAGCATGTCATTTTGGTTTTATTTTCCTTAAGCTTGGCTTTTCTATAGCCCTGTATATTAATATTTTATTAGATATTTTACGCCCATTTTATATCCTTACGCCTTTTGTCATGAACTTGATAATCATGAATTTATTTAATATATTTGTTAATAATAATTGAACACGGCATGGCAGGACAAGCATACCTGACATGATTATCTCGAATTGCTGTTGCGACGGCTAACGTGACATGACCTAACAAGAATGACTAACCTGGACACCGTGGATGATTTCGTTTGCACAATAAACCAGTATTGTCTTGCATCATGTCTAGGATGGGATCCCTGAGTACCACGGTCAGGGATACCTACTGTAATTAACTAAGAGTAATAAACTAGAATAATTCAGTAGACATGAAGAGATTCCCAGCTACAGGCAATCCCGTTATCTGGGCGCATTAAGCGGACTTGTAGCCTATCGACGAGTAGGGCACACTTTCAGCACACAGTCATGTTGTGCATCCTTCATAAATGGACATTCGACCTGGATAACTTGGATGGTCTGCAGGGCTTGTGGCTGTTGAAATAATCTTATTGCATCTTGCTAGTAACCAGGCCTGTGATAACCCTAGCTAGTTAAAGTATCAAGCCGTAATTTTGATTGGCCGTGATTGATTGGATGAAGTTATTCCAGCTTAGTCTTATCCTAATCCTGTGCAAGATCATGACAAGACATGATTATTGATGCTTGCCTTAACAATAACGATCGGGGGACCAGTTCTATTCAGGCGAAGGGTTACAACCCCGGTCCTTGTTTGGTTTAAGGGTTGTAACCTGGCTCCCGGAGCAGTTCTGTGTCTTCCCTTCGGTTATTGTCTTATTTGTACCCCGTGCCATGCTTGTCATATTCTATCTTACTTCAGCAACATGATTATCTATAATGGCCTTAACAATAAAGATCAGGAGTCCAGTTCTGTTCAGGCGAAGGGTTACAACCCCGGTCCTTGTTTGGTTTAAGGGTTATAACCTGGCTCCCGGAGCAGTTCTGTATCTTCTCTTCGTTTATTGTCTTATTACCTTATCCATAGTATTTGAGACGGATTTCCATTCAGGTGAAGGATTGCAACCCCGGTCCTTGTTTGGTTTAAGGGTTGTAGTCTGGCTACTTGAATGGTTTCCTCGTACTCAATTATTGTTGTTATTTCTGATAATTTAACTTTAATGTTCCTTACTATATGCTGGTTTTAGTTTCTAAGTGAAGCCTCCTTTGTGGCACTTGCTCTTTCTGGGGTCTAACCCAGCTGGTTTTGTGTGACCAGATATCGGAGCAGCTCCCGAGGATCCACCGATCTTTCAGACAGATGGTGACCACTAGACGCAACCCTGGCAACGAGTGGGTTTCTTTTTGTCCTCCCACTTATTTGTAAAAATTATTCTTTTGAGGCGTTTAGCCGGCGAGCACGTGTTAGCTCAATTGCATCTTTATTTACTGTCTGCCTACGGGCTGTAACATGATTGACAGATCCTAGGGTTGATCATGTATGACTGAACTCTTGCTAGTCCTGGCATTTTGTACGACTAGCTTCATGATCATCCAATATGTAATGTATGGGACGCCTTGCTATTATATATTTGGTGCTCTGACATCTTGTAATTACTATTGCTTGCTTGTGATTGAGACAATAGGCTTGTTCATGACCTTAGGAGACTGCTGGCTTGTAGTTAAACCCTCATGTATCTAGACAGCCGTGACCGTATAGTGAGATGGATTCCATTTCATATACGTAGCTGGCTATGTCTGCCCCCGCTCTCCAGTATTCTGGTTCTGGGGCGTGACATAATTCCTCCATCCCCGAATAGTATTACGGATCCGGACATGGCACGTTATGATACGGGGTTCAAGAGCAGGGGGCCAGCCCACTCCCAAATCAGTGTCTATATAAGTACAGGAATACAGGAATATCACATACTCATATACCAAGAGAGTCTAGGAATAACATCTCATGACAGGATCCAACGTATACTAGTCCGTGAAACGTCGTGTCAGGAATCAAGTAAAACACTATGACTGAATCGGATATAATAGATATCAAGACAATGAAAACTATCAGTGAATGTACTCGCCTGTGGTCCTGAGCTGACAGGGTGAACAGACGCTCAGAGTGATCACAGACCTAAAATAAGATACTATGAGTCAAACAGGGCTTAATACTGAAAAAGAAAACTAATACAAGCCATGAATGCAAGTCTAAGTCAATACTAGGTCAATCTAGGTCAAACTGAGTCATACTAGGTCATACTAGTTCATACTAGGTCATACTAGGTCACTGGAAGTCTTTCCAAGTCAAACTAGGTCAATCGGGATCAATGGTTGACTTACAGTTGACTTTTGGTCAAAAAATCAACTCTGGTCAACTCTAGGTCAACCCTGGGTCAAACTAGTCTAATGTTGACCAACTGTTGACTTTCAGTCAATTGGTCAACTCTGGGTTGGTTTCGGTCAAATCGGGTCGCTTAAAGACTAAGTTTGACTCTCGGTTGACTTTCGTTGACTTTTGGTCAAAAAGGTCAACCGACGTCAAAACTAGTCTATGAGTACCATATTCGATCATTACCAACCACGGGAATCAAGTTCTAACCCTATCTTAGGCTTCTAACACAAATACCCTATTCCTAGGTAAAACTAGTATTTACCCTTCTAAGGTAAATTCCGATACCTTGCCCAAACCCAAGGAAACCCCGCAAATACCCATGGTACTAGCCTAGACTCCTTAGGGTAGCTAGATATCAACCTATCTAAGGTTTACCTACCAAGAGAAATAGGTATCCTATGTATCTAGGCCATATTGGGATACGGGGTATTGATTTACCCTATTACCTATTCTATCTCATGAATTTACCCTTTTCTATACCACACTCATCAACACCACTCACTCTCACATGATACCACACTCTGTTAGGCTTCTTAATAGGTTTCCTAATAGTTTAGACATAGGCCAATCTATGTACTACTAGGTTCACTCATGTGAAGGCTCTCACAAAAGTCTACTAGGCCACTCACTAACTTATCAAACAAACTTACTAATTCCTAGTATCCTAACACACTCCACAC
The DNA here is from genome assembly GCA_029216955.1 of Iris pallida. Lineage (NCBI taxonomy): Eukaryota > Viridiplantae > Streptophyta > Magnoliopsida > Asparagales > Iridaceae > Iris > Iris pallida. The sequence goes on from JANAVB010040619.1 coordinate 29,889,217, forward strand.
TACTCTAATACACCATTCTTAGGACACTTATCTAGTGTCTTCTAGGGGTTAAAACAATGGGAAATTAGTGGGATATATAGTGGTATATATGGGGGATAGATAGTGGGTTATATAGGGTTAATTGGTAGGTTAAAATGGGGGGTTTTAAGGGCCAAACTGCTGCTGCAGCTGTGCCAACTTGTGGCTGCTGTCAGCTGTCCCAAAGTGGCAGCAAGGGCTGCTGTTTGCTGTCCAAAACACCCCCACCACAGCCACCATACACCACCACAACCACCACTTAATACACCACCAATTTCACTACCAACACCACTCTAAAACACATACAACCCCACATACACTCAAGCTTTCCCCCCTTGGCCGAACCTCCTGTCCCCTCTCCCCAAGCACAACAACATCTCCCCACCACAAATTATACACCAATATATACACATAAGCCATATATATATATATATATATATATATATATATATATTTTTTTATTTTTTTTTTTTTTTTTTTTATATATATATATATATATATATATATATATATATATATATATATATATATATATATATAACCACATATATATATTCAAATGGAAAAATGAAATGATACATTATGAAACATAGAGAAACACACTCTAATACATGTAAAAATCTAGAATAAAATGCAAGAACAACACAAAAACAATACACAAACAAATCTATGAGTCCAAATAGAGGGTTTTCCTATTAGGACACAATCCTACATATTGGACACCTCTAGAAATATCCAAATGGACACAAAATGGTCTCTAATGGGGACACAACCATGGAAATCATTTCTATTGGGTTCCTAACCAATCTACATGAAAGAAAAACAAATTTGGAGAAGGGATTACCTAGTTTTGGAGAAGGAACAATGGTGAGCTTTCAAAAGTGGAAGGAGCCTTTGGAGAAGAAGAAGAAGAAGTGGATGAGAATAAAAGGAAGGTGGTTTATCTCTCTCCTCCTATTCCCTACATGGGTGGCCGGCCAAGCATGCTCCTCTCCCCTTTTTCTTAATTACAAGTTTGCCCTCCTATTTGTTCTATTAGCCCTACACAAGGTTGCTTAGGGTTTGGGGGTTAAAAATGTAAATCTAGTGTTCTAATTAGCTCTAGCCTAATCCATGGAGTCATGCTTAATCCCTCTAACTTTTGATGGTAATATTGTGGGCCATGACTAGCTAGTGTGTGGGCCCGCTAAGGTCAAAACTACCCCGGGTCCCCGAAACAAGTCAAAACAAGTCGGAATGAGTTGAAATTCGAACCCGATTCAAATAAACCCAAAATAATACAAATAATAAATAAATAATTTCAAAATAATTTTTAAAGTAGAAAATTACCAAAATACCCCTATTCATGAAAATTGGGGGTGACAAATCTATCCACCTTAAAAAAATTTTGTCCTCAAAATTAAAACAAACATACAATGAATCACAATACAGAAACAGAAATTATACCTCAAGGTTCGAAGAGATAAGGGAAACGCTCCCGCATGTCGTCCACTCTCTCCTAGGTAGACTCACCTGGAGAGTGATGCCTCCATGCAACGCGAACCAAGGGTATAACCTAATTCCGGAGCACCTTCTCCCTACGATCCAGAATCTCAAATGGCTGCTCTGGATAGTGAAGAGTAGGCCCCACCTCGATCGCTGAATGATCCAATACATGGCTGGGGTCCGCCACGTACCGTCTCAGCTGCAACACGTGGAACACGTTGTATACCCCCTCTAGCGTAGGCGGCAAGTCTAGCCGGTAAGCCACTGCACCGACCCTCTCAAGAATGGTGAAAGGTTCGATGTAGCGCGGACTAAGCTTTCCGCCCCCACCAAAGCGAATCGTGCCCCGTGTCGGAGAAATCGTCAGGAACACCAAAGCGCCAGCCTAGACATAAAACAAACTCAGCACACAGGACAGACAAAACACAAACAAGCACAAACAGGAACTGAAACTAACCTCAAACTCTAACGGTCTCCGGTGGCTATCGGCCCAATGCCGCTGCCTATCCTGAGCCACCCGAAGTCTGTCTCTAATAAGCCGGACCTTCTCAGCTGCATCCACAACCATCTCTGGTCCAAGCAGTACCCTCTCGCCAACATCGTCCCAAGATAAGGGAGTACGGTATCTCCGTCCGTATAGAGCCTCGATTGGCGACATCTCTATACTGGCCTGGTAGCTGTTGTTCTAAGCAAACTCTACCAGGTGAAGATGATCCTCCCAAGAACCCCCGAGATCTAGCACACACGTGCGAAGCATATCCTCCAAGGTCTGGATAGTCCTCTCCGACTGCCCATCTGTCTGGGGATGATAAGCAGTACTGAACTTGAGCGAGGTGTCCAAGCTAGACTGTAAACTCCTCCAGAAGTGGGAAGTGAAACGGCTATCTCGATCTGAAACTATGCTCATAGGAACCCCATGCAATCGTACGATCTGACGAACATACAGCTCTGCCAACCTCTCTGTAGACAAACCCACCTTGAAGGGAAAAAAGTGGGCCGATTTGGTCAATCTATCAACTATGACCCAAATCGCATCTTTCCCTCCTGGAGATCGGGGAAGTCCGGACACAAAGTCCATGGTGATGTGCTCCCACTTCCACTCAGGAATGGGTAGTGGCTGTAGCAATCCGCCAGGCCTCTGCCTCTCGGCCTTCACATGCTGACAAACCAAGCAGCGAGATACGAACTGAGCCACCTCGCGCTTCATGCCGTACCACCAAACGTGCTCTCTCAGGTCTCTGTACATCTTGTTGGCACCAGGATGCATAGAGTACTGAGAGCGATGAGCCTCCTGAAGAACCTCCTCCCGAAGCTCTCCATTCGGAACGCACAGTCTAGCACCGTGCCGCAACGACCCATCTTCGGCAATGGAGAAATCATCAAGCAACCCTCTCTGCACCTGCTCCCTGATGCACCTCAGGGCAACATCATCAAACTGTGCTGATCTGACCCTGTCCATCAACTCAGACTGAATCAGTAAACCCCACATCTGTACCTCCATGCCTGGAATGATCACCTCGATTCCCAAACTATCCAGGTCGACCAAAAGATGACGGTCTGATGTCAGATACATAGCCACTGGATACCTGCTCAAGGCATCTGCGACTACGTTGGCCTTCCCTGGATGGTACTGCAAGGCGATATCAAAGTCCTTTATCAGCTCGAACCAACGTCTCTGCCTCATGTTCAGCTTCTTCTGAGTGAACACGTACTTCAAGCTCTTGTGGTCAGTAAAGATCTCAACCCGCTCTCCGTACAGATAGTATTTCTACAACTTCAGGGCAAAGATGACAGCGGCTAACTCCAGATCGTGAGTCGGCAGTTCTTCTCATGAGGACGTAACTGCCTAGATGCATAGGCAATCACCTTCCCGTGCTGCTGAAGTACACAACCCAGACCCCGACCAGAAGCGTTGCTGTAAATCGAGAAACTACCGGTCCCAGACGGTAATGTCAAGATAGGAGCTGATGTCAACCACTTCTTCAGCTCATCGAAGGCGGCCTAACACTCCTCAGTCCAGACGAACTCCACGTCCTTCCTGGTGAGTCTAGTCATCGGCTCCACGATCCGCGAGAAATCCTGGACGAACTTCTGATAGTAGCCCACCAATCCCAGAAAGCTCCGAATCTCGGCAACTGTACTGGGCGTAGACCAAGACTCTACCGCAGTAATCTTCCTCTGGTCTACTGAGATCCCGTGCTCGGTCACAACATGACCCAAGAACTCGACCTGGTCCAGAAAAAACTCACACTTCGACAACTTTCCATACAACTGCTCCTTTCTCAAGGTCTCTAGCACAATCCTCAGATGCTCCTCGTGCTCCTCTGGCATCTTCGAGTAAACCAGGATGTCGTCTATGAAGAACACCAAGAACTTGTCAAGGTACTGATGGAATACCTTGTTCATCAAGTTCATGAACACAGCTGGGGCGTTGGTCAACCCAAATGGCATCACTGTGAACTCGTACTGGCCGTACTGAGTCCGAAAAGCTATCTTCGGAACGTCTTCCTTCTTCTTCTTCAGCTGATGATAGCCGGATCTCAGATCTATCTTCGAAAACACCTTGGCGCCGCTCAGCTGATCGAACAAGTCATCGATCCTCGGTAATGGGTACTTGTTCTTGATAGTAAGGTTGTTGAGCACCCTGTAATCGATACACATACGTATCGTACCATCCTTCTTCAGCACAAATAGGACTGGCGCTCCCCAAGGCGATGAACTGGATCTAATGAATCCCTTGTCCTGCAGCTCGTCGACCTGCTTCTTCAGCTCCGCCAACTCGCTGTTGTTGACTCTATAGACGTGCTGTGAAATGGGCTCAGCACCTGGCACTAGGTCTATAGAGAACTCAACGTCTCTATCCGGCGGCATCCCAGGCAACTCCTCTGGAAAAACATCCATAAAATCAGCAATCAATGGATGCGACAATGCCAGCCCCGCTAGTAAAGCTCCGTAGAACCCATCTACCGGCTCAGCTGCTTCTCTAGAAAACACAACCGCTGGCTCTCCCGACGGCCTAAATAAAATCCTACCACCTCTACAATCTATAGTAGCATGGTGCGTGCTCAACCAATCCATTCCGAGTACCACATTGTACCTCGGAAGGGGCATTACGAGCAAGCATGCACCCAAAACTCGGCCTCCTACAGTAAATCTCTACCCCTTGCAGATATTATTGACCAGGATGATGCCTCCTGCGATCAATATCTTGCAAGTCCTACCCAAGGGTTCAGTAATAATATTGTGTCTCAGAGCAAAGGAGACAGACACAAAGCTATACGAGGCACCGGAATCAAATAAGGTAAATGCAGGAAATAAATCGAGAAGAACATGACCTGCCACTACATCGCCTACTGGCTCTGCCTCCTCCTCTGCTGTTAGGGTAAACACTCTGCCCGTAGGGGCTCCCCTCTGGTGCTGCTGAAAATGCTGCTGCTGCTGCGTCTGAAGTGGAGGACCTCTCTGCTGAGCTGGTCCTCTGGCCGACTGTGCTTTGTCCTGGACTCCTCTGACTCCTCGAATACGGCAGTCCTTCAGCTGGTGATCGGACGCCCCACAGTATAAGCAGACGCCCAATCTCTTCCTGCATACCTCTTTAGTGTGCCCTGGCTTCCCGCAGAAGTTGCACTGTGTAGCTGACCTCTGGCCCTGACCCTGATGCTGCTGGGCACGTGCCGGTGCCTGTTGGATCTGCAACTGAGGCTGATGCTGCTGGAAATGCCTCTGCTGGAAATGTGGGCGCTTTGCTGGCCCTGCACTCGAACTGGATCCTAGAGCGTCACTGCTCCTCTTCGGCTTGAGGCCGAAGTTCTCCTCTGCAATCTGAGCCTCCATCAAGATCTGCTCAAATGTCGCATCTCATCGCCCAGATGTGCGAGTGCGCACTGCATGAATGAGACCCCTCCTGAACTTCCGGGCCTTGTACCCCTCATCCTGAACCAAACTGGGTGTAAACCTGCTCAGGCGGAAGAACTCCGCTGCGTACTCGTCCACCGACGAGTTCCCCTGCACCAAACTAGCAAACTGCCCCTCCAGAGCTGTCAAGGCTACATCTGGGTAGAACTTCTTCTTAAAGAGTTTCCTGAAATCCTTCCAAGATATACCTCTCACTGACGTACGCGGATCCGTACGGTACCAAGTCAATGCTATGTCAAAGAACTGGCTCGCTGCAGAAGTCACCCACAGAGCTCTCGAAACCTCTGCCAACTCCAGACTCCGCTGGACATCCCCTAGCCAGTCGTCCGCGTATAGGATACCCTCGGTATCCTTAAAATCCTGTGGGTTCATCTTCCTGAAGTCGAGATGCGTACCGGGCCTCCCCTGGCCCTGCTGCTGTGCTGGTGTGCCCTGAGCTGTAGCCGGTGCGCCTCTCTCCACTGCTGCCATAGCTAACTGATGTGAGTTCTCTATCGTCTGTCGCAGAACCTCTGCCTGACGGTGCTGTGCCTCTGCATGTGCTCTCTACGTCTGCAGCATCTGCTGCAGTAGGACCATCATACCCCGAGCATCTGCCGGTATCGGAGGCGGCGGTGGAAGAACATCAGGAATAACCATAGACGGTCCCACTGCTGGATGTGGAAGACCTCCTGGAACCGTCGCTGCTGCTGCTCCCGCCGGAAGGGCAGGAACTGAGGTAGCAGCTCCCTGAACTGTAGCTCCCGCTGCCGGAGGTGGAAGACCTCCTGGGACTGCCACTGCTACTCCTGCAGCCGGTGGTGGAAGACCTTCCGGGTCTGCCACTGCTACTTCCGCAGCCGGTGGTGGAAGACCTGCCGGATCGGGCCTCTCTGGTACAGCGCTAGAACCCGCTACCTGAGAACGAGTGATCGTCATCCTGAAGATAGGTTGAAACAAGGAATCAATATGGCACATGATAGGAATATCAAAGACGGACAATTAAATTCAATACAAAAAGAATTTGTCATGGTAATCAAAAGATCAGAATCTCCTAACATGTGATTGAGTAACTCCTATCATACCCTAATCCTATGTCCTAATTGCAGGCTCGTAATTAGCACTCTAAGTCGAGCACCATTACGAGTTCGCACTAGTTGCGACACTGACCTGCGTGGGCCACCACAAAAATGTGTCACGACTCGCACCCTAGAGAGGGGCACGAGCGCGTGGTTACGTCCAGCCTACGTCGCAGAATCGGCGGTAGAATGCTGTATATAGGGTCTGTAAATACTATGACTAAAATAGATAAATGTACATGTACAGTATATACACTCCGAATGAAGGTGACATAGTAATACAGTCTCAATCATATAATCAAAACTAAGGTAGATAGCATAAAAAGAGATAGATATGATAGATAAACAGGAAATGGTCCAAAATCTACAAGTCATAGCTAACACTACATCCAGAGTCTCAGATAATATAAGTATAGGATACTACAAACTGAAATGTACTAGCTGGCTCGCAGGCCAGGCAAACCTAACTAACTAGGCTACTCAGGGTGTGCGAAGTCCAGTGGCTCTACCAATAAGCCACGGTCTAAGTCTAGTCCATCAGACTCAACCCTATAGTAGGTCGGACAGTCAGTCTCAGAGTCATCTGTAAAATTTGTCAACGGTATTCTGTCAGGAAAATGAACAAGTACAAATACCAACAGCAGTTCCATATGAATTGAGAAATACTATAAGAGACAGTAATAATGAAATACAAGACAAAAGATATATGCGACTAGGGAACCATTTGAAAGCCGAGTTACAACCCTTGAACCAAACAAGGACCGGGGTTATAATCCTTCTTCCAAACAGAACTTGGTCATAAATCATGGTACACTATGAAAGGCAGATAGAGCATGTGAGAAATGAATCATAGCATGGTGAAAGTACAGTAAGTAAAGCTGAACTGGAATATAAGATATGACAATAAATGTAAAAAGGTGATTTGAATTATTAGAGCGATATGTGATCGGCTAGGGAAGCAAGAGATGGTTATCCACTTGGCCCGGCAATCTGCGATGTACTCAACGGAGAGTCATGCCGTCCAACCTGGATAACTGGTAATGGGGTGTCTGCAACACCCTACGTGAGGTGAGGGTGACGCTAGCAATGTATAGTTACAGGAAGGCTTGATCACATAACCCCTAATAATTCCCCCATCCCCGAATAGTATCACGGATCCGGACATGGCACGTCATGACACGGAGTTCAAGAGCAGGGGGCCAGCCCACTCCCAAATCAGTGTCTATATAAGTACAGGAACACAAGAATATCACATACTCATATACCAAGAGAGTCTAGAAATAACATCTCATGACAGGATTCGACGTATACTAGTCCGTGAAACGTCGTGTCAGGAATCAAGTAAAACACTACGACTGAATCGGATATAGTAGATATCAAGACAATGAAAACTATCAATGAATGTACTCACCTGTGGTCCTGAGCTGACAGGGTGAACAGACGCTCAGAGTGATCACAGACCTAAAATAAGATACTATGAGTCAAACAGGGCTTAATACTGAAAAAGAAAACTAATACAAGCCATGAATACAAGTCTAAGTCAATACTAGGTCAATCTAGGTCAAACTGAGTCATACTAGGTTATACTGGTTCATACTAGGTCATACTAGGTCACTGGAAGTCATTCCAAGTCAAACTAGGTCAATCGGGATCAACGGTTGACTTATAGTTGACTTTTGGTCAAAAAGTCAACTCTGGTCAACTCTGCTCAACTCTAGGTCAACCCTGGGTCAAAATAGTCTAATGTTGACCAACTGTTGACTTTTAGTCAACTGGTCAACTCTGGGTTGGTTTCGGTCAAATCGGATCGCTTAAAGACTAAGTTTGACTCTCGGTTGACTTTTGTTGACTTTTGGTCAAAAAGGTCAACCGACGTCAAAACTAGTCTATGAGTACCATATTCGATCATTACCAACCACGGGAATCAAGTTCTAACCCTATCTTAGGCTTCTAACACAAATACCCTATTCCTAGGTAAAACTAGTATTTACCCTTCTAAGGTAAATCCCGATACCTTGCCCAAACCTAAGGAAATCCCGCAAATACCCATAGTACTAGCCTAGACTCCTTAGGGTAGCTAGATATCAACCTATCTATGGTTTACCTACCAAGAGAAATAGGTATCCTATGTATCTAGGCCATGTTGGGATACGGGGTATTGATTTACCCTATTACCTATTCTATCTCATGAATTTACCCTTTTCTATACCACACTCATCAACACCACTCACTCTCACATGATACCACACTCTGTTAGGCTTCTTAATAGGTTTCCTAATAGTTTAGACATAGGCCAATCTATGTACTACTAGGTTCACTCATGTGAAGGCTCTCACAAAAGTCTACTAGGCCACTCACTAAGTTATCAAACAAACTTACTAATTCCTAGTATCCTAACACACTCCACACTACTCTAATACACCATTCTTAGGACACTTATCTAGTGTCTTCTAGGGGTTAAAACAATGGGAAATTAGTGGGATATATAGTGGTATATATGGGGGATAGATAGTGGGTTATATAGGGTTAATTGGTAGGTTAAAATGGGGGGTTTTAAGGGCCAAACTGCTGCTGCAGCTGTGCCAACTTGTGGCTGCTGTCAGCTGTCCCAAAGTGGCAGCAAGGGCTGCTGTTTGCTGTCCAAAACACCCCCACCACAGCCACCATACACCACCACAACCACCACTTAATACACCACCAATTTCACTACCAACACCACTGTAAAACACATACAACCCCACATACACTCAAGCTTTCCCCCCCTTGGCCGAACCTGCTGTCCTCTCTCCCCAAGCACAACAACATCTCCCCACCACAAATTATACACCAATATATACACATAACCATATATATATATATATATATATATATATATATATATATATATATATATATATATATATATATATATATATATATATATATATATATAGAAATATATATATATAAATATATATATATATATAACCACATATATATATTCAAATGGAAAAATGAAATGATACATTATGAAACATAGAGAAACACACTCTAATACATGTAAAAATCTGGAATAAAATGCAAGAACAACACAAAAACAATACACAAACAAATCTATGAGTCCAAATAGAGGGTTTTCCTATTAGGACACAATCCTACATATTAGACACCTCTAGAAATATCCAAATGGACACAAAATGGTCTCTAATGGGGACACAACCATGGGAATCATTCCTATTGGGTTCCTAACCAATCTACATCAAAGAAAAACAAATTTGGAGAAGGGATTACCTAGTTTTGGAGAAGGAACAATAGTGAGCTTTCAAAAGTGGAAGGAGCCTTTGGAGAAGAAGAAGAAGAAGTGGATGAGAATAAAAGGAAAGTGGTTTATCTCTCTCCTCCTATTCCCTACATGGGTGGCCGGCCAAGCATGCTCCTCTCCCCTTTTTCCTAATTACAAGTTTGCCCTCCTATTTGTTCTATTAGCCCTACACAAGGTTGCTTAGGGTTTGGGGGTTAAAAATGTAAATCTAGTGTTCTAATTAGCTCTAGCCTAATCCATGGATTCATGATTAATCCCTCTAACTTTTGATGGTAATATTGTGGGCCATGACTAGCTAGTGTGTGGGCCCGCTAAGGTCAAAACTACCCCGGGTCCCCGAAACAAGTCAAAACAAGTTGAAATGAGTTGAAATTCGAACCCGATTCAAATAACCCCAAAATAATACAAATAATAAATAAATAATTTCAAAATAATTTTTAAAGTGGAAAATTACCAAAATATCCCTGTTCATGAAAACTGGGAGTGACAGATAGATATATGATTGAGACCATTGCTACTTCCCATGACATGCTCGGATTCCCTATGATACCATGACATTTACTTGGCTAGTGACAACTAGTCCCAATTCCCCTTTAGGGTCTCCTAGATGTCTAGGATATCGAAGTATGGATTGGTACTTGGCTGATACTGGGTTGCCCTCCATGTGAGATAGGAATAATTTGAGGTACTCTCTACTGCCTACATGTTTCAACCTTCTCTATTACCTATTAGTTATTGTTGTACATCAGTTAGGTAAACCTACTATAACTTCTCAGGAAATCCCTATACTTGTCGTACACCTGTATCCATCCACACCCATTTCTGAGCCGTGTCTATTGCTACTAGGATAGACCCATGGATCCATTGGTCATACCACTATCTCCTTTCCTATTACCTAGGCTAAAATGGAAGATTTTCCTCAACCCTTGTTGACTGATACACCTCAGAGTATCCTACCAATGGATTTGAGAACATCTACAGGACAATTAGTTAAATGCTATCAGCTTTTAGGCTATATGACCCCTGGCTGGAAATCCATTGGTTACAAGGGTAGCTCATAAAGCAGGGTTTTGTGGATACAAAGAAATTTACCCACAAGGTTCGGTAGATATTAGGGAGAAGTAGGTCACAGTTACAGATAGTATTTGGGTTGATGAGAGACAAGTCATTCTTAATTCCTGAATTATATGATGCAAAAGAGATTCCTTTGTTAACCCCTACAGTGTCAGGACAGTATGTGTGTCAGTATGGATTTTCTAGACAGGAAAGTATGCTCCTGGCAGTAATTTATTGGATGACAAAAGACATTGGTTACTCTGTTATAGGGGAAATAGGTAGACATACTCAAGTGGCTTACCAAGTCCGTAGGCTTGGTTAAATGACTCTCATACTGGGGTAGTGTCATTTCTAATCAATAAAAGGGGACTCTCTTACAATATTTAATGGATCCTAGGAAGGTAACTTACGGATACCAGGGAAGCTCATGTGACAGCCCTATATCAGTTTTGCTCAGAGCGTAAAAGGAACTTCTCTAACCAATTTCTAATGGTAATAAGGAATTTCATGATAGCATCAACTGATTTACCAGTAAGTTCATATTTTATTAACTAATTGTTGTCAGGGGAGGGTCTCTTCAAGTGTTAGCTGCTACAATATGAAGGGTTGAGGTATTAATGTATAACCCAACTATATCAAATAGTCTGACATGAAGTGCCCAGCTATACCAAGCATATACGTGTATCTGTAGAATAAAGCCCCCCTCTTAGGGTAACCTATGCATGGATAACCTGAGAACATAATTCTTAGTCCTTGCCGCACATCCATAACTTATCCTTAATATCAACTATCTGCCTCTTTATACTGGGATGCCTTCTAATGTCTTTTTCTTGTAGGTTTGTTATAGTCTCTAATTGGCCACATGAATAATAAGCTCATCTTCCATGTCTACCTCTAGAATCCAGTAGATCTTGGGTTTCATATAAACCCCATATTGAATACCTTAAGTATGTAAATTAGAATTTCAGTACTAGAAGACAAGGTCTCATACCTTTAAAGCTCTTAGCGGCTGAATCCTCAACTGCTCCTATCCCTCGTGTGATGGACAAGAATAGTTATACTAGGGTTTCCACAGAGGAACGATTGCCCTATCTTCTTATATACCTAGTCTATGGATTGGATTAAATGGGGTTTTAGAAAGGTTTAAACCCGATTAGATTTGAAACCAGAAGGAAGCTGATAGGGAAATCCGGTTCAAGGATTTATTTGGTTTTATCTCAGTTTAAAACCGACTACTTATCGAGTTCATAAAGTATTCGAACTTCTAACAGTGACCGTTTGATTTAAAACTTAACTTTCTAAGTTCAAAAAAAACCCTGGAGAAAGTTAATGTTGCAAATAGACCTATTCCCATTTGTAGGAAGATCCTTTATAAGTTCTAAAGCCATTAAACACTAAAGAAAAGTAAACAAAATATTTAAAAATACAATAAATGTTTCCATGGGTTTACATATATATATATATAGTATATATATTATGTGGTTAATTCATGTAATGCTTGTTAGCTATATGGTATATAGGTTATACTTGTATTCATAGGCTTTGGCTTGGTTAGACCCAGAATTGACTAACCTAGACTAGTTAACCATTGTTGACCAAACCCTAGATAGTTTGACCACAGTTGACTATAGTTGACCTAGTTTCACTATATAGTTGGCCCGAGTTGACCAAAAGTTGACTTTGGCCTAGATTGACCTAGAATCATATAGAATGTATTGTAAACTTTATTTTTACCATTGTGGATATATTGTGACCCGTGTTGCTCTAAATAGGACTCAGTTACTCTAATTTGGACATCTATTCTAATCGAACATTCAGGATATCAAGTGAGTACATTCTCTGATCGTTTCATACTTGCTATGACTTATATTCTTGCTCTAGATTACTTTACTTGATGTTGGCACATTGTTAATACGGATTGGTACTATATGGATTTTTTCATGAGATGTTATCCCCCTCGGGAGCATCGGATACGTCATCTCATGTGCTTTTTACTTACATCATGTATTCCTGTGCTTCCACCATTCATGCATACTCATGTGATTCATGTACTCTCATGTTCACAGAGCCTTTATGTATAACTATTCACGTGCACTCATTTATTGAGCTTCATGTGAAATCATGTACAATAACATAACTTGTCTAGATTCTTGTGTATTGAATAGGGTACGAAGATTAGAAGTGGTTATGTGATCAATTCCAAAGTACGTATTTATGTGCAACTCTGTAGCTTATTCATGTGCAAATTTTAAGCCGTTTACATAACCATCTTGTGCTCTAAATTACTAGTCACTTACAGTTCTTTACTTATAGTAGTTATTTCCAGTTACATATACTTCTCTTACTTTTTATGTACATTTTTTTACAGCATTTTATGTATCTTACTCCATTGCATGCTTTATATTTCCTGCCATGATATAAACTGTTTGAGATTTTGTGCTCGGTCCTGTCTTGACTGGACCTATTAAAAATATTACAGAGGATGAGGAGGACTTCTGTACTGCTTTATATTGAGCAGGCTTAGATGACACCTGCAGCCTGGACTCTCAGGATGCTCCATCTGCAGCTGAGGATATTACCCCTGTAGTCTAGGCTAGTTAGCTAGACTGTTATCTTATTTGTTGTCGTATTATTTCTGGATGTTGAGATGTTGTGTCGCATAGATACTTAGACTTATTTACTTCTGTTTGTATGTTCTCTATTTGAGATTTCATATCTATCATATCGTGCTACTTCTTCCTTAGAATTGTGATTGAGATGTACCATCTGTATTGTCCTCCGGTTGGAGAGTATATCTTATGCAGTTACAGTTATACTGTGTTAGATGTATGTGACCTAGGACAACGTTTTATCGTCGACACTGCGGTGTAGGCTGGACGTACCCACTTCTCGTACCACTACTCTGGTTGCGGGTCGTGACACGTGCCCTAACCACATCATAAAAGAATTTTGGGCATATGTCTCCCGTCCGAAGCATACACTATAGGACATTATGTAGGGGTTGACATCGTTAGTAATCGAAACCGCATATATTCACTAAGCTAAAACAGACAATTGCCAATGGTTATTACTGTGATAAAAATTATTTGTCACGGTATCTTTCATAGCTAATACAATATTGCATATTTTTTACACTTTTTGTCACGGTAATAACCATGACGAAACCAAATTTTCTCATGATAATAATCGTGATGACATAAACATCCATCATGGTAATAATCATTATGATATCAGTTTTATCATGGTAATCACCATTACAACATCAACTTTTATTAAGGTTTTAAACATTGCAAGTTGTCAATTTTAATTTTTTTAATATTTCTATTTCAAGTTTTGGCACGGATATAACTTCTACAAATCATAATTTAAAAAATTATAGAATGTTTATATTTGTCATGAACCTGTTGTAACACCCAATTTTCTAAAATGAGGGTAATTTTGAAATTTTGTAATTATAATCATTAATAATGATATTTAAATCATATTGTAATTTTTGGTGATTTTTAATCAATTTAAAACTATTTAAAATATTGAAATGTAATTTTGATGGTTAACTAGTGTAACCCTAGAATTGCTAAGCCTAGAGACTAACCATAACCATGGGAGCTAAGTCATGTGATTAGAATGTCATATTACTACTTTTTAGCCTAGGAGTAATTTGGTCATTTTGACAATTTTGTGAAATTGTAAATTGAATTAATTAAATATGTGCTAGTTAATTATGTGAGACTTAACATAGAAGTTTAGCCTAATCTAGATTAGTCATGAGGATTAGATGATGCTTAGAACCTTCCTACTAAGTGCCAATGTTAACAATATCTAGATATTTCTAAATAGGATATTTTTCCCCTTAGGATATTTGTGAGAAAAAAAGCCTTATGACTATTGGACCAATAGGAGGACTTGGAATTGGGTGGACAAACCCTAGCCACTCATCTACATCTAAAACCTAGTCCTAATTCATCTAATGGCAGCCACATAGTAATCCCCCCCTCCTATAAAGTATCCTCTAGAAAAACCTTGCCACTTTTTACATCAACATAGAACCCTAACTTGTTCTTCCCTAAATTCCTTCCCCTTTATCCAAATTGACCCCAAATTGAGGCTACTCTCTTCCATTAGGATCCATTTCAGAAGCAGAGGCTAGTGGGGGCTTGCTTGCAAGAAGTGGAGCGCGTTTGGACATCGCTCGAGGAAGGAAACTTCTCATTTCGGGACCCTTTTCATTGAGTTTGAACTATCAATAGGTAAACTCCTACAAACCCTAATAAATTCCTAATTTCTTCCCATAGATACATTCATTTAGGGTTTTCCTAGATGTAGCCCAAGTTTGGTAGAAAATCGTGTCCATTTCTTGTCCGTATCGGACACGTATCAGTGTTTTTAAATGGATGTTCGATAAAATACCACATAGGAAATTATTTTAGTAAATTTCAAAACTAATTACATGGTTGTGTAGCCCTTCGTGTGTGGATTCCAAATCTATTCGATTGAGTTGAAGATTTTTTCATTTTCGTGTCCAAACTGGATACGCACACTGTGCATGAGGACTCGGCCGAGTCCCCTGCTACACGACCCTTATTCCTCCTTGTTTATGACACATGGACACGTGCCACTTGGCACAGAGGTGGGGGCCATCACTGACAGACCCCCCTCGAGTTTCCTAGACTCTCGTGTCGTGTCGGACATGGAATCCATCGCACACTGGTTTTGTACTGCACGCGCATGGGTTGAAATTGGGTTCTGATACAGACCTCGTGTCCATCCTAGACACGTCGTGGTCCTGTGTCAGGCCCCTAGACACAAAAACCAATCCTTGGTGAACATTTGTGCACAACCACGTGGACACTGGGATACTGTGTCGTATGTACGAGGCCACAACACGCGTGCACGAGGAATACTTGACTGTTCTTTGATATTTCCTGTTTTTGTGACTTGGAAACTTCGTGTCCACTTGTGTGGACACAAACCCATCCCCATGACACGTCTACATATGAGAGACCCTCTACACACTTTAAATTATTATTCATATCGGGATTTAGTTCGAATTTGAGGGTGTTCATACTGTTCTGGCACACAGTGTTTCGAAAACTGGTTCTAATATGTTGATTAATTTCTAAAATGTTAATTATGAGTTTAATTGGTTGATTACATAATGTATATATGTGTTAGTTTACTGGGTTTCATCTGAGCAATTTTTTGAGTTGATTGATTCGAGTTCAAATGTGGGTCTGAGACTGTCATTACTCGGATACTCATATATGACAGTTGGGATGTTCCTGATTCGATTTGAAGGAGATTTGATTTGAAATTTCTTATATGTTAGCTGAGAAATGGGGTTTCATCCTTAACTGAAATCAGATTACATTTTTAAAACTGAAAACCTGAGATATAGGTTTGATTGGATAACTGAAATTGGTTTGATTCCTGAGAATGGGGTTTTCGAAAAAACTGTGAACTGATAAGTTCACTGATACTTGTTCCTTCTACTGATACTTCACTGATTTTGGGGATTTCTAATACAAATTATGATTTTATCCCTGTGTACATACATATATAAGTATATTTGTATGCTTGTATATTTGTATGTATTTACTGTATGTGTGTGTCTATATATTACTAGAGTATGCACATATGTATGAAAGTTGATATAAAACCTGAGAATAGGGTTTCAATAGAGAATTTAATGTGAACTGAGTTGATATAGGTTGGGTTGATTTTTTGAATTTAAAACATTTGTTAACTGGTATTATAAATTGTGAATAGATATAGGATGTTCCCAGTTTTTGTAAAACCTGAGATTAATAATATGTATATATGTATGGAATGTACTAAATCAAAATGTATGTATAAGTGTAATGATATATATAGGTTTTGAGTTTGGGTTCTAACCCCCACCTTCACATGTGCCCCTTTCACATACACCACTGTCAAAACATCAAACACACACATACACACACACTCACTCACTTATGTTCTTCCCCTCTTCTTATGTAATATAGGTAATGTATAATGTATACATGATAAGTAAAATATGCATGTAGGCATGTAAGAATGTATAGTGTAATGCAAGGTATTGTATGTAGGCACGAAGGCATATATGAATGCAATGTATGCAAGCATGAGTGCAATGGATGCAAGCATTGTAATGTAATGTATGGTAATATATAAATATGATAAATGCCAACCTATATGCTTGATATGAATATAAGTATGCATAACATTAATGTGTGAATATTATAATTGTAAGTTGTATACTTGTAGCCTAAGTTATACATGTAGGATTTGATATAGTTTTGGTTTAGACTTGTAGAGGCTTAGTATATGGGTTATATGATATAGGATTGGGCTAGACTTGAACTTGTAGACTAGTTTGACTAGAGTTTACCTAGATTTGATTAACTTAGACTAGTTTGACCTTGTTGACCAAACCCTAAAAATTGACCACTAGTTGACCAGTTGACCAAGATAGCCTTATTGTTGACCTAGTTTGACTAGATGTTGACTTGGTTTGATCCAGAGTTGACTTGACCTAGATTGACCTAAAAAATCATGTAGATGTATTGTATACTTCATTTATAACCCCTCTTGTATACATCGTGACTTGTGTTGCTCTAAATAGGACTCAGATACCTCGTTTCGGACAGTATATTCTCACAAACATTCAGATCGCAGGCGAGTACATTCTCTGATCGTTTCATACTTGTCACGACTTATATTCTTGCTCTAGATTACTTTACTTGATGCTGACACTTGTTATCACAGATTAGTACTATATGGATCTTTCATGCATGTTATCCCCTTATAGGATACATCGGGTATTTTGTGTTCGTGTACTTTATCATGGGCATTGTGTACTCCTTGTGTTCGTGTTATTCGTATACAAATCGTGTGAAATCGTGTACTCTTATGTGCCCACATGATCTTCTTGTACAACTATACTTCGTGTGGAATTACATAACTTGACTGGATCCTTGTGTATTGATTGGGAAGGGTGAGTAGGAAATGGTTATGCGATCAAATTCCCTATTGTATAAAACATTGTATATATCTATTGTACCCTCGTGTATAATGGAGTCCCATTTTATTTTATAACTTAACTTGTTTACATAACCATATTGTGCTCCAAATCACTAGTCACTAACAGTTCTTACTTATCATGCATATATTTCCAGTTTATAAATATCTCTTATTTTTGTGTACATTTTCTTACAGTTCTTGTATCTTACTCTTTTGCATGCTTTATATTTTCTACCATGATATGAACTGCGTGAGATGTACTGTGCTCGCTCCCATCCTGATTGGACCTGTTGAAAATATTACAGATGATACCGAGGACTTCTATCCAACCTACTATGGATCCTATCTAGATGACACCTGTGAGTTGGACCCACAGGAGGATCCAGCTCTAGCTGAGGATGTCATCCCTACTGCTTAGACTAGATTAGCTAAGCTTTATCTTATTTTTGTATATGTCATTTGTATCGACTTAAGAGTTGTATTATTTTCTGGACGGTTGTGATGTTGTGTCGTTTAGACACTTAGACTTTCCTTCTGTTTGTATGTTCTCTTTGAGATTTCATATTTATCATATCGTGCTGTTTCCATCTCTAGATTTGTGATTGAGTTGTACCTTCTGTGATTTGTCCGATGTGATTTATCCTCCGTTCGGAGAGTATATCATATTGTATTTAGTTTGCGACAGTGACCTAGGACAGCGTTCTATCGCCGACACTGCGGCGTAGGCTGGATGTACCCACTTCTCGTGCCCCTACACTGGGTGCGGGTCGTGACACGTTTTTAGTGGTGGCCCATGCAGGTCGAGTTTATGTAGTGGTATTCGAACTAGAGTATCACTACAGTCTGCAGTAGGAGTAGGATATTTTGAGGTACTCAATCACATTAGGAAAAGCTCTTAACCTGATTCTTGTTATCAAAATTCTTGCTGCTTTAATGCTTCCTTTTGAAATAAACTGTCCTCCCTTCATTTATCACTTCTATCTCAGTATTGATTCCTTGTTTGATCTGTCTCCAGGATGGTGATCGAGACACAATCGCATCGCTCTGGCCCAGCAGACACAAGTGAGTGGTCTTCCACCTCTCGCTCGATTATGGACGCTGGGACCACAACTCCTCCCATCACTTCGCATGTCAGAGTTTCTGTAGCTTTTGGGGGTGCACCTCCACATGTTTAGAGATCTTCCCCTGTTATTCCTGTCACGACCCGTACCCTAGAATAAGGGCACGAGAAGTGGGTACGTCCAGCCTACGCCGCAGTGTCGGCGGTAGAACGCTGTCCTAGGTCTCATGCATCTAACAGTATAAGGCTAAGCAGTTTATACTCCCCGAATGGGGCAGATACAGACTCAATCACATCTAAGGTAGAGCATGATAAGGATAGATAAAACATGAAATCCAAAAGAGGTACAACAGAGAGAAATCTAAGTGTCTAAGATACACAAATCCAGAAATACATCTCAAATCTCCAAACTCAGATACAGTAAGCCATAAAGTAAATACAACTCCAGACAATTGAAATAACTATCTAAACAACCTCTAATGTGTCTCCTCTAGGCTAGCATGCAACCTCCAGGCTATCTGTAAAATTTATCAACAGGTCCAGTCAGGACGGGAACGAACACATATCTCTCAAACAGTTCATAGCAGGTTAGGAGTATAAATCATGCAATAGAGTAAAATACTGGAAGTGAGGAATAGGAAGTACGAGTAAACAGGAGATATTTTGTAACTGAAAGTAAATACATGATAGTAGAGACTGTAAGTGGCTACGTGATTTAGAGCACAATGGTTATATAAACGGCTTGGGGGCACATGAATACAAATAAGGAGGCACATGAATACAGCTACTGGGGATAGTGATCACATAACCAATTCTACTCACCCCGCCCCAATCAATACACAAGGATCCGTTCAAGTTATGTCATAAGCACATGAATACAGCTAAGATACGTGAACTCATGTAATGAGTAGTACATGAGGCACATGATAAGCACATGAAAGCACATGAAGCACATGAGAACATGTAAAAACATGAACTAGTACGAGTACAAGGAGTACCTGATGCACATGATAAAGTACATGAACATGAAGTACCCGATGCACCCGTAGAGGGATAACATCTCAGAAAAGGATCCATATAGTACTAATCCGTGAAGATACGTGTCAGCATCAAGTAGAGTAATCTAGAACAAGAATATAATCCAGACAGGTATGAAAAGATCAGAGAATGTACTCGCCTCGATTGGTTGGAGTCGACGTGCGCGACACGAACGTGTCGACACGAGGTAGGCACACTGCTAAGCTCTAGATAGGGTCCCAGACGATGACACGGGCAGTCCCAATGAGTCCAGAGTAGTCCAAATAGCCTAGTTAGGTATATAAAAGTCTAAAATCAAGATTTGGTACACTAATCAAATCAAGAATAGAAAATGACTATCCTAACACGATTTACGATTTCATAAAAATATAATAAATAAATATAATAAATATTTGGAAATCCTTATAATGATAAAAATATATCTGCGTTAATCTACATATTTAGATAATATTTCAAAACCCAAAAAATTAATTCCGTACCAATATTCCTATTTGTCAAATATGAATTTATGTCAAAGCTTAATAAACCAATACTAGAAAAGAATGTTTTTAATATAGTAAAACCTTTAGGCTAAAACCATTTATTAATTGATAATAGTAATAATATTACAAATAATACCAATAATAATAATACTAAGAAATAACTATAGATACCAAATTAATTCCACCATTATTACAATATATATATATATATAAACTAACATACATTTATTATATAAAACTAATATACATTATTAAACAATTATACAAATATTATACGAAACTAATATATATTTATATATAAAACTATTATACAAAATATTATGTTAACAATTTATAAACTAATATATATATTAACAATATATATTAATACATAAATTAATATGTGTACAATTATACATTATTATATAACAATACATACTATATAAGTAAACTAATACAATTATATTTAATAAACTAATCTATTATATATAAATAACTAATATATATTTAAACTAATACATAAATGGATGATCCCTCAAACCACTCAGAAGAAAAAGGGGGCTCATGATCGGGGGTTGGGCCGACGGCGGAGCGGCGCCGGCACCGGAGCGGCGACGACAGGACGGTCGGGGTTCCAGTCACGGCGGAGCAGCGCCACACGGACGGAGTCCAGAGATAGGGCACGGGTTCCAGGGAGCGACGGACGGTCGGCTCGCGCGGCGGCGCGAGCTAGGCCAGGGCGGCGACAGGGCTGGCGGGAGCGGCGCTGCCGAAGGGATCCGGTCGGTGGGGCTGCGCCAGGTCGGCGAGGTCTACTCTCTCCCTCTCTCTATCTCTCTCTCTCTTTATAGTTTTGGTCGGATTTTTGGGAAAAGGGTTTTTTTAATGGCGGTGGTGGTGGTGAACTGTGGTGGCAGGGGTTGTGATGGCGGAGGACGGCGATGGTTGGTTGACAGTTTTGGTGGTTGGTGGTTGATGGTGTTGGTGGCGGTGGTTGATGGTGTTGGTGGTGGCGGTGGTGGAGATGATGAACGGAGGTGTTCTGGTGGTGGCGTCGATGGTGGTGGATGATGGGTGAACGGTGGTGGCGGCGATGGTGGTGGATGATGGGTGAACGGTGGTGGCGGTGGTCGGTTGCAGGAGGCCGGGATGGCGGTGGTGGTGTCTATCCGTGGTGTTGGCGGTGATGAACGGCTGGATCGGCGGAGCTCCGGTGAGGACGAGGTCGGGTGGATGATGACGATGGTGGAGATGAGTTGCTGCTGGTATTGGTGTACCGCCGGCCGTGCTCGGCCACGGCGAGGTCGGCCAGGGGTGGCTCGGGCAATGGGCTGGTTGGATAGTTCTAGGGATTTGTGTAGGAAATTAGGGTTTTGGGGATTTTTGCAACTTGGGGAAGTGTGATATTTATAGGGGAGTGGAAGAAACCCTAAAATGTACAATGTAATAGAAAAATTAGAAAAAAATAGTGGAAACTAACATACTAACTGCTAACCACTAACAATTACTATCTGCCAATAATTAGTACAAAATAAATATTAGTTATAAATAATAATTAATTACCAGTTACTACTAATTAATAAATAGCTAATTATAATTTAGCCGGGATTTTTCTAATTAATAAAATACTAACTTAATTATTTAAATATATTTAGAAATTATTTATTTAGTAAATAATTATATTTTGAATTTCCAAAATTCAATAACGTTTTCCATATAGAAAATAATTAAAACTCATTGATTCGAGAAAATAACAGGGAAATCGCAATAGGACAAAATCGCTAAAAAAAATAGTAAGCCGAAGCCAACAAAGATCGATAGCAATCACGGTCAAATTGTTTTCCCAAAATTTTAGAAATTGCATGTTCTTCAAGATTTAGAATATTCGAAGTTTTGAAAAATATGAAATAAAATAAAAATACCAATTTTCGAAAATATCCAAGAATTCAATTTACGGAGGTTACAATTCCTGATTTCTTCCAGCAGCAACAGCTGCCGCCATCGAGATCGGTTGACGCAGCGCAGTTGTTCGACTTCCTTCAGAGGATGGTGGAGGCCCAGCGACAGCAGTCCACTAATTCAGCAGGGCATAGAGAATGCCCATCATCTTGCCCTGATGATAGTGGAGAGAGTTATTGTGCTGCCCTAGGCAGGCCAGATTCAGCAGTATCAGCCGAAGACACCAGGGATTCAGGAGTTCCAAAAGATGCATCCGCGGGACATCCACGGCACAGAGAGGATTCTGTATACGGATGACTGGATAGAGCACATTGAGGATATCTTCCGGCTGGCAGAGATACCAGCTCGACTGCAGATTGAGGCGACAGGTAGTCAGATGCAGGACCTGGCTCGCACATGGTACTAGACAGACCCGAGGGTCGGCACAAAGGAACATACTTGGGTAGCCTTCAAGAAGCTGTTCAAGGAGAAGTTCTCCCCTAACACGACTCTTGGTGCACTAGATTCACAGTTTGAGAGTTTAGTTTAGGGCAATCAGACTGTCGAAGAGTACGCAGGGGAGTTCTACCGTCTGGGCAAATTTGTTGAGGGACTCAGTGAGACAGCGAAGGCTCGGAGGTTCCGAAAGGGATTAGTCAAGGAAGTCAAGTACTTGACCAAGAGTGACCGGAGTACCACTTTTGAGAAAATTCTGGTGGGTGCCCTAGCAGTAGAGAATGATCTTGAGCTGAAGCTCAAGAGGAAACGAGACGCTCATGGAGCTAGTGGCAGTGCAGGCCAGGCCAAGTGGCCTCACATACAGGTTCAGCAGCAGCAGCAGAGGCCTGTTCAGCAGCAGTTTCAGGGCCAGGGACGTACCTATTTCCAGCAGGCACCCAGTCAGTGGCAGGACACTATGTGCAACTTTTGCAAGAAGGCAGGTCATTGGTAGAACGACTGCAGGAAGAGGCTGGTTATGTGTTTACTTTGTGGTTCAGCGGAACATCAATGTAGGGAGTGTCCCAAGAACTCGACACCATTAGCTCAGGCGGCAGCAGGAGCTAGGGCTCTGGCAGGACAACAGAGGGTTGTCTAGCATCAGCAGCAGGCCAAAGGAGGAGGCCAGCAGGGGCGAGCTTTCGCCATGACAGTTAAGGATGCACAGGCAGTAGGAGGGATGCTTGCAATTTCTGTTCTTTTAATTCCATTCCTATCTTTGCCTCATTATAAACTATCTTAAAATTCAATTTCATTTGTTCCTTGTTTGTTGATAAGTTGATCTAGTGTTTCATTGTTATTAAATTTTCTTCTGAGATAAGTCGTATGGGCTAGGTCGCCTCAGTTATGGGATCTAGAATCTTCTATAGTCATCTTAGCTGGGATAGTGAGGACATATAGTCTGGTTTTGGATGTATTTCTCGGGTGCGGGAATTTAAAGTTTTTGCGGCCAAGCATGCGGCGATGCGAAAATTTTAAATACCATGATTCTAGAGGTATGCACCTTAGCCAAGGACTCTGTGATTATCGTAGCCTTGTTCACTAGCATGACGAAGATTCCGAGTATCATGATTTTGGACAGACGTATATGATTGTCGAACTGTGTGGTTCTAAGACTTTGAATGTTGGGGTGTCTGACCTAGAAGGAGTACTACCATCTTAATTTCGAGGACAAAATTTTTCTAAGGGTGGTAGACTTGTAACACCCAGTTTTCTAAAATGAGGGTAATTTTGAAATTTTGTAATTATAATCATTAATAAAGATATATAAATCATATTGTGATTTTTGGTGATTTTTAATCAATTTAAAACTATTTAAAATATTGAAATATGATTTTGATGGTTAACTAGTGTAACCCTAGAAATACTAAGCCTAGAGATTAACCATGACCATGGGAGCCTAGTCATGTGATTAGAATATCATATTACTACTTTTAAGACTAGGGATAGTTTGGTCATTTTGATAATTTTGTGAAATTATAAATTGAATTAATTAAATATGTGCTAGTTAATTATGTGAGACTTAACCTAGAAGTTTAGCCTAATCTAGATTAGTCATGAGGATTAGATGATGCTTAGAACCTTCCTACTAAGTGCCAAGGTTAACAATATCTAGATATTTCTAAATAGGATATTTTTCCCCTTAGGATATTTGTGAAAAAGAAAGCCTTAGGACTATTGGACCAATATGAGGACTTGGAATTGGGTGGACAAACCCTAGCCACTCATCTACATCTAAAACCTAGCCTTAATTCATCTAATGGCAACCACAATAGTAATCCCCCCTCCTATAAAGTATCCTCTAGAAAAACCTTGCCTCTTTTTATATCAACATAGAACCCTAACTTATTCTTCCCTAAATTCCTCCCTTTTATCCAAATTGACCCCAAATTGAATCTACACTCTTGTATTAGGATCCATTTTAGAAGTAGAGCCTAGTGGGGACTTGTTTGCAAGAAGTGGAGCGCGTTTGGACATCGCTCGAGGAAGGGAACTTCTCATTTCGGGACCCTTTTTATTGAGTTTGAACTCTCAATAGGTAAAACCCTACAAACCCAAATAAATTCCTGATTTATTCCTATAGATGCATTCATTTAGGGTTCCCCTAGGTGCAGCCCAAGTTTGATAGAAAATCGTATCCATTTTGTGTCTGTATCGGACACTTATCGGTATTTTTAAATGGGTGTTCGATGAAATACCACATAGGAAATTATTTTAGTAAATTTCAAAAGTAATTACATGGTTGTGTAGCCCTTGGTGTGTGGATTCAAAATCTATTCGACTGAGTCAAAGATGTTGTCATTTTCGTGTCCAAACTGGACACGCATACTGTGCACGAGGACTCGGTCGAGTCCTCTGCTACCCGACCCTTATTCCTTCTTGTTTATGAAAAGTGGACACGTGCCACTTGGCACAGAGGTGGGGGCCATCACTGCCAGACCCCCTCTCGAGTTTCATAGACTCTCGTGTCGTGTCGGACACAAAATCTATTGCGTACTTGTTTTGTACTGCACGCGCACGTACTGAAAATAGGTTCTGATACGGACCTCGTGTCGATCCTAGACACGTCGTGGTCCTGTGTCAGGCCCATATACACGAATACCTATCCTTGGCGAACACGTGTGCACACCCACGTGGACACTGGGATACTGTGTCATGTCCATGAAGCCACGACATACGTGCACGAAGAATGCTTTGACTAGTCTCTGATACTTCCTGTTTTTATGACTTGGACACTTCATGTCCGCTTGTGTGGACACGAACACATCCCCCATGACACGTCTACATATGAGACACCCTCTGCACACTTTAAATTGTTATTTATATCGAGATTTAGTTCGAATTGGAGGGTGTTCATACTATTTTGGCACACAGTGTTTCGAAAACTGGTTCTAATATGTTGATTGATTTTTAAAATGTTAATTATGAGTTTAATTGGTTGATTACATACTATATATATGTGTTAGTTTACTGGGTTTCATCTAAGCAATGTTTTGAGTTGATTGATTCGAGTTCAAATGTGGGTTTGAGACTGTCATTACTCAGATACTCATATATGACAGTTGGGATGTTCCTGATTCGATTTGAAGGAGTTGATTTGAAATTTCTTACATGTTAGCTGAGAAATAGGGTTTCATCCTTAACTGAAATTAGATTACATTTTTAAAACTGAAAACCTGAGATATACTTTTGATTGGATAACTGAAATTGGTTTGATTCCTGAGAATGGGGTTTTCGAAAAAACTGTGAAATGATAAGTTCACTGATACTTGTTCCTTCTAGTGATACTCACTGATTTTGGGGATTTCGAATAAAAATTATTAGTTTATCCCTGTGTATGTATATATAAGTATATTTGTATGCTTGTATATTTGTATGTATTTACTGTATGTGTGTGTGTCTATATATTACAAGAGTATGCACATATGTATGAGAGTTGATGTAAAACCTGAGAATGGGGTTTAAACAGAGAATGTAATGTGAACTGAGTTGATATAGGTTGGGTTGATTTTTGGAATTTAAAACATTTGTTAACTAGTGTTATAAATTGTGAATAGATATAGGATGTTCCTAGTTTTTGTAAAACCTGAGATTAATAATATGTATATATGTATATATATGTATATATGTAAAGAACGAACTAAATCAAAATGCATGTATAAGTGTAATGATATATATAGGTTTTGAGTTTGGGTTCTAACCCCCACCTTCACATGTGCCCCTTTCATATACAACATTGTCTACACATCAAACACACACACACACGCACACACACACACATACACACACACACACACACACACACACACACACACACACACACACACACACATACTCACTCATGTTCTTCCCCTCTTCTTATGCAATATAGGTAATATATAAGGTATACATGATATGTAAAATATACATATAGGCATCTAAGAATGTATAGTGTAATGCAAGGTATTGTATGTAGGCATGAAGGCATATATGAATACAATGTATGCAAGCATGAGTGCAATGGATGCGAGCATTATAATGTAATGTTTGGTAATATATGAATATGATAAATGCTAGCATATATGCATGATATGAATATAAGTAAGCATAACATGAATGTGTGAATATTATAATTTTAAGTTGTATGCTTGTAGCCTAAGTTATTGATGTAGGATTTGATATAGTTTTGGTTTAGACTTGTAGAGGCTTATTATATGGGTTATATGATATAGGATTGGGCTAGACTTGAACTTGCAGACTAGGTTGACTAGAGTTTACCAAGATTTGATTAACTTAAACTAGTTTGACCTTGTTGACCAAACACTAAAAATTGACCAATAGTTGACCAGTTGACCAAGACAGCCTTATTATTGACCTAGTTGGACTATATGTTGACTTGGTTTGACCCAGAGTTGACTTGGCCTAGATTGACATAGAAAATTATGTAGATGCATTGTACACTTCATTTATAACCCTCTTGTATACATCATGACTTGTGGTTCTCTAAATAGGACTCATATACCTCGTTTCGGACAGTGTATTCTCATAAACATTCAGTTTGCAGGCGAGTACATTCTTTGATTGTTTCATACTTGTCACGACTTATATTCTTGCTCTAGATTACTTTACTTGATGCTGACACTTTTTATCACAGATTAGTACTATATGGATCTTTCATGCGATGTTATCCCCTTATAGGATACATCGGGTATTTTGTGTTCGTGTACTTTATCATAGGCAATGTGTACTCCTTGTGTTCGTGTTATTCGTGTACAAATCATGTGAAATTGTGTACTCTTATTTGCCCACATGATCTTCTTGTATAACTATACTTCGTGTGCAATAATATAACTTGAATGGATCCTTATGTATTGATTGGGGAGGGTGAGTAGGAAATGGTTATGCGATCAAATTCCCTATTGTATAAAACATTGTATATGTCCATTGTACCCTCGTGTATAATAGAGTCCCATTTTATTGTATAACCTAACCTGTTTACATAACCATATTGTGCTCTAAATCACTAGTCACTTACAGTTCTTACTTATCATGTATATATTTCCAGTTTACAAATATATCTTATTTTCGTGTATATTTTCTTACAGTTCGTGTATATTACTCTTTTGCATGCTTTATATTTCCTGCCATGATATGAACTGCGTGAGATGTACTGTGCTCACTCCCGTCCTGATTGGACATGTTGAAAATATTACAGATGATACCGAGGACTTCTATCCAGCCTACTATGGAGCCCATCTTGACGACACCTGTGAGTTGGACCCACAGGAGGATCCAGCTCTAGTTGAGGACGTCATCCCTACTGCTTAGACTAGATTAGCTGGGCTTTATCTTATTTTTCTATATGTCATTTGTATTGACTTTAAAGATGTATCATTTTTTGGATGTTTGTGATGTTGTGTCGTTTAGACACTAAGACTTTCCTTCTGTTTGTATGTTCTCTTTGAGATTTCATATTTGTCATATCGTGATGTTTCCATCTCTAGATTTGTGATTAAATTGTACCTTCTTTGATTTGATCTCCGTTCGGAGAGTATACCATATTGTATTTAGTTTGTGATAGTGACCTCTGGCAGCATTCTACTTCCGACACTACGGCGTAGGCTGGACGTACCCACTTTTCGTGCCCCTACACTAGGTGCGAGTCGTGACACTTGTATCAAAAAATAGTACATTCCACCTAAAATAGAAGTTCCAAATAGTATCTGATGAAACAAAATTCTTGTTTTTGTGAGATGAATTCATCTTTACAAACACAAATAACAATTTGTACTTTTGAAGGGCTGCAACCACAATTACAAATTGTATCCTTTGTACATTAAAACTGATTGAACTATTTGTACATTGCTAAAGAAAATACTTAGTTCGGTTTATACATCCTGATATGTTACAAATACAACTGAATAATTTTTCACAATATCAATACAACTACGGTGCTAGTAGGATGGAAAACATAATGTGAGAGGAGTACAAGTTTTTATGCAGGAAATCGACTCAGTGTGGCCACTGACTCTGTTGTATCGATAATAAAGGAACATGGGTGCTAGTGTTTTGAAGCACGAGAGCAAACTATCCAAGTTCTGGCAGCATGCCTTGTTAGTTCTATCTAGATTGTGTGATGTTACGGCAACATGCATTGTTTTACATAGATTATGTGAATTGGATTGTAAGTTTTCATAGTATGTATAATTTTAAATTTTCATACTATGTATAATTGTAATCCAAATATTTATAGTTGAACAACAAAAAATTTAGGATTTGTTATGTAAGTAGATCCAACTTATTAAAATAATGTCTATATAAAACATTTATAACACTTTTTTTGTATTTTCTAACACTTTGGTCTTTAAAGCATTATAATAAATGAGTTTGAATGTGGTTATTAATAACTCTTATGGAAAAAAAGTGTTATATGTATGCATTCATTTATAACACTTTTTAGTTATGTATAACACTTATGTGCATACTAAAAAGCGTTATAAAATATAACGCTTTTTAGCTGTCATAACAAGTTATTTTTTCTTGTAGTGGATATGGGCGTGACAAAGTCTCGTCCTCCTCCTCCTTATCATTATTAACATTTATAGGATGGTTGGGAAGTTGATCCTAATGAAAAGGCACATGCTCTTTTATAAGTTCCTTTGTAGTAGTTCCTTTTGAATAACTTGGTTTGCAAATAGAATTCCAATAAATCTTTGATATTTCACACACGAGCACTTTATTTTGGTGTCGTCTATGTACTAGAGGAAACAATTTGCAAATTTAAAATATACTGCAACTCCGCATTGAAATTCTTCTGCCACACTGATATTGTCCACTATTT
The DNA here is from genome assembly GCA_029216955.1 of Iris pallida. Lineage (NCBI taxonomy): Eukaryota > Viridiplantae > Streptophyta > Magnoliopsida > Asparagales > Iridaceae > Iris > Iris pallida. The sequence goes on from JANAVB010040619.1 coordinate 29,918,885, forward strand.
AACGGTCGTATATATGGAATGATTATGCAAGTTGCTAGTAGTTAAAAATTATTATATAGTTAAATGCTTTTGCAATATGATGTGTACATAAGATCGCTTTGTATGGTTGCTGATATAGTACCAATTAATATCAAGCAAGTATCATGTTTCACTTGGTTATATTGACAACGATAACAAGCAATTAATTATATCACATCATTCTTCGTGTATGACACGAATATCATTAGCTGTCAATTAGTTTCATCAATACCTAACATAACCCTTCAGTATCGGTATTGGTAACAACAACTACCATTTGGTATCTGTATCAATACCTAAAAAAATTTATTAATTAGTCATATCTTGTTGCATACTTTCATGTCACGTGTCGATTAATATATCACATTAGACCTATTTCACAACTTCAATCCCTACAAACTACACTAACCCTCACAAATCCTAATTTCATAGTTTTCAAATGCACAATTTCCAAAGTCACATGACAAACCCATACTAATTTATGAAATTTACACTAAATTTTATGAATAGCTATCATTTGATATCAATCTCAATTGCTATCATTCAATGTCGATATCGATAACGAAAACAAATTATTAACCAGTCATATCGTGTTACATACTTTTGGATCACGATGTCAATTATTATCTCATTTGGCATATTTCAAAACTTTAATCCCTAACCCTCTAAAGCGTACACAAATCCTAATTTTATAATTTCCACAATCGAATAACAAATCCATAACAATCATGAAATCTAAACTCTATATACTTAATCGTAGACATAAAATCACACAAAATACTTACCTGAACTATAATTCAAATTAAAATTAAAGTCTTTGAATTTTTAAAATAGAATTTAGGGATTTAGGGTTTACCGTCCAAAAAGGGAATTAGAGCTCTTGGTGGTGGTGGACGAGCTCAGGGGGGGTTTCTTACTCTAGTATGGTGACTAAGATGGTTTAGGCCAGTGTAGTCGTGGTTGGTGTGGTAGTGACAATGGCGGTGGTATAGAAAAAATGTTGAGTTGTGAAGGTGGACGTGGCGGGCTTAGGTAAGGTGGCCATTGTCTAAAGTGGTTGGTAGTAAGGATGAAGGGTGGTGGTGGCAGTGGTGGGGCCAAGAAAGAGAGAGGATGGAGGGTGGTATGGGTGATAGAGAGAGGAGATGGTCGGTTGTGAGAGGGGTTAGGGTTTGAGTAGGAGGAGAGTTTAAGAATGGGGAATCTCTATTTCCTATAAGGGTGAGTTTTGTTTTTCGATTTTTTGCATGGACATTTTTAGCAAGATAACTAAGAGCACATATAGACGAAGTTTTAATTATAATGCTGACTTAGCATGTTGAACCGGAACGACGTTTGGTGGCATAATTAGCCACATTTATTGACTCATTGTTTAAGAATAAATGATGACCTAACACATCCATCTTTGGCGATGTTCAACGACTTCATTTTAACTTCATGGAAGTCTTAAATCCATCGTTGAACGTCACAAAAAACTAGCTTGGTTTGTCGGCTATTCCCATGAAACCTGTCATATACAATTGACATTGTGGAAACTTTCAACCGTCATCAAAACATCATCACGTTCGCATTATGTCATAAGTTCTAAGTCGTCGTTAGTTAGTGAGGTTTACCTTTGTTCGTGTTTTTACTTGGTTTAGAAACTTTTAGTCCCATATTGGAAAACCACCATGGTGTATATCACAATATAATAGCTATGCTTGTGTTGTCATATGCCCATAGGGTGAGGTGGCCTATGTGGGTTGATTTTCCTAGAGGGTTAAGTATAAGTCATTAGGAACAATCATTGTTTTGTCACTTTTTTTGGAAATCCTTATGAGGTAAGCCCCGTAGGGGCTTAGTGAATCAGGCTCGAGCTAAGGGCGTAAAGTGGCATTTTGATAGCGCACTTTGCACTTAGCACGTCAGTATCATTGTATGGACCACGTGTGCTCCTTTTGTGTGCGAGTTGCATGCACGGTTTCTTGCTGGAGGGGCATCTATGTGGCAAGGCGCCCATGCATCAAGGCGTCTAAGCATCAAGGCATCTAAGCATTTAGGCGCATAAGCATCTAGGCGCATATGCGGCCATGCACTATGTTGTTCGGCGTTATGCATCTTGGCGTCAATTAGTATGGCGGCTATGCATCATGGCGGCCATGTGGCTCAGCATTTATGTGTCAGGAGCTATTCGCCTTGGGGCTATGTGTTTGGGCGCTTTGCATCAAGGCACTATGCATCCAAGAGCTAAGCACCTAGTTGCGGGTGGCTGTATTCAGTACTGTCAGGCATGTTCAGTGTCATTGCTTTCGGCACGGGCGACGCTGTTAGGGTGCTGCGCACTGCTATGTCTATATATAGTATTCTACGACCCAAATTCTATAGGATTTGGTTGGACAGTGCGTATGCATGCATAAACTCGGCTATGTGCGCATAAGTGACGAGCTGCTCTATAAATAGAGCTCCCACTCCTCTTATTTTAGAAGGTTAAAAGAGAGAAAATTCATACCACAGAGGAACTATGTGGCAACTGTAGGCCTATGTGCCTACCGCATGAGGCCTATGCGCCACAGTAAGCTTCGGCTCATTTGAGTTCCAAGTCTTCCTAAAAGTAACCCAAAGCGTTCCAGAAGTTCTTGTTTGAACTTGCTGGTTCCTGGGAACAGATCATCTATGGGACGAATTTTGTTTTAAGCAATGGTGACCTATTCACCCTAGTAAGGAGATGGGGTTTATGATTTCCTCTTGTTGTTTTTGTTATTTCTCATTGTAGCTTCTATGAACGTAAAAAAGGACAGTTTTGGTCATTTTTCTTCATCATTTCTAACTGTGAATGTTCTAACTCATTTGCAACTGCATTTGTAAGAAAGATAGGGATTTATTCTTTGTCTGCTTGTTTTATGGGTTTTACACGCTCTGCTGGATTTAAGAAGTTCCGGGAGCATGTCTCTTGCAGAGAACCCCGAACCTCCTTTTCAGGATTAAACAAAGGTCAGACTGAAAAGTCTTGCCATGAACCTATGTTGTTCCTAGCCCTTGTTTTCATCTTAGTATGCCTTGGGACTAACAATCTCAAAGCAACATCCGAGAAAGATGTAAAACATATGTGCAAGTCTTCTCATGACAAGATTTAACAAACTTGAGAAGATTGACGATCAACACATCTATTGATGTATCTGAGTTAGGGGAGCACTTATCCAGGACTGTTGCAGCTCTAAAGTTGGCACTCGGTGCATTCAAGCAGCATTATTGGATGAAGATTGGTTTTTGTGCAAAGTTGCTGCATGGAAGATGTCCAAGGCAGTTGCAACTCGAATTTATGGATATAGGTGCATAAAACTTTATGCATCTAGCAGATTATGCACATGGCTATTTATGGACCTGGCAGAATACATGCATGGGAGTCTCTGTGCATTGTGATCTCTGAAGTCAGTAGGTTTATGCGCCTTTTCCATACGCGCATGACTGTATGCATGTATGATGCAATATATGCGTGATTTCATATACGCCTTTTGCATATGCTTATGGGATCCTGCATACCAAGGCGCATAGCTCTTTAATTTCTCCAATCAGTAACTATGCAAGTATGGATGTTACTTCAGTTCCTGGAGGACTATTTGAAGAAGGGTTGCAAATCCTATATCAAAACCAAAATAGCAAGGTATGGTCAAACTTAGTTATTTTGATAACTTAACTTGGTTGATGTGCATGCACAGGTTGAGTCATCTAGCATGGTAGCTGACTAGTGGGCAGACACTGGTACAGGCCACATATGCTCTAAGAACGAGATATTTACGTAGAACGAGCCTAGCTACGACATAGGTCTCGATGGTAAATGTAAGCACCCCGATTTTGGAAATTATTATTTTTATTTATGTTATATATGATTTTTTTATTTAGTAGATTATATTTTATTTTTAATTATGAATTTAGATGTACTTTTTTCGTAGCTTAAATTTTGGAGCACAAGAAGAGCCAATCTTTCGAAAAATCATTCATGAGTTTCGAAGTAGACAAGTTCACTTTCAATTTGATATATCATATCCTACCCAAATTTGTCCCCGAACATTCTTTTGACTTCACATAACTTCGGGTCAATTTAGGCCATTTGATAGTTTATCGTAATTCTATACCTAACTTCCAACGTGAGTTCGAGACTCAACATCGATCAAAACCATTTAACCCGATGTATGATTCATTTTGAGCCTACGACATGCATAACTAGGGTGTGCAACTCAATCGAGTTCCCATGTGCTATTTACTTGCGAATGGCACAAGAGACTCATTGGTTGGCTTTTCAGGTTCGATTTGATTAGAAAATATATTTGGCCCCTAACCTAGCTAATCCCACTTGGTAGAGCCATATTAGGTGGCCATGACTTAGTAAATTGTTTTGGATTTTTATACTGCAAAATAGATTTAAATACAATTTTGTACATATATGATTATTTTTATAATAGCCTCCAACCAATGAGTCTCTTGTGCCATTCGCAAATAAATAGCACATGGGAACTCGATTGAGTGTCACACCCTAGTTATGCATGTCGTAGGCTCAAAATGAATCATATATCGGGTCAAATGGTTTTGATCGATATTGAGTCCCGACTCACGTTGGAAGTTAGGTATAGAATTACAGTAAACTATCAAATGACCTAAATTGACCCGAAGTTATGTGAAGTCAAAAGAATGTTCGGGGACAAATTTGGGTGGGACGTGATATATCAAATTGAA
>JANAVB010040619.1:29928612-29933612 GCA_029216955.1 Iris pallida
ATAAAAGGATATATGCTTGGTTCCCAAAGACTAACTTTTCAGGACCCTCAAGAACTCGGGTACCAAAGGTCACATCTACTCTTGATGTAGGTGGACCTTTCCTCCTCAACTGAAAGTAAGTGGATTCTCGATAGTGGATACTCGCGACATATGACGGGAGACGCAAATCTTTTTGCATCACTATCGATGAAGAGAGAAGGATACGTATCCTTCGGTAACAATCTCAAAGGGCACATTATAGGTAATGGTATCATTGGTCATCCTCCTTCTCCTGTAATAAAGGATGTCTGCCTAGTAACCGAGTTAAAGCATAACCTGCTCAGCATTAGTCATCTTGTTGATCATGGATATGATATTAACTTTGGACAAAATAGTTGCTACATCTATGATAGGTCAACAGGAGACATTACTTTTGAAGGGAAAAGAGAGGACAACATCTACATTTTCTATCTTTCTATAAATACAAACAATACAGGTAGATGTCTATATGCCCACAAAGACGAACGACTACTTTGGCACCAGCGTCTTAGTCATGCCAACATGGATGCTATATCCAGGCTTTCCACCAAGAAGCTAGTGAGAGGATTGCCTGACATCACGTTCAAAAAGGACACGGTATGTGCCGAATGTGAACTAAACAAGGCAACTAAATCCTCATTTATTCTATCAACTCTGTAAGTACTACTAGACCCTTGCAACTACTTCATATGGATTTATTTGGTCCTAGTAGAATAGCCAGCCTTGGAGGCAAACTTTATGTATTTGTTATTGTTGATGATTTTTCGAGATTTACATGGGTTTTCTTTCTCGCTAATAAGAGCGATGCTATTTCTGCTTTCAAAATTTTTGTAAAGAAAGTTCAAAACGAAAAAGGCTACATGATTACTCGAATCCGAAGTGATCATGGAGGCAAATTCGTAAATTATGATTTTGAAAGTTTTTGTAATGCAAATGGTTTTGATCATGAATTTTCTTGTCCTAGAACTCCTCAACAAAATGGTGTTGCGGAGCGGAAGAATAGAACTCTCGACGATATGGCCAGAGTCATGTTGAATAAATTTTCACTTTCGAAATATTTTTGGGCAGAAGCTGTTAGTACAGCATGCCACATTTTGAATAGGGTGCTGATTCGTCCCATTACGAAGAAAACACCCTATGAGCTTTGGTTTGGGAGAACCCCCAATGTTTCTTATTTTAAAGTTTTTGGTTGTAGATGTTTATCCTTAACACCAAGACAACTTAGGCAAATTTGATGCCAAAGCTGACGATGGTATCTTTCTTGGTTATGCCGCCAAAGTAAGGGATATAGAGTTTTTAATAAACGCTCACTTATTGTGGAAGAGTCAACAAATGTGACTTTTGATGAAAAGACAACAGTACAGCAAGTACTCTTGATGATGACGTTGAGCCATCAACTTCTACTCCAATGAATACTTCAACCGAAACTAATTCTCTGGAGGGTTTGCCTAAGAAATTCTCTTTCAAACCTTCTCATCCAGAAAATTTAGTTATAGGAGAAGTTTCACGTGGAGTAACTACTAGATCATCACTAAGAGACTCCGTTGCTAGCACTGCCTTCATTTCACAAGTAGAGCCTAAAAACATTTCTGAAGCTTTTAATGATGAATTTGGATTTCTGCTATGCAAGAAGAACTCAACCAATTCGAGAGAAGCCAAGTATGGGAACTCGTTCCTAGACCGGTTAATCACTCGATAATTGGTACTAAATAGGTTTTTAGAAACAAAGTAAATGAAGATGGTTCAGTCACACGTAACAAAGCTCGTCTAGTAGCTCAAGGATACAACCAAGAGGAAGGTATCGACTACGATGAGTCGTATGCTCCTGTTGCTAGACTAGAATCCATTCGGATGCTTTGTGCTTTTGCTAATTTTCAAAACTTTAAATTATTTCAAATGGATGTGAAAAGTGCTTTCCTGAATGGTTTTATTAAGGAGGAAGTTTATGTGAAACAACCTCCTGGCTTTGAAAATCACAAATTTCTCGACCACGTGTTCAAGCTAAAGAAAGCACTTTATGGCCTCAAACAAGCCCCCAGAGCTTGGTATGAAAGGCTAAGTAGCTTCTTACTTGAGAAAGGTTTTTCAAAAGGGAAAATTGACACTACACTGTTTATAAAATCTTTTAAAGACACCATTTTATTAATTCAGATTTATGTTGATGATATTATTTTTGGGTCTACTGATGAAACTCTTTGTCAAGAATTTGCCAAGTGTATGCAGACGAAATTTGAGATGAGCATGATGGGAGAGCTCAACTACTTTCTTGGTCTGCAAGTAAAACAACTGGCAAATGGAACTTTCATCTGTCAATCGAAATATACCAAGGACATGCTGAAAAAGTTTGATCTTGACAACATCAAACCAATCAGCACTCCAATGGCTACTTCAACCAAACTCGAACCAGATGAGAGCGGCAAACCCGTTGATCAACGTAAGTATCGAGGTATGATAGGCAGCTTACTTTATTTAACTGCTAGTCGCCCCGATATCATGTTTAGTGTTTGCCTATGTGCTAGATATCAAGCAAATCCTAAGGAATCTCACATGACTGCGGTTAAGCGTATCTTTTGATACCTTAAGGGTATGGTTACAGTGGGCCTATGGTATCCCAAGTCAACATCATTTGACCTCATCGGTTACTCTGATGCTGACTTTGCTGGATGCAAGGTCGACCGTAAAAGTACGAGCGGCACGTGTCATTTATTAGGAAAGGCTTTAGTCTCATGGTTTAGCAAGAAGCAGAACTCTGTCGCACTATCCACAACAGAAGCTGAATACATAGCAGCTGGGCGTTGTTGTGCACAAATTCTGTGGATGAAGCAAACCCTTGAAGACTATCAGTTATCTTTCATGCATATTCCTATATTCTGTGACAATACTAGTGCCATCAATTTGACTAAGAACCCTGTCTGCCACTCACGCACTAAACACATTGAGATCAGACACCACTTTTTGCGTGATCATCAGCAAAATGGCACGATTAACTTAGAATTTATTGACACTGATCATCAGCTAGCAGATTTCTTTACTAAGCCATTATCCGAAGAGCGCTTCAATTTTCTTTGTCGTGAACTCGGAATTTTGGATGAAGCAGTTATAAGTTGAGACTTACTTGCGTAAATATCGAGTATATTTTGATTCTTTTATGACGAATTTATTATGGGTACAAGCCGAAAGGGTCCTTCTGACAAAAAGGCGTAAAAGCCTAAGCGACACGGTGCACTAGTCCTCAGGACTACCGCTAGCTGGGATCCGGCCCCTGCAGCTAACCCATGGCAAATTTGAAATACTGAATTACAATATATTTCCTTGTTTATTATATGGTTTGTTCCAATTTATTATTGCCTAATTAATTTTTCCTAAAGTTCATTATGACCTTTGTGTACCTCTCTATGTACTTCATTATTTTCATCAATCTTTTATCCTCAAAATCTCTTTTGTTCAACACTTAATCAATGTTTCTATCTTTTCAGCCTGCTTTTAGTTCTGGACCACTGATCCAGAACTCGGGCCGAACTCTGCCCCTAACAGAGTTCGGGCCGAGTTCGGTCCCTTAGTTCCAGCGTCGGGATCTGGCTCTGCCGTTGGATCAATTTAGATCCTATGGTCAATTTTTCATCCGACCAAAGACAAATCCCTATTTTATTTCGAGATTCCCTCTCTCTCCTTCACCTTTGCCTCCTTCCTCACCTCTCCAAACTCTTTTCTCAAAACCCTAACCCTAGTTTTTGATCTAGAAGGCTCCATTACTTCTCAAAATCAAGGAAAAAGGGTTTCTCATCATTCTCTTCCACTGTTTGGTATTATTTTTAGGTATAACTCTCTCCTTCTATCATTTTCAAGTTCTCCTATTTTTTTGCAAATGGCATCTCGCTTGTCCAAACGAGGGAGAAGGACTCGACATGAGGGAGCTTCCTCTTCGGTTCCTCCTCCTCCGATTGAACAAGTTGTTGAACAACACCCCATTCATCCGTTGTTCAATCCGCCGTGTCCCGATGACCCTAACACATACGACGACCGTCTATTTGTGTCGCTAGACGCCTCTAATGAATGGTTTAGCGATTTTAGGACTCGTCCGGTGTTTGGGGGCCATCCCATCAATTTCACAATATTTTCTCAATATGCATCTTTATTTCGTGATCTTTGTTTGGATGAACTAGTTGCTTCCAATTCTGTCATTTACCATAGTGCAATCCAAATGTTCTACTGTAATCTGACTCACGATGCAACCCACATCTATTCCCGGGTTGCTGGCATTAACATTGCCTTCAATGATTCTGAGTTGGGAGACTTTCTTGCCCTCCCGGATCTTGATGTGTGGGACAAGCTTGTGGAAGCACGTCAACTTCAATTTGTTGGCGATACTTCCCTTGAAGGATTCAAGGAGGATTTATGTGCTCCTAACGTAAGTCCTCGCAAGCTAAAGGCCAAGCATCTCACCCCCTACTTTTATGAACTTCATCGCATCGTGTTCAATACTATCTTGCCCAAGGCTGGCTCAACAGATGAAGTTACTTACTTTGAGATTTCTGCCTTGTATCACCTCTATTATCGTATCCCATTCAATCTTCCTAGGACAATGATGGATTGGATGATAAATTGTAGGAAGAAACCAAGAGCGTTGGTTTATCCTTTATACCTTCCTATGGTTTTTCGTGCATTCATTATTCCTATTCATGACTGTCAGTTCTTGCCTGCTCCTGCTTTTTTGTCCAAGGCACGTCGTACTCAGGCAGTTGTCGCCTCTCCTGAGGCCTCTGAGCATTCTGATGATGAGGAGCCTGACGCACCTCCTTTTGGTCAGGATGCACCTCCTCCACCTGCCACTCTTGAGTCCATTCAGACCATGCTCCGGGATCGTTTTACTCTTGAGGACGATCGCTGGACACAGCTAGACTATCGTACCACTCTGCAGATGAGTGCTCTCGGCAACTCTCTGCATGATATCCGGTACTCTCTGTCTCAGCATCTGCACATTC
>JANAVB010040619.1:29938612-30075415 GCA_029216955.1 Iris pallida
TCAGAGCGGGTTATATAGGTAAAAAAAGAAAAAATTGCAGTTATATTCAATTATTATGTAGATCACAGCATTACACATGGTAACTGTGAAATTCACAAGTGAAGGCCAAGCCAAAAACAGACCTCCTCTGTTTGATGGCACAAACTACACTTATTGGAAAACACGTATGAGTTTCTTTCTGAAATCAACACGTATGAGTTTCTTTCTGAAATCTCTTGATTTTGACTTATGGTCTGTAGTTATTGATGGCTATAAAAAGCCCCCTCGTATTAATGTTGATGGAGTTTTAGTTGAAAAACCCCAAGACAACTATAAAGGAGATGAAAAAAAGGCCAGTCTTGACGTACGTGCTATTAACGCTTTATTTTGTGCTTTAGACTGAACTGAATTCAACAGGGTATCTACTTGCACAACATCAAACGAAGTGTGGAAGCTTCTCGAAGTAACCCATGAAGGAACAACACAAGTCAAGGAGTCAAAGATCAGCAGACTTACTCAGGAGTACGAGACATTCAAAATAAAGCCATATAAATCAGTCACTCAGATGTTTACAAGATTCTTGGATATTATAAATCCTTTGTTTTCACTAGACAAGGATTACAATAACCATGAAAAGATTCACAAACTTCTACGAGCTCTCACAAAGAACTGGATTCCAAAGGCTACAACAATCATTGAAAGGAACGACCTCTCAACAATGTCTCTGGAAACACTCATGGGTAAGCTACTCACTCACAAGTTAGAACTTCAAGACTTTGAAGATGCTACACCAAAAGAGAAGTCAGAGAAGTCGATCGCTCTCAAGGCTCAACATAGAAGAACTATCGAAGATGACTCTGATGACAGCGACTCCGACTCTGAAGATTAAGCTCTTCTGGTAAGAAAATACAAGAAGTTCATAAGATTTAACAGGAGAACAAAAGACAATAACAACAACAACAACGAAGAAGATCCTATTTGCTACAGATACAAGAAGAAAGGACACATAAAGAAAGATTATCCAACATCATCATCATCAAAGAAAAGCAGCAAATATGACAAAGGCTACCTGAAGAAATCTACATCAAGGAAGTACGCCAACATAAGCATATGGCATGAAAGTGAAGCCGGCGACTCAAAAGACAAACAATCAGATGATGCTGCAAATGTATGCTTGATGGCTTGCGATCAGGTAATCACTAATCCTCTATTTGATCCTTATGATGATTTTACCTTTGAGCAACTAGGAAAGGCTTTAGTGACCTGTTAAATGATTACAGGAAACTGCATAGTAAATATGAAACCTCTAAGAAGGTACTCAAAGAGTACAAAGGTGAAATAGGAAGACTTACCGACCAACTAGATCATGTTAGAAATAATAACTCTTCAAATGAGTCTTGTGAGCTTTCATCTATTAAGTTGTTACACGAGACTGTTAAGCTATCCGAAGAAAAACACCAAACTATCATCCAGTTAAACGAAGACCTATCTAAGGAGAGAAAGAGACTCCAGTGTGCATAAGTCAGAATTGAAACACTTACATCTGACTATACTAGATTATATGACACTTCCAAAAAGTTGGAAATTAGTTTAGGAAAACGGCCTGAAGTTGCTGCTTCCTATTCTAACACATGTCAATTACCGAATCATCGGAACACGCCCAACACTGTCAGACCAAACCATACCAAAACTATGCCGAAGAAGACTAATAGGCATGTATTTTTCTATAGTAGAAAATCAAAACCTACCAATCATGCACCTCACACAACTTTCAACACTCAACATGCCAAATATCATTTTTGTGGCCTCATGGTCATATATCTTCTGCATGTAGAATCAGAAAGTTAGTAGATTTAAATATTTATGCATGGATACCAAAAACTAACCAGTCAGGACCCTACAAGAAATGGGTACCAAGAGTTTCGTCTACAAATTGTTTTGTAGGTGGGATGCCCTTCACATGCTAGGAGCAAATGGATCCTCGACAGCGGTTGCTCACGGCGCATGATCGGTGACGCTTCATTATTCGCAACACTGTCGAAGAAGAATAAAGAAGGATATGTCTCCTTCTGTAATAATTTAAAAGGGTACATAATCGATATCGGTGACATTGGTAAGGCTTCCTATCATGTGATTAAAGATGTCTGTCTAGTTATCGAGTTAAAACAATATCTGCTCAGCATAAGTCATTTAGCTGATCATGGTTATGGTATTAACTTCGTCAAAGACAAATAAACTATAGTTGATAGTTCAACCGGTAGTACTATCTTTGAAGGTATTAGGGAAGACAACATATATGTTTTCTATTTGTTGGAAGATGCTAACAAAGCAGGTAGATATTTGATGGCCAAAAGCATTGAGAGTCAACTATGGCATATGAGACTCGGTCATGCAAACATGGATACAATTTCTAGACTATCTACAAAGAAGTTGGTATGCGTCTTACCGAACATATCTTTCAAAAAGGATACGGTATGTAGTGAATGTGAAAAGAACAAAGCTACCAAATCCGTATTTAAATCCAAGAACAATGTAAGTACCACTAGACCTCTACAACTATTGCATATGGACTTATTTCGACCAAGTAGAATTGCTAGCCTAGGTGGTAAGTTATATGCATTTGTCATTGTAGATGATTTCTCTAGATATACATGAGTTTATTTTCTTGTACGCAAGAATGATACATTATCAGAATTTGTCACCTTTTGCAAGAAAGTACAGAATGAAAAAGGCAGAATGAAAAAGGGTTCATGATTACTCGCATTCGTAGTGATCATGGCGGCGAATTTGAGAATGCAGAATTCAAGCAATTTTATGACACACACAGTTATTTGCATGAATTTTCTTGTCCTAGGACTCCTCAACAAAATGGAGTTGCGGAACGTAAGAACAGAACTCTATCTGAAATTGCTAGAGTAATGTTAAACCAATTTAGTCTACCTAGATACTTTTGGGCTGAAGCTATCAATACAGCGTGCTATATTCTCAATAGGGTTCTAATTCGACCTATATCGAAGAAGATTCCCTATGAATTATGGTTTGATAGAACACCCAATATTTCATATTTCATGATTTTTTGTTGTAATTGCTTTATTCTTAATACTAAAGACAATCTGAGTAAATTTGATGAAAAGACCGATGAACGTATATTTTTAGGTTATGCCGCAAAAAGCAAAATATACAGAGTCTTCAACAAAAGAACCATGATCATCGAAGAATCAATCAATGTCAAGTTTGATGAGTTAAATCAACACTTAGACGATGACGACAATGAAGACATGATCACACCAAGTACAGCTACTGCAAAACCTTCACACCAAGCACCAGCTGAGTCTTCAAGCAAAGAAGCAGGAACTAGCAATCCTGAGGCTACACCAAAGGAGATAAGATTCTTGGCTGATTATCCAAAGGACTTGGTAATTGTTGAGATTACCAAGGGTGTAAGTACTCGTTTCTCTAATAAAGATATAGCTTCTTGTGTTGCTTTTGTTTCACAGTTTGAACCTAAAAATATTGAAGAAGCATGTAGTGATAATTTTTTGTTGGATGCTATACAAAAGAAATTAAACTAATTCGAACGGAATCAAGTTTGGGAACTTGTTCTCAAGCCCATTGATCTTTCGGTCATTGGCACCCGATGGGTATTCCGAAACAAACTGAACAAGAATGGTTTAGTGACTCGTAATAAGGCTCGACTCGTAGCTCAAGGATACAATCAAGAAGAAGGTATCGACTACGATGAGACTTATGCCCCAGTTGCGAGATTAGAACCCATTCGCATGTTATGTGCATTTACAAGTTTTCATAATTTTAAGTTATTTCAAATGGATGTCAAAAGTGCATTTTTAAATAGTTTTATAAAAGAAGAAGTTTATGTAGCTCAACCTCTCGGTTTTATTGATTTCAAATATCTTGAATATGTTTTCAAGTTAAAGAAAGCCATATACGGTTTGAAACAAGCCTCTCGTGCTTGGTACGATCGTCTAAGCTTTTTTCTACTTGATAACGATTTTTCAAAGGGAGAGGTTGACACTACATTGTTTATAAAATCTTTGAATAACAACATTCTTTTGATTCAAGTCTATGTAGATGATATTATTTTTGGATCTACTGATGAATCTCTTTGTCAAATTTTTTTAAAGTGTATGCAGAATGAGTTTGAGATGAGCATGATGGAAGAGCTAAAATTCTTTCTCGGACTGCAAATCAAACAAACCAACGATGGAACGTTCGTAAATCAAGCAAAGTACACAAAAGATCTATTAAAAAAGTTCGACCTGGAAGCAGTCAAGCCACTTAGCACTCCAATGCCTACTTCAACCAAGTTTGATACTGATGAACAAGGCAAACCCGTCGACATACGTAAGTATCGAAGTATGATCGGTAGCTTACTTATTTAACCGCTAGTCGACCAGACATTATGTTCAGTGTTTGCTTGTGTGCACGTTTTCAAGCCAATCCTAAGAAATCACATCTGTGCGCAGTTAAGCGTATCTTTCGATACCTTAAAGGCACTTCTTCTGTCGGCTTATGGTATCCCAAACCACGTCATTTGACCTAACCGGTTATTCTGATGCTGATTTTGCCGGATGCAAAGTAGATAGAAAAAGCACTAGCGGCACATATCAATTCCTAGGAAAAGCTCTAGTCTCTTGGTTTAGCGAAAAGCAAAATTTTGTCGCATTATCAACAACCGAGGCTGAGTATATCGCCGCAGGACGTTGTTGTGCATAAATTTTGCGGATGAAGCAAACTTTAGAAGACTATGGATTGTATTTTTCATACATACCCATTTTCTGTAACAATACTAGTTCTATTAATTTGACTAAGAATCCAGTATGTCACTCTCGTACTAAATATATCGAGATTCGACATCACTTTCTTAGAGATCATCAACAAAATGGAGAAATAGACCTTGTATATATAGACACACAGAATCAATTAGCTGACATACTCACAAAACCTCTAGCGGAAGATCGTTTCAATTATTTACGTCGAGAATTAGAAATTTTAGATGTCAATAATATTAATTAATTTTGTTTTATTAATTAATTTATTCAATACTCATTAACTATTTTTGAGACAAGCCTAAAAAGAGTCTGCCTGTCACCACGACTACGGTCGAAGCGAAGCGGTATTTAAGAGTTCCCCGGTGAACCTCTGTTAGCTGGGACAGTACTCCTACAACTAATCTGAGACAGATGTTGAGTAAAGAATATTAGTTTACAAAATAATATTAATACTATTATTTGAAATTTAAAATTACCAAACTCTGAATTAAATATTTGAAAGAATTGATGAAAAAGATGTTGCCCCACAAATATTTTTTTATATAGCCAGGAAACCCTTGGCGAATTTGGCCCGAGTTCGGTCCGAATTCGGCCAGAGTTCGGCTGGATATATATATGTACCTGTCAAAACCCGAGGCCCCCTCTTCTTCATTCTTCTAAACCTCATGTAAACAGCAGCAGCCGTGCCCCGAAAACCCTAGCTCTTCTCCACCTTCCTTCTTCCAATCCACGTGGAGATCTTCATCCAAAATTTGGATTCTTGCGGAGAATCTCGTTCTCTACAGCATACCTGATTCTCAGAAGGTATAATTCTTTATCTCCTCCACTTTCAAATTATTAGGATTTCTAGTTTTTGTGATAGAATGCCTAAGGGATTCAATCCTTTCAAGAGGAAGAAGACCAATGCCAGTGAAGAGGTGTGAAACCCATAATTTTCGTTTTCAATTATATTTTAATTAATTTGATAATTTATTTGCTAAAATTTTATTATTATCATTATTAATTGTTAATTTAGGAAAATCGTATGTTTAGGAAAAAATTATTATTTCTGGAATTTTTATTTATTTTGGCCTGACCCGTCCCGAACCCGTCTCGAACCCAATTTCGGTTTTCCCGAAACAAATCCTTAGGTCCCTTCGTATATAATTATATGTATAAATTCTATTTTATTATTAAAAAGAAAAGAAATTCTTTTCCTTTATACAACTCTTAAACACTCTCTCTCTCTCTCTCTTATTTTCCCTAAAACACTAGAACTGTTCCTTTCATTTTCTTTCCTGAACGCTCGCCGGCCGACCTCTCCTCTTCCAAACTGCCGAGACCTCTCATTTCCCCTCCCGTAACCCCCAGATCCTCACCTCTATATAATCCCATCTTCTTCTCCAATCTTCATCAACTCCTCTCAAACCTATTTTTTTCCAAATTTCCCAAGCCCTAGCCGACCCGGCCGTGCCCCTCTCGGCGACCCTCTGGCCGCGCCCTTCCGGTGACCCCCGGCCGCTTGAGGCCGACGCCCTCCGCCGCTGTTCCTCGCAGCCACGTTGCCCGCCTTCCGATCCGGCCGACCGCCCCTGTACGACGCCACCTCGTCCAGACCCAGCGGCCTCCCGCCGCTGCTGTACCTGTTTACAGTACCCCGCGAGCCCCGATCCACTGTTCGTAGCACCTTACGGGTTTCGATCCACTTCCCGTGGCCACGATAGTTTTATTCCAGCGCTGTCCACGTGTTCTGTTGTAACGCCCTAGTCCCAAAATACGTAGGACCAAGTACGTGAACATGCCAGCTGCACATATACGAAGAATACACCAATATATAGAATCCTCGTATATGCACATAAGATGTAAATAAAATAACCACAGGCCAGAATAACATATCTAATCTCATCACAGCTCAACACAGAAGATAATAAAGTCCAAATGAATAAAACAGAGTATCAAAAGATAGCCGGAAGAACATACTCACTCCAAACAACTATGAAAAATAGTCTCACAAGATCGGAGTCCAACCTTCGCAAAAGTAGAAATGAAAGAGATGTAAAATAATGTCCACTAATGTCTCAAATATAGAATAGACTAGAAATCAGTAGTGACTGCCTCGTCATCGATGTAAGATAGCTCCAATGCCGCTCCGTACTCCTGTTGAAAATCGTCTAAACCTGGAGAGATAATCAGGTCCTCAGGGGACATAGCAAGATACAAGAAAACACCATGCCATATAAACAGTGATAATATAATAAGAGAAAAAGATATGCATGCAATCGGGTTCTTGACCATTCTACTGTGAATATGCAGTTGAGATACATTCCTTCGACGCATTAGCCCTGGCTGAATATAGGATCCGGTATAGTCCCCTCTTGGGCACCAGTGACCAAGAGCATGACGTTCAAAAATGATAGTGGCCAACCTGAGAGGATCATACCCGTATCTCCAGCGGAGCTTCCGGGTTACAAGGGAAGTGCAATCGAAGCCCATACGTCAGGTAATGTTCTCCCTACCCAATGCCTAGTATTATCATCTCAATGACTGATATGTACCTCTAGTAACCGCCAAGTCTTCTAGCATGCAATGCTATTGGCAGTTACCCTATCCGTCGTATGATCCGTACGTATCGGTGGCCAGCCGACTACGCGAAAACGTGTCCTACATGTGACTCACAACATGTGATACAACAAGTGTTAAGGCCGTATGAGATATACCAATACCTCAACATCAATGGATGGTCAATAGACTAAGTCAATGCAAGAGAAATAAATAAGACGAGAAAAACGACCGATAGAGTCGCTTGCACCCAAGTGTGACTTGGATGCACAGTTTAAATATCGAGAAATAAGAAATGCTAAAAATAAAAACTAAAAATAAGAATATAATAATCACAGAGTCAGGTGGCAAGGTATCTTGCCTGATGGTGCAAAGTGGCAAGTCCAAGTAATCACAATGTCAGCCAAGAAACGTCACAATCTCCAAACAACTCCAGATGCTGAAACAAACATCAAAAATGCACTCGGTATAAAAGATATACCTAGGAAATGCCTGTCCAAAAGTCTAATTCTGGAATAGGGGCAAAATCGTAATTTTGGTCAAAATGATGTCCGCCGTTGGACACGCTTTGCACCAAAATGCGTGCCGAAGTCTATGGTCTCTAAAGTCGTCAAACTACATGTCTACGGATTCAGTTTGAGGAGAGAAACTCAACGGTAAGTCCAGTTTTGGATTCCGATGAGCCGTATACAAAATCGTCCGTTTGAGTAGGTCGTGGGCCCGCCAAAAATGGGTTCCGATTCGACCTTCTCAGAATCGAACCAAACATGGCACACAGGACCAGAATTTCGATCCGGACCTGTTGGCGCAAGTTTAGTCTTGATTCGACGACTGTACACGAAGTTATGGGCAAGTTTGCAAAACGCCGATACGGGGGTGTCTCGACGGATACGCGTTGATTTCGTTGCGCCCACGCGACGAAACTGAGTTCCGTCAGTTCCCACACGTCCACAACTTCCATACGCGCCTTTCGATGCATATAGCGCACGACCATGTCGCCCGGTTTGTCGGGGCGTACGTCGTATCGGAGAAAATTCTTTGAAATTAACAATTTTGAAAACAGTTTTTCGCACAAGTTTAACATGGCTTTGATTCTCACACAGAAATCGAAATACCGATCTACCTATTACGTTTTAGTCGTGGTCATGTTGTCTATACATGTGTTTAATTAGTTTTACAAAACTGTCAAAGAATCGCCAATAATTTGCTTCCAAATATGTGTTTGGGACTGCCCTGAAACTGTTCTGTTTTGACAGTTTTTCGGGAATTTTGGTTCGAAATACCGACCGATATATGGGGTTTCGCTTGATTCTACCAGAAAGGGTTTTGAGAGGGTCATGTCTACTATACACCGCATTCGATAGATCGAATTTTCGTTGAACGGATGCAAGGAAATTGAAATCAAAAGATGGGTACCTCGCTGTTTGGCAAAATCGAGATTGCCCAATTGTGCGGCCGGCCTGAGATGTTCGGGCAGCGTTCGCGGTGGTACGGCGCTGCCAGCGGCCAGTGTAGTTCGTCGTGGGGTCGAATAGGCTTCACGAGGGAGAAGAGATATGGAGGGTTAGGGTTTCGATTTGCGAGCAGTTACATATATATACTGCTGCCGATCCTAATTTAACTAAGAGTAGGGGTTTTGCTCGGGTTGATACTTGCTGGGCTTGGGTAGTAATAGGAATGGTGGGGTCGGGTTTGAAGCAATGTAGCCGTAGCTGCTTACTTAGCTTAGGCGGTTTAGGTATTAGGGGGTATGGGGGTCGGGCCCACCCCCCGCAGCTGCTGCTGCTGATGGTGGGGGTTCGGCCCACCACCAAATTATTTTTTACAATATAACTATATTTATATATATATATTTTTTTTATATATATATACATATACATATATATATATATATATATATATATATATATATATATATATATATATATATATATATATATATATATATATATATATATATATATGTATATGTATATATATATAGTTATATATATATTATATATATAACTATATATATATACATATACACATATATATATATTTATATATATATATATATATATATTATATATATATATATATATATATATATATATATATATATATATATATATATAAATATATATATATATATATATATATTTTTATATATGTACATATACATATATATATATATATATATATATATATATATATATATATATATATATATATATATATGAATACAAATATATATATATATATATATATATATATATATATATATATATATATATATATATATATATATATATATATATGAATACAAATCTCAAAAATCCTACAAATTTAAATACGTAACAAAATATTTTTAATAATTGCGGACTATATTTATTAACCATTAAAATATAATAAGTACACCATCATACATATTATATATAAATCATACATATATATTAATTACCACTTTAAGTCCAAATAATATAGAAAAATAATTTGTAAAGCACTAAAATAGTTAGAAAATATTAGAGGTTTACATCCTACCCAACTTGAAAAAAATTTCGTCCTCGAAATTAAACTAAGGTCGGGGATCAAATGCAATGCAAGAAAATTAATAGTTACTTAAGAGCTTAAATGCAAGACATACCTTTGTCTTCGAACAACTGCGGGTAGCGATTTCGGATGTCGTCCTCGCGCTCCCAAGTAGACTCCCCTGGCGAGTGATGCTTCCATGCCACGCGAACCAATAGAATAGATTGATTTCGCAACACCTTTATTCGGCGATCGAGGATACCTACCGGTTGCTCTTCGTACGACAAAGTCGGTCCAACTGTGATCTCGGAGTGATCAAGCACATGATTGCCGTCCGCCACGTACCTCTTCAACTGAGATACATGGAATACGTCATGCACTCCCACTAGCGACGGTGGCAAGGCCAATCTGTAGGCAACCTCTCCAACACGTTCCAAGACATCGAAAGGCCCGATGTACCTTGGACTCAACTTGTCACGTCCTCCGAATCGAATCGTGCCTCTAGTGGGGGATATCTTCAAGAACACATGGTTCCCCTCTTTGAACTCCAAGGGTTGACGACGATTATCTGTCCACTACTTCTGACGATCCTGTGCTGCTCGCAGATGGTCCTGAATCTTCTTTACTGTCTCCACTGTGCTCAAGACCAACTCGGGACCCAATAGTTGTCGCTCTCCTATGTTGCTCCAACAAACAGAAGACCGACACTTCCTACCATACAACGCTTGAATGTTCGCTTGATAGCTATTGTTGTAGAAAAACTCTACAAGATGAAGATGGTCCTCCCATGAACCACCAAAGTTAAGCATGCACGCTCTCAACATATCCTCTAGCGTCTGTATGGTACGCTCTGATTGGCTGTCTGTTTGCGGATGGTATGATGTGCTAAACATCAATCGAGTGCCCAAACTCTCTTGCATGCTTCTCCAAAAGTGCGAGGTAAATCTCGAGTCACGATCCGACACAATACTAACAGGCACACCGTACAATCTCACAATCTGCTCTATATACATCTCTGCCAATACCTCTATCGATTGGCCCACTCTAAAAGGTAAGAAATGGGCTGACTTCGTAAGTCTATCAATAATCACCCACACTGCGTCACATCCCCTAGGACTCCGAGGAAAACCCGTGACGAAATCCATAGTAATGTGCTCCCACTTCCACTCGGGAATGGGTAGCGGCTGCAATAATCCGGCCGTCCTCTGGTGCTCCGCCTTAACTTGTTGACATACCAAGCACTTGGCAACAAAATGAGCTATCTACCGCTTCATTCCATGCCACCAATAATAGTGTCGTAAGTCACGATACATCTTGGTCCCTCCGGGATGAATAGAGTATGCCGAACTGTGACCCTCGGCCATCAGCTCCTGCCGTAGATCTCCATTGGGTACATAAATGCGATCACCACATTGCAGTATCCCATCGGGGTGGATCCTCAATCCCGTCTGCTCTCCTGCTTCGGTCCTCCCCCTGAGCCGTCGAAATCTAGCATCATTAGGCAATGTTGCCTTGATGTGCTCTACCAATGATGATTGTACTTGGAGGTTGGCTAATACGCCATCGGCTCCAGGTAATACTACCTCAATACCAAGCTGCTCCAAGTCTCTAATCAACTCCTTCTGCATAGTCAAAAAGTGTGCCATGGGCTTACGGCTTAATGCGTCTGCCACGACATTAGCCTTGTCCGGATGATAATGTAGCTCGATCGCATAATCCTTCATCAACTCCAACCAACGACGCTGTCGCATATTCAACTCCTTTCTGTGTGAACACGTACTTGAGTCTCTTATGATCAGTGTAGATATTAACCTTCTCACCGTACAAGTAGTGTCTCCATAGCTTCAAAGCAAAGATAACCGCTGCGAGCTCTAGATCGTGGGTCGGATAATTCTTCTCATGCACTCTCAACTATCGCGATGTATATGCTACTATCCGACCGTGCTGCATCAATACACATCCTAATCCCTTCCCAGATGCGTTGCTGTAGATCACAAATCCTCCTGGGCCCGATGGTAGTGTCAAGATCGGTGTTGTGGTCAATCGCTTCTTCAACTCATCAAACGCGGCTTGACACCCATCTGTCTATACAAACTCCTGATCCTTGTAAGTCAATCGAGTCATTGGCCCCGCTATTCGAGAGAAATCTTCTACGAACCGTCGGTAGTAACCCGCAAGTCCGAGGAAACTCCTCACTTCAGAAGCTGATGTGGGTACGGGCCATGATTTGACTGCTGTGATCTTCTCTGGGTCCACTGATATACCATCACCTATAACAATATGTCCAAGAAATGATACCTCCTTGAGAAAGAAATTACACTTGCTAAGCTTCACAAAGAGTCTCTAATTTCTCAACGTTCCCAAAACTATCTGTAGATGCTGCTCATGCTCCTCCTGACTCTTGGAGTAAATCAAGATATCGGCTATAAAGACTATTACAAATTTGTCCATGTATTGGTGAAAGATCTTGTTCATTAAATTCATGAAAATTGCGGAAGCATTGGTCAAACCGAAAGGTATGACCAAGAACTCGTAGTGTCCATACCTCGATCGAAAGGTCGTCTTTGCAATGTCTTCCTTCCGAACCTTCAATTGGTGATAGCTTGATCGTAAGTCAATCTTGGAGAATACTTTTGCTCCACTCAGCTGATCAAATAGATCGTCTATACGCGGCAAGGGATACTTGTTCTTCACCGTCACTGCATTCAATGCTCTGTAGTCAATGCACATGCGCACTGTCCCGTCTTTCTTAGGCATAAAAATAATGGGTGCTCCCCATGGTGATGCACTGGCACGAATAAATCCCTTCTCTAATAAGTCATCAATTTGCATCTTCATCTCTACCAACTTCTTGGGTGCCAGACGATATACTCGAGATGAAATAGGCTCGGCTCAGGGAATAAGCTCAATTGAAAACTCAATATCTCGGTCAGGTGGTAGTCCTGGCAATTCCTCAGGGAATACATCCTCGAACTCGGTGATAATAGGGTGCTGTGGGGCGTCATGCATCATCATATGAGTTTCCGATGTGGGTGCATCATAACTATCTCCGTCTTCTTTGGTGAACTCAAACTTTGTCGCATTCGGTGGTCTAAAGATAATACTGCTCCTATGGCAGTCGATGAGAGCGAAATGTTGGCTCAACCAGTCCATTCCAAGAACCACATCAAATGTCGGCATAGGGAATACAAGAAGTCGTGCCATCATCTCTCTGCCATTTATTACCACAGGATAAAGTCTACAAACACCACTAATAGGTACAACTCCTCCAGTGAGGATTTTAACATTCTTAGCTAAGGGTGTGATGGAAATGCTATGTCTAGTGGCAAAACTAGTAGCTATAAATAAATACGTGGCTCCAGTATCAAATAATGTAATAGCAGGAAAAGATGCAACTAAAACCATACCTGCTATAACCTCTGCCTCTGTTTTTACATTCTCAACAGCTAGAGAAAATGCCTTTCCATGGTTCTGTACTGGGCCTTGTGCTCTGGCCTTGTGGTACTGTGTTGTCTGTGGTGGTAATGGTGGATGAGATGCTGGGGCTGTAGGCCTCTGGGCCTGATGTGCCTGAACTAGAGCCTGCTGCTCAGGACAATCTCTTGCCAAGTGTTGTCCTAATCCACATCTCATACATAAGGCCAAACGAAGTCGACAGTCATCTCTGATATGCCCCTGCTTCCCGCAAAAGTTACAGGTGGGCTTCTGATAAGGTGTGTGCCTCTGCTGGTACTGTCCCATGGTCCTCCGGATAGGTCCTCCTTGCGTACCTCGGGCTGGTGTAGCTGCTGGGGTATATCGTCTCGATGTCTGCTGCTGTTCTTTGCGAAGAATCTCCTAAGCACGAGCTTCTTCCAAGACAACTGAATGGAAGACTCGAGACTGGGTAGTCGTATAAGACTTGAGCTCTGGTGCAAGCCCCTGGTGAAATCTTCTTGCCTTCTTTAACTCTGTCGAAATCAATCCCACACCAAATTCACTCAGGCGATTGAACTCCGAGTTATACTCATCAACTGTCATATTCTCTTGCTTTAGATAAAGGAACTGGTCGTAAAGACCATCTCTAACATGAATACGGAAGAACCTCTCATAAAACATATCATAAAACTGCTTCCAGGTGATCCCAGTGCCTAGTCGTCTCTCTTCCGTCTTCCACCAGTGGTGAGCATTGTCTTCCAACAGTAGGTCCACTGCTGTTATCCAATCTCCAGCTGGTAACTGGGATGCCTTCAGTAGCTTCTCGGTACTAATAAGCCACTGTGACACCTCTAATGGCTTCTCTGTTCCTCTAAAGGCCTTGGGTTTTATATCTGTAAAATTTTTGATAGAGCCTTTATAAGGATGCAGAGCCTGTACTGGTACTGGTGTGGGAGGTGGTGGTGGAGGTCTAGCCAATGCTACCATCATTGTCTGTCTCATCAGCTCAGTCTGCTGCCACTGAGCCTGCATCATGGCGTACATAAACTGAGAAGTAGGGCTCCCATCAGTCGGTGGTGGAGGCATCTGAGGTCCCGACTGTGGAGGAAACTGCTGAGGGAATGGTGGTGGTGGAGGTAGTAGTACATTTCTGTTCGGTGGCATGGTAGTAGTCTGTCCAGCCTGGCTGTCTGAGGGTGCTGCGATCTCTGGGTACTCTGTCGTCGGTGTCGTAGTAGGCTACGACTGTCCTGGCTGGTATGGTGTCGCTGGAGTCATAGGAGGATTCTGTCCCTCCGAAGTAGCCTCTTCACCAGATGTGAGGGCCAAGACAGAAGTGCGTCCGCTTCGTAGATTCATACTGTTGGCACGAGGAAGATAAGTTGATATTAGAAAAGATTAGATAGGGGATAAATCAAATAATCAAGGAAGTTTCAAAAAGATTGGAAGTCAAGGGATAGTAGTAGTTCCGGATGAGATATTCCTATTCCTATATGCAGGCTTGTTGGGCACAGTCATGTAACCCAAGAATATAAAATGTGACCTACATGGGCCACCACATCTGGATTATTCCGGGTTTGCGGGATTTCGATTTTTTCCTAATTTTCACCTGAGAGCTCTGGCTGAGCATCCGAGATATATTTTCCTGTGTCCTTGTGTCCCTCCCAATGAGTCGATGATGACACGGCCTTGATCCCGATATAAGATTCGATTGTTGTATATTTTAGTTCTAATTTCTAAATCAGAATTAGTTCATTGGGTTTCCGATTTAATTTTGAAATTTATGCTATGAATTTGAGTTTCATATTCTGGTTCCTATTCGGAGTTGGTTCTGATATTTCCGACTTTGATTTGGAATATTCGAGCTTGTTTCCGATTTCGAGTTCGATAGATTATGAGTTCGGATTCTCGTATTTGGAAATTTAAGCTCTGTTAATTCATTTATATATATATAAATGGCTTTGAGATGGATTTTGGTTATGTATTTTTGGTGTTGGCGTTATTCCTGGTTTGGGATATTTTGGTTGTATCTTTCCTTTATTGGGTTATCCGGATTATAAAGGAGATGATGCCCGATTTTTTTAAAATATTTTGAAAACCTTTCAGTTTATTTCTTGAGTTCGACTATAGTCCTTTGACAGCTGTTGTTTGGCTTTCGAATAATATTTTGGGTTTTAGTGTAATGCAAACGAAACCGAAATTTCCGGACGTTGAGGCATAAGCTAGAGTACAACATGACATTTTAGACCAAGTCTGAGACTGACCATATTTTTATATTTTAAATTAAATTATTATTTTAGAACGTATTACTGGCCAATAGTGTTTTGGGTGTAGGGCCTCGGCCTGCTGAATGGACCGCTTCCCGGCGTTCAGAGTTCACCAGCAATCCAATTACTTTAATTCGTTTAATTTATGTAATAATTTGTAAGGGCATAAGCCCAGTTTTTATCTTTATTTCTATGGCCCTGTATTTGTGTAGCGTACCATTTTAACTTTCTTTTCTGGTTTTGTTGGTTTTGCCATAGACGTGTAAAATATTTGCATATTATTTTTGATATAGAAATTTTATAAGATTTTCTCACAATAAATAGATAGTAAAAATTACAAGTTTATACAAGTTCACATTTTTCTCATTTAAAGAAAAATCTAGTTTTTAAATATATTACAAAATACAAAGTTTTGCCAAATAATCTGAAGATACGAATTTTCCCAATAAATGTTATCTTGACTTTTATTTCGTTAAATTAATGATTTTAAATCGCATCGATAATTGTGTTGTGATAGAATAACATAAAACTTGACTAGGATAAATTTTAGAGATTATAACTAGTACACCTAGATATGGTTCAAATATGTTGCTAAGAAGGGATTCTCAACTGTAGGATTTCGAAGACGAGTCTGAATCCTTCCCCGGTACCGATTTCAAATCCAGTTATAAACCAAGGCAAGTACGGTTATGTTTCATTTTCAATTTAATTAGTAAATGTAATATTGCAAGTTTAAACCACATTGCTACACGGAACTCTCTCCTAGACAATTGATTGTTATTGATTGTGGGATTGGGAGAGTAGTGTAGTGTTCTATGACCAATACTTTCATGTTGCATAATTGTGCGAGCTTACTCCTTTTCATACGAGGATAAGCCGTATCGTATCACTAGGATACTATTGTACAACCCAAGCCGGTCATAAGCATTACATACTCAAATCACATTGTTCTCAATTATGGAAAATATTGTTCAAGTATTTCAAACTGTTTAAAATTGCAAATTTCTAATTATTAGTTGAATTGTTAGATTTTCATAATTGTACTTTGCTCCTTTCCTGACTGGATTCTCCACCCTAATAGGTTCCATTGATGAAGCAGAGCTATTGATTAATAGCTATTATGATCCTGAGCTTTACCCAGCTGTGCTGTCTGAGTCCCAATCAGACGATGTTGATCTCGGGGCTGATGAGCCAACTTTCTAGTTGTGGACATTTCCTTGCTATTTTTATGTTTGAATTTAAAGGCAATTTTATATTATCAGATGTATCGGATGAAACTTTTTGTTGGACAAAGTTTTAATATTCCTAATTTTAGAAGTTGTGACAAATATATATTGTGTTGTTAAGATTACCTGCAAGTGGATATAGCTTACTGCCGCCGTCTTACAACGGTGCAGGCTGGGCATGATCCGATTCGACCCAACAATTTGGGACCGGGTCATGACATATTTTTAGTGGTGGCCCATGTAGGTCAGATCAACAACTTAGGTAAACATATCTAGAAACATTTAGAACACTAGAACATTAATTTGTCACAACATAGGACCGAAATATATTATAAATAAATATTTTTTTTGTTTGTTATAGACTGGTAGGCTACCTTGCCTATGTTTTGCAACCCTAAACCTTCCAGAGTATGGCCACATAAAAGACCAACACTGCTGGTGATGAGTTGTCATCACACGATCACACCCCACCTCCTCAATCGAGTCCGGATCCTATACCTCGGCAGCTGGCCGATCGTCCCTATAATGCACCAGTACCCCGTAGATTTTACACTACTACTCAAATATCAGATCCTACATCTTCCAGATCCAGTTGTCCCACCAGTGCCTGTGGACCCCACCGACCTCGTAGGCCTGCTACGAGGAGTGCTTGAGGCACAGAGAACTCAAGCTGAAGCTCATCGCGAACAGACTACGATTATGAGAGAAGGCATGGAGAATGCCCACAATGTGGCTATGGCTGCACTCGAGAGAGGAGAAGCAGCCCAATCTGAACCAAGGCCTGCTAAAGTCACCGATATTGAGAAATTTAAGAAGCTGGGCCCTCGACCTTTCAAAGGAACCGAGGAAATCATCTACGCCGATGAATGGCTCGACAATATGGAGCGTCTCCTCAGTGTTGCTCGACTTCCTGATGACCTCCAAGTTGAAGCTGTGGGACTCCAATTGCTAGATGTAGCAAGCACCTGGTATCGGAATGAACCCCGACTCCAGGATAGGCAGCTTGACTAGAACACCTTCAAGAGGTTGTTCCGAGGAAGTTCTTCCCACCATCAGAATTGCGCAAGATGGAAAGAAAATTTCAGAATCTGAAGCAAGGAAACAGGACGGTTGGTGAATATGCGGCAGAGTTTGGTCAACTTAGTCGCTTTGCAAAGAACTTGGTAGCTGACCCCGCCGATCGTGCTGAAAGATTCAGGTATGGACTGAGGGAAGAGATTCGCACTCCTGTGATCGCAGGCGGTGCCAAGACATACGATAGGATCCTAATACGAGCTCAGGATATAGAGAAAAGTCAGTCTGTTCGTTCAAAAAGGGAGTATTCTGGAACTAGCAACTTCCAGAGTAACCAGAAGAGGCCCAACCACAACAATAACAACAGGCCTTCTTACCACCACCAGCAGCACCATCAGGCGAGGACCAGTGACAGAGTGCCTCAGAAGCAGATTCTTGTCTACAATTTCTGCAAGAGGGCAGGACATCAGGCGAACATCTGCAGGAAAATGTTAGGACACTGCCTAGTTTGTGGGACTGCCACCCACGAAGTGAGGGACTGCCCCACGACATTCAACCAGACCGGAACAATACAGCAGAAGGCTCCTCCACCCACTCAGCAACAACAGTTTGGACAACACTGTAAGCCCCCTGAATTTTAGAATTTATTTTAAATTTTCTAAATAAATTATTTTCGATAAATATTCTATTATTTAATTGTTTTAATCATTAATGTTCCATTCCGTGACTTTGACTTCCGGAGCGTCAGGGATGCCAATCTTTGTAAACTCTCTTTACGAGTTTTGTAGTAGACAAGATTATCTTCGTTTTGATATATCATGTCCCACTTGAACTCGTTCTCTTGTGCTCTTTTTGTATCGCGCAACTTCGGGTCAACTTAGACCAATTAATCATTGAATAATTATTCCCACTTTTATTTTTGATCATCATTTGGACGTTACCATGACTCTTAATTTAGGAGCACGAGACCAGTCATTTTCTCAGAACCAGTTTTTCGTAAATGATCTACTCGAGACGCTCTTCATCCATAACCTTCGTGTCCCACTCAGACACTCTATTTTGTGATTCATTTCCTTCGTACAACTTTCGGGTCAATTTAGGCCAATTAATTATCTACTGTAAAACCTGATTTAATTTCCAATTTAATTTCGGGACCCGACATCGAGCCAACCTAGTCGACCCAAAGTATGGACATGGCCCACATGAAGCCTACTACTCACATGATATTTGTGTCCCATTTATTTGAGTCCCCACATGTTATTTATTTATCCATGATTATAAATACCTATTTAAAATTCAATTATTGCATCCTGTCCGATTTTGACCCGACCCGGCTCGACCGAGCCAAAACCCGAGCTCCATGTTGTCCTCTCATGACTACCCAAATATCCCACACAATATTTCTCTTTTCCTATTTTGAAAATATCTCTTCCTCTCTCTACTTTACAAATATCCTATATATATATATATATATATATATATATATATATATATATATATATTAGGAAACCGAAACTTTATAGAAGGAAAGACGCAGAATGCCGAAGCCTTTACAAGTAAGTGCGCCGCACGCGAAAAGCGACTATAAAAGCGAAAACAGAAAACAGAAAATGTTGTCCATAAAATAGCAGTTGTACCGGGCTTCGGAATGTGAGGAGCTGGGATCTATATCCGAAGGAAAAAAGTGCCCCAAAACCTGCAGTCGTTACCGCCCAGAGAGAGCCAGCAAACGACGTGCAGTGCCCAGATCAGGCCAGGCTAGCCCAAAATGGAAGCAAGACGTGAGAGCAACGCCTCTTGCGTTTGTAAATCTGTCAGACGACCTCTCTGTACAATTGTGAGGGTGGGAGTTGGCGGCCCTCGTATCTGTATTTGTTTCTATTTTTCTATAAAACCCAAAAGGCGGCGGCAACGACGATCTGATGTCCGTAAGACGTGTTCTAGTAGGCCAGCAGATCGTTGATGCCCCCGATCATTAGGACAGTCCTGAAGTTATTGTGTAGGGTCATCCAGATTTAAGCGGCTGATTCACTAGAAAGAAGGACGTGATCGGCGATTTCCGATTGGGGTTTCTCACAACAATGGCATCTGGATGCCAGACTAAAACCGAAGGAGTTGATGACATCGTCCGTAGGTAGTTTTCGGTGCACGGTACGCCAGATGAGAATGGACCATTTGATGGGAATACATGTCTGCCAAAACTTGGCGGAAGGAGAGGATGTTACATAGGTGCCTCTGGCGACGGATATAGCAGACGCTAGGGTGAAGAGACCACCCGGGTTTGGGGACCAATTGAGATCGTCTTGCGCATCACTGATCAATAGATTAGCATCGCCCAGGCTCGCCACGGCCAGTGGGCCAAGCCAATCTCTAACTCTGTCCCAATTCCACCCAGGCACGTCGTCATCCCAAAAGTCTCGTATCTCACACATCGACGGTGTAAGGACGTTGGGACCGAGAATGTCCTCTCCTAACCAGCGTTCCTTGCACGCCTGCGAATGACCATTGCCCAACCTCAATCAAAAGTGCAGTTCCGTAATGCTGCAACCACGAATTATGCGTCGCCACGACGTAGAAGACCTGTTATTAGCGGATGCCTCTGTCAAATGACAGGCTCTGGAGTATCTCTATCTCATGAACCTGGTCCAAATCGAGCTTTCGGTGCGGAGTTTCCACCATAACTTTGCTGAATGAGCTTCTACAATGTGGACCAGTCTGCAAAACCCAGACCACCCTTATCAGTGGGTTTGGCCATGGTGTCCCAACTAGCCCAGTGGTGCTTCTCTTTGCCCTCGAGATGACCCCAAAAGAAATTGGCGAGGAGGGATTCAATAGAGTGAAGCACTTTGATGGGAGGCGAGCAAACGGCTAGTGTGTAAAGAAGGATGGAGCATAGGACGTGCTTTATAAGAATCAGTTTCCCCCTAGGAGAAAGGGTGGCGTTGTGCCAACCCGTAATTTTTGTGCAAATCTTGCCCACCATGTGGTCGAAGATGCCAGAGTTGGCTCTGCCGTACACCAATGGACAGCCTAAGTAGAGAAAAGGCGGATGAGCAGTGGAAAAGGAGGTCATAGAGGACAGCACTACCGAGTGAGTTCTATCGACATTGTGATGAGTATAGATCACGCTCTTACTTTTGTTAACTCTCTGCCCGGAGCATCTAGAGTAGTTAGCGAGCGTCCTGATAACCACCTCAATGGATCCAATATCGCCAGCTGAGAAAATGAGGATGTCGTCCGCGTACGTCAGATGAGTTATTAGAGGGCAGCCAGCCGTAGTATGAATGTAGTGGAATCCGGGGGACCTGGGCATACTTTTGAGGTTTCTGTTAAGCGCTTCGGCCGTGACGATAAAAATAGTGGAGGAGAGGTGATCTCCCTGTCTGATCCTACGGGCAGCACGAAAGAAACCCTGAGCTTGTCCGTTGATGACTGTGGAAAACCAGGAGTTGTTGATGGATCTAAAGATGATGTCGATCGCTGGTTCTGAGAAGCCGAAGGCTCTGAAAACCCAGATCATGAATTGCCAGTCAAGATGGTCGTATGATTTTCCATGTCCAGTTTGATGGCAACGTTCCCTCCTGGACGGAAATTTCATGCAAGTGATCATTTCTTGAGCCAGAAGGATATTATCGGTGATATTGCGGCCTTTGACGAAACCGTATTGCTCTTCGGAGATGATCCTGGGGAGGAGGTCAGACATCCTGGTAGCGATGATTTTGGAAATAATTTTGTTGGTAAAAGTGCAGAGGATGATCTGTCTGAAATCTTTAAAGGTCTCCGGGTTGTCTTTCTTGGGTATGAGGATGATGTGGGCGGAGGATATGGATTTCGGATATGTATCTCCTTGCAAAAAAGCTGATGTGGCCTCCAAGAGGTCTGACTGTATGATGTCCCAGCACGTTCTGAAGAAAACACCGTTGAACCCGTCGGGTCCCGATGCGCTGTGTACATTAATGGACCATACTACGTCCTTAACCTCTTCGACAGTGGGGGGAGCAGTAAGGAGATCGTTATCCCTGTCGTTGATCGGGAAGGGGATCTCTGACAGAAAGCCGTCATCTTTAGTCACGTCTTCTTTAGCAAACATGTTGGAGAAATAGTTAGTGGCAGCCGCATGAATGCTTTCCTGGTCGTCTAGCAGTTGGCCATTTCCGTCGCTGATGTGATGAATTCTAAGTGAGCTTCTGCGACCTTTGACGCACTTGTGAAAGAAGCCCGAGTTCTGGTCCCCTTCCGTGTCCCAGGTTAATCTGGCCTTCTGTTTCCAGAAAGCCGTTTCAACCTTGAGCCTTGATTAAAGGATGGCCTTGGCGAGGTTAAGAGTGGAGCGA
This sequence comes from Iris pallida, assembly GCA_029216955.1. Taxonomy (NCBI): domain Eukaryota; kingdom Viridiplantae; phylum Streptophyta; class Magnoliopsida; order Asparagales; family Iridaceae; genus Iris; species Iris pallida. Next base: position 29,960,689 of record JANAVB010040619.1, read on the forward strand.
GCCTCCGGGAAGCCGGCAAAGGCGAAAGCTGTCTCCGCACGGGTGACATCGTCTTCGGCATCCTTAATGGCTTGAAAAATGTCTCTAAACGCGTTCTTGCTCCACGCCGTTAGGGCTTTTCTGGTAGCTTTGAGTTTCGAAGCTATTCTGACCAGGGGGTCCAGCTCGGTGACGGAGGCCCAGGCCTCTTCCACGATGTGCATGAAATGGGGGTGGTGGCGCTAGAAGCCAAGGAATCGAAAAAAAAATTTGATGTGGTTTTGGTTGTTGTCGATCTCAAGAAGAAGAGGGGAGTGATCTGATTCGGTGGAGTTCAGGTGCAAAATATGAGAATTAAACCCAAATCTGACCAACGGTCATTAACTATGGCACGGTCAAGGCGGGAGTACTGCCTTCGAGTTCCTTTCTGCATATTGTACCAAGTGAACTGGTTGCCGAAGAAAGGGACCGAGGAAAGGTGCGCGGTGAATGCAAAGTTGTTGAAGTCTTCCATAGCCGAATGAGGGGGGTCGCGACCTCTGGATTTCTTCTCTCTGCATGATACGGTGTTAAAGTCCCCGATGCAAAGCCACGGCAGGACGTCGTGGGGAAGGGCGGGTCCAGACAGAAACTCCCAAAGAACTCTGCGCTCCGGGATGACGCAGCTACCGTGGATAGCTGAAAGTAAAATGCGAGACTTAAGAGCGGGGTGTTCGATCCAACAGGAGAGCGCCTGAGGGAAATCATGAATAATGCCGAACCGGAACTCAGATGCGAAGAAGATCCAAATGTCGTGACTTCCGAAAATCGCAGAGGGGAATCCCAGCTTGAGTTGAGTTTCTTTCATTCTAACTTCTGAAAATATCCTATATATATTTATATATATATATATATATATATATATATATATATATATATATATATATATATATATATATATTATATATATATATAACTCTCTCTCTCTCTCCTTACAACACTCCCACACAACACCCCATCCCCATGCCAGCACAACCCCCCCAACCGACTTCTCTCTCTCCCTCTTCAATAATATCTCTCTCTCTATTCTAACACTCTCTCTCACTCTTTCTATATTATATATCACACACACACTTAAATATAACTCCCTCTCTCTCTTTATATTCAAACACACACACACACTCCTCCCTCTACTCGACCGAACCCCCCTGGTAGACGAGCATCACCACCACCCTCACCATCATTCTCCCTATCTCCTCCTTCCTCTAAACACCCACAGCAATCATCTCCACCACCTTCTCCTCCTTCACTCCATCATCATCACCACTACCACTCTCTCCATCATCATCACCATGCACCACCACCTTTACCATTATCTACACCCCCACCACCATACGCTACCGCCGACGACCACCGTAGCTGCGTACGTGCGCTGTACAGCAGCGCAGCAAAGCAGCGGCAGCGTATGGCCGCAGCAGCCACAGCCGTGCCACCATGCGCCGCTCGCCACTACCTCCGTCGTGCGCCACCACGTGGCCGGCCCGCACCCGTGAGCTCCTTCCGCCTCTGGTGAACCTGGGCGACCACCCTGGAAGAGTCTTCGGCCTCCCCGACGTGTGAAACACACGATTCGTGCGTTTGGCACGAGATCCTGTCGGCGCGCGCGAGTTTGGAAATCAAAATTTGTGTCTAGTCACAGCAACTTTGCGTACGTTTTTCGAGAGATCCGACCGTTGGATCGGTGAATTCTTTGCTCCGTCTCAATCTCAGTATATCCATCTTCACTCCCCTCCAGTTTCGTCCGTTAATTTCGTCATTTGATACATCAAAACTTGCCACCAAGTTGACACTTTAAATTGTACTATTTTTGGACAGTTTTGTGGAGCCGACTTCGTCAGCACGTAACTTCGCCATCGCAGCTCCGGTTGGCGCGCTACCAGTTCTTGTGCGCAGCTGGTATAACCCTCTTCATGCCCCTTAAGTTTCGTTTCTTTGTGAACACGTTTGGTTGTTCGAATTCGACGCCAAAGTTGGTCGTCAGAATTCTTTAATTTGCACTTGTAAAATTCTATTTTTGAACCCGGGAATTCGAATTCAATTTCTGACACCAACCGTAGACTCGTGGCGTCGTTCTGGCACGTTTTCATATAGAGTTTGTTAGATTTGGAGAACGTGGGCCCTTACACGTATTTCGATGCAAAGCGGGTTCCACATTCCGAGTCAACGGATCACTTTGAGATCGGCTCATCGGAATCCAATTTTGGATATACCGTTGAGTTCGTATCGTCATTCTGGACTCGTTGACATATAATTTGCTGAGTTTTGAAGACATTTGTTCTGGCATGCATTTCGGTACAAACCGGATTCTAAATATTCGCGTCAACGTGTCATTTTGAGATTGGCTCATCGGAATTCAGTTCCGGATATACCGTTGTGTTCGTGTTGTCATTCTGAACTCGTTGACATATATTTTGTTATATTTTGTTGACTTTGGCTTCGATACGCTTTTCCGTGCAAATCGAATACCAATATCCAGGTCAGCGGACCATTTTGTGATCGGGTCATCGGAATTCCATTTTGGACATACCGTTGGGTTCGTATCATCATTCTGGATTCGTGAACATGTAATTTGCTAGGTTTTGTAGACTTCTATTCAGACACATTTTTCGGTGCAAAGTGCGTCCAACGGCGAACATCATTTTGATCCAAAATTACTGGTTTGCTCATGTATCCAAATTGGACTTATGGGTAGGCTATCCTAGCTAATTTGACCATTCTGGACACGTTGGTGATATTTATTTTATCATCCGACAACATCTGTAGATTTTGCTTATGTATCATCCTTAATTTGTAATTAATTATTTTCCAAAAATTGTTACTTGCTATTTTTAAATTTTTTATATATATTTTAATTGCTGTAAAAATCTGGAAAAAATTATATTTAAATACTATGTTAATTTAGATAATTTTATATAATTTTTCTAGAATTTAATAATACTTTTGGCATTTTATAAAAATGGGAAAACAGAACTCATTTTCAAGATACATGTGTTTGCTGATTTTTTAAAAAATATCTATGAGGTTTATAAATTCCAGAAAAATTAGTATAAATTTCTATAATTAACAAGGATCATTTTGGTACTTTATTTTATGTAAAATTGAGCTTCTTGTCTATCTCAAAAATTGATGGAACTCGGTGTACAGTCTAATTTATTTATTGAGTAGTTACGACTTACAAAGTTTTGTGTTGATTTGAGTTATTGTAGTATGGGACCTCACCCTAAACTAGTGTAAAGACCCTAGAAAATTAGTTTGGAACATTGGACTTTTTATGCTAGGACATCCTTTAGCTAGTATCCAGTTACGAGTTGCGTCATACCACTAGTGTAATCTTAATCATAACTTAGATCGTGAGTTTGTATATCATTATTGACAGGACACCAAATATCTATATCTTCGTACTAGTATTCTTGCTTTTCTCGAGGCGAGTACTACTACAAACTTTATTTTACTGCATATGATAATGAATTACGTATGAACCATGTTAATACAGTAAATTAAACTGAAAAATCGTATCTTACTGGTTTCTATATATCTAGCGTATATTTCACATGCTTTAATTAAACTGCTCTCAGTACCTACCATGTTTTAAATTGCTCCCAGTACCTGCCATGCTTATACTGTTCTCGTATCTTCCACATGTTTTTACTATTCTCGTATCTTTTGCATGTTTTTACTGTTCTCGTATCTTTCACATGTTTTATACCGTTCTCGTATCTCTCATATGTTAGAATATGGGTTATGAGGAAACTGATAGTTGAGTATGTGATCATGCCCCCCTTCTCCGTATGTATTTACCGAGCAAAGTTTCATTTTATATGTTACTGCACCGTAGGCCTTACTCTCAAAGCGGATTTGTGTGTATGTACATCTATCTCCGTATCACTTGTACGGAAGTACATTTTATTATGTGCCCCTACACATTGTACATCTATTGATGATCACGTACCTGCTCCAGTTGTAAAATTATATATACATCTGTCTCTATGACATATGTATTCTTGCCATAATAGATTATGATATGACATGATAGATTATGATCTGACATGAGATAGATCTGTGATATGACATGATTGTGCTACGACATGAGATAGATGCCATGATTCTTATTTACTACATCTCTTTTTATTCCATGTTCAGTATGTTTAGTTTGTAGAATCAGTACTTGCTCCCGTCCTGACAGGATAACGTTGTAGGAATACTTTCGGAGGAAGATTTCCTCTGTGATCTTGTCTATGGACCCACTACAGAGGACCAGGCTTTTGCTCCCGAGGAAGTCACCGCAGGGAACCTCGCTTGGTAGTCTTGCTTAGATTATTTTGGCTTAGTTATTGAACTGTTTAGACTATACCTTGTAGTTACTGGACTTTGTCTCCAGTTAGATACTTTGGAAGTGTATTATTAAGTCTGTGCTTTTTTTTTACTTTCGCTTATAGATGTTGTGTTGTGATGAACCTTTAAATATGATTTTAGAACTGTTAACAGCTTAGATCCTTTATTGTCTATTCTTAGAATAGCTTACTAAGCTTTAACCAAGCGTAGGCTGGACATGGCTCGGCCCGGCCCAACAATTTGGGTAATGGGTCGTGACATATTTTTAGTGGCGGCCCATGCAGGTCCAGACTTAAGTTGTTTGGTTACGTTATTGTACCAAGCATGCCTGCAATTAGGATCTTAGGACAACTTGTTAACACTAGGACAACATTTAGAACACCTAGAGGATATCTAGGATTGCAACATAGGAAAACGCATCACAGCATAGGACCGTTAACTATATTAGTCTCTTGATTGAAATTCAGTGGGTTACAATTTTGACCAGGATAGTACCCTTGGGATGACCCTTAAGGATCTTACTCTAATCTTACCTCGAAATCTGTTTTCACTTATTTCCATTTGCTCTTCCTTAAATTCGTTGTTGAAATTGATTTTTGATTTTCGTTGTTAACTTTGATCTTGCATCGTGATAAATTTTGTGGATTGAATTGTTATATATCCTGATAAGGTAAATGTCTATTTTATTTATGGAGTTTAGAATTTATCGCAGCCATAATAGCTGGTATGACAAAAACATAGGGCCAGATTTTGGGTATACTTATCTTAGTTATGGAATTTAGATTTTGTCGCAGCCATACTGGTTGGCGTGGCGAGAATTCTAGATGACATGAATATAGGGTGTATACCATAGTTATGACTCTATCGTTTATTGCATCTAAGCTTACTAGTGGGGCAAAAATTTTGGCAACATGATTTCAGGAAGACATTTATGGTTATCAGATAATATCTCAACTTGGTTCACTTCGTTATGACCGAATGAGCAAGAATAAATTCTTATCATTATTATTCTCCGTCTTGATTAACTCTGTCGTATCTACATCTACAACAAGGATTACAGGTTCTCTAGGATTCTCCAATAGGATTGCTTTCGCGTTATCTTTTGGACATAATTATTTTTGTGTTCCATCTTTCCTATGACTTAACTAAACTCTTCTTCGTTAACCTCTTGGGTAATTCTTCTCGTTATGCATCTCGTTGTCTTCATACCATTCTTGGAGATATTTTGACCAACTTTCCTGTCTTGCTTAACCCTTTTTGGACACTGTTATGGATTGCTTGACCAGTCTTAGGCCTGGTTACCTTCTATTTGATAGACGACCGAAATAGCCAAACCTTATTAACTGATTCTGCAGTATAACTATAAATGTATTGTGTGATTGTGGTAAATACTTTTTCTAGGGATTTGTTAGATTAAGCTTATAGGACAAGTATGGGTGACTGACTATAGTAGACTTGGAAACCATTAAGAACGATTGCATTGATAGTATGACTCGAGATAGGGTATCTAAAGATGGAGAAATAAAATATTATATTATTGTGACTATGGATTGAGGATTAGAATCTTGTGCTTAGCAGTTTGAGGATTTAGCATTTGTAGAATTTTGGTTGGTTATCTATAGCTAATTACATGTAATTAGAGGGTAGATCGATATGTGGATTGATATAGAATAAGTTAGAATGAGTTATCGTATTGCGTACAATATCGGGAAGATATCAGTTAAAACGACAAGGAACAAGGCAAAGATATATGTACGTTGGTAATTAATAAATCGAAAGTTTTAAAATCGAGGATTTATATTCGGAGGACTTATTGAGTAAAAAGAAGAAGGCTCTACGCCAATGATAAGAATTGAACGTATAATTTTAAAGAGAAGCTGTAGAAAAGGATTAACGACAAATGATGCAAAGGAACTGCGGATTGATAGAATAAGGATACTTAGGATACGATAAGAAAATCAAGTATTTACAATTGAGGTTAGAAATATGGTTGATGATTAAGCATTTTAGGCTTATAAACATACCCAGAGAATGATCTATAGTTTAGGGTATACATAAAACTTTCATGTTAGTATGGAAGATTCTAAAGGATATATGACATAGTTTATGATAGAAGGACCATTGTTGAGCTTGAACCGAAAAGACTGTAAAGAGAAACAGAAGAGATGATCACAAGGGTAGCAGATTGAGTATCGTAGCCAGAGCAGCTACATGTTATAGTTTGACCGATTGGATGATTTTTAATTTCGAGGACGAAATTCTTATAAGGCCGGTAAGATGTAAGCCCCCTGAATTTTAGGATTTATTTTAAATTTTCTAAATGAATTATTTTCGATAAATATTCTATTATTTAATTATTTTGATCATTAATGTTTCATTCTGGAACTTTGACTTCTGGAACGTCAGGGATGCCAATCTCGGTAAACTCTCTTTACGAGTTTCGTAGTAGACAAGATTATCTTCATTTTGATCTATCATGTCCCACTTGAACTCGTTCCCTTGTGCTCTTTTTGTATCGCACAACTTCGGGTCAACTTAGACCAATTAATCGTTGAATAATTATTTCCACTTTTATCTTTGATCATCGTTTGCACGTTACCGTGACTTTTAATTTAGGAACACGAGACCAGTCGTTTTCTCAGAACCAACTTCTCGTAAATGATCTACTCGAGACGCTCTTCACCGATGACCTTCGTGTCCCACTCAGACACTCCATTTTGTGCTTTATTTCCTTCACACAACTTTCGGGTCAATTTAGGCAAATTAATTATCTACTGTAAAACCTGATTTAATTTCCAATTTAATTTTGGGACCCGACATCGAGCCAACCTAGTCGACCCAAAGTATGGGCATGGCCCACATGAAGCCTACTACCCACATGATACTTGTGTCCCATTTATTTGAGTCCTCATATGTTGTTTATTTACCCATGATTATAAATACTCATTTAAAATTCAATTATTGCACCCTGTCCGATTTTGACCCGACCCGGCTCGACCGAACCCAAACCCGAGCTCCATGTTGTCCTCTCATGAATACCCAAATACCCTACATAATATTTCTCTTTTTTCTATTTTGAAAATATCTCTTCCTCTCTCTACTTTACAAATATCATATATATATATATATATATATATATATATATATATATATATATATATATATATAACTCTCTCTTTTCTTACAACACTCCCACACAACACCGCCTCATACCCTATCCCCATGCCAGCACAACCCCCCCAACCGACTTCTCTCTCTTCCTCTTCAATAGTATCTTTCTCTCTCTCTATTCTAACACTCTCTCTCACTCTTTCTATATTATATATCACACACACACTTAAATATAACTCTATCTCTCTTTTTATATTCAAACACACACACACACACTCCTCCCTCCACTCGATCGAACCCCCTGGTAGCCGAGCATCACCACCACCCTCACCATCATTCTCTCCATCTCCTCCTTCCCCTAAACACCCACAGCCACCATCTCCACCACCTCCTCCTCCTCCTCCTTCACTCTATTTTCATCACCACTACCACTCTCACCATCATCATCACCATGCACCACCACCTTCACCATCATCTACACCCCTACCACCACACACCACCGCCGGCGATCGCTGCGGCCGTGCGCGTGCGCTGCACAGCAGTACTGCAAAGCAGCGGCAGCACATGGCCGCAGCAGCCGCAGCCGCGACACAACGCGCCGTATGCCACTGCCTCCGTCGTGCTCCACCACGTGGCCGGCCCGCCCCCGCGAGCTCCCCCCGCCTTCGAAGAACCTGGGCGACCACCCTAGGAGAGTCTCCGGCCTGCCCGACGTGTGAAACACAAGATTCGTGCGTTTGGCACGAGATCCCGTCGGCGCGCGCGAGTTTGGAATTCAAAATTTGTGTCTCGTCGCAGCGACTTCGTGTACATTTTTTGAGAGATCCGACCGTTGGATCGACGAACTCTTTGCTCCGTCTCAATCTCGAAATATCCATTTTCACTCCCCTCAAGTTTCGTCCGTTAATTTTATCATTTAATGCATCAAAACTGGCCACCAAGTTGACACTTTAAATTGTACTATTTTTGGACAGTTTTGTGGAGCCGACTTCGTCAGCTCGTAACTCCGCCGTCGCATCTCCAGTTGGCGCGCTACCAGTTCCTGTGCGTAGCTGGTATAACCCTCTTCTTGTCCCTTAAGTTTTGTTTCATTCTGAACACGTTTGGTTGGTCGAATTCGACGCCAAGGTTGACCGCCCGAATTCTTTAACTTGCATTTGTAAAATTCTATTTTTGAACCCGAGACTTCGGATTCAATTTCTGACACCACCAGTAGACTTGTGGCGTCGTTCTGGCACATTTTCATATAAAGTTTGTTAGATTTGGAGAACGTGGGCCCTGGCACGCATTTCGGTACAAAGTAGGTCCCACATTCCGAGTCAACGAGTCACTTTGAGATCGGCTCATCGGAATCCAATTCAGGATATACCGTTGAGTTCCTATCGTCATTCTGGACTCGTTGACATATAAATTGCTGAGTTTTGAAGACATTTGCTCTGGCACGTATTTCGGTGCAAACCGAATTCCAAATATCCGCGTCAACATGTCATTTTGAGATCGGCTCATCGGAATCCAGTTCCGGATATACCGTTGTGTTCGTGTTGTCATTTTGAACTCGTTGACATATATTTTGTTATATTTTGTGGACTTTGCCTTCGACACGCTTTTCTGTGCAAATCAGATATCAATATCCAGTTCAACGGACCATTTTGTGATCGGGTCATCGGAATTCCATTTTGGACATATCGTTGGGTTCGTATCATCATTCTGGATTCGTGGACATGTAATTTGCTAGTTTTTGTAGAGTTCTATTCTGACACATTTTTCGGTGCAAAGTGTGTCCAACGGCGGACATCATTTTGACCCAAAATTACTGTTTTGCCTCTGTGTCCAAATTAGACTTATGGATAGGCTAACCTAGCTAATTTGACCATTCTGGACACGTTGGTGATATTTATTTTATCATCCGACAACATCTGTAGATTTTTCTTATGTATCATCCTTAATTTGTAATTAATTATTTTTAAGAAATTGTTACTTACTGTTTTTGAATTTTTATATATATTTTAATTACTGTAAAAGTCTGAGAAAAATTGTATTTAAATACTATGTTAATTTAGATAATTTAATATAATTTTTCAAGCATTTAATAAGTACATTTGGCATTTTATACAAATAGGAAAACAGAACTTATTTTCAAGATACATGTGTTTGCTGATTTTTAATATATATCTATGAGGGTTTATAAATTCCAGAAAAATTAGTATAAATTTCTATAATTAACAAGGATCATTTTGGTACTTTAATTTATGTAAAATTGAGCTTTTTGTCTATCTTAAAAATTATTGGAACTCGGTGTACAGTCTGATTTATTTATTGAGCAGTTACGACTTACAAAGTTTTATGTTGATTTGAGTTATTGTAGTATTGGACCTCACCCTAAACTAGTGTAAAGGCCCTAGAAAATTAGTTTGGGTATAGTCTCACCCCACATTAGACTTTTTATGCTAGGACATTCCTTAGCTAGTATCCAGTTAGGAGTTGTGTCACACCACTAGTGTAATCTTAATCATAACTTAGATGCTGAGTTTGTATATCATTATTGACAGGACACCGGACATCTATATCTTTGTACTAGTATTCCTGCTTTGCTCGAGGCGAGTACCCCTACAAACTTTATTTTACTACATATGATAATGAATTGCGTATTAACCATGTTAATACAGTGATTTAAACTGAAAAATCGTATCTTACAGGTTTCTATATATCTAGCGTATATTTCACATGCTTTAATTAAACTGCTCTCAGTACCTACCATATTTTAAATTGTTCCCTGTACCTGCCATGCTTATACTGTTCTCGTATCTTCCACATGTTTTTACTGTTCTCGTATCTTTCGCATGTTTTTACTGTTCTCGTATCTTTCACATGTTTTATACCGTTCTCATATCTCTCACATGTTAGAATATAGGTTATGGGAAAACTGATAGTTGAGTACGTGATCATACCCCCCTTCTCCATATGTATTTACCGAGCAAAGTTTCATTTTATATGTTATTGTGCCGTAGGCCTTACTTTCAAAGCGGATTTGTGCGTATGTAGATCGATCGCCGTATCACTTGTACGGAAGTACATTTCATTATGTGCCCCTGCATATTGTACACCTATTGACGATCACGTACCTGCTCCAGTTTTTAACATTATATATACATTTGTCTCTATGACATATGTATCCTTGCCATGATAGATTATGATATGACATGATAGATTATGATCTGACATGAGATAGATCTGTGATATGACATGATTGTGATACGACATGAGATAGATGCCATGATTCTTATTTACTACATCTCTTTTCATTCCATGCTTAGTATGTTTAGTTTGTAGAATCAGTACTTGCTCCCGTCCTGATAGGATAACGTTGTAGAAATACTTTCGGAGGAAGATTTGCACTGTGATCTTGTCTATGGACCCACTACAGAGGACCAGACTTTTGCTTCCGAGGAAGTCCCCACAGGGAACCTCGCTTAGTAGTCTTCTTAGATTATTTTTGGCTTAGTTATTGATCTGTTTTGACTATATCTTGTAGTTACTGGACTTTGTCTCCAGTTAGATACTTTGGAAGTGTATTATTAAGTCTGTACTTTTTTTTACTTTCGCTTATAGATGATGTGTTATGATGAACCTTTAAATGTGATTTTAGAACTGTTAGCAGCTTAGATCCTTTATTGTCTATTCTTAGAACAGCTTACTACGCTTTCACCAAGCGTAGGCTGGACATGGCTCGGCCCGGCCCAATAATTTGGATAATAGGTCGTGACAAACACCAACAGAAGACTGGACAAGCTTTTGCCCTAACATCAGATGAGCAAGAGCCAAGAAGGAACCCACCGCTGATGTCATCACAGGTTCCATTTATGTGCATTCACATCCTGCTTTAGCATTATTTGATTCGGGTGCATCACACAGCTTTATAGCAACAAAATTCATCTCTGCACACCACCTAGTTACGGGATTTAGCAAGAAGATATGTAGACTTATGACTGGTGGTGGACCCATACCCATCAATGAGACATGTAACTGCCCTATAACTATCTCAGGACACAAATTCTTAGCACCCTTACTTGTGATGCCCTTACCTAACTATGATGTGGTCCTTGGAATGGACTGGTTAAGTAAGCAGCATGCGCTGATAGATTGTCACAGAGGATGTGTAGTCTTTAGCCCACCTGGAGAGCCGGAGTTTAAAATCTCTCGAGTACTGGAAGATATGGAGGGTATTACTTACTCCTCTATCACCGAAGAACCTGGACCTCCTCATCCTATCATAGCGGAATTCATGGACGTCTTTCCTGATAGCCTTCCAGGATTACCACCAGATCGAGATATAGAATTCACCATCGACCTAGTTCCCGACTCTACCCCTTTTTCTCGAGGATGCTACAGAGTCAACCCTAAGGAGGCCAAGGAAATGAAGGACCAGATCAATGAGCTGAAGGCCCTTGGATTTATCAAAGATGGAGCCTTACCCTGGGGAGCTCCTATCTTGTTCGTATCCAAGAAGGATGGGACTGTGCGGATGTGCATTGACTACCGAACACTGAACAACATCAACATCAAGAACAAGTACCCTCTACCTCGGATCGATGACCTGTTTGATCAATTAAGTGGAGCTAAGGTATTCTCGAAGATAGACCTTCGATCTGGCTACCATCAAATCAAGGTCAGTGAGGATATTCCAAAGACGGCGTTCAACACCAAATATGGTCAGTAAGAATTTTTGGTGTAAAACCCCTAAATTTCTACTATATTTTTATTATTCGATTTTGGTACTGATTTAAATTTTTTTGTATTATACGTCGTGTAGTCGTATTGTACGTCGTGCACGAAATTTTATTTTTCGTTTTGCTCGACGAGTGCGAATATGTGCGAGCATACATATTTTTAGATAAACATTTTTTTCTATTTTTATGGTTTCAAAATAATATATGTAATAATTATTTCTAGCTATCATTTTCAAGTTTATGATTTTAATTATGAAAGGCCTTTCATTTATACAGCTATAATAATAAATTATTTTTCTATAAAATGGTACATTAGAAAAGTATATTTATGTAAACATTATTTGTACATACATATATATTTAGTAATTATTTATTAGTTATTTTAAATAAATAGTGTATTTTTGAAATTATTATTATAGCATTTTTAGAAAACATATTTTGAAATTATCGTACCAATTTAAATCTTGATTTGATTTATGGATATATTTTAAATAGTAAATTAATATCTATATTTGGAGTTTGAGTTATCTTAATTGATTTTAAAATAAAGGATAGAATTTAAATTAGATTTAAATTGGATTTGTATTGGATTTGGATTTGATTTCATTATTTTAAATTAAGTAGAGAATTATCTACTTTGGGTTTTAAATATTCCTAATTCCTATCCAATTGGGAATTTCCACATCCTATAAATAGGCAGGTACTCCTCTAATTTTTATCATCTACCAAATTGTCTCCACAAATATTTTTCCTCCAAGATGTGTATCGTGTCCGTGTCCCCTTGCCATCCACTATATTTCTATTTCATTACAAATACAGTAATTTCCCGTGTCTGACACACCGAACACCATCTCCCTTCATTCTTCGTGTTACGCAGGACAAGCGGTCACCACGACCCAATCCCTAACCCAAATCCTAAAATTTCCTAAACTACCAAAACCCGCAGAACACCCCGGCCAGCCCTCACCATCGTTAGTCAACCCCGTCTCCACCGCTGCCCACTAGCGTCCCCGACCACCATTACCGTTCCCGACTCCGGCGACCTTCGCCATCATCGCCGTACGTCCCTCAATAGCCCGGCAGCCCGCCACCACCATCAGTAACATCACCACCACCGTACCCGAACTCCTCTTCCGACAGCACCAACCCATAAAGGCCAACCAACTCCCTGCAATACAACCCATCGATGCCACCACCATCACCCAAACCCCCCTCGACAATCAGTTCGATCACCATCATGAACAAGGAAAACAAAAAGCAAAGAAAAACCCCTTTCCGTACCTTCCCGGTGAGCTCCGTCGCGCCGAGCGACTTCTCCGCCGTCGCCTGTTGTCGTCCCGACCGCCTACGTCTCCGTACACCGAGCCGAGTCCCCGAACTTCCACTCTGCTTCTCCGGCTCCGCCGTACAGTCACCGCCGACGTGCCCAAAATCCACCGCCGCTCATCCCCCTTTCTCCTCCGTAGCCCGGCCGTAGCACCGTCGAGCGCCAGCCGAGCGCCAGCCGAGCCCAGTCCCCTCGCTCCTACGGCCTTTCCTTTCCCTCTCCGAAGTCCGCCGCCACCGTCCTGGCCTCCCTCTCCTCAACCCCATCACCGCCGTCTCAACTAGAACGCCCGACCGCCCGCAGTCATCGCCGGACCTCTGATCCACCCTCTCTTCCGCCGATCTCCGCAACCCTTGCCGCCCGGCCGAGCCGCCCCTCTTCGTGTGCTCAGCCCGACCGGCGGCTCCCCAAACCCTCCGTCCTTGCCCGCCGGACCGAACACCCCTCCGCCGAGCCGAGCCTCCACGCTCAGCAGCCCATGGCTGACCCGCCCTCTCCGATCTCCCTCTTCCGCTCAACCCCATCTCCGCCGAACCCGAACTACCGCCGGCCGACGCCGCTTATCTCTCGCAGCTTCCACTTCCCTCTTCTCTCTCTCTTCGCCTTCTCCTTCCTACTCTTTTTACTTTTTTTCTTTCTCGAGAGCAGCAGCCAGTTGACTGCTGCAGTTTATTTATTTTTTTATTATTTTTATTTATTAGTAATTGTTTTATTTTGTTTTGTTGTTTTTCTTTTCTTTGGTGTGTTTTGTTTTTACTGTTTGTCTGTTTAAATTTTTCATCTTTTTCTCCTGGTATTAGCTATTGCTTAGGAATTATTATCATTATTTTTTATATATTATATTTATTAGAATTATTAATGTTATTACTAATGATTATTATTACATTTCGATTTTTGTTATATTTTATTATTATTGCTAACCTCATATTTAATTATGGTTATTAGTATTATTATTACTAACACAGTTATGTAAATTAGTATTACATTACTTAGCTTATGATTAGTGATATCAGTTTATTAGCATACCTATTATTATGATTATTATTTTGAGAATTATATATTATTATTATTATTTTTCTCGAACTATATATAAAATATAAGGGTTAGGGCTATCTATTTAATTCTAAATTTTGGGATTTTAGCCCTAAATAATTTTATAGACTTCCAAAATATTTCTCTAAAGTATTTATGAGTAATAAAACATATATTTATAACTTAGAGTTTGTAGCCTAAAATATTTTTGACTAATAAAATATAGTTTCCAAATTGTGATATGTATAAACTATTTTCAAATAGTTATTAAAAAAATTTATTTTAACTAGTAAGAATACATATTCAAGTATTTATTTTTTAAAATAATATAAGTATTCTCTCCGTGAATTCCATCGATTATCAATGGCTAATCGTATTTCCTGTCCTTTGCCAATATTGGACTTCCTCCTATCAACCCTAGCTAACTTGACCCTTCTGGACCCAATGGAACTGTCCGTGCCACCACCCGAGGTCACCATGTATAGTTGTTGTACCGAAGTCGCAGTTCGTGCCACCGTGATCATTGCAGTACACCAGGCGTCCTACCAGGCAAGACACCTTGCCATTTGCTGTTTATTAATTTTAGCTCATATTTCATGCATTATTTATTTTCTTTATGCAAAATAAACTGTGATATATGGCATAACTGTTAGAACTTACTGTTCATTTATATTTCCTGTCATGTATTTTTTTACACATTAAACCTAGATTTAAGGGACCACCTTTGTGTGTTGCATTCATGGCCTTGACACGTTGTACCACAAAGTTGTGTGTCGCATGTAGAACACGGACGTACGTGATTGGCTGGCCACCGGTACGTACAAGCCGTACGATAGGAATAACCGCTAGTAGAGGTTGCATGCTTTGTTTGACTTAGCGGTTATAGAGGTTTTGTGTTGTGGATACAACACAGTAGGCATTAGGCGGGGAGGACGATTCCTTAGCGTATGGGCTTCGATGCACTTTCCTTTGTGACCCGGACTCTCCGCTGGAGATACGGGATTGATGACCCATGATTACTGACGGCCACTGACTATTCTGCGGAACGTCATGCTCTTACTGATGGGGCCTCTGGTGCCCAAGGGGGACTACGCCGATCCTATTTAGCCAGGGCCCATACATACGAAGGATTGTTCTTAACTATATTTCACTTAGAACGGTTAGGCTACCTTATCCGTTAGGTACGAGTACTTTTGTTTTGGGTACTTGTATCTGACTGTGGCATGGAATAATAACTTGTCGCGGATTAGTTCATCACATCTTGTCCTTGTTTGGTTGTAGGTGTGGCTTACTACTTCGATGAGAAGGTATTGAACCTTGTTGGGGTCCGGATACCATATTGGATTTTTAGCATGGAAAGATACGTCACCGTAAATTAGTTTACCATCTCCTATCCTTATTTGGTTGGGGGGATGGTACGCTCGTTCAGTAGGTGCGTATTGGACCAAGTTATAATTCGATTGACTTATTTATTTGAGCAATTTTTATTCAGTTTATATGGCATGATATTATGTGTTTTGTTACGTCCCTCTGAGGACCTGGTTATCTCTCCAGGTGTTTGCTCTTGTCTTTTGCAGGTGTTCTAGCTCTAGCCGTGATTATTATTATTTTCTTCGAGGACGATTGCACTTGGATCGTCTTCGCTTCGCTCGTCAAACTCTTCCTTTTTGTTATGTATTTCTTTTCATAGTTGGTAATGGATTTGTCTCCGCCCAACTACATGTACCAATGATAATTCATAGTAATTATATGATATCTTTTATTCATTTATTTTGTGTGGATGAGATTAGTTATGGTTCTACTGCATTTTACAGCTTATGTATTCATACGAGGTTTCCATATATTGGAGTTACTCGTATTAATACAGCTGGCATGGATACGTACCTAGTCCTACATATTTTAGGACTGGGGCGCTACATGTTTTTGTGGTGGCCCATGCAGGTCAAGATAAATTGTCTGGTTACTTTACCGTACCAAGCAAGCCTGCATATAGGATTAGAAGTCTAGGATCTCATCCACATACTTGAACTCTTTCCTCGATTCTATGTTCGAACTACCATTCGTCTCATCGATTGCATCTTGCTTGATTCCTTCTATCATTATTCTTATCCTCCCTTCATGCCTGCTAGAGATTGACCCTACTAGTTAGATGTTCCAAACACCCTTAGCTAAATTCTTTAAGTTGGGTAGAATACCCCACGACCTGACACCCCTTGACTATTAAGGGAATACCAATAGTATTATCTAGACCATAGAGACTAGAGAAATTTAACCTATTTGGTCAACCAAGCTATGGTCAATAAAACCATAGAATGATTGTATATAGGAATAAACAAGACTTAGATTTGTATGACACTTAGACAAGTCATATTTGTTTTATTCATCTACCATCGTGCCTATATTTTTCTATCTAGACTAATGATGCTAATGTAGCCTAGTTTTTGCAAGCTTATTCTTTTATCGAGCTTGATCATGACATATTTTTTTGGGTGTGCACCCACTAATATATTGTCTAATCAGAACCGGTGCATAATAGTCTGATCAACCAGGTGCACTTTGGTTCGCTTTTATCTATTATTCTACGTGGATGGAACATAATTAAACTTGGCCTTTAGAATCCCATCCACGACTGCCTTGACAATTCATTTGGAATTATTCGGTCATCTTTGAACCACGTATTCGTATTCGATATCATCGTCTTCGAACTCTTTATTGCTTTTGCCTTCACCTATTTTAGAGGGACGAAGGCGTTATACTAGAACTTCCTCTATCCTTCCTAATGATTATGACCACTATCACTCGATATTGCTATATCTTCATCTTAAACTACTCGTCCTTTTTCGGCCCTATATTTACTCTCATGACCTTCTAATCACTTAATTTAGGAGTGACCCAAATCGCTCTCTCAATCGTGCCAACAACCAACTCCTAAGAAACCATATCTTAAAGGTCTCTAATCTATTTTCTCTAGATAACACACTAGCCTTCATCGCATGTTTTAACTTTAAACCTTACTCATTTTCCTTCTTGAGCTAACCCATGGTTACCCTCGCCGTTACTGAAGTTGCGATTTCCTAATGCATGATTGCGTTGGACGTTGTGAATGATTATTCCTCACCGATACCCCCTTGCGCCTCTCACCCCCTACTAAATTCTTAATTTCGAGGACGAAATTCTTTTAAGTTGGGTAGGATGTAAAACCCCTAAATTTCTACTATTTTTTTATTATTCGATTTTTGTACTGATTTAAATTTTTTGTATTGTACGTCGCGTAGTCGTATTGTACGTCATGCACGAAATTTTATTTTTCGTTTTGCTCGACGAGTGCGAATATGTGCGAGCATACATATTTTTAGAAAAACATTTTTTTCTATTTTTATGGTTTCAAAATAATATATGTAATAATTATTTCTAGCTATCATTTTCAAGTTTATGATTTTAATTATGGAAGGCCTTTCATTTATACAGCTATAATAATAAATTATTTTTCTATAAAATGGTATATTAGAAAAGTATATTTATGTAAACATTATTTGTACATACATATATATTTAGTAATTATTTATTAGTTATTTTTAAATAAATAGTGTATTTTCGAAATTATTATTATAGCATTTTTAGAAAACATATTTTGAAATTATCGTACCAATTTAAATCTTGATTTGATTTATGGATATATTTTAAATAGTAAATTAATATCTATATTTGGAGTTTGAGTTATCTTAATTGATTTTAAAATAAAGGATAGAATTTAAATTAGATTTAAATTGGATTTGTATTGGATTTGGATTTGATTTCATTGTTTTAAATTAAGTAGAGAATTATCTACTTTGGGTTTTAAATATTTCTAATTTCTATCCAATTGGGAATTCCCACATCCTATAAATAGGCAGGTACTCCTCCAATTTTTATTATCCCCCAAATTGTCTCCACAAATATTTTTCCTCCAAGATGTGTATCGTGTCCGTGTCCCCTTGCCAACCACTATATTTCGATTTCATTACAAATACAGTGATTTCCCGTGTCCGACACACCGAACACCATCTCCCTTCATTCTTCGTGTCACGCAGGACACGCGGTCACCACGACCCAATCCCTAACCCAAATCCTAAAATTTCCTAAACCACCAAAACCCGCAGAACACCCCGGCCAGCCCTCACCGTCGTTAGTCAACCCCGTCTCCACCGCTGCCCACTAGCGTCCCCGACCACCATCACCGTTCCCGACTCCGGCGACCTTCGCCATCATCGCCGCACGTCCCTCAATAGCTCGGCAGCCCGCCACCACCATCAGTAACATCACCACCACCGTACCCGAACTCCTCTTCCGACAGCACCAACCCATCACGGCCAACCAACTCCCTACAATACAACCCATCGCCGCCACCACCATCACCCAAACGCCCCTCGACAACCAGCTCGATCACCATCATGAACAAGGAAAACAAAAATCTAAGAAAAACCCCTTTTCGTACCTTCCCGGTGAGCTCCGCCGCGCCGAGCGACTTCTCCGCCGTCGCCTGTTGTCGTCCAGACCGCCTACGCCTCCGTGCGCCGAGCCGAGTCCCCGAACTTCCACTCCGCGTCTCCGGCTCCGCCGTACAGTCACTGTCGACGAGCCCAAAATCCACCGCCGCTCCTCCCCCTTTCTCCTCCGTAGCCCGGTCGTAGCTCCGCCGAGCGCCAGCCGAACCCAGTTCCCTCGCTCCCACGGCCTTTCCTTTCCCTCTCCGAAGTCCGCCGCCACCGCCCTGGCCTCCCTCTCCTCAACCCCATCACCGCCGTCTCGACTAGAACGCCCGGCCGCCCGCAGTCATCGCCGGACCTCCGATCCACCCTCTCTTTCGCCGATCTCCGTAACCCTTGCCGCCCGACCGAGCCGCCCCACTTCGTGTGCTCAGCCCGACCGGCGGCTCCCCAAACCCTCCGCCCTTGCCCGCCGGACCGAACACCCCTCCGCGGAGCCGAGCCTCCACGCTCAGCAGCCCATGGCTGACCCGCCCTCTCCGATCTCCCTCTTCCGCTCAACCCCAACTCCGCCGAACCCGAACTGCCGCCGACCGACGCCGCTTATCTCTCCAGCTTCCACTTCCCTCTTCTCTCTCTCTTCGCCTCTCCTTCCTACTCTTTTTATTTTTTTTCTTTCTCGAGAGAAGCAGACAGTTGACTGCTGTAGTTTATTTTTATTTTATTTTATTTTTATTTATTAATAATTGTTTTATTTTGTTTTGTTGTTTTTATTTTCTCTGGTGTGTTTTATTTTTACTGTTTGTCTGTTTAAATTTTTTATCTTTTTCTCCTGGTATTAGCTATTGCTTAGGAATTATTATCATTATTTTTATATATTATATTTATTAGAATTATTAATGTTATTACTAATGATTATTATTACATTTCGATTTTTGTTATATTGTATTATTATTGCTAACCTCATATTTAATTATGGTTATTAGTATTATTATTACTAACACAGTTATGTAAATTATTATTACAGTACTTAGCTTATGATTAGTGATATCAGTTTATTAGCATACCGATTATTATGATTATTATTTTGAGAATTATATATTTTTATTATTTTTTCTCTCCAACTATATATAAAATATAAGGGTTAGGGCTATCTATTTAATTCTAAATTTTGGGATTTTAGCCCTAAATAATTTATAGACTTCCAAAATATTTCTCTAAAGTATTTATGAGTAATAAAAACATATATTTATAACTTAGAGTTTGTAGCCTAAAATATTTTTGACTAATAAAATATAGTTTCCAAATTGTGATATGTATAAACTATTTTCAAATAGCTATTAAAATAAATTATTTTAACTAGTAAGAATATATATTCAAGTATTTAATTTTCAAAATAATATAAGTATTCTCTCCGTGAATTCTATCGATTATCAATGGCTAATCGTATTTCCTGTCCTTTGCCAATATTGGACTTCCTCCTATCAACCCTAGCTAACTTGACCCTTCTGGACCCAATGGAACTATCCGTGCCACCACCCGAGGTCACCATGCATAGTTGTTGTACCGAAGTCACAGTTTGTGCCACCGTGATCATTGCAGTACACCAGGCGTCCTACCAGGCAAGACACCTTGCCATTTATTTATTTTAGCTCATATTTTATGCATTATTTATTTTCTTTATGCAAAATAAACTGTGATACATGGCATAACTGTTAGAACTTGCTGTTCATATATATTTCCTGCTATGTATTTTTTTTTTACACATTAAACCTAGATTTAAGGGACCACCTTTGTGTGTTGCATTCATGGCCTTGACACGTTGTACCACGAAGTTGTGTGTCGCATGTAGAACACGGACGTGCGTGATTGGCTGGCCATCGGTACGTACAAGCCGTACGATAGGAATAACCGCTAATAGAGGTTGCATGCTTATTTTGACTTAGCGGTTATAGAGGTTTTGTGTTATGGATACAACACAGTAGGTATTGGGCAGGGAGGACGATTCCTTAGCATATGGGCTTCGATGTACTTTTCTTTGTGACCCGGACTCTCCGCTGGAGATACGGGGTTGATGACCCATGATTACTGACAGCCATTGACGATTCTGCGAAACGTCATGCTCTTACTGATGGGGCCTCTGGTGCCCAAGGAGGACTATGCCGATCCTATTTAGCCAGGGCCCATACGTAGGAAGGATTGTTCTTAACTATATTTCACTTAGAACGGTTAGGCTACCTTATCCGTTAGGTACGAGTACTTTTGGTTTGGGTACTTGTATCTGACCGTGGCTTGGAACAATAACTTATCGTGGATTAGTTCGTCACATCTTGTCCTTGTTTGGTTGTAGGTGTGACTTACTACTTCGATGAGAAGGTATTGAACCTTGTTGGGGTCCGAATACCATATTGGATTCTTAGCATGGAAAGATACATCACCATGAATTAGTTTACCATCTCCTGTCCTTGTTTGGTTGGGGGGATGATACGCTCGTTCAGTAGGTACGTATTGGACCATGTTATAATTCGATTGACTTATTTATTTGAGCAATATTTATTCAGTTTATATGGCATAATATTATGTGTCTTGTTACGTCCCTCTAAGGACCAGTTTATCTCTCCAGGTGTTTGCTCTTGTCTTTCGCAGTTGTTCTAGCTCTAGCCGTGATCATTGTTATTTTCTTCGAGGATGATTATACTTGGATCGTCATTGCTTCGCTCGCCAAACTCTTTCTTTTTGTTATCTATTTCTTTTCATAGTTGGTAGTGGATTTGTCTTCGCCCAACTACATGTACCAATGACAATTCATAGTAATTATATGATATCTTTTATTCATTTATTTTGTGTGGATGAGATTAGTTATGGTTCTACTGTATTTTACAGCTTATGTATTCATACGAGGTTTCCATATATTGGAGTGTACTCGTATTAATACAGCTGGCATGGATACGTATCTAGTCCTACGTATTTTGGGACTGGGCGTTATATTTCGTCATGCCGTTTGGATTAACGAATGCCCCTACGGTATTCATAAACCTTATGAACAAGGTCTTCCATGAATATTTGGATCAGTTTGTTGTTGTCTTCAATGATGACGTCCTGATCTACTCGAAGATCGAAGAAGAGCATGAAGAGCACCTGAAGAAAGTTCTGGAAACATTAAGGAAGGAGAAGCTCTATGGTAAGCTATCTAAATGTGAATTCTTCTTAGACAAGGTGGATTTTCGAGGCCATGTTGTCACAGGAGAAGGAATTTCGGTGGATCCAAAGAAGATAGCCGCTATTGAGAAGTGGAGTACACCAAGTTCAGTTGCTGAAATCAGAAGTTTCTTGGGCTTAGCTGGCTACTATCAGAAATTCGTGAAGGATTTCGCCAGGATTGCTGAGCCGATGACGAATCTTACAAGGAAGAACGAAGAATTTGTGTGGACTGAAGCTTGCCAGACAATATTTGAGGAACTAAAGAAGAGACTTACAACGGCACCGATACTTGCGCTACCCGCAGGTACCGGCGGTTTCTCAATTTACAGTGATGCTTCTGGTGAAGGATTGGGTTGTGTTCTTCTACAACACAGAAAAGTAATTGCTTACGCATCTAAGCAATTACGGACTCATGAGAAGAACTATCCCATGCATGATATGGAGCTTGCAGTAGTTATTTTTGTACTGAAACTGTGGAAGCATTACCTCTATGGAGAGAGAGTGGAAATATTTACATACCACAAAAGTCTTAAATATGTTTTCACTCAGAAGGAGTTGAACATGCGACAGAGGCGATGGCTGGAGCTGATGAAAGATTTTGACATCGACCTGCAGTACCATCCGGCTAAGGATAATATGGTTGCAGATGCACTTAGTCGATACCCGATAGCAATGTTTTTGACCAAGGAGCGACATTTGTTGGAAGACATAGAGAAGCTTGGACTGAAGATTGTACTGCCTGAAGAGGAAATAAAGAAGCTAGAAAGAGAAACAATTGTACCAGGAGTTGAATCATCAATGATGCAGTTGTAAGTGCGTTCAAGTCTGATGGACAAAGTCAAGGAGACATAAATTCAAGACGAGACGCTTTGCAAACTCAGAGATCAAGTGCTGGCAGGAACACTTGAAGGATTCTCAATCGCCAGTGTCGGAACATTGAGGCATGGTACGAGGCTTTGCGTACCAACTGGCGAACTGAGGAATAAGCTGATGCAAGAAGCGCACCAGGCGTAGTATTCCATACATCCAGTAGCTAATAAAATGTATCGGGATATACGTACTGTAGTGTGGTGGTACGGAATGAAGAAGGACGTATCCAGGTTTGTGGTTAGATGTTTGATTTGTCAGCAAGTAAAAACTAGCAGACAGAGAGCAGCAGGACTGTTACAGCCATTAGACATTCCAGAGTGGAAATGGGAACACATAACGATGAACTTTGTGTCAGGACTGCTTCGATCCCAAGGAGGGAAGGATGACATTTGGGTTATTGTGGACCGACTAACGAAGTCAGCTCACTTTATCCCCTTCAAGGTTGGTCTATCTACCGAGAAGTTGGCAGCACTATACATGCAGCATATCTACCGGATTCATGGAGTTCCGGTAAGTATCATATCTGACAGAGATACGAGATTCACCTCTCACTTCTGGAAGAGCTTGCACGACAGTTTGGGAACACAATTGTAGTTCAGCACCGCCTACCATCCTCAAACTGACGGACAATCTGAGAGAACCATCCAGACGCTAGAGGACATGATGAGATCTTGCGTCTTAGAATTTGGAGGGTCTTGGGAAGACCACTTGCACTTGGTAGAGTTTTTATACAACAACAGCTACCAAGTTAGCATTGGTATGACTCCATTCGAGGCACTCTATGGACGTCGTTGTCGCACTCCACTTGCTTAGAACGACGTAGGAGAAAGGGTATTGCTTGGACCTGAGATGGTGATCGATGCAGCAGAGAAGGTAAAAGTGATTAGAGACAAGCTCAGGATTGCTCAGGACAGGCAGAAGCATTGGCTGACAGCAGTCGTCGACCACTGGAGTTCGAAGCAGGAGATAGTATTTTCGTCAAGATCTCCCCTACCAGAGGAACTATCAGATTTGGCAGAGCAGGAAAGCTGAGCCCCAGGTACATCGGCCCATTCGAAGTTTAGAGCCGAGTCGGAGAAGTAGCGTACCGATTAGCTCTACCAGCTAATCTTGAAGGCGTGCACAACGTCTTCCAGGTTTCACAGCTCAGACGCTACATTCGGGATCCGAGCCATATCTTGGAACATTCGGAGCTGGAGATTGGATCCAGCCTCACAATTCCAGAGAAGCCAGTGGCGATTTTAGACAGGGGTGAGAATAAAACAAGGAACTCCGTGACTCCCATAGTCAGAGTTATGTGGCGACATAATTCCCCAGGCGAGTCTACCTAGGAGCGAGAATACGAGATGCTGGAGCAGTATCTATATCTATTTCAGAGCTGAGGTAATTCCTAACCCTATCCTTTAATTTCGGGGACGAAATTTTCTAAGGAGAGAAGGTTGTGAAACCCATAATTTTTTGTTTTAATTATATTTTAATTAATTGGATAATTTATTTGCTAAATTATTATTATTATCATTATTAATTGTTAATTTAGGAAAATCGTATGTTTAGAAAAAAATTATTATTTTTGGATTTTATATTTATTTTGGCCTGACCCGTCCTGAACCCGTCTCGAACCCAATTTCGATTTTTCCGAAACAAATCCTTAAGTCCCTTAGTATATAATTATATGTATAAATTCTATTTTTATTATTAAAAAGAAAAGAAATTATTTTCCTTTATACAACTCTTAAACACTCTCTCTCTCTCTCTCTCTCTCTCTCTCTCTCTCTCTCTCTCTCTCATTTTCCCTAAAACACCAGAACCGTTCCTTTCATTTCCATTCCCGAACGCTCGTCGGCCGACCTTTCCTCTTCCGAACTTCCGAGACCTCTCCTTTTCCCTCCCGTAACCCCCAGATCCTCACCTCTATAAAACCCCATTTTCTTCTCCAATCTTCATCAACTCCTCTCAAACCCATTTTTTTCCAAATTTCCCAAGCCCTAGCCGACCCAGACGTGCCCTTCTCGGCGACCCTCTGGTCACGCCCTTCCGGTGACCCCCGGCCGCTTGAGGCCGACGCCCTCTGCCGCTGTTCCTCGCAGCTGCGGAGCCCGCCTCCCGATCCGGCCGACTGCCCCTGTATGGTGCCACCTCGCCCAGACCCAGCGGCCTCCCGCCGCTGTTGTTCCTGTTCGCAGCACCCCGCGAGTCCTGATCCGCTGTCTGCAGCACCTTGCGGGTTTCGATCTACTCCCGTGGCCGCGTTCATGCTATTCCAGTGCTGTCCGCGTGTTATGGATTATTCCGAGTTTGTGGGATTTCAATTTCTTTCCTAATTTTCACCTGAGAGCTCTAGCCGAGCATCCGAGGTATATTTTCTTGTGTCCCTGTGTCCCTCCCAAAGAGTCGATGATGACACGGTCTTGATCCCGATATGGGATTCGATTGTTGCATATTTTAGTTCTGATTTCTAAATCAGAATTAGTTCGTTGGATTTTCGATTTAATTTTGGAATTTATGCTGTGAATTTGAGTTTCGTACTCTGGTTCCTATTCGGAGTTGGTTCTGATATTTCCGACTTCGATTTGGAATAGTCGGGCTTGTTTCCGATTTCTAGTTCTATAGATTATGAGTTCGGATTCTCAAATTTGGAAATTTAAGCTCCGTTGATTCATTTATATATATATATATATAAATGGCTTTGAGATAGATTTTGGTTATGTATTTTTGGTGTTGGCTTTATTCCTGGTTTGGAATATTTTGGTTGTATCTTTCCCTTATTGGGTTATCCCGATTACAAAGGAGATGCTGCCCGATTTTTTTAAATATTTTGAAAACCTTTCGGTTTATTTCTTGAGTTCGACTATAGTCCTTTGACAGCTATTGTTTGGCTTTCGGATAATATTTTGGGTTCTAATGTAATACAAACGAAACCAGAATTTCTGGACGTTGAGGCATAAGCTAGAGTACAACATGACATTTTAGACCAAGTCTGAGACTTACCATATTTGTATATTTTAAATTAAATTATTATTTTAGAACGTGTTACTAGCCAATAGTATTTTGGGTGCAGGGCCACGGCCTGCTGAATGGACTGCTTCCCGGCGTTCAGAGTTCACCAGCAATCCAATTACTTTAATTTGTTTAATTTATATAATAATTTGTAAGGGCATAAGCCCAGTTTTTATCTTTATTTCTATGGCCCTGTATTTGTGTAGCGTAGCATTTTAACTTTCTTTTCTGGTTTTGTTGGTTTTGCCATAGACATGTAAAATATTTGCATATTATTTTTGATATAGAAATTTTATAAGATTTTCTCACATTAAATAGATAGTAAAAATTACAAGTTTATACAAGTTCACATTTTTCTCAATTAAAGAAAAACCTAGTTTTTAAATATATTACAAAATACAAAGTTTTGCCAAATAATCGGAAGATACGAATTTTCCCAATAAATGTTAACTTGACTTTTATTTCGTTAAATTAATGATTTTAAATTGCATCGATAAACGTGTTATGATAGAATTACATAAAACTTGACTAGGATAAATTTTAGAGATTATAACTAGTACACCTAGATATGGTTCAAATATGTTGCTAAGAAGCGATTCTCAAATGTAGGATTTCAAATACGAGTCTGAATCCTTCCCCGGTACCGATTTCAAATCTAGTCATAAACCAAGGCAAGTACGGTTATGTTTATTTTTTAATTTAATTAGTAAATATAATATTGCAAGATTAAATCACATTGCTACACGGAACTCTCTCCTAGAGTATTGATTGTTATTGATTGTGGGATTAGGGGAGTAGTGTAGTGTTCTATGACCAATACCTTCATATTGCATAATTGTACGACCTTACTCCTTTTCACACGAGGATAAGTCGTATCGTATCACTAGGATACTATTGTACAACCCAAGCCAGTCATAAGCATTACATACTCAAATCACATTTTTCTCAATTATGAAAAATATTGTTCAAGTATTTCAAACTGTTTAAAATTATAAATTTCTAATTATTAGTTGAATTGTTAGATTTTCATAATTGTACTTTGCTCCTTTCCTGACTGGATTCCCCATCCCAATAGGTTCCATTACTGAAGCAGAGCTATTGATTAATAGATATTACGATCCTGAGCTTTACCCAGCTGTGCTGCCAGAGTCCCAATCAGACGATGTTGATCTCGGGGCTGATGAGCCAACATTCTAGTTGTGGACATTTCCTTGCTATTTTTATATTTGAATTTAAAGACACTTTTATATTATCAGATGTATCGGATGAAACTTTTTGTTGTACAAAGTTTTAATATTCGTAATTTTAGAAGTTGTGACAAATATATATTGTGTTGTTGAGATTACCTGCAAGTGGATACAGCTTACTACCGTCGTCTCACAACGGTGCAGGTTGGGCATGATCCGATTCGACCCAACAATTTGGGACCGGGTCGTAACAAGAGGCATCGTCTTCTGATCCGCATACGGATTCCCTCTTTTCTCCGGTCCAATCGGATGATGGTGCATCGGACGAGTTTTATTTCAAAACTCCCGACTAAGCCCTACTTTGGTATACCGATTTCATTATGCGTACTATTTGTACCGGATCTCCGATCAAATGGATTGTCTTTCCTGACCACCGTCCTTACTTTGAGGCATTAGGGTTACATCACTTTATTACTTTGCAATTCCTTATAGCTACTAATGCCATTGGATTATTTTACTGTAATTTTGTGTTAGACACTTTTACTGCGAGAACTCGTGTTGGTGGGATAGATATCGAGTTCAATGAAGAATCGCTAGCGGAAATCCTTGGTCTTCCAAATGATGGTGCACCGCTCGATGACATCACTGATTTCGATTTCCCCGAGGGTACGACTCTCGTTAGTTTCAAGAATAAGCTTTGTGCGCCCGCACGTGCTCGTCCTGGAATGTTCAAGGCCAATAACTTGAACTTGTTTAACTATGAATTACATCGCATCATTTATTCAACTCTACTTCCAAAATCCACTTCTAAAGATGATGTCATTGCACTTGAGCTTTCTGCTTTATATCTCATTCTTAAGGGGATTCTTTTTTTTGCTCCTAAGACTATCATTCAGATGATGGGTAGATGTCGCGGTAGAGATCGCAACCTCTCTCATGCGATAATCATCACATGCATCTTTCAGAGATTCGATACTGACTTATCCACTCGTGCTCTGGACCCTGAGCCCAAGTTTCTCAAACTCTCTCGTCGCAGCATTGCCACTGTTTCTCCACCTACTGTACCTGCTCCTCCTGTACCTACTCCCACAGCACATGGTCCTCCTCAGTCTTACCATATAACCTTTAAGGGTATTCACCCGCATCTATCAGATCTGCAGTCATTTTATGTTGACACTTTCAGGGAACATGAGTTTCATGACGTGACTCGGTTCCAGGCTATTGCCAACTCCTTTGCCGATCTACGATTTGCACAGACGGATCACTCTGCTAGCTCTCTACCTCGAGACCCTTTTGTTTCTGGCTATCGTATTGATGATGAGGTGGTCTACTCTCTGTTCCAGCCAGAGAATGCATACGATTGGTATCGTGCTTCTGGTGGCACTTCTTATACTTTTGGAGCTGGTCCTTCTGGACATGCTGGCGCTGCAGCCGATGATGATGAGGATGAGGACGATAATTTCTAAGATGTTACTGTTTGAGACTGCCTATTTTGTCTTTTGTTTACTTGGAAATGCTCCGACATTCCAAGATATTATCAGTACACTTTATTTTTGGATATGATTTGTGACTCTTCATAGACATATTTTTATGCCTCAGTTTGGCATATGTTTCACTTTAGTTTATTATTCAGCTTAGCATTTTATTTGTTTCAGCTTTATAGCATTATCTTTCTTTCTGCTTCATATAAACTGCCTGTGACAAATACCATGCCTGTGTTGTTTAATCCATTTCTATAAATGTTTATACCATGCCTATGATATTTTTTCCATTTTTAATATTTTTTTCACTTATTGTTACTTATGCATTTATTGCGGGGGAGCTTTCTCTTTGCAAGTATTTTGCTAAGTGACAACGGAGGAGAAATAAGATCTAACATCTTTATGAATACAGGAATAAAGGTTACAAACAATTTTTTTCATTTTATCTCTCGGTACTTTCGGTACACTTTTGAATTGATCAAAACCAAGATGTTATATCGGCAAGGTTTGTCAATTATCAAAATAGGGAAGAATGTTGGCCGATTGGTCATGGTCAAACCTAATTTTAATAATTGATCAAACTCTGTCTCGATATAAATGTGAGTCAATTCAGATGTTTACTAACGACGTTTTGGACACTGATCAAAGATGGATATCTACTTCGTTTAAGACCGAAGCTGTTTGCCATTCAGAATGTATTTCCTTCAAAGTAATGTAATTTTTTATTTTATTGAGGCTAGAAATACATTGTACACCAAGTCGTACTGGCAAATAGGCTATCCGAAAATGTTTTTCAAAACTGACCTATCTTTTCAAAATACCTATGTTTTTAAAAAACATCTATTTTTACAAAAAACCTTCTGAAGGACTTTTTCAAAAAGCAAAAATTATTTTTCACAAAATCAACTGACCAAACCCTGACAGAACTCGGCCAGAGTTCAGCCAAGTTGAACTTTATGTGAAGGTTTGATTTTGAACTTGGTCTCCCTTCAGTTTTGGTTTGTTACAAAGAGTTCTGTCTGAATTCTGCCCGAATTCTGTCAGAGTTATGCCTTTGGAAAAACTATAAATAGAGAAGGATTTCGATCATTTTAAATCACGAATTCACTTTCAATCTCTTCTCTTCTAAAGCTTACATTTCTTCCAAAGAGTTCTGAAAAGCTTCCATTTTCAAATCCCAAGCCAGTTACAATCCTCTAGTCGATTTGCCAGTGCGGTGCAGTCTAGAAGTTTCAGAGCGATTGTAATCAGAGGCTTGATTGAAGATTGACTCTTCATAATTGAAGTTGGTCGAGTTCTTAGTATCAAAGCTCGCGTCTGTAGAAGTTGCAAGGACTTCGTATGAAAACTTGCAGAATTTTCCAATAGAGGATTCAACTGGAAGCTAGAGTTCTTCCGACTGGACTAGTCCTCAAAAAAGGGAAACCAGTATAAATCTCGGTGTTTGTGTTTGCCTTCTGATCACCCTTTTATTACTGTCATTTATTTTGTGATTATAACTATATCTATGATCTAACTGCTAACGAGTTTTTTAATTAGCAATATTCTGCTACCTACTCTATTCATCCCCCCTCTAGAGTATTCTGCTTTACGATTTCGTTCCTACACATTGTTGCCTCTCACCACGGTCTTGGCAGAGGTCATCGTGAAGGTGTCACCGACGGAGGGAGACCATTTCAATGTGTCAGGTTGGTTGCTGAGCCGGACATCAGCGGCGGCTAGGTCAGCCGTCACCACCGGACCTAGCCACTCCCTGATTCGTTTCCACCTCCACCCAGAGTTGGTGACCCATAGATTGCTGATTGCACAATTGTAAGGGGTGCTCGGGGAGGACTGTAGGACCTCTCTGTCGAGCTAGCGCTCGTGCCACATCGACGAGCAGCCGTTGTCGATCTGAAGACGGATTATTGGTTCGGCGAGGTGTCTTCCATGTAAGATACGATACCACGACGCAGAGGAACGATTGTTGGCAACGGCCGTCACAAGGTAGGAATGTTGGAAGTATCTGGCCTTCATGAACCGAGTCCATATGGAGTTATCTGTGCGTAGATTCCACCACAACTTTATGGAGCATGCATCAAGGATGTGGGATAATCTATAGAAACCGAGGCCACCCTCCTCAGTTGGTCTGGCCATGGTGTTCCAGCTGGCCCAGTGGTGCTTATCTTTGCCATCGATGTGTCCCCAAAAGAAGTTGGCAAAGATGGATTCTAACGAGGATAGCACCTTCTTAGGGGGGGAGCAAACAACGATGGTGTAGAGGGGGATGGAAGATAAGCTGTGTTTGATGAGGATCATCTTGCCGCCAAGGGACAGGGTCGCGTTATGCCATCCTGCAATTTTTTTCATGATTTTGTTCACAAGCTCATCGAATATGCCCGAATTCGATTTGCCATATACCAGTGGGCACCCCAAATAGGAGAACGACGGGTAAGCAATGGAGAATAAGGTCAGGTTGGCGAGGGCAGTCGAGTGGTTTCTATCTGCTTTGTGATGTGTGTAGATGACGTTTTTGTTTGGGTTGACTCGTTGACCGGAGCATCTTGCGTATTTTTCAAGCATTCTACGGACCACCTCCATCGATCCGATGTCACCGGAGGAGAAGATGAGGATGTCGTCGACATATGCCAGATGAGTAATTAAGGGACATCCTGTGGTGGTATGATAGTGTTGGAATCTACTGGTATTAGGCATATTATTCATGTTTCTGCTGAGCGCTTCGGTGACGATGATGAAGATGGTGGATGATAGAGAGTCGCCCTGTCGGACCCCTCGACTAGATTTGAAGAAGTCGTCTGCCTGCCCATTGATGGTCATGGAGAACCAAGAGTTGCTGATAGATAGGAAGATGATATCAGTCCAAGTTTCAGAGAACCCGAATGCCCTAAATACCCATATCATGAATTGCCAGTCCAATCGGTCATAGGCCTTTTCCATGTCGAGTTTGATGGAGACGTTCCCTCCCCTGGATGGGAATTTCATGCAGGTAACCATTTCTTGAGCGAGGAGGATGTTGTCGGTGATGTTTCTCCCCGGAACGAATCCACTTTGCTCCTTGGAGATTATCTGGGAGAAGACTGGACATGCGGGTCGCGATGATCTTGGCGATGATTT
The DNA here is from genome assembly GCA_029216955.1 of Iris pallida. Taxonomy (NCBI): domain Eukaryota; kingdom Viridiplantae; phylum Streptophyta; class Magnoliopsida; order Asparagales; family Iridaceae; genus Iris; species Iris pallida. Next base: position 29,992,552 of record JANAVB010040619.1, read on the forward strand.
TATTTGTGAAGGTGCATAGGCAAATTGGTCTGAAATCTCTGAAGGACTCTGGGTTATCCTTTTTAGGTATAAGAATAAGGTTTGCTCGGGAGATGGATTTAGGGTATCTCGCACCTTGAAGAAATGCAACAGCGGTTGCGAGAAAGTCTGAGTCGATGATGTCTTAGTATATCTGAAGAAGACATCGGAGAATCCATCAGGCCTGGGGGTGCTGTGTTCGTCAAGGGCCCACACAGTGGACTTGACCTCCTTCGTAGAAGGGGGAGTCAGGAGCTGCATGTTGTCTCGCTCACTGATCAGTTTGGGTACTTTAGCCAGAAATTCGTCGTCTTTTACGATGACGTCTTTGGAGAATAATTGGGAATAGAAGTTAGCCGCTGTCGCCTGAATGTTCTGCTGGTCTTTTAGTAAGATACCGTGATCATCTGTGATCTGGTGCAAATTAAGTTGATGTCTGCATCCTTTGATTCAAGCATGGAAGAAGCTGGTATTTATGTCGCCTTCTTTCTCCCAAGTCAATCTGGCTTTCTGCTTCCAGAATTTTGTCTCTACCTTCAGCCACGATTTGAGTAGAGCTCTAGTGAGGTTGAGAGTGGTGCATGCCTCAATGGAGGGGTTCGAGGAGAGCTAGATCTCGGCCTGAGTAACATCGTCCTCCGCTTTCTTAATTTCTTAGAAGATGTTGCCGAAGGCATGTTTGCTCCAAGTGGATAGAGCATTCCTGGTTGTCTTGAGTTTGATAGCTACGTTGACAAGGGGGTCGTGATGGTTCGTCGAGCTCCAGGCGTTGGCCACGATGTTTCTGAATTGAGGGTGATATCTCCAGAAGTCTAAGAATCTAAAAGGTTTCTTTATGAGGTTGGAATTGTTACAGATCTTGATGAGGAGTGGGGAGTGGTCTGATTCGGTGGAGTTTAGGTGAGAGAGGTTGGAGATGAGACTCATGTCGGCCCAACGGTTGTCGATCAAGGCTCGATCCAGACAAGAATATTGTCTTCTGGCGCCTTCCTGCATGTTGTACCAGGTGATGGTATTACCGGTGAAGGAGAGGGGGACATGTTGTCACAACCCGCACCCAGTGTAAGGGCACATGACGTGGGTACGTCCAGCCTACGCCGCAGTGTCGGCGGTAGAACGCTGTCCTAGGTCCAACATCTAATACAATCTAGAATATGCTCCAATTGGAGAATGATATATATGGTACAACTCAATCACAATAACTAATATAGAATAGAAGAAAGATAATCTCAACAGAGATTCACAATGTAAATAATAATCCCGGTGTAAACCACACCATAATAAAATCTCAATACAATCACAATGTCTCATAACTAGGTAATAATATCAGTCTAATCTAACTTATGGCAAGTCCTCAGCGACTACTGGATCCTGCTGAGGGTCCAGGTCACTTGTGTCAACTACGCCTGCTCTATAGTAAGTGTCGCAGCAATCCTCATCATCTGTAATATTTTAACAGGTCTATTCAGGACAGGAACGGATACATATCTCTCACACAGTTCATAACATGAAAGAAAATATGAAACAAGCTATAGAATAATATACATGAACTGCTGATAAAGAAATAAGATTGTAAAATAGAGCATGATATATGGAAATATATATACATGATATAATAAAAGAACTGAACTAACTATGTGGTATAGAGCACAATCTGGTTATATAAACTGGCTTAGGTTATACATGACTTAAATCTAGTTTGGAGTTGCATATGAAAATGGTGTAGATCACATAACCAAATAAATATTCCCCCTGCCCCAATCAGTACACAAGGATCTGTCCAGGTTATGTTATTGCACATGAAAGTAGTGTGTCACATGGATAGCTAGTCCACATGCACACTGGGTTATACATGAAGGCTCACATGATCATGAGTGTACATGAATGTCACATAAGTATACATGAATAAATAAGAATACAATGAGTAGACAATGCACTTGATAAAGTACCTGAGCACAATATACCCGATGTATCCGAGGGGATAACGTCACATAAAGAGATCCATATAGTACTAATCCGTGATAATATCGGGACAGCAACAAGTAAACTAGTCTATAACAAGTAAATATGTCCAAGCAAGAATGAAACGGTCAAAGAATGTACTCGCCTGACAATTCGAGCTGTTGATGAGGATGTGTAACTGAACTGGAGTGATGTAAACCTATTTAAAGTAACCACAAGTCACAACATGGTCTAACATATTATAAGAAAGGGCTACAATGCAATTCCACATGCTTCTAAGTCCTTCTAGGTCAAAGTCAACCTTGGTCAACTCTGGTCAAACCTGGTCAACTCTAAGTTAACTAGTCCGTTTACTAATTTTTAGGTCACACACAAGTTTACAAGTCATTCCGAGTTCGTTTGAGTCGATTTGGAACAAGTTTGACCCAAAGTTGACTTTTGTTAACTTGGTCAACTTGCCAGTCAACTCGACTAACTAGGCTCATTGGGTCGATCCTAATATGTCCCAATACTCCCTATGGTTACATCACAACCAAACATTACATATAGATACATATACACATTCATTCATAAGGTATTGTATATACATATAAACATACACATATAAATATATCTAACCTATAACTTGAAAAAGGTTGTGTGTGTGTGTGTGTCGACAAGGAACTACTGTGTATGATATAAATCTGAGAACAAAAGGTTTAAGATACAACTATATGGATATACTATATAATTACATATATACACAAGTCTAATGAAAGAAAAACTATATATATATATATATATATATATATATATATATATATATATATATATATATATATATATTTGTTTTTTTTTATATATATAGACATTTACATACATACACATATATACTCAATAGGTAAAAGGGAAAATGATTTTGAAGAGGGAAAGGAATGTAAAATCTGAGAATAAGTTTAGCTCTTACAAAACTCATCAACACATATTTATATACATATAGCTTATAGGTTGATATATATATATATATATATATATATATATATATATATATATATATATATATATATATATATATATATATAAGCAAAAAGCTATATATATATACACAAATGATAGAATATTAGGAAATAAAAACCAACGATCAATTCCCGCATGTCCAGAATCTCACATTGATGATGAAACTCAGGAAATATCAGTTATTACTCAAGAAATCGAAATATCACAAATTCATGCAAAATATTAAGTGTCAAAACATCCAATTTCCAACTCGATACCCAAAATGCAATAGACACAACTATAACTCACGAAACTTGGCAAATACGTTGCCCTCGACATGTGGGACGTGCTCGGGTACTCATGGAGACAAAATTGTGTCTGTGTTGTATCTACAGAACGCGTATCAAAAAATCGATTTTGCGTGTCGAAGAGTGCGTACCTCGCTCGATTGAGCGCCACACACACAATGAGAAGCCTCGTGCTCGTGCACACAGCTAGGTAGGGTCCCGGGGTAGGGCTAGGACATGCTGACATGACACCACGTCGTGCCTATGCGACACAGCGACCTGCGAAAAGCAGCGCGGCCTGCGCGCACGCGCGCGTGCGTACGTGCCCATGGGCGCGTGTCGGGCCTCGTGGCTCGCGATTCGAGCCACGCCACAACTCGAGATCGGGTCCCTGGGTAGTCTAGGTATAGGGATACGTGCTTATGCTCCTGGAATGGGTCCTCGACGAGTCGTGTCCGCGTACGAAGGTCGTGTCAGCGGCAAAATTCAGCTATGTGCACTGTGTGGGCTGACCAGTGCACGTCAAATTTCTCCGTACTTGCTCGACGAAACGTCGTGAAATTTTTGGAGCATATGGGCAGAGGTTGTCCCTACATGCTCATGAAATTTTACGTGAGACGGAGCCCTGTGCGTCGAGTTATGACGCACAGACAGCAGGGCATGTACGGGACCGTGCACGGGATCTCGTGCATACGTGTCCGTGTCCGTTCGGACACTGAAATTGTGCCAATTTCTGATCCTTCTTCACGAAAGTTGTTACAAATCATATTAACAAGGAATTCGTAAAAACAGAATCGAAAATTAACACTTTTCAGTTCTAAGTGGTATTTCGTCGAACACGTGCTACATAAGATCGATACGTGTCTGATACCGCTATCAAACGAAACCAAAATCCTACCATACTTCATACACAGATCGAGGGTGACTATATGGATGCTAATATGAAGAAATTTCATAAGAAACAAAGGTAGAATGAGGTTTACCTATTGAGAGTCGAAATCTCAATAAAAAAAATTTCTCGAGCGCTTTGTCGGCCATTTTCTCCTAAGCAAATGCCTCCAACTCCTTGCTAGTAATACTCCAGCAAGTTCTCCTCTTCCCAACGAGCACAACGGAATTCGTTTGAGGTGAAACTGACTCCGGATGAGAAAATTACGATTTTGGAAAAAAGAGAAATTATGTATGCTCTTGATATAGTGGAGGCTAATGATTTCTTCACAAATGAAGGGGGATGCTTGTGGCCGGCCATGCTAGGGGGTGTTAGGGTTAGGGTTAGGGTTTGCACATGTGTCAAGAACTCTATGAGTTGCTAAAAGGCCCATGTCAAAAAGGGTTAAAAAGGCTTATGAAAAAAATGTCTTAAAATCTTTTAATTTATTGCCAAAAAATGGAATTTAATTCTAAATTAAATTCTAAGGGTCAAAAATAATTGTAATTACCATATTAGGCTCTTAATGAAGGATAACTAAGGTCAAACCACCTTATGCTACTTAAACACCAATCAAGCTTCAAAGCATCACATTAATTAATTAATTAATAAGAGAATTCAAATAAATACATAATAACTAAAATACCCCTAAATTAAAAAGTGGGTGTGACACTTGTGGGCATTGAAGATGAAGGTGTTAAAGTAGGCCCTGGCCGACTGTGGGGAGGGCGACCCCTGGATTTCTCTTCTCTGCTAGAGATCGTGTTGAAGCCTCCGAGACAGAGGCACGGAGGGTTGTTGAGGAGGAGGTGCGTGTCCACCAGGGTGTCCCAGAGTAGCTTGCATTCGGTGAGATCGTAGCTTCCGTAGACAGCGGAGAGGAGGGATCAGGACAAGAGAGTGGGGGTGTTCCAGCCAGCAGGAGAGCGCCTGTTGCAAATCCTGAACTATGCCAAACTTGCATTCATCAAAGAAGAAGATCCAGATGTCGTGGCGCCCAGCAACAGTGGACGGTAATCCGAGTTGAAGCTGGATGGATTTGAGTTTTCTCTGAGTTATTTTGGGTTCAACGATAACTAAGATGTCCACCCGGTAGGTTTTCTTGAGGCTAATTAATCTCCTTAAGGTGGGTTTATTGGCCAGTCCTCTAACATTCCACGAGAGGATGTTAAGCATTTGGTTGGGTATAGGAGGGTTGGGTGCTGAGTTTGTGGATGATCGAGTGGTCATGGTCTTGAGCCCTTGGGGGTGTTTTTTCTTCTTATTATGGGTATTTTGGGAGCTGTTGAGGTTATATTTGAGGTGGCTACTAAAATCTTTGTCCGATCGTGCGCTGTATCACTCACGAGAACCGCCAGTATGGGGCTTCGTCAGATTCTAACTCGGCCACAGCGCAAAGGGGTTACTGAGTTCTAAGAATCCAGTATCCTTGGCTTGCTGGAGCCTATCCACGAGGACGAGGCTAAAAAAGATGAGGTCGATTGTGGAGACATTCCCATCGCTGGGAGGGAGCAATACGTTTTCCGAAAAAGACGGGTGGATGATCAGAGCCAGCTGGTTTTCCTCTGCTCCGACCGGTGGGATGGTGCGGTTCGAAGACGGATATGCTGGTTTCTCGAGATCAGGGGGAAGGGTCCCGGAGTGCCGGCAGTGCTTTGGAACAACTTCTTGCAGGAAGGAGGAGAGAATATCAAACCAATTGTTGAGAGAGATGGTCGGGAGATCTACAAGGGTACTGACTGTAGCCGAAGGGTAGTTGGGGCTAGGATCATCGAAGTGGGAGTAAGAGTTGGGGAGGGGAAGAATAGGGGTTGTGGGGATGAGATGGGTCGACTTGGGGGGTTTCGGCTTACGGGACGCTTTGTTTTTAAGCTCCGGGTGTGCTCTGAAGCAGTACTTGGTAATGTGGCCTCTGATCTGGCAGTGCTGACAGAAAATGATATTATTGTCCTAAACTAGCAGCTGAAGATGAGTCTGTTTCCCGAGATCGATCTAAATTAGAGTGGGAGGTTCGAAAGACAGGTCGAGCTCCACGCAGATCTTCGCGTAGTGCCCTTTTAAAAGATTATGGGTTTCTTCTGCGATGGCCACGAGGGTCCCGAAGGAGCTGGCTATTCTCTTCAGCGCAGTGGGGGCAAAGCAGACAAGGGAGATGTTTGGGAGGGTGATCCACGCTGAAATAATCGATGAGTCTAATTTGGGGTTGAATTCAGGGGACCATTTGGCCATCAAGGCGAAGTGGGGACCCACGCTAGTACTGCTTTTAGCCCAGACTAACGCATAGTCGGACTCAGAGGAGAGGTGGAGGAGCAGGTGTTTGGGGTCCTGAGGGGCGACCCTGTATGCTGACGAGAGTCCCCAGCCCGCGATGGCTTCTTGTGCTATATGGATCTTAGGGCACCCGGAGGGGAATTTCAACACAAACGTCTTCACAAAGCTAGCGGAAAGGGAGGAGATCTCCGCTGATGAGAAAGGGATGCGGATGGTCAGGCCATCGGAGTGGCATAGGAGATCGTTGACCGACAACTCGACTTCTGCGGACAGGAGGGGGAGAGTTGATTTGTGATCCGGCCGCAGAGTCTCTACGAAGGAGGGGCCGAGGGGGAGAATCGATGTACCACCGGGGGGGAGTGCCCGGGAAGGGAGGGGCGGAGGATGGGGGCCGTGTTATAGTAGTGCTAGGACCCGAAATCGGTCCAGCCGATCTGGGGTCAATGGAAGTACCCAGGGGGGCGCATAAGTGCCAAAGACGAGTGGAAAGGACCTCGGGGAGCGGGGGACGATGCCTGCGATAGAGCTAGGGAGGGAGGGCGTCAGGTTCCGGCAGTAGTCGCGATGCTCCCAATAGGAAGTAGCGGGGCTGCCATGGTTGCTAGACCATCTTTTGGAGGCAGGTGCACTAAGCCATCGCCACGTGACGGGAGGGAAAGCTCTTCCCCTGCATGAGGGGTCGCGGGCCCGATGACAGAGGTGGGAGCGCATAATTGGCCGCATATGGAGGGGCGCACGGCCGAAAATCTCAGTATGGGGAAGGGGCGCATGGCGGTCCGTAGGGAGGATGGGCTCATGGCCAATAGACAGGGGAAGGGGCGCATAGCAATCCACTGGTGACGGAGGTACACGGTCGAAAGATTGGTGGAGGGGGTGCATAGCCCGCTGAGGACGGTTGTACTAGTCCGCTCTACTTGGAGTGTGGCACAAAGCAGCCTACAGAGAAGGAGGGCGCATGTCCTCTCTCAGAGGAGGGCGTATGCACTGGGTCGCCTGCACCTAACGGGTACGAGCGGCTGGCTCCATGTCGGCCAGAGGTAGGCGCATAGCTGCACCGCCAGGCAGTAGCCGTATTGCTGCCCCGGATATGGAAGGGCGCATAAGATATTGCATTCCCGCCATCTTGGGCGCAGGGGGGACGATTCGAATTTAAATTCGAATTAGGGAGGCAGGAGATTCCTGACCCTGAGGAGACAAGTGCGGGACAGTAGAAATGCACCGTCGCGTGTGGCCACCTGAGGGAGACGACAACTTTTGGTTTGGCCGGAGCGCCGTTGCAGCCGCCAACGGTGGCTGTCCCACTGCGAGAGGAGTGAGCCTCGGCCGGGCCGAATACAGACACGATGGGAGGCGGCCAACGGAGCTTCGAAGCTTCCGTGACGAAGGTAAGCGGCCAACTTAGGGGCGGGGCTACCGCGACGGAGGAGATCTCGACCTGGTTCAGTTGCTCGTCTATCCACTCTCGCGACGGGAGCGGGTACGCCAGGGTGCGCACCGGATCCGGATGGGGACGAGCCACCGGCGGCACTCGCGGGGGTCGCCGGGGGAGGTAGGGGTGGGGAGGGTCTTGACGCTGCGGCCAGCCTTTTTTTAGCGGCGGCGGCGAGAGGGGGGTTGGGGAAGAAGCGGAGGGGGGAGCCCTCGGAGGGAGGGGCTCATTCTGTTCTGAAATATATAAACACACACACACACACACACACACACACACATATATATATATATATATATATATATATATATATCTATATATATAAAATATATATATTTTATATATATATATATATATATATATATATATATATATATATATAAACCAAGGCCCATGGACAACGCCACCCAGCCAGCCTTGGCCCGGTGGCCGTGCATATATATATATATATATATATATATATATATATATATATATATATATATATATATATGTATATACTGGGACATCATCATGGTTGACATCCACAATGCGGTCTCCGCTTTCCTCCAGGGAGCTACTTATCCCAGAGTCATCTCGAGCACCAACCTTATCCTCATCCCGAAGAAAGACAACCCAGAGACCTTTCACGACTTTCGCCCTATTAGTCTTTGTACCTTTACCAACAAGATCATATACAAGCTCATCGCCTCCCGCATGGCAGGACTTCTTCCCAAGATCATCTCGGAGGAGTAGAGTGGCTTTGTTCGGGGAAGAAATATCCAAGATAACATCATGTTGGCCCAAGAGCTTATCACCTGTATGAAGCTTCCAGCAAGAGGGGGCAACATAGTTATCAAATTGGACATGGAGAAAGCCTACGACAGACTGGACTGGCAATTTATGATCTGCGTCTTCAGAGCCTTCGGATTCTCCGAAACCTGGACCAACGTCGTGTGGAGATCGATCAGCAACTTGTAGTTCTCCACGATCATCAACGGCCAAGCAGAAGGCTTCTTCAAATCCAGTCAGAGGGTTAGACAAGGTGATCCTCTTTCATCCACATCTTCATCATAACGGCGGATGCTTTGAGCAGAAACCTTAATAAGATGGCGAGAACCCCAAACTTCCAGCACTACCATACGACTAGCGGCGGCCCTATCATCATCCATCTGGCCTTCGTAGACGATATCCTTATATTCTCTTCAGAAGACGTCGAATATGTAGAAGTCGTCCACAATACGCTCCAGAGATACGAAGGATGCTCCGGGCAGAAGATCAACCGGGATAAATGTGTCATCTATACCCACCACAATTTTAAGAGAGAGCAAGCAACTAGCATTTTTACCACCACCTCATTCCCCATCAGGCACCCTCCATTCCACTACCTCGGGTTCTACCTCGTGTACGGCAAATCAAATGCCGGGATCTTCGAGTCCCTGATCTCTCGTATCAGGAAAAAGCTTGAGGGCTGGCACAACGCAACTCTATTCCCGGGAGGCAAGGTTATCCTTATCAACCACGTCCACACTTCCATTCCCATTTATACCCTAGCTTCGTGCTCCCCCCCAAGAAAGTTATATCTTACATCGAGAGCATCTTCAGCAACTTTCTCTGGGGTCACAGCGGCGGTCACGACAAGCATTATTGGACCAGCTGGGACAACATGGCTCGTCCCACCGGGGAGGGGGGTCTAGGCTTCACGAAACTTGCCCACATCGTTAATGCTTTCTCCATAAAATTATGGTGGTCACTTCGTATGAGTAGGAACTTATGGTCCAGGTTCATAAAGGCCAGATACTTTAAGCACATTCACCCATCTACGGCCATCGCTAACAGCAGATCCTCCGTGGCCTGGCGGCACATTCTCATCGGGCGGTCCCTCGCTGAACCTGTGATTCGCCTTAAGGTGGGTATTGGTGAGGCTTCGCCATTTTGGGAATGCTGGGTTGGCCACACCTTACCCCCCAACAATTCGGTAGCTCCTAGGAACAGCTCTATCAAGGACATGTGGGACCCTCCTAATAACACTTGGAATTGGGACAAAGTTCGATTATGGGCTGGAAACATGGCGGTCGATTATATCTGCCGTAACGATTTGAGAATCGGGCCGGACGCAGACAAGCTCGAGTGGTCGCCCGTTAATGGTGGCGCATTCTCGGTTAACTCGGCAGAAAACTCATCCTTGGCAACCCAGCCCCGTCTCCTACCATAGCATCATTTTGGCAGACTAGCATCCCCAAAAAGTGGTCCTTCCTCATCTGGCGAGCCCTTCGTAATATCCTTCCCACCGACTACACTCTCAACACAATCAGCTTCAGCCTTGCTTCAGCATGCACATGCTGCTCTGATCGTCAAGCGAAAACAGTCAACCACATCCTCAGTCAGGGGGACCTACCGATCCGGGTCTGGAGAGCTCTTTCCCAGCATTACAGATTGCCTCCTAGGGGGGACAACTTCCAACAACTCATGGCGACCAGGGCTTCAGTATCCCATGGCCACTAGATCGTCGCTGCAGCCACCACTTGGGTTATCTGGAAAAACCGAAACAAGGTGAGATATGAAGGAAACCAGTACAACACAGACCAATTGATATGGTAGACCATTCGTCAGTGCCACAAACAAAGAGCCCTCTGTAAGCATGGTCAGATAGTTTTCTGGACCTCTCTCATTTCCTCCGCTTAGCCATTTTGTTTAGAGTTTCTTTTGCCTCTTATTTTGTCAGTATACATGTATAGGCATCGACATTTTGCACCTTATGGTATACTTGTAAAGGGTCGGCCTTTTCGGCCTTATCGAATAAAATGGGTCGTTGGTCAAAAAAAGAAATATATATATATATATATATATATATATATATATATATATATATATATATAACCAGATGGAGGGGAAGAGAAACACTCAAAACCCTAACGAGCGCCACCCATCACGACCTTCACCTCGCCGCCGACCCACGCGCACCGTCACCTGCCTCGCCAGACCATCGCTAGGCCGCCGAAACATGCAAGATCGCACATGGTAGTAGCAGCATGCGCCACAACAGGGCAGCAATGGCAGCCTTGTGACCCGACTTCGCGGCAAGATTTCTCCGTGTACGCTCGACCATTCCTCAAGTCGTATATATATATATATATATATATATATATATATATATATATATATATATATATATGTAACGAGGGGAAGGGGGAGACAAACACTCAAAACCCTAACGAGCGCCACCCATCACAACCTTGACCTCGCCGCCCACCCACGCGCACCGTCACCTGCCTCGCCAGACTATCGCCAGGCCGCCGAAACATGCAAGATAGCGCATGGCAGTAGCAGCATGCGCCACAGCAGGGCAGCAACGACAGCCTTGTGACCCAACTTTGCGGCAAGATTTCTCCGTGTACGCTCGACCATTCTTCAAGTTGTTTCTTCTGGTATGAACCTAACCTATACCTTTTCAATCCCGTTGGATAGTTTTGAATTAAATCATATCAAAATCTAGTTAAAATTGACCCAAAATTAACGAAAAATTGTCTCGAACAAGACAAGATTCGATTCCAATGACCCAATTTGGAAGGCGATATTCTGCCAATCCAAGGCAAATTTTCAAAATCTATTCAAATAGATTTTTAGACTACATAACCAGGGTTAAAACCCTACTATTAGATTTAATTTTAGTTAAATATTCAGTAAGATAAATTGGTTTGAAAATCAAAGAAAAATACGATAAAATGTTTTAGAAAAATTAGAAAATCCACTGATACGAGGCCTGTCCGAACAAACCGGGTGACTTCGTCGCAACCCGTGAGCGTCGAAAGGTGCATATGGATGTTTCAGACTGTGGGATTTGACGGAACTCGAATTATTTGCGTGTGCACGACGTTCCCTGCTATTCATGTTGCTTTGTCATGTTTCTTGTTTACTTTATCTTGTTTCTAGCTTACATGCATGTACCTATTTATTGTTATATTTCATTACCACTATATTACTTTCATGTTCACAAGGGTCAGGTGATAGAATTGTCTAGTCCTACCCACTGTTCCCTTGACTTGACATGACTTGACTTGACATGAGATTGACTTGACTTGTTTTCTTAGCTCCTAGACGACCATTATTGGACGTTGACTTCATTGTGACCAATCTCGATCGTGAGTACCCGTTGTGCTGTGGTAGAGTTTGTTCACTAGACCACCTCGTTCATGAGCTCCCATTGAGTGCGAATGAGCCTTACCATCGACTAGAAGTCCCCATTGGCCGACTTTTTATAGGACTGTGAGCTTCCATTGAGTTGCGGTTATCCCGATTTACTTGTAGTCGCATCTAATACCACACTTTTAGTATGGCAAGCCAGTGTCTTAGTTCCACTATCTTAGGTTCCTTGTGTCGTAGTCTTTTTGTGTCTCACTTGATTCGTTCACTACTATTCTTATGTTCTCTGCATATTTGTAGTGTTAAATTTGGCATGTTTATATGTATCTTACTAGTCCCCTGAGGACCTGGTGATCTATCCAGGTTATTGGTGAACGGCTTTCATGACCCATACCCGCTTTTCGGGATACGACTGCGTGTCCAAGCCATCCTACGCCGCAGTGTCGGCGGCAGAACGCTGTCTAGCCACAGTGCTCTAAAATCACATGAAGAACAACTTTATTGCTCATTCATAAGACTAAATTAACTTTACAAAATTTACAAGTTTTACATTTTGAAGAAGAATATAATAATTTTTCAATTATAGAAACCACCACACATCTAACTAATCTTGTATGGTTTACCTCAGCATATACCCGTATCTTCCAATGCTAAGAGAAGCCACGGCTAACCTGAAAAATATTGGTTTCCAGTCAGGAATAGAATAAGTACACAGACCGACAGGCTATTCAAAACATAATAGAATCTATAAGACATGAAATAGCATATGTGAAATAAAATAATATAGCAAACAGAATCATGGCATGTCTTGAATGAAACAAGTACTCTATGAGAAGATAGGTCAACTAGAAGAAAAGCATATAAATAGAGTGACATGGCAAGTGGTGAAGAAACAAGGAGAATCAAGTAAATGACAAATATCTACGTATTTTGAAATATCGGGTTCGACGTGTGAACGGCTAGGGGGTAAATCCGGTACCCCGTACGTGTAGTGTGCGATTGCTATTTTCCACGAAAGATAATGGGGATGGAAAGGATAGTTCACACATCTACTAAAATATTTTACCTCCCGACTAGTACTCATGGACTCGAACAAGTCACGAAACACGAAAGCATGTGAATGAGAATAAAGAAATATAGTATATAGAGATCCATGATACTAATCCGTGTAACAACGTGTCAACAAGCAGGAGAGCAAATATATAATATGTAATAAAAAAAACTATTAGGAATCAAAAGCAATCAGTATATGTACTTGTCTGGGATCCTTTGCTGGTAAAACCGATAATATTCAACTACTCAATGAGCCGCACGAGTCCAATTCGTGCAACAGTCTTCAGATGCTGAAATAGACATCACCAATATATTTGGTAGAAAAAATGTCTAAGAATGCCTACCCAAAAGTCTAATTCTAGACACAGGGGAAAAATCAAAATTTTGGATTAAAACGATATCCGCCGTTGGATCCGCTTTGCACCAAAAATATGCCAGTTTCTACGATCTCTAAAGTCGTCAAACTATATGTCTACGAGTCCAGTTTTGACGATACGAACCAGTCATATGTCCAAAGTTTGATTACGATGGGCCATGCACAAATTTGCCCATTGGGTCGGGTCGCGGGCCCGCCAAAATAGCGTTCTAGTCGACCTTCTCAGAATCAGACCAAACTTGGCATACTGGAGCAGAAAAATAACACAGTCCTGTTGGCAAAAAATATTTTTCGAGATAAAAATTATGCATGAAGTTATGGACTAGTTTGCAAAGAGGTCGATACGGGATATCTCGACGGATATGCCTCGATTTCGTCGCACACGCACATCAAAATCGAGTTCCGTCGAATCTCACACGTCGACAACATCCATATTCGTCTTTCGATGCTCATGTGGTGCGACGACATTGCCCGATTTGTCGGAGCGCACGTCATATCGACGATTTTCCTAAAATTTTATTGGTTTAAAACTTAGTTTTTTCTGATTTTCAGGAACTTATTTCTCTATGCACAATTAATGAAATTTAAAACTACAAAATAGGTTTTGAGCTCCTATATGTGATTTAAAAGGTTGTTCAAACAGTTTTCAAATAACGTTAATAGGTTGACAAAAATCTCCGTAAACAGGGGTACATGGACTGTTTTGTGTTCCATTTTTAACAGGTTTTCGATGATCTTCTCATCGATTTTCTGGATAGGGTGTTTGTTTATAACAAAATCTATCTACTGGGATCGAAACTTGGTTATATTCACTTTCTAAAACAATTTATGGACCAGAAATTAAACAAACGCAGACGGAGAATTCATACGACGAAGATAGGGGGTCGCTGGGGAGTGATGTCGCTGTTGCAACCTTTGATGCAGGCAGTTTGTGGCGGCCCTAGCTGCTTCACGGTGCCGCACGATTGTGGGGTGGCCGGCCAGGTGTTGGGGTGGCGTGGCGAGGTTTAGGGTTTGGGTTTTAGAGTTCAACCCTCTCTCCTTCTCTCTCGATCTATATATATGGGGGGTCGGCCTGCTGTGAGCGGGTAGGGAGAGTTTTTTTCCAACTCGCGAGATATTGGCCCAATATCTCGTGAGCTGGATTCTTTTTTCTTTTTCTTTTTCTTTTTCTATTCTATTTCGTTTACTATATAGATATTGATATATTTATATGTGTGTACAATTTATTTATATGCCTAAAATGGTCATATCCATCTACAGAAATATATGTATATAACTATCTTACAATATACTTTTTGAGGGCATTTCTTATATATATATATATATATATATATATATATATATATATATACATATATATATATATATATATATAAAAAAAAAATATATATATATATATATATATATATATATATATATATATATATATATATATATATATATATATATATTGACAAAATCCTATTGATAAATAGATTTTAACTTATAGTAAGATTAAAATAATAATAAAATACTTATTTCATGTAGGTATATAATTAATTGTGTATACAACTCACTTAGAAATTAATCTATAGGTTAATAATAGTATTTTAGGAAAGGTTTCCATAATAAATATCTATTCACTATCATATAGCATTTATATTGGATATAACAATTATTTAGAAAAGTAATTATTAGACCATTAAATTGCGTACAACATATAGACACACAAAAATATTAACATGAACGTCTTTGAATGCACTATATGACTCAATGGAATTGGGCTCGGTTTGGGTCAAGTCCGAGCTAGTTTGGTACAACCGGGTCTTCTAAAAGTTAATAATCTTAATAATAAATAATAAAATTATTTATAGGGTCATGTCATAACTTGGCCTAGTTTTCTTAGTTGGAACACACTTATGGCTCAGCCTTCCCTAGCATGGCTAATAAACTAGTCAAGGCACACGATCACGCTATCTGTGCCATAATTTTTATTCTTCTTGCACTCCAAAATTTAACCATCACTAAGACCTTCTATAATAATAATTAATAATTAAAATATTTATAAACTTCCAAAAATTACCATTTAATTCAAATAAATAATAAAAAGATTTTTTTTAAAAATTTTTAGGAAGAGGGGTTATAAATCTTTCTACCTTGAAATAAATTCGTCCTCGAATTTAACGACTACTAGGATAAGTGGACTTGGTTGATCGGTGAAAAATAGAAAATTTTATTATAAGAAAATATTGATCTAATAGGTGAAAAGAAAAGGGAAATTTTGGGTTAGGATTAGGGTTTCAGGAATTAGGCATTTGGATGATTAGGGATTTTGGGGATTAGGGATTTGGAATTGGATATAGGAGTTGGAAATTGTGGAGATAAATTAGAGGAATGCTCCTTTATATAGGAGTTGGGGAATCCCAAATAGGGAAGGACTAGGATGATTCAGACCCTTCTAAGGTTTTAATAAATAATGAATCGAATAACTCAAAATCAATCCATAATGATTTAAAAATAATTCTAGATTTTATTAATACTATTTAAAAATACCTTTGACAAGTCTAAACATAATACTTGATAATAGTAATAAAAGTTAAATAGATACTAAGTATTATCAAATAATATACTTTCATAGATCAAAATTAATTTAGTCAACATTTATCTAATATTTTGTCACCATGAGAATATAAAGTAATATTTGATATCATTAAAATGTATTTAAAAATTAAAATTGTTTAAATAATTCATAATAATTTATAATTCTTAAAAGTCTATTTCCGTAATTATAAAAATCTTTTTTAAAAGAAAAATTTTGGCAAAATTTCTTTCCTTTCAAACGTCTATAGTAGAATTTAAATCAAAAATTATTTCCTCGCTAAAGAAATAAATAAAAATTTAAAAGAATCGGAAAGTGGGCTTAAAATTCTACCCACCTTAGAAATATTTCATCCTAGATATTTCAAAGGCCACGGTTAGGCACGACTATTAAATATAATCAAGAAACGAAATTTCAATCGATATGAATAAAAATGAGAAATGATATCATGAGAATGATGTGATTCATGATCAAATTAGTCTTGCATAATCGCGGATAGGATCAAAATAATCAAAAGTAATAGAAAAAAGAAAAATGTGATTTGGCATGATTATCCTTTGGTCAAAATGGTCTAGTAGATGACCAAAATTGCTAAAGAATGATCAAAATTTTGGATGAAATCTAAACATGGTTATAGTCTCTTAGATATAATTTAAGATACAGTCATGATCAAGGCTAATCGTATGAGTCACCCAAGCATGATCAAAATTGGAGACTGGCACGAGCATGAACAAGATCAAAATTGTCATGATCATAGTGGAATTGAAATATAAACATTAGCAATAATTGAGTTGAAGTATCAGCACGTTTATGATTATAGCCAAATAGTTTAGTTACGGTCAAAGTCGTTTAGGAATGATCAAAATTCACATTTGTTTGGCATAATTACCCGATTAAATATTTAAGCAACATTTATTTAGGCACGAGTCTAGAAAGACGTGTGAATTGACACGATCAAAATATAATCGAAATGGTCTAGTCGTGATCAAAAGTCGCTAAAGATGATTCAATTGAAATTATTTTAGCACGATCAATTATGTAGGCATGATCATAGAATCATAATCGAGGTGAGGTTATGAATCTAGTGGAATAGGGGATTAAATCTAGTAATAGGTTTTAAATGAGGGTAAACTAAATGACGACTCGACGAATAGAAGATAAGAAGGAAAGAAAAGAAAGGAAGAACTACAAGCCTTATTTATATTACGATAATAAGAAATAGGGTATCCAATCAGTTTGGTGTGAGAGTGCAATATTTTGCGGAGCATGAAAAATTAATAGTCATATGCCAATAAAAGATGTAGTCTTTGTGGTATTCGGAAATCTAAACCCACTCAAAATTATTTTACCGAGAATCCATGCCTCGACAATGTACATCTGGCTGCAGTAAACTCTTGGTTTCATGACTCCAATAAGGATACAGTATCGAATATTCTATTAACTTTGTCTAATATTGACATAATACTCGAAGATCAAAATAGGACAACAGGGTAGAGTTGTAATAACGTTCGATAGCCTACGTTTACTTGATTTTTTTTCAACTAAGGGATAATGCCACGCCAGTGCGCTGCTGGCTACAGTAAACCCGCAGATAATTCAAGTAAATAGCGACAGTACGCTACGGTCTTACCCTTGTAAGTCAACGAATATTCTTCCAACTATATCCGTAAGAATTTCAAAGGAAGTTCTAGACTTGCAAACAAGTTCCAAGAAGATATAAGTATCTGTCCTTCGAGTATAAATATCGGTTCTTGGAAAGAAAATAATTGATTAGGAAGGATAAGGATCAAAGTTAAAATAAGTATAAAAAATTAATCCATATTTCATTGATATCCAAGATTCAGCGATTGAGAGGAAAATTTTGAATCAAAAACTTAACTCGAGATTAATATATATATAATTGAGTGGGAAGTTAATTTAAAAATTACTCCTTAGGTCCAAGGAAAAATATAAGTGATAGAAACTTGCGAAATGACGATATTTTAGGCAAGGCACAAATGATCAAGATTAGGAAGAAAATGAATGAAGACAATAGAAATGTAAAGTTTTAAATTTCTATCTCTAATATTCAAAGATCGAGGAAAAACATATATATATATATATATATATATATATATATATATATATATATATATATATATATATATATATATTGAATAACTAGTTCGGAATAGATATATCAATAGTTGGGTCAAGTTAGGCTCAAAAACCATTGATGGAATTAAAACATTTGGCTCTTAGAAAATAGATTACTTTGGCTAATAGGAAATAGATAGGCGGTATGGCTTTTATGATATGATGATGGTGATTAGAGGGAAGAAAATAAAATTGCACAAATGATTAGGAAATGAACCCTAGGGAGGCCTAAATTTCCAAGCGAAAAGTCTACCCACCCTGGATCATACCCTCGTATTAAATACAACAATATCCTTCTAGAAGAATTTTCTCAAGTATCTAATAGGAATTTAATAAACCTCTACCTAAATCACATGGCCTATATAGCAACCTTAACTATCCAATAGTTATTTTAAATAAGGAACTCCTATTCCTAGTCATCCTCCTAAAATCGGCTTAACCCTAGTTGTGAATAAGCATTTCCTAGTCACAGGCTCGTAGCAGTACGACTAATATGGTACTACCACGAATTTGTAATCATTTAAAAAAATTTACCTGTATGGGCCACCAAAAAAACTTGTCACGATCCGTACCCACTTTTCGGGATACGAGTGCATTTCCAAGCCAGGCTACGCCGCACTGTTGACGGCAGAACGCTGTCTAGCCACAGTACTCTAAAATCATATGAAGAATAACTTTATTGCTCATTCACAAGACTAAATCAACTTTATAAATTTTACAAGTTTTATATTTTGAAGAAGAATATAATACTTTCACAATCATAGAAATTACCACACATCTAACTAGTCATCTATGGTTGACCTCAGCATATACCTGTATCTCCAAATGCTAAGAGAAGCCACGGCTAACCTGAAAAATATTGGTTTTCAGTTAGAAATAGAACAAGTACACGGACCGACAGGCTATTCAAAACATAATAGAACCTACAAGATATGAAAATAGCATTGTGAAATAAAACTATATAGCAAACTGAATCATGACATGTTTAGAATGAAACAAGTACTCTACGACAGGATAGGTCAACTAGAAGAAAAGTATGTAAATAGAGTGACATGGCAAGTGGTGAAGAAACAAAAGGAATCAAGTAAATGACAACTATCTACCTGTTTTAATATATCGGGTTCGACGTGTGAACGGCTAGGTGGGAAATCCGGCACCCCGCACATGTAGTATGCGACTGTTATTCTCCACGAAAGACAATATAGATGGAACAGGTAGTTCACACGTCTGCTAAGATATTTTCCCTCTCGACTAGTACTCATGGACTCGAACAAGTCACAAAATATGGAAGTATGTGAATGAGAATCAAAAAAATATAGTATATAGAGATCTATGATACTAATTCGTGTAATAACAAGTCAACAAGCAGGAGAGCATATGTATAATATATAACAAAAAAACTATAAGGAATCAAAAGCAATCAGTATATGTACTTTCCTGGGGTCCTTTGCTGGTAAAACTAATAATATCCAACTACTCAATGAGCCACAAGAGTCCAATTCGTGCAACAGTCTCCGGATACAGAAACAGACATCACCAACGTGTTTAGTATAAAATAAATGTCAAAGAATGCCCACCCAAAAGTCTAATTCTGGACACGAAGACAAAATTGTAATTTCGGATCAAAACGATGTCCGTCGTTGAATCCGTTTTGCATCAAAAAACGTGCCAGTACCTACGGTCTCTAAATTCGTCAAACTATATGTCTACGGGTCCGACTTGACAATACGAACCCAACCATATGCCCCAAGTTGGATTCCGGTGGGCCATTCACAAATTCGTCCGTTGGATCGGGTCGCGGGCCCGCCAAAATAGCGTTACGAAACGACCTTCTCAAAATCAGACCAAACCAAACTTGGCATACAGGACCAGAAAATGACATGATCCTATTGGCACAAGTTTTTTCTTGAGATGATGAACGTGCACGAAGTTATGGGCTAGTTTACAAAGAGGCCGATATGAGGTATCTCGACAGATATGTCTTGATTTTATCATCACGCAGGAACAACAAAATCGAGTTCTATCGAATCCCACACATCGATAATATCCATACGCATCTTTCAACGCTCATGGGTTGTGACCACGTCGTCCGATTTGTCGGGCGCACGTTGTATCGACGATTTTTCTAAAATTCTATTAATTTAAAACTTGATTTTTTTTAATTTTCAGGAACAAATTTCTCTGTGCACAATTAATGAATTTCAAATCTACAAAATAGGTTCTGAGCTCCTATATGTGATCTAAAAGGTTGTTCAAACAGTTTTCAATTATCATTAATAGTTGACAAGAATCTGTCCATAAACAGAGGTACATGGACTGTTTTATGTTCTATTTTTGAAATGGTTTTCGATGATCTTCTCATAGATTTTCTGGACAGGGTGTTTGTTTATAACACAATCTATCTACTTGGATCGAAACTTGGTTATATTCGCTTCCTAAAAACAATTTATGGATCGAAAATCGAACAAATGCAGACAGAGAAATCATACAGCGAAGATGGGGGTCACTAGGGACTGCTGTCGTTGTTGCTGCCTATGATGCGTACGGTTTGCGGTGGCCCTGACCACCGACGGCTACTTCACGGTGGTGCACGGTTGTGGGGTGGCCGCCCAGGTGTCGGGGTGGCGTAGCAAGGTTTAGGGTTAGGGTTTTAGAGTTTAACCCTCTCACCTTCTCTCTCGATCTATATATATGGTGGGTCGGGGTGGCGTAGCGAGGTTTAGTGTTAGGGTTTTAGAGTTTAACCCTCTCTCCTTCTCTCTCGATCTATATATATGGTGGGTCGGCCTACTATAAGCGGGTTGGGGGATTTTTTTCCAACTCGCGAGATATTGGCCCAATATCTCGTGAGTTGGATTCTTTTTTTCTTTTTCTTACTCCATTTTCTTTTTCTTTTTCTATTATTTTTCTTTTACTATATAGATATTGATATGTTTATATGTGTGTATAATTTATTTATATGCATAAATTGGCCATATCCATCTACAGAAATATATGTATATAACTATCCTACAATATACTTTGTGAGGGCATTTCTTATATATATATATGTATATTTTTTTTTATATATATATGTATATATATATATATATATATATATATATTTCTTATATATATATATATATATATATATATATATATATATATATATATATATAATATATATATATATATATATATATATATATATATATATATATATATATATATTCATTATGACTAAATCCTATTGATAAATAGATTTTAACTTATAGTAAAATTACAATAATAATAAAATACTTTTTTCATGTAGGTATATACTTAATTGTGTATACAGTTCACTTAGAAATTGATCTATAGGTTTGTAGTAGTATTTTTGGAATCCAAAATAAATATCTATTTACTATCTTATAGCATTTATATTGGATATAACAATTATTTAGAAAAATAATTATTTGACCATTAAATTACATACAAAATATACACAAAATTTATATCGACATGAACGTCTTTTAACGCACTATATGACATACATGGGCTTGGGCTCGGT
Organism: Iris pallida; assembly: GCA_029216955.1. Taxonomy (NCBI): domain Eukaryota; kingdom Viridiplantae; phylum Streptophyta; class Magnoliopsida; order Asparagales; family Iridaceae; genus Iris; species Iris pallida. Next base: position 30,014,219 of record JANAVB010040619.1, read on the forward strand.
TCGGGTCAAATCCGAGCTAGTTTGGTATAACCGAGTCTTCTAAAAGTCAATAGTCTTAATAATAAATAATAAAATAATTTATAGAGGTCATGTCACAACTTGGCCTAGTTTTCCTAGTTGGGACACACTTATGGCTCGGCCTTCCCTAGCATGGCTAATACACTAGTCAAGGCACACGACCACGCTATCCGTGCTATGATTTCTAGACATCTTGTACTCCATAATTTAACCATGACTAAGGCCTTCTATAATAATAATTAATTAATTAAAATATTTACAAACTTCAAAAAATTACCATTTAATTCAAATAAATAATAAAATAAATTTTTTTCAAAATTTTGGAAGTGGTATTACAACGGCTGCGTAGCATAGGGAGGTGGTTGATGGTTGTCGACAGGATTCAGATATCAATAGTGGTACTCTTTATCATTCTTCCGTATTTTATATTTATTACCATTTCTCTCACTACTGTTATAGCCTAGCTTTATAGACCTATCTTATTATTTGGGTCTAATCAAACACATATAATAGTGGGATGCAAACCACAAACCATATTGTTCCTTCTTGATGTTTAACAGTTTATGTGGATTAAGATTTAGTTTTGACATGCCATGATTAGACCTATTACCGTAGTTTAGATAACTTATACGTATTCGAATGGGGCTGGAGTCCTCTGGATACGTAGCTGGCATGTACACGATCTCCTAGTCCTACGTATTTTAGGACTAGGGTGTTACAGTAAACTTATTAGTAATAGAAGATCTGAGGATCAGAATAGTGGTTATGGACCACCAACAAGTCACAAGCACTAGATTGTAGGTTGCAAGTGACAGAGATTTTCGTAGACCTGATTTCAGGAAGTCTATTGTCGAATATAGACTTGAAGATGGATATTCATTCTGGCAAGATGGTGATTTCTTAGCAGGGAACATGCTTTGGAAATATGTTCAATATCGAAGGGATATTTTTTTCTTCTGCTAATGACTGTGGAATTTATTTATTGAGTTGTGACGGACAAACTAGGACATGTGCTATGTGATAGCAGACTCAAGATGTCTACTTTAGATCTTATCTCTGGTATGTGGCGGTAAGGAGGTGGAGGATTATGAAGTATGTGCATGGGACAAAGTCTATCAGAAGGCTGCTCAGACGATTGATTCTAAGTACAGATTGTTAGGAGTTGATTCATTCAGATATTTATGACTTTCATCAATTCTCCACAAAGGCCAAATTAAAGTATTTTAATACCTTCATAGACGATTTCTCGTAGTACATGGTCGTATGTCTTTTCATATCGAGAGATGGAGCGTTCGAGGAGTTCAGGGACTTCCGGTGTGAAGTTGAATGTCTAGCCGACTAATGACTCAAGAGACTCAGAAGTGGTTCAGATAGAGAGTGTCATTTTTTGGACTCGCATCGTTTTGCTATGAACATAGAATTGGCTATAAAACGACTGCTCCGTAGTCTCTCCAATCTAATAGAGTTTCAGAAAGGAAGATCAGGATGCTATCGGGGATGGTAATATCTTTACTGCGGATCTTCTAATGTGCTTCTGGGGACAGATTGCGCCCACGGCTATGTTTATTTTTGAATAATTACTGTTTGCCATATCTCATTAATTCTCATAATACTGGTTTAAGATTAGACCTTACTTGAATATCCTTCAAGTGTGGGGGTGTGTGGTGTACGTGAAACTTCTGGATATCATTATTCAGAAGCCAAGGACGAGGACCAAGAAGACTATATTTCTGGAAGTTGCTATTGAAAGCATTGCTCGGAGATCCCTTGTTTTCGTATCTCTCAAATCATTGGGAGCGACACAAATTTTGTGAGACAAGTTTGCTTGTGTTAAAGCATTTATTCTTGCAGATGTCCCAGAGAATCTTGTTAGCTCTGCAGGAGCTTGTACTTCCAAAGAAGAGGTATCCAGAAGGAGGTTGTCGTTGATGAGACAACACTTGAACCAGTAATCGCTAAGCTGCTAGCATGGCGAGTGAGAAGGCCGAAAATTTTTGGAGATGACTTTATCACCTATCACGTGGAGGCTGATGAGTAATGAAGACCAAAGATGTGATCATATGGGATGAGGGAGTCAATGATGAGATTGACTCCATAACATTCAATTTCACATGGATGTTGTTAATCTACCTGAAGGAGCTATACCTCTCTATTCTTTGTGAAGAAGACGGAGGCCTTAGGAACTGTTGATAAGTTCAAGGCTAGGTTGCTTTTCAGAGAGGTTTACACGGAAGAAGGAGATTGCATAGTTCAACTCTTTTGCTCGAGAAGCTAAGATGTCAACTATCAGGATGGTGATGCTCGTGACTACTATTTATAAGCTATTTTTTTATCAAATGGATGTCAAGACAATATGTCTGGATTGAGATATGACATGAGAGATTCTCATGCAACAGTCAATAGATTTTTTATTCATGGTCTTGAAGACAAAGTCTGTAGGTTGACAAAATCTATGTACAGCCTGAAATAAGATCCTAATCTGTAGCTCAAAGATTTTGACCTTGTCAACAGGTCAACTGGCTACAGGATCAGTAGGACTAAGAAGTGTGTTTACACGAATTTCGCTGGTAAAAGAGATATCTTTGTTTTTCTCTATGTAAACAACATACAAATCTTGTTCTCGGATTTGATATGTGTTACTACAACAAAGAAGATCCTTTTGTATAAGTTCTAAAAGTAGAACATGGAAGACATATATGTCATTATGGGGATTAATGTAATTTGGACGTTAGCTGAGTTTGCTCTGTAACAAGCTCACTACGTGGAATTATGCTCACATACTACGGATATCAAGATCTTCTAGGGATCGATACTCCTCAGAGGGGTGATCAGAAGTAGAAGCCATATCAAGGAAGCAAGGTCTATCAGTTGGTGTACTCAAGCATCATCAAAAGCTTGATGTTGGCTACTAGTAACATCTGGTCTGATATAGTTTATGTTGTAGGCATGCCGAGTCAGTTCACGAGCTTTTCAAGTGTTGGTCGAAGGAAGCTATGAAAATTATGTTGAGACATCTCTATGGGACTCAGAAGGATGCACTTCAGCGGATACCCAAGAGTGGTAGAAGAGTTCAATGATGTCAGTCTTTACTCAGAGGAAGAGAAAGAAGAAGTTACATCTTTTTTATATATATGGCTATGATATATCAAGGAAATTGAATAAGTAGATCCATGGGTGGTAATGATATATCGAGGAGGTCGAAGAAGCAGACCTTTCTCTCATTATGGAATCTGAGTTTGACCAGCTGTAATGGATGAAGGGGAATAGCTTCAGATATGAAGAATGGCTTCGAAAGCTCAAGAATGTCTTTCTGTGGTTGGTGCACAAATCCAGTTGATGTCGATATATTGCGACAACCAAGCACGATCTTTCTATGGTTGGTGCTCAAATCTAGGGATGTTGAGGTATTCCAACAACTAGGTGGCTACAGCAGTGGCATCAGATGATTTTTTTTTGATAAGAAGAGGATTGTCTGACTATGGCACATGATAATAAATGAGCGCAGTTAGCGTAGATCATTACAGTAGTTGTTGTTCGGAGTCAAAAAAATCTGACGAGTCTGTTCACAATAGGCCTGAAGCGCCAGCTCGTCCAGGATGCAGCATAAAATGGTCTTGACGGACCTCTGATATTGTATCTCTGCAATCCTACCATAAAGTTTTATGATATTAGTTCAAAGAAAAATCTAGTAGCTTTTGGTTCAAATGAGGACCATTGGCTGGGAAAATATCAGGTACATTGGATAGTCCTTTGGGACAATGTGGGATACGTACCCGGAACCACTATGGTCTACTATACATTCTTTATAAAGAACAAGTCCTGTGGGAGAATGGCTTCGACGTCTAAATGAGTTCTCGGACATCGTGGATCTTCGGTATGATTTTAGGAGGTACGGATGGCTCACCAAAAAAGGGGCGTAGTAATCCATGATACAGTGGGGTGACACCACCATGAGGTACCTCGACAGGGTAAAGCCTCGACTTCTGTAATGCCCGTAGCTCGTATTACGTATTTTGGAATACGTGTACGTATCTTGACTCGTATGGCATATTTCCATGCATGATATATTTGGGCATTCTATTACTTGGTTTGGTTTGGCTTGGCTTGGTTTGCTTTGGGTTCATCATGAACCTAAAGAAAATCCCCACCTACCCCCACTCATTTCCTTTAATAGCTGCCCAACCCTCTCTCTTCTCATTAATTCTTCTCCATTACTTCTTCTTCTTCACCATTACTTCTTCACCTACTAGGGAGAGAGCTTAGGCAAGTGCAGCTTGCTTCATGGAGGAACTCAATTTTTATTGTTCCATTCTCTTCCTCACGAGATTCTAACACACTTTAATACTTAGCATTTCTAATTTTTATGGTTCAATTTATGTAGATCTAAGTTTATTATATTTTTGGATTTCTTAGGTTTTGATCTATTTAATATTATTATTTCTAAGGTTTGATGGTTCCATGTTGTAGAAAATTTCGTTCTGCCCTATTTTGACCTATGGAAGTCTGGATTCTGACCTCGGATGAAGGGTTTATGGAGCTTTGAGCCATGGACTTTATGGCTCTTCTTCTCGGACAACCAGAGAAGAAGAACAGTTCCGAGCTGCATGGCAGCCTTAATCGCATGGATTTTCATGTGGCGAGTCTCTTTTCAGCCGCATAAGCTTCTCGCAACCGTATGAGTTCCATTGTCGCATGAACCCAATTATCCTTAGCCGCATAGGACTTCATGATTCTCAGCTGCATGGGTCCCCTTGCGCAGCCGCATGGGACTCCAATGGAGCATAACCGCATGGACGGGTTCCTTCCAGCCGCATATGCTTGACTGTCCCCCAGTCGCATAGACTTGCATTATTCTAGCCGCATAAGCTCGAGTTCTCCACAGCCGCATGAGCCCCGTATTTCTTCTAGCCGCATGAACTTATTATTTTTCAGTCGCATAAGCCCCTTCCTCCTCGCAGCCGCATAAGCGTGAGTTCTCGCTGCCGTATGAGCCCCGTATTACTTCCAGCCACATGAGCGCGTAGTCCCAGCCGCATAAGCACGCATGCTCTTTGCCACATAAATCCAATTAGTCGCATGGCTCCATCTTTAGTCTTGTTCTCTTTTATTATATTATTATTATTATTATTATTAAATTGAAATGCCACATTTATGCTTATACCATGTAAATTATGCTATGTTCCAAGAATACAATAGTGGTCCGCCGTGGCGCACACTTAACAAGTAAACTGACATGATATATCACGACATGCTGTTACGACAGCTAGCCTGACATGACAAGTATGAATGACCTGGACACCATGGACGATTGTGTTTGTACAAATAAACCAGTATTGACTTGCATCATGTCTAGGATGGGATCCCTGAGTACCACGGTCAGGGATACCTACTGCAATTAACTAAGGCTAATAAACTAGAATAATTCAGTAGTCATGAAAAGATTTTCCAGCTAGAGGCAATTCCGTTATCTGGGCACACCAAGTGGACTTGTAGCCTACCGACGAGTAGGGCACATTTCCAGCACACAGTCACGTGTTGTATCCCTCATAAACGGACATTCGACCTGGATAACCTGGATGATCTGCAATGCTTGTGGCTGTTGGAATAATCTCACTGTATCCTGCTAGTAAGTAGGCCGGTGATAACCCTAGTTAGTTAAAGTATCAAGCCGTACTCTTTACTTGACCGTGATTGATTGGATGGAATCTAGCCCAGCTTAATCTTGTCCTGATCCTGTACAATAATGCGACATGACATGATTAATTATGCTTGTCTTAACAATAACGATCAGGGGTACAGTTCTGTTCAGGCGAAAGGTTACAACCCCGGTCCTTGTTTGGTTTAAGGGTTGTAACCTGGCTTCCGAAGCAGTTCTGTGTCCTCTCTTCGTTTATTGTCTTATTGATCCCCATGCCATGCTTGTTATGTTTTATCTTACTTTAATAAGCATGATTATTTATCCTGGCCTTAACAATAAAGATCAGGGGTTCAGTTCTGTTCAGGTGAAGGGTTACAACCCCGGTCCTTGTTTCGTTTAAGGGTTATAACCTGGCTCCCGTAGCAGTTCTGTGTCCTCTTTTTATTATTGTCTTATTTTACCATATGGCGAGCTCATCTTGTCACCTTACCAATAGTATCTGAGACGAGTTTCTATTCAGGTGAAGGGTTCCAACCCCGATCCTTGTTTGGTTAAGGGTTGTGACCTGGCTACTTGAATCGTTTTCTCGTACTTAATTTACTGTTGTCATCTTTATTATTATCAGTTTCGTTTATAATCATCTTTAATATTCTATTGTATTCTATTGTGATATGCTGGTTTTAGTTTCTAAGTGAAGCCTCCTTTGTGGCACTTGCTCTTTCTGGGGTCTGACCCAGCTGGTTTTGTATGGCCAGATATCGGAGCAGCACCAGAGGATCTACCTACCTTCCAGCTAGATGGTGACCACCAGGCGTAACCCTGGCAATGAGTGGGTTTCTTTTGTCCTTCCACTTTATTGTAAAATTATTCCTTTGAGGCGTTTAGCCGGCGAGCACGTGTTAGCTCGTATTGCACCTTTATTTACTGTCTGCCTACAGGCTGTAACATGATTGACAATTCCTAGGGTTGATCATGTATGACTAAAACTCTTGCTAGTCTTGACATTTTGTACGACTAGCTTCATGATCATCCGAATATATAATGTATGGGACACCTTACTATTGTATATTTGGTGTTCTGACATCTTGTGACTATCATTGCTTGCTTGAGATTGAGACAATAGGCATATTCATGACCATAGGTGACTGATGGATTGTAGTTAAACCCCCATATATCTAGACAGCCGTGACCGTATAGTGAGGTGGATTCCATTTCATTATACGTAGCTGGCTATGTATGCCTCTGTTCTTCAGTATTCTGGTTCTTAGGCATTACATGGTTTAAGTGGTGGCCCATGCAGGTCTTATAAATCAAGATATGTGAGGGTTTACCGAATAGATGTCTCAATCAGTACTCGCCCTTGATCTCTGCTCGTATCCTCTGAATCCCTAAAATTCTTGTCCTGATCCCATGCTTTCCCTATGTCGTCTTCTTCAGCGGCATTGTTCCTATTCCTACCGATCGGCAAGGCAGAGCACCTTCTGTGGACCAGTAGTAACCCATAGATCAAGCCCAGCATTCAGGAGTAGCCTCCAGAGTCGTGCCTACTGGAGGAGAACCACCAGTTCAGCCCGTCCAGCCTGCAGAGCCTGATGATGGCACTTTGGTGGGTCTCATCAGGTTATTATTAGCTTCCCAGGATCGTCGAGGAGATGTCTTGCACCAGACAGTGGAAGATGCTTTGACCAGAGGAGGTCATCAGGGTAACAGCGCGGCCAACAGCTTCAAGCGCTTGAACCCTCCATTCTTCGACGGCAGTGAAGATGCTATCGCTGCTGATGCTTGGCTTCAGGACACAGAAGTGATTCTAGAAGCAGCAAAGACCCCAGAAGCCGAGAAGGTGGTCGTGGTGCACCTGCAGTTATTGGATCTTGCCCGCAGCTGGTGTGCGGCACAGGCCGTTGGATTAGTGGCACATATTGCTTGGGCAGTATTCAGAAACAGATTCCAGACCAGGTATTTCGATGCTATAGCTCGGTACGATCTACAGATGAGGTTCATCAATCTAGAGCAGATGGGAAGGACGGTCGATGGATATGCGACAGAGTTTTTGAGACTTAGTCGGTTTGCTCCCACCTTGGATGCAGCCGAGTTCGATAGAGCCCAGCGATTCCAGCAGGGACTTCACCTGGAGACCTTATTGGCAGTTGAGCAGTTTGAGCATCAGACTTTTGATGCAGTATTGAGAGCAGCGAGGAGGCATGAGTATACCTCCCAGAGGATCATGGATAGGACCGGGGGTCGGAAACGATCCCATGGCCAGATGAATCAGTCATCAGCACCAGCCCCGGCGGCTAGAGCCTTGACCATTGGAGCTCCGAGGCGGGCAGCCTCAGTGACGTCGGTTCAGTATTCAACCCCGACGCACCCCCAGAAGCAGAAGCAGTCTTTCGCAATGGGTTGCACTCATTGTGGAAAGCCAGGACATGTGGTATCAGAGTGTCGTAGAACATAGGGTTTGTGCTTGGTTTGTGGTGCCCCGGACCACAGGGTTGGGAACTGCCCGAACAGGGGGAGTTCATCATCAGCTTTCTCTAGTCCTTCAGTTAGAGGACCAGCACCAGTCCATCAGCAGCAGCAATACCCGTTTTCGAGGCCATTGTCGATGCAGGCCCAGGCATTCCAGCAGCAGAGACTGCAGCAGTATGCCCAAGCCCAAGCCTTGATCCAGAGCAAGCAGAGGAATTTTCAGCAGAGGGGAGCCGCACCCAGAGGACATGGTCAAGTGCTGGCCTTGACCATGAGAGAAGAAGGAATAGCAACAGGTGAGGTGGTGGCAGGTACTATTCTCGTCAACAACTTTCCAGCTTCAGTATTATTTGATTCTGGTGTCTCGTATTCATTTATGTCCGTACGATTTGCGACACGGATAGGATTGGAGCCCGAGTCATTATCAGTAAGGCTCAATATACTTACTGGTAACAGACTCGTAGGAGTAGATAGAATGTTTTCCTCGTGTCGGATCGTAGTTAGCGGTAGAGAATTCCCCGCTAGATTGATAGAGTTTCCAATGGCCGATTATGATGTCGTCTTAGGGATGGATTGGTTGAAGAACCAGTATGCTAGGATAGACTGCCACATTGACAGGGTTGTTTTTAGCATTCCCGACGAGCCAGAGTTTTCCTTCTACCAAGGCAAAGTTGAACCTTCTCCTCCAGTATTGCGGATGGCGGTAGCAGCAGTGTAGCCGGATAGTCGAAGAGTTTCCAGATGTTTTCCCAGAAAGCTTCCAGGAATGTCGCCAGAGCGGGAGATCGAGTTCACCATCGACTTGATTCCCGGATCAGCCCCAGTGTCAGAGAGAGTCTACAGGATGGCACCGTTAGAGCTAGAAATATTGTATAAGATGATTGAAGAACTTAAGACCAAGGGATTCATTCGTGCAAGTAGATCACCTTGGGAGCCCCGATGCTTCTTGTGAAAAAGAAGGATGGTACGTCCAGATTATGTGTAGATTACCGTACCTTGAACTCAGTGACAATTAAGAATAGATATCCTCTTCCGAGGATAGATGACTTGTTTGATCAACTCAAGAGGGCAGCAGTATTTTCGAAGATTGACCTGCGCTCATGATATCATTAGATCGGAGTCAGAGAGTAGGACATCTCGAAGACAGCTTTCAGATCCCGGTATGGACATTGGGAGTTCCTTGTGATGCCATTTGGAGCAACCAATGCGCCGGCTGTATTCATAGACCTCATGAATCGCATCTTCATGCCTTATTTGGATCAGTTCGTGATTGTGTTCCTAGACGACATCCTGGTCTACAGTAAGAGTGAGGCAGAGCATGAGCAGCATCTCCGTGTGGTTCTTCAGATTCTCCAAGAGCACCAGTTGTATGCCAAGTTCAGTAAATACGAGTTCTGGCTCGATCGTATTTCGTACTTGGTTTATATCATCACCAGAGGAGGAGTAGAAGTGGATCCCAAGAAGATCGTGGCCATTGAGTCGTGGCCAGTGCCTAGCACAGTTGCAGAAGTTCGCAGTTTTCTTGGATTGGTCGGCTACTACCGACGATTTATTTCAGACTTTGCTCGGATTTCAGTGCCATTGACCCAGTTGACCCGCAAGGATGTGCAGTTCGCTTGGACAACAGAGTACCAGGGTTCTTTTAAGAAGTTGAAGCAAGGCTTGATGACGGCTTCCATTCTTACGCTTCTAGATGGAATCAGGGGATTCTCAGTATATTGTGATACTTCAGGCAGAGGCTTAGGATGTATTTTGATGCAGCATGGGAAGGTAATATCTTATGCGTCATGACAACTTTGTGATCATGAAAAGAATTATCCAACCCATGACTTGGAGCTGGCAGCAGTAGTATTTGCACTTAAGTTGTTGAGGTACTACTTGTACGGAGATAGGGTAGAGATTTTCACCGACCACAAGAGCTTGAAGTATGTGTTCACCCAGAAGGATCTTAACATGCGTCAGAGGAGATAGCTAGAGCTACTTGTGGATTATGATGTCAACCTGCAGTATCACCCATAGAAGGCCAACGTTGTAGCAGATGCATTGAGCAAGAGAGCCGGAGTTTGTTTCCTAACAGCGCAACCAGATCTGTTAGCAGATCTTCAGAAGATGGGTATAGAAGTTGTCCTTCCTACCAGTGTGGCATTGACGGCCAGTATGCAGGTTCAGTCCACTATAGTCGAGAGGATCCGGATGGTGCAGTCAGCAGATTTCAAGTTTTAGCGACCCAGAGTAGAGTGTGAGGCAGGACGAAGACCCGAGTTATGTATTCATGAAGACGGTACACTTCGATATAGTTAGCATCTTTGTGTATCCAGTGGTAATATCAGACAGGAGATCATGGCAGAGGCTCACAGCTCGCAGTATTCCATTCATCCCGGTGGTACGAAGATGTACCGTGATATTCGTCAGCACTTCTAGTAGAATGGCATGAAGAGGGAGATAGCCCGATTTGTCTCTCGATGTTTGTTTGCCAACAAGTTAAAGTTGAACATCAGAGGCCAGCTGGACTACTTCAGCCCTTGCCAATTCCAGAATGGAAGTGGGAGCATATAACCATGGATTTTGTGACGGGATTACCTAGATCACCAGCTGGCAGAGACGATATTTGGGTTATTATAGACAGGCTCACGAAGGTGGCTCACTTTCTTTCATTCAGAATTAGTCAGTCGACGGCTCAGCTGGCAGAGATGTATCTCAGGCAGATAGTCAGAATTCATGGTGTACCAGTCAGTATCACTTCGGACAGAGATTCCAGATTTATGTCATACTTTTGTCGTAGTTTGCAAGAGAGTTTGGGAACTCACCTCCAGTTCAATTCAGTTCAGCTTATCACCCGCAGATAGATGGTCAGTCAGAGCGTACGATCCAAACTCTTGAAGATATGTTGAGATATTGTACACTCGACTTCGGTGGTTCATGGGAAGATCACCTGCACCTGGTGGAGTTCTCGTACAACAACAGTTTTCAGGCCAGTATCCAGATGGCACCGTTCGAGGTACTGTATGGCAGAAAGTGCCGATTCTCGCAAGCATGGGATGATGTTGGAGAGGGGCAGATGCTCGGTCTGAAAATGATTGCTCAGACTGTTGAAGTGGTCAGGAGAGTCAGAGATCATCTTCGAGTTGCCCAAGATCGCCAACATCATTGGGCCGATTCTCATCAGCGCCCTCTTGAGTTTTCTGTCGACGACCATGTATTCCTGAGGATTTCACCTAACCATGGCGTCATTCGTTTCGGCATACGGAGAAAGCTTAGTCCTAGGTATATAGGACCGTACGACATTCTAGAACGAGTAGGAGATGTGTCATATCGTCTCGCTCTTCCGCCATCGTTACGTGAGGTACATGACATATTTCATATATCCCAACTACGACGGTATATCCCAGACTCGAGCCACATCCTGGATCATTTGGAATTGGTTGTTGGTACCAACCTTTCGTATGAGGAAAAGCCCGTGTCTATATTAGACCGGAGAGAGAAGATACTCAAGAACAAGACTATTAGTTTAGTCTATGTTGCTTGGGGTCATCACACTTTGGGTGAGTCAACATGGGAGCGTGAGGATGATATCCGATCGCGATATCCCGATCGGTTTGACTCTTAAGGTATAATGTCTTCCTTATGCCTTACGCTTTTAATTCCTTGCTTGAATGAATACTGCATGATAGATTGCTTGTTATAGCTTTTCTGTGATTAGTATAGCTTGTCTTTGCCGCTCTATCCTCTTAATTAAATTTCGAGGACGAAATTCTTTTAAGGTGGGTAGAGTTGTAATGCCCGTAGCACGTATTACGTATTTTGGAATACGTGTACGTATCTTGACTCGTATGGAATGTTTCCTTGCATGATATATTTGGGCATTCTATTACTTGGTTCGGTTTGGCTTGGCTTAGTTTTTTTTGGGTTCATCATGAACCAAAAGAAAACCCTCACCTACCCCCACTTCTTTTCTTTAATAGCCGCCCAACCCTCTCTCTCCTCATTAATTCTTCTCCATTACTTCTTCTTCTTTACCATTACTTCTTCACCTACCAGGGAGAGAGCTTAGGCAAGTGCAGCTTGCTTCATGGAGTAACTCAGTTTTTATTGTTCCATTCTCTTCCTCACGAGATTCTAACACACTTTAATACTTAGCATTTCTAATTTCCATAGTTCAATTTGTGTAGATCTAAGTTTATTGTATTTTTAGATTTCTTGGATTTTGATCTATTTAACATTGTTATTTCCAAGTTTTGATGGTTTCATGTTGTATAAAATTTTGTTCTGCCCCATTTTGACCTATGGAAGTCTTGATTCCGACCTCGGATGAAGGGTTTATGGAGCTTTGAGCCATGGACTTCATGGCTCTTCTTCTCGGATAAGCAGAGAAGAAGAACAGTTCCGAGCCGCATGGCAGCCTTAGCCGCATGGATTTTCATACAGCGAGTCTCTTTTCAGCCGCATAATCTTCCCGCAACTGCATGAGTTCCGTTGCCGCATGAACCCAATTATCCTTAGCCGCATAGGACTTCATGATTCTCAGCCGTATGGGTCCCCTTACGCAGCCGCATGGGACTCCAATGGACCATAACCGCATGGATGGGTTCCTTCCAGCCGCATATGCTTGACTGTCCCCCAGCCGCATAGACTTGCATTATTTTAGCCGCATAAGCTCGAGTTTTCCGCAGCCGTATGAGCCCCGCATTTCTTCCAGCCGCATGAACTTATTATTTTTCAGCCGCATAAGCCCCTTCCTCCACGCAGTCGCATAAGCCTGAGTTCCCGTTGCCGCATGGGCCCCGCATTACTTCCAGCTGCATGAGCGCGCAGTTCCAGCCGCATAAACACGCATGCTCTCTGCCGCATGAATCCAATTAGCCATATGACTCCTTCTTCAGTCTTGTTCTCTTTTATTATTTTATTATTATTATTATTATTATTAAATTGAAATGCCATATTTATGCTATACCATGTAAATTCTGCTATTCCAGGAATACAATAGTGGCCCACCGTAGCGCACTCTTAACAAGTAAACTGACATGATATATCACGACATGCTGTTACGACAGCTAGCCTGACATGACAAGTATGAATGACCTGGACACCGTGGACGATTTTGTTTGTACAAATAAACCAGTACTGTCTTACATTATGTCTAGGATGGGATCCCTGAGTACCACGGTCAGGGATACCTAGTGCAATTAAATAAGGCTAATAAACTAGAATAATTCAGTAGTCATGAAGAGATTTCCCAGCTACAGGCAATCCCGTTATCTGGGCGCACCAAGTGGACTTGTAGCCTACCGACGAGTAGGGCACATTTCCAGCACACAGTCACGTGTTGCATCCCTCATAAACGGACATTCGACCTGGATAACCTGGATGATCTGTAGGGCTTGTGGCTGTTGGAATAATCTCACTGCATCCTGCTAGTAACTAGGCCTATGATAACCCTAGTTCGTTAAAGTATCAAGTCGTACTCTTTGCTTGGCCGTGATTGATTGGTTGGAATCTAGCTGTCACACTCACTTTTCAATTTCAAGGGTATTTTAGTAATTGTGATTTATTTCAATTTTGATTATTTTTATTTGAATTTTTATCTATTTATTAATTGGATTGCTTGCAGTGTGATTTGATTGGTTGCAGACTGAAGACTTGGTAGTTTGACCTTAGCCAACCATGACCTAGAACCTTAATACTATATTATAAATTAGATTTATTATCATTAGAATTAATTTAGATTTTTATTAGTAAATTTTTAGAGTGATTAATTGATTTTTAGCCATTTTGGCCTTTATGTGATTTCCTGAATATGTTGACTCTTGTTTGTGCTAGCAACGGGTTTAACCCTAGTGGACTTGTATAGGGGCCTAACAATGCATTAAAATTTTTATTTTCATTTTTAGAATTTAATTTGTGCATTAGATTATTTTTAAGGCTTTTATTTATTTATTTAGCCCTTTTGCATGTAGGCCTTTGAGCTTTTCGACTTGGGCCCATTTCTACTTGAGAAAGAGTTGGACCAAGTGAAATGCTAACCCCAGAGAACCCCCTTGGCCGCCCAACAGCAGTACCCCCTTCCATTGTTGCATTCATTCGTAGTTTGTAGCCTCCACAAGGAAACCCTAAGAGATCCAACTCTCCAAAACACTTTTTTCCTTCATCCAGAGTCCGTTTCTTCCTAAACAAACTCCGTTGCACTCGTCAAGGAGAGAAGGATCTTCTGGAACATTTTTGGAGTGGAGACGGAAGGTTTTGCTGGAGGAAAATCGGCCGACACGACAACCGAGGAGCCCCTATCATTGAGTTTTGACACTCAATAGGTAAAACCCTAATCTACCATTGCAAATCTAGTTTTTTCTTCATTTTTGCATCCATATAGGTGCCCTAGCCTTGCCCACAAAATTTGGTGGGATTTCGGCTCCGTTTGATGGAGGTATCGAGCCCGTGTCGGTCCCTTACGGCACGTGTTCGACAAAATACCGCTTAGGATTAAAAGTTGCTGTTTTTCGATTCTGACTTCATGGATGTTTAGATAATATCATTTCAATAAACTTTCGTTAAGACGGATTGGAAATCGATGACTTTGCAGCAACATTTCGGACACGGACACGCGTGCACGAGATCCCGTGCACGGTCCCGTGCACGTCCTGCAGTCTGTGCATCATAACTCGAAGCACAGAGCTCTGCCCTGCATGATATTTTACGAGCACGTAGGGGCAACCACTGCCCACATGTCTGTAAAATTTCATGACGTTTCGTCGAGCGAGCGCAGAGAAATCGTACGTGCACTGGTCAGCCACACTGTGCACTCGGGCTGATTTTTGTCGCGAAAACGGACTTCGTGCGCGCACACAACGCAGCGAAGACCCGTTCCAGGACCCGGGATATGTTGACCTAGACCTAGATGACCCGTAGGATGAACCCCAAGTCGCGGCGTGGCCCGACGAGGGAGCAGCGAGGCCGGCACCACGCGCACGAGGGCGCGCGGGCGCGTGCGCGCAGCAGGCCACGCGGGTGCGAGGGGCTGCATGCGCCGCTTTGGCGCATCGTGTTGCCATGTCATCATTTCCTAGACCTACCCCAGGAACACCCCCCTGATACGTGCACAAGCACGTGGCGTTTCGTTGCGTGTGCGGCGCTCAAACGAGCGAGAACGTACGCGTACCACGCGGTATCGGGAAATTCTGATACGCGTTCTGTGGACACGACACGGACACAATTTCAAACCCGAGTGTACCCGAGCATATCACGTAGGTTGAGGCCAACGTGTATGCCAAGTTTCGCGGGTTGATTTGGTGTATTTTGCGTTTTGAGTCATTTTGTCAAAATTGGGTTTTTCAGGTTCAAAGTCTTGAATATAAATGTGATTTTTCGATCCTTGACTTTTTAGTCCGTATTTTCTGAATTGTTAGTTCATATATGATAATTAGAACTTGTGGGAAGTGATCCGCGGGATCATCACCTAATTGTTTGCTTTTCCAAGCATAATTGGGTTTTCATTGAATTGGATAAAATTGAGATTTATATAATATTTCGATTTTTGAGTTAAATACGATATTTCGATTTCCAACTTCTTAGTTTACAAAATCTGAGTTTTCAGGACATATATGAGGTTTCGGATTTGTGGGAACCAACTTTTGGTTTTGTTTCATAATTTTCTATCAATTATGAGTATATATGCTTTTATATATATATATATATATATATATATATATATATATATATATATATATATATATATATATATATATATATATATATATATATATAACCCCGTTGAAACCCATTGCTAATACATACATGTTGAGAATGGGTCGAGATGATTTTAATTCCAGATTTGGATTCACTAAACCTATTTCAAAAACTATTGGTATTACTTTCCTTTTGAGCATTGTATATATATATATATATATATATATATATATATATATATATATATATATATATATATATATATATATATATTATATATATATATATATATTATATATATATATATATATATATATATATATATATATATATATATATATATATATATATATATATATATATTTTATATATATATAGTTTCTTAAAAAAAAATATATATATATATATAGTTTCTTGATTGTATATATATATGTATATAATAGTATATTAATTTGGGATATATCATGATTGTGTTTGCTGTTTTAATATACTATTATATACATATATATATACAATCAAGAATATATATATATATATATATATATATATATATATATATATATATATATATATATATATATATATAAAAAATATATATATATATATATATATATATATATATATATATAATATATATAGTTTCTTGATTGTATATATATATGTATATAATAGTATATTAATTTGGGATATATCATGATTGTGTTTGCTGTTTTAATTTCAGAATTTACCTCATTTCAGTAAGCACCAGTACACACACGCACACATCACTTATTGTTAGATTTGGGTTTTGTTGTATTGTATATACACATGTGTGTATATACCTATATGTATATATATTTTTAAGCTTGCTAATTCTTTTAGATTAGATTGTAGTTGTGTATATGACTATTGGAGCCCTAGGACATATTTGATTTTTCATTTCGAGCTTAGTTTAGTCGAATTGGCCGACAAGTTGACCAAATTGACAAAAGTCAACTTTGGGTCAAACTTGATCCAATTCAACTCAAACGAACTCCGAATGACCTGAAATTTTGTGTATGACCTAGAAATTAGTAGACGGACCAGTTGACCCAGGTTTGACCAAGTTTGACCAGCGTTGACCAGGTTTGACCAGAGTTGACCGAGGGTTGACTTTGTCCAAAATGGACCTAGAAGCATGTAGTCTTGCATTGTAGCTATTTCTCTTGATATTGTAGACTTGGTTGTAACATGTGTGTATTTTAAATAGGTTTACATTGCCCCAGTTTAGTTACACCTCATAATCAGTAGTTCGATTTGCCAGGCGAGTACATTCTCTGATCTTTTCATACTTCTTTGGATATGTTCTCTTGTTATAGACTAGTATACTTGATGCTGACACGATGTTCACACGGATTAGTACCCTATGGATCTTTTCATGCGATGTTATCCCCTCGAATACATCGAGTATATCATGTTCATGTACTTTATCATAGCCATCATGTACTCCATGTATTCATATTTATCTATGTGCACTCATATGTTATTCATCTACACTCATGACCATATGAGCTCCATGTATATAGTAGTTGTTATCCATGTGCAATAACATAACATGCATTGATCCTTGTGTATTAATTGGGGGCAGGGAGGGTGTAGTTGGTTATGTGATCATTATCCCCAGTAGTTGTTATCCATGTGCATTCCGTAGCCGTATCCATGTGCAATCCAAGTTGTTTACATAACCAATTCATGCTCTGAATCACGTAGAAGGTTATAATTCTCTATTTATCATATTATATCTCAGTTTATATTCTCTCTCTTGTTGATTTTCTTTACAGCGATTCATGTATAGTTTTCTATAGCTTGCTTTATATGTCCATTCCTGCTATGAACTGTTGTGAGAGATATATGCTCGTTCCGTCCTGACTGGGCATGTTAAAATTTTATAGGTATTGATGAGGAGTACTACCCTACTTATTATGGCATTGGCTTAGATGACACTGGCGACGTGGACCCTCAGGAGGATCCCACAGTCGCTGAGGACTTGCCTATAGTCTAGCTGAGATTTAGTACTTTATTTGTATTTCTATTTTAGACATTTTGAGTTGTACTTGAGTTTTATTCTGGTGGTTTACACCTAGACTTTTATCTGTGTCTCTCTTGAGATTCATTCTTCCATTCTATCTTAGTATTGTGATTGAGTTACTTATTATTTACTCTTCATTCGGAGGTTATTTTAGAATGTATTAGATATTGTGACTCAGGACAGCGTTCTACCGCCGACACTGCGGCGTAGGCTAGGCGTTCGTTACTTCTCGTGCCCTTGCACTGGGTGTGGATCGTGACACATTTTTAGTGGTGGCCCATGCAGGTCAGTCACAATCACAACTAGTATGATTCGTAGTGGTACTCGAACTAGAGTATCATTACAACCAGCAATAGGATATAGGATATAAGTTAAGGTACTCAATCACATTAGGAAAACTCTTATCAATTCTTGCTGTTAATTGTCTCCTTTTGAAAACAAATGTCCTCCTTGATAATTTTGCTTCTTTTCCAGTAATTGATTCCTTGTTGATTTGTCTTCAAGATAGCTAAGGAGACATGATTTCATCCCTCCGGTCCATGCAGGACCAGATTCGCATTAGTACGATGTCATGGTAGTACGACAATTTAATTGTATTACTACGAGCCTGCTATTGAGTATAGGAAGTAAGGTGTTAGATTGAGAGGATACTCAATCACTATTAGGATTCCTTGAGAGATTCCTGGGACGACCCTTGAGAATCTCATTTTGAGCTTCGATTTAGATTCCCTTTCCCTTATTTTAATCCACCTTCCTCCCTTGATTCTTGTATCTTGTTTGAACTCTTTTCACCAATACCCTTACTTTCTTGTGCTTAATAAAGGTTAGGAAGATGGCTACACTTCTATATATTCATTGGTCAAATACATGGCTAGAAGGATTACATTAAGGAATTGGAATACACGGAGACTTTGACTAAGTTATAAGGGCATTTTTCTAAATGGATGATTTAATGATTAGTAGTTTGTAAGTTGGGATATTACCAAAGAAATTTATCTTGAGATTCTAAGTAGTAATCACCAGAGGATTATAAAATTATATTTTGATACTGGAGGAAAATAGTTAGAATCTATATAAATCGATTTCAGGAATCGATGTGATTCATAAATTATTGGAGTATGATTATACATCCTTGAACGTATATAGATTGGTTTGATAATGATCAAAATGGGGGGGGGGTGGCAGTATGAACTATTAAATTGAGTCGTACAAGTTGCGATGCATATGATTATTGAATTTTAAATTTAAGTGGAAGCAATGATATTAAAAATTTTGGTTTAGAAGATCGAAAAGATATGAAAACGATTATTTTGGAAGAAAAAAAATCTCAAATTTGGAATCGTGTCAATCGATTGAAGATTTAAAAATCTATTTTGATTTTGGTTTACGAAGTAGTGAATATGTTTCAATGACTTATAGAGAGAAATTATGGTTGATAAGTGCGTTAAAATACTGAGCTGTAAATGCTAGATTGTCGTGATAAGCTAAGTGTCTATTTTGAGGATTATTTGAGACAAATTGGGAGTTTTTAAAGTTATGAAGTGATATAGAATTATATGGATTCATGATTCATTAACTCTGGAGTTTAAAGTTGGATTGAAATGTTAAATTTTGGAAAGGTTAGTAGTAATGTGATAAAAGTTACTATAAGATTTATGAAAAGGATTTAAATGTTATTCGTGATTAGATTAGATGGCTTAGAGTGAATACAAATTGAGGTAGTTATTTTGAATTTTTTTTAAAAGAATGTAAAGGTAGGCCACCAAGGTAACCTTAATGAGATAGAAGTGTTCCACACTAATTGCCATATCACTCATGACTATGATAGTAGTATATACTCCAGTGTTGTTAGTTGTCTGCCAAACTATGGGACTGTATCTCAATCTTGACTTACTCAACCTTCTCTCATATCTAGATCTTTTATTGTGACTTTCTAACCGTTTGTATTTGATCGTTCCTTAACAGTATTTGCCTTTAGAACTGTGTCCCTAAATTATTTCACTGGATTCTTAATTAAATTTATTTCATGCTTCAACTTGATTTCCTTTGGTCTTGTATTAGTTTTCACCTCTTGAACCCTTACCATGATACTAAATTACTTTCTGACTTAAATTTGAAATTCAACCATGACTCAATTCTTTCGACCCGACATGGGATGGTGTTCTTCTTGTTCCTTAAATGCTTAATCTTGTACCTTATCTTGATTGCTTGACCAGCTTAGTTAATGATCTTGGACTATTTTTCTTCTTCATCATTACCTCCCTTACTTATATTTTGACTACCTTATGCTGCTAATTTAGCCTTAGTTTTGCAAGCTTAGCTCTTTTTCGAGCTTGATCATGACATATTTTATTGGGTCGACCCACTAACATATTGTCTAATCAGAACCGGTGTATGATGGTCTGATCAACCTAGTGCACTTTGGTTCGCTTTCATATATTACTCTACATGGATGAGACTCTAGGGCATATGTCTCATCCACGACAAATTTGGCAATTCTTCTTGAATTATTTTCGTCATCTATGAACCACGTATTGTACTCAATAGCATCGTCTTTGAACTCTTATTGCTTTTGTCTTCCACATATTTCAGAAAGACAAGGCACTGTACTTAATAGGTCAACCCAGGGTATCACGTTTAGCTTCCTTATCAAAAGGAGAAAATTGACTTATTTCTATATCCTCGCAGTATTCTTTAGGATTTTAATAGTGTTGAATTCTAAACCCTTGATCGCGACCAGTCGACTTGGTCATTCCCTTATCATCCAATGTTTGGAACCTTATTCAAATGAATTAATTCAATTGTGACATGGATTTCAAGTCTTGGATACTCATGCTCAGACTTTAATGACCTCGTTCTCCATCTTGCCCAAACCTCGATTCATCCTGGATTTGATCAACTTAGATCATATCGAGCCTAAAATTTCTTATAGATATATATATATTGTGCTTGGATTTCAGTGTTATTGACAGTCTTGCTTTGAACTTTTGATTTTGATCATCTTTAGAATATTAACGCTTTATGGTTAATTTCAGTTGTTTTTTTTATCACCAGTATTTGTATAGGATGATAGACTGCCTTACAGCCTGATGATTTTTTTCTTTATCTTTCCAGAATGGCACCCATGACCAGAGTTTGTCCCCAGTGTACAGCTGCAATTCCGGAAGAGACCGAGATTATACTTTCCCCTTCTATTGCTCAGGAGGTGTTAGTAGCCTCACCGGAGAATTTTCTTCCATCTCCTATCCTTCAGGAGAGGACTGCAGTTCAGCCGGAGACTGAGGGCCTTCCTTTGTCTCCTAGAGTGGTACCCCATGCCATTCCTGATAGCGCTCATATTACAGACTTCTTCAGGATGTGCAGGAGGTGCAGAGACTTCAGGCTAGGCTTATGAGAGAGCAGAGTCTCAATTTTCAACAGTTGTCGGATTACATGCATTCGAGGGAAGAGCCTAGTCCCAAGAGAGCGAGGAGCAGTTTATACCCAGAGCCTCAGGAGTACCCAGGCTTTCAACCTAGACCAGCCTATCCAGTTCAGATTCCTGTCCAGTAGAGGCCAGTTAAGTGGGTGTCTACCTGTACTTTCTTTAAGAAGCTTGGGCACGTATAGAAGGACTGTAGGAAGAGACTAGAATTGTGCCTATTTTATGGGTTAGCTGCACACAAGATACGAGACTGTCCTACTACACCAGCCCCTAGTCGAGGCCTACCTCCAGGAGAGAGTTCCAGATACCAGACCTAGTAGAGGTGAGTTCTTGACCCATACATTATCCTATCTGGATGATTACTGTACCCTACCATAAAGTTTGTATGCTTGGTACCTTATGACTACTTTTGATCTAGTATGACTTTAGTGGCTAGACGAGACTCCAGACTGATTACCTGCCATAACCCTGTATGATTTCTTTTCAACTGCATGATTTAGATAAGTTTTCTTAAGACCATGATTGTTGGAGATTTGACATAGAAAGAGTAGGATCATCTTAATTTCGAGGACAAAATTATTTTAAGGAGGATAGATTTGTCACACTCACTTTTCAATTTCAAGGGTATTTTAGTAATTATGATTTATTTCAATTTTGATGATTTTTATTTGAATTTTTATCTATTTATTAATTGGATTGCTTGTAGTGTGATTTGATTGGTTGTAGACTGGAGACTTGGTAGTTTGACCTTAGCTAACCATGAACTAGAACCTTAATGCTATATTAGAAATTAGATTTATTATCATTAGAATTAATTTAGATTTTTATTAGTAAATTTTTAGAGTGATTAATTGATTTTTAGCCATTTTGGCCTTTATGTGATTTCCTGAATATATTGACTCTTGTTTGTGCTAGCAACTGGTTTAACCCTAGTGGACTTGTATAGGGGCCTAACAATGCATTAAAATTTTTATTTTTATTTTTAGAATTTAATTTGTGCATTAGATTATTTTTAAGGCTTTTATTTATTTATTTAGCCCTTTTGCATGTAGGCCTTTGAGCTTTTCGACTTGGGCCCATTTCTACTTGAGAAAGAGTTTGCCAAAGTGAAACCCTAACCCTAGAGAACCCCCTTGGCCGCCAAACAGCAGTACCTCCTCCCATCGTTGCATTCATTCGTAGTTTGTAGCATCCACAAAGAAACCCTAAGAGATCCAACTCTCCAAAACACTTTTTTCCTTCATCCAGAGTCCGTTTCTTCCCAAACGAACTCCATTGCGCTCGTCGAGGAGAGAAGGATCTGCTGGACCATTTTTGGAGTGGAGACAGAAGGTTTTACTGGAGGGAAATCGGCCGACACGACAACCGAGGAGCCCCGATCATTGAGTTTTGACACTCTATAGGTAAAACCCTAATCTACCATTGAAAATCTGGTTTTTTCTTCATTTTTGCATCCATATAGGTGCCCTAGCCTTGCCCACAACATTTGGTAGGATTTTGACTCCGTTTGATGGAGGTATCGAGCCCGTGTCGGTCCCTTACGGCACGTGTTTGACGAAATACCGCTTAGGATTAAAAGTTGTTATTTTTCGATTTTGACTTCATGGATGTTTAGATAATATCATTTCAATAAACTTTTGTGAAGACGTATTGGAAATCGATGACTTTTCAGCGACGTTTCGGACACGGACACGCGTGCACGAGATCCCGTGCACGGTTCCGTGCACGTCCTGTAGTCTGTGCATCATAACTCAACGCATAGAGCTCCACCTTGCGTGAAATTTTACAAGCACGTAGGGGCAACCACTGCCCACTTGTCCATAAAATTTCACGATGTTTCGTCGAGCGTGCGCGAAGAAATCGCGCGTGCACTGGTCAGCCACACTGTGCACTCGGGCTAATTTTTGTCGCAAAAACGGACTTCGTGCGCACACACGATGCAGCGAAGACCCATTCTAGGACCCGGGACATATTTACCTAGACCTAGACGACCCGTAGGATGAACTCCGAGTCGCGGCATTGCCCGACGAGGGAGCAGCGAGGCCAGCAACACGCACACGAGGGAGCGCGGGCGCGCGCACGCGCAGCAGGCCGCGCGGGTGTGGGGGCTGCGTGCGCCACTTTGGCGCATCGTGTCGTCGTGTCATCATGTCCTAGACCTATTCCAGGACCCCCCCCCCAGCTACGTGCACAAGCACGTGGCGTTTCGTTGCGTGTGCGGCGCTCAAACGAGCGAAAACGCACGCGTACCATACGGTATCGGGAAATTCCGATACGCGTTCTGTAGACACAACACAGACACGATTTCGAATCCGAGTGTACCCGAGCGTATCACGTAGGTTGAGGCCAACGTGTATGCCAAGTTTCGTGGGTTAATTTGGTGTATTTTGCGTTTTGCGTCGTTTTGTCAAAATTGGATTTTTCGGGTTCAAAATTTTGAATATAAATATGATTTTTCGATCCCTGACTTTTTAGTCCGTATTTTCTGAATTGTTAGTTCATATATGATAATTAGAACTTGTGGAAAGTGATCCGCGGGATCATCACCTAATTTTTAGCTTTTTCCAAGCATAATCGGGTTTTCATTGAATTGGATAAAATTGAGATTTATATGATATTTCGATTTTTCAGTTAAATGCGATATTTCGATTTCCAACTTCTTAGTTTACAAAATCTGAGTTTTCAGGACATATATGAGGTTTCAGATTTGTGGGAACCAACTTTTGATTTTGTTTCATAATTTTCCATCAATTATGAGTATATATGCTTTTCTATATATAGCTATGTATACATATAGATATATATATATATATATATATATATATATATATATATATATATATATATATATATATATAACACCGTTGAAACCTATTGCTAATACATACATGTTGAGAGTGGGTCGAGATGATTTTAATTCCAGATTTGGATTCAATAAACCTATTTCAAAAACTATTGGTATTACTTTCCTTTTGAGCATTATATATATAATATATATATATATATATATATATATATATATATATATATATATAAAATATATATAAAATATATATATATAATATATATATATATATATATATATATATATATATATATATATATATATATAAAATATATATATATATAGATAGTTTCTTGATTGTATATATATGTATATAATAGTATATTAATTTGGGATATATCATGATTGTGTTTGCTGTTTTAATCTCAGAATTTACCTCATTTCAGTAAGCACCAGTACATACACACGCACACATCACTTATTGTTAGATTTGGGTTTTGTTGTATTGTATATACACATGTGTGTATATACCTATATGTATAAAAATATTTAAGCTTGCTAATTTTCTTAGATTAGATTGTAGTTGTGTATATGACTATAGGAGCCCTAGGACAGATTTGATTTGTCATTTCGAGCTTAGTTTAGTCAAATTGGACAACAAGTTGACCAAATTGACAAAAGTCAACTTTGGGTCAAACTTGATCCAATTCAACTCAAACGAACTCCGAATGACCTGAAATTTTGTGTATGACCTAGAAATTAGTAGACGGACCAGTTGACCCAGGTTTGACCAGGTTTGACCAGCGTTGACCAAGTTTGATCCGAGTTGACCGAGGGTTGACTTTGACCAAAATGGACCTAGAAGCATGTAGTCTTGCATTGTAGCTATTTCTCTTGATATTGTAGACTTGGTTGTGACATGTGTGTATTTTAAATAGGTTTACATTGCCCTAGTTTTGTTACACCTCATAATCAGTAGTTCGATTTGTCAGGCGAGTACATTCTCTGATCTTTTCATACTTCTTTGGATATATTCTCTTATTATAGACTAGTATACTTGATGCTGACACGATGTTCACACGGATTAGTACCCTATGGATCTTTTCATGCGATGTTATTCCCTCGGATACATCGAGTATGTCATGTTCATGTACTTTATCATGGCCATCATGTACTCCATGTATTCATATTTATCTATGTGCACTCATATGTTATTCATGTACACTAATGACCATATGAGCTCCATGTATACAGTAGTTGTTATCCATGTGCAATAACATAACATGCATTGATCCTTGTGTATTGATTGGGGTAAGGGAGAGTGTAGTTGGTTATGTGATCATTATCCCCAGTAGTTGTTATCCTTGTGCACTCCTTAGCTGTATTCATGTGCAACCCAAGCTATTTACATAACCAATTCATGCTCTGAATCACGTAGAAGGTTATAATTCTCTATTTATCATATTATATCTCAGTTTATATTCTCTCTTGTTGATTTTCTTTACAGCGATTCATGTATAATTTTCTATAGCTTGCTTTATATATCCATTCCTACTATGAACTGTTGTGAGAGATATATGCTCGTTCCGTCCTGACTGGGCATGTTGAAAATTTTACAGGTATTGATGAGGAGTACTGCCCTACTTATTATGTCTTTGGCTTAGATGACACTAGCGACGTGGACCCTCAGGAGGATCCCACAGTCGCTGAGGACTTGCCTATAGTCTAGCTGAGATTTAGTACTTTATTTGTATTTCTATTTGAGACATTATGAGTTGTACTTGAGTTTTATTCTGGTGGTTTACACCTACACTTTTATCTGTGACTCTCTTGAGATTCATTCTTCTATTCCATCTTAGTATTATGATTGAGTTACTTATTATTTACTCTCCATTCGGAGGTTATTTTAGACTGTATTAGATACTGTGACTCAGGACAGCGTTCTACCGTCGACACTGCGGCGTAGGCTGGGCGTTCGTTACGTCTCGTGCCCTTGCACTGGGTACGGGTCGTGACACTAGTCCAGCTTAGTCTTGTCCTGATCTTGTATAAGATTGTGACATGACATGATTAATTATGCTTGTCTTAACAATAACGATCAGGGGTCCAGTTCTGTTCAGGCGAAGGGTTACAACCCCGGTCCCTGTTTGGTTTAAGGGTTGTAACCTGGCTCCCGGAGCAGTTCTGTGTCCTCTTTTCGTTTATTGTCTTATTGCTCCCCATGTCATGCTTGTCATATTTTATCTTAATTTAGTAAGCATGATTATTTATCCTGGCCTTAACAATAATGATCAGGGGGTCCAGTTCTGTTCAGGTGAAGGGTTACAACTCCGGTCCTTATTTGGTTTAAGGGTTGTAATCTGGCTCCCGGAGCAGTTCTGTGTCCTCTCTTCGTTATTGTCTTATTTTACCCTATGGCGAGCTCATCTTGTCACCTTACCAATAGTATCTGAGACGGGTTTCTATTCAGGTGAAGGGTTCCAACTCCGGTCCTTGTTTGATTTAAGGGTTGTGACCTGGCTACTTGAATGGTTTTCTCGTACTCAATTTACTGTTGTTATCTTTTTTATTATCAGTTTCGTTTATAATCATCTATAATATTCTATTGTATTCTATTGTGATATGTTGGTTTTAGTTTCTAAGTGAAGCCTCCTTTGTGGCACTTGTTCTTTCTGGGGTCTGACCCAGCTGATTTTGTATGGCCAGATATTGGAGCAGCACCAGAGGATCTACCTACCTTCCAGCCAGATGGTGACCACCAAGCGTAACCCTAGCAACGAGTGGATTTCTTTTGTCCTTCAACTTTATTGTAAAATTATTCCTTTGAGGCGTTTAGCTGGCGAGCACGTGTTAGCTCGTATTGTACCTTTATTTACTGTCTGCCTACGGGCTATAACATGATTGACAATTCCTAGGGTTGATCATGTATGACTGAAACTCTTGCTAGTCTTGACATTTTGTACGACTAGCTTCATGATCATACGAATATGTAATGTATGGGACGCCTTACTATTGTATATTTGGTATTCTGACATCTTGTGACTATCATTGCTTGCTTAAGATTGAGACAATAGGCATGTTCATGACCATAGGTGACTGATGGATTGTAGTTAAACCCTCATATATCTATACAGCCGTGACTGTATAGTGAGGTAGATTCCACTTTATTATACGTAGCTGGCTATGTATGCCCCCGCTCTCCAGTATTCTGGTTCTGGGGCGTTACAACTTCAGGCCATGTCACAGTGGCGTAGCACCGCATATAGGTTTGTCGGCTATGCATGCATAAGTGCTGAGCTGCTCTATAAATAGAGCTCTCACTCCTCTCAATTGAGAAGGTTAAAAAGAGAGAAAATTCACTCTACAGAGGAATTATAGGGCAGCTGCAGGCCTATGCGCCTACCACAGGAGGCCTATGCGCGTCAGTGAGCTTAGGCTCATATGAGTTCCAAGCCTTCCCAAAAGTGATCCAGAGCGTTCCAGAAGTTCTTGTTTGAACTTGCTAGTTCCTGGGAACAGATTGTCTATAGAAAGAATATTGCTTTGAGCAACGGTGACCTGTTCACCCCAGTACGGAGATGGTTATGCTTTTCTCTTGTTGTGTTCGTTCTTTCTCATTGTAACATATGCGAACGTAAAGAGAATAACGATTTTGGTCATTTCTTCTTTATCCTTTCTAACTGTGAACGTTCTATCTCATTTGCAACTACGTTTGCAAGGAAGAACGGGTTTTATTCTTTGTCAGCTTGTTTTATGGGTTTTTTCATGGTCTGCTGGATTTAAGAAGTTCGGGGAGCAAGTCTCTTGTATAAAACCTCGAACCTCTTCTTCAGGATTAAGCAGAGGGCAGACTGAAAAGTCTTGCATGAACCTCTGTTACTCCTAGCCCTTGTTCTCATCTTGGTACGTCTCGAAACTAACAACCTTCGCATCACCAAAATATGTCGCTATCACTAATTACTTTTGTAGTGGTGGTTGACATTACTAACTAAAGGTTTAACTGGTTTTAGGTCTAGTATTATATGTGGCTCAGCTTGACGGATATCTATAGTTCACCCGAGCGACAGTATAGAGAAGATTATCTAAAGATTACATTTATCAACGAGAGAGATTCTTTCTATCTTTCTTTCTTAGATTCAACCTAAATTAGATTATGATTTACTACTTTAAATATAGGGATAGATTTTATTATGATTTGGTTTCCTAAGTTGACTTTGCTTGTTTCTCAAGTCAGTTCTTGTAAATAAAACCTCTATAGTAAAATATAGCAATAATAAGAAGAAGAAAAATTTCTTCATAGCTATGAATCTCTTAAAAAAAAAAAAAAAAACTTATAAAAGAGTACAGGAGTTCAAATTAGATATTCATGAGTAATAATTAATTTCAGTATAAAATATTTAGACGTGACGGCCATTGGTTGGCACCGGAATCTGTCGATATCCAATGTCACATGGAAAGCCCTAGAGAATAGGACATCAAAAGGAACCTCTCCGCACCAAGAAGGGATAATTTAGCAAATGCCCCCATTCTAAATGTTAAAATTAGCATATACCCCCACTATTTTATTTATCTAACAAATACCCCCATTTTTGATATAAAATAATAAAAATTTAAGATATACCCCCACTCTTTTACATAGGAGTGGGGGTATTTGCTAAATAAAATAAATAGTGGGGGTATATGCTAGTTTTAACATTTGGAATGGGGATATTTGCTAAATTATCCCCACCAAGAATCCTTGCAATACCAAAGATATTGTTTTCTTATGGAAAATGATGGGGCGACAGACAAAAACACTGATTTGGCCCACCAGCAACGCATGCATATCAAGCATTTTCGTCTAGTCTGCTTCTCCTATATAAATGAAGTCAGTTCACCAAATTGATGGAACACTACACTGGATGGCCATTACGGACCACTCCTTTCAGAATTCATGTTTGAACATGAGATAAATCAAACAAATTGTGTTACCATCATGTGTTAATAGTAGAATAGACACGTACATATGGGAAACAAGGATGCTTGACTGATGTGGAGCACCAAGCATTAATATTCTTACACATATATATGCATACAAAACATCGACAGAGATGGCTTTTAGAAGTGCTTGAACTCGAGAGCATCATAATTAACGTTACAACTACTTATTTACTGATTGAAATGATTGAGTACATGCTTAGAACTCAGCACATCTGTTCAGCGTAGATTGGAGTAGTGTAACACACTGACACTGAAAGTTTCTAATATAGTTCATCAGTCGAACTTGAGTGACCCTTGTAGTTACCGAAAAGAGACATAAAATTTTGGCTGGATGGCAGAAGATCGGTGGATCAAGCCACCTTGTTAGATTGTTAGATTATATTTGTAATGTAAATATGGCCCATAACCCATAAGCCCAAATGTAGACACTATATATATTGTAACAAATCCTAGCAATGAAAACAAGACATTATTATTTCCTACATGGTATCAGAGCCTCCCGAAAAATCCTAGCCGCCAGACTCTACATCTTCCTTCCCCTCCCGGCTCCGACTGAGCCATCCGTCCGGCTCCGACTGAGCTATCCGCCCGATCCAATACCGCTATTTGCACCACCACCACCATTAACAACCGTCTTCTCTTCTTCCTTTTTTTTCCTTTCCAAAGAAACATCCCCTGCCAATCTCTGACATCTACATATTCTTAGACTTGAGTGATGATAGAGGGAGGAAAAATGGCTTAGAGAGAATTCCACTCTTATGTAAAGCCATAGTCTTCCTCACAAACTTTCTTGCAGGTTTGTACGTTTGTACGTACGTACTTGTCTTCTGTAGCTTTCTTTGTAAAGCCATAGTCTGCCCCGACGCACCCCTCCCGGCTCGACCAGCCACTCGAGTCCGGCGCCCGATCTGACGCCCCTCCTCCCGGCTCGACCAGCCACTCCGACATCCGCACCGATTCGCCGGATTCGCCGATTCAGCGGCCGATTCGCCACCGACCCCGTCCATCAGCGGCAGATTCGTCGGAGTTGTACAAAATTTTGTACACCCGACATCCGCTCTCCCCTACGCGCCAGATCCGGCGCCCCTGATCGCGGCCGATTCGTCGGAGTTGTACAAAATTTTTGTACACCCGACATCCACGATGGCAGATGATGCTGCGTCCAGCTACTCCGTCGCGACTGGCGGTGGCGGTGCACACAACCCAAATTATCCTAATCCGAAGGATCCATATTTACTGAGTTCTGCTGATCAACCAGGAAATATCATTAATCCTATTATTTTTCGTGGACCGAACTATGCTGAGTGGTCTCGGTCGATACATCTCTCCCTGATCTCTAGGCGAAAGATCACTTTTCTGGAAGGTATTGAAGTCAAACCTCTTAATGATGCTAGTAAATTGCTTGATTGGAGATGCGTGCAAGCGTTATTGGTTCAATGGGTTCTTAATACCATGGATCCGTCTCTGAAGAAATCTTTGCCGTACATTGAGGAGTTTTATCCATTGTAGAACTTGTTGGAGAAAAGATTTGTTGTTAGCTATGGCACTTGGAAGCAACAAATTAAGGTGGCTTTGGTTGAGTGCAAACAAACGGCTTCGATGTCTGTGGAAATCTACTTTGAAAATTTGCAGTGTTTGTGGGATGAACAAGCTGCTTATTTGTCACCCCCAGTTTTCAGAAACATGGGTATTTTTGTCATTTTATATTTTTAAATATTTTTAAATTTTATTTTATTATTTATGATATTATTTTGGGGTTGAAATTTATTTTATTATTTATGATATTATTTTGGGGTTATTTGAGTCGGGTTCAAATTTCAACTCAATCCGACTTGAAACGGGGACCCCGGGGGTAGTTTGACTACAGTGGGTGTCACGCCCCGCTCCCGCAGGAGCGATCGTCCTCACTAAGGCGTGATGCCGCACGGGCCTAGGTTGCGCCCCTGCAAGGCCAAGTCCAGAAACGGCCGATTTGAGCTAGGCCACAGAGTCGCACAGAGTGTCCCCATTTGCAGCGGAAAGTAAACGAACACAAAATTGAAGTGAATTCAAACTCTTTATTGATTTTTAAGAAGTTTACAAGCGGCGCTAGGCCGATATTACAAATCGCTCAAGCTCTCTCTCTGAAACATAAAAGACGTGCCAAGTGGCTTACAAGATGGAATGATTCAAGGCGATGTTCCGATACATTATGTCCTGTATAGGGTGCCTCAGCTTCTGCAACGTTCCAAGGCACCAGTCCGCGCCTTAGCTCGTTCGATGGAAGCTCCGCACCCGCCGAAGTCTCCTGCATCCTGCAAGCAGACTGTGGGATTATCAGTACATTGTTATACACTGGTGGGGAGGCTAGCTCGCCCATAATGCTATCATTACCAAACACGTTTATTTTCCATAAAGAAATTCTCTTTATTTGTTGTGTTTCTGGGAAAATTACAACTGTAGGAATCCGATCTAGAAGACGATCGTTTTATCCCTTAGACTATGCGAAGAAGAAAAGCTCTCAAAATTTTGACAGTAGATATCAATGTATCTGTACAATGAATGAGAAAAAGAACTCTATTTATAGAGTCAAAAATAATAACTGAAAAGATAACTACTTCACCACTGGTGCACTTGAAAAGTCACACAGACTCTAAATACACGCAGGGTTAGTGAGTAGTTACTGGACGTGGTCCATAACTGTTGGACACATGGCATCAGTGCATGGGTCGTGTGTAAGTTACTGGGCACGCGAGAGAGAGATCGGTGGCATGGCTGCCACGTACTCCAGTTGAAATGAAATCCACGCTGACTTGCTGAAGGCAAAAATCCACGCAGATTCGTTGACGCAGACTCGTTGAAGGCGAAATCCACGCAAGCTTTGAAGAAGAATACTTCAGAATTTACGCAGGCTTTGAGAAGAATAACTCAAAAGTCACGCAATGTTTTGAGGAAGGAGAAGATTCAGAATCCACGCAAACCGCCAGCTGTCTTGATTTGGCACGCCTCGTCTGACACAAAATCTCTGATATTGATTATATTGTCAGCCGCATTAAATGAAGATAAGACCCAAAGTCACGCCATCTTGGTGAAGAGTGAGTCTTGCTGCAAAAGACGGCTGTGATCTCTCGAGTTCTGTGCATACGTGGCATACGAGAAGACGTTTCTCGACTGTTGTGCTGTCAGTCATTATGATTCTGACGTATGGCTGAGCTGTCTCTGCGTGACTTCTAAAGGAAATGGCTAGGCAGAACTTAGCGTATCTTTTGTGCTGCTTCTTGGATCACTCTACGTGACTTGTTCTGATCAACTCAGCGTGACTTCATTTTTGAGGCCTACAAAACCCCCTTCAAAGTTTTTGAAAAATGATAAAATATTTTCGAAATACTTTGAAATAGAGATGATGAAATGAGTTAAAGTCACGCTGAGATGACTCAAAAAACTTTTTCGGAAGTCGAAAAGACTTCGAAGTTCTTTGAAAATATCAAATGAACTTATTAAATGTCATAATGACTCTTCGTTCTCCGATACTGATTGCGTCCAATTTATGGTGGAATATGAACTGTCGACGAGATCTGTTATATAAACAGGAAGAGATTCTCAGTTTTGACATTCATCTCTCGAAAATATGACCCCAAAGGAAGCAGCCGAAGAGGAAGCACGCAAGTTGGGCTTTTGTTCCCATGGTGACCCCACTTTTGGGGGCAAAGAACCCGAACCTGTCGTCATCGAGCTCAAGGACGACTCCACGCAGTTAGCCAAGAATCTCTTGAGCTACTTTGGATTGGATGGCTCGTCTTCTTCTGATGAGCGGAGCCTTATGGAGAAGCGTGAAATGCTCGAGACTCTGTTGCATCGCCTGGGAGTTAAGAGCGTAGAGGAGTTAGGCATCAAACTTAGCCGTTCTGGAAAATAGAGCGTAACTTTCTACGCTTTTGTTGCACTTTTCTGTTTTGTCTTTTTGTAAGGCCATCAGTGCCTGTTTAAAGAATGAAGTACAACTTTTGTGTTTGATCTGCGTGCCTTTTAATGAAGAATATTAATTAGCACACTTTGACTGTTTTCAATGTTGCACTGTCTCCCGAAGTACACGTGACACTCATTCCACAATTTACGAGCGCTATTTATGCGGATCTTTTCCAAGAATAGACCTGCACTTGACCCTTTAAATAGATGGATGAACTCCACGCAAACTCATCTTCCCATTCTTCTTCCTCTCTTCTGAGAATGAATTTTCCGTGAGAAAAAAATAGGAAAGCCATGTTGTCTGATGTTCGACTTCTGCGCACTGTATCAAACCTGAGTCTGTCAATCCTTAGCAGCAAACTCAGTGGTAAGTTCAATATACACGCATCGAATTTTTTTGTTTACTAAAAACAAATTCATCTTCCTGAAATGAACAGAATGCATCTGTCTTTGCTTGGCCAATTTCTGTTGGCTGATTTTTCTTTACTGTTTTTTGCAGAATTTTGGCTGAAAACCTTCTTCAGAACTGGCATTGGTGATGTGGATGCTGTGGAGAATATCCTACTGACACCAACATCAGGGAGCTCATACGCTTTTGACGTGTACATCAGACAACTCAGAACTCTTCGTGGGATAGAAGGGTCTTCCTTAGATGGTAGGAAGAGCCTTTATACACGAGAGTTGGATGGTGGAGTTAACTCTACTACCGAGAAATCGGGTAGTAGAGTTCCTCTGACGGCAGAACTAGGAATCGTATCCCATGGTTGGATACATTCCTACTTGCTTGAGGTGCCGCCGTTCCTCCACGAGCTGTATTGGCAGCAACACGCCGTCGGGCTGCCATACTCTGTGGTTCTCCTCTCGTCTGAGAGAGAAGACCAAAGTTTGATTCCTGCTGATCTGGTCGTGACTGAGACCCAGACAGTCAGGAATTGCCACCAACAACGAATCTGACGGAGAAGGTCCGACGGAGAAGATCCAAAGAAGAAGATAGATCTCTATTAGGTTATCGTTGTGGTGTAGAATGAAAATCCAAGATTTGTAATAGATTTCCATTATGATTTGTAAGAAAGTCTAAGAAAATGTAATAGACTTTTTGTGGTGAAATGGGAATGGAAATGACAATTCTTCTATGCTCAATGATTTGTATTTATGGATGAATTGTGGACATGATAGATAATAAAATCATCTTTTCTGTTTTAGAGTATATGATATTATCAGAGGTATTATGGACATGATAATATATAGGAACTCGAAAGAAAATAGATTGATTTCTATACAGAGGTCAAAACATGACAAATGAGTAAGTAGATTCGGAATTGATTCAGAGGTTATGAAAACGTGATCAATAACGAATCCCCACTTAATGAACTGATAGAAGATTATGAACGGACGAACCGTTAGGAAATGAAGAACAGATGAACTGTCAAGTGAATGTAATAAATGAACGGACGAACCGTCAAGTATTAATGAACATATGAAACGTCGGATGAATATGAGAAATGAATGGATGAACTGAATATCGGGAAAGAATACGTCCCTTCGATCCTTGTAACCATATGCCTATAAATAGAGCATATATTTGAATAGAAAGATCGCATTTTGTCCACAATGTCTTCTGAAGAAAATATAAAGAAGGCTGAAGTTACCCCCGAAGCTACTGAAGGTGTTAAAGAACATCCACCTCCGCAGAAGAAGGAAATGGACGAAAGCTCGTCTACTCCCAAGCCGCCGAAAGATATCCTGGACTTCCTGGTCGAACCAGGAGAAACCGAAGAAGAAGAAGCAATGAGGCTGGCTGCCTGTCAATTCTTGGTACGATCAGGAAAAGATGTACTCAATTCTTTTGCTGATTATGTATGTGGTCCTCGTCCCAAATATGAAAGGGATTACAGTGATCTTCCATGATGATGTACTCTTTTTCTTGAAGAATTTGTCTCAAATAAACTCCGTTTAAGGAAACTTTGTTTACGATATATCCTTCCCACTTTATATTTTTGCCTTTATTCATTGATCTTTTGACTCAGAAACCAGAAAGACTAAATATCATTTTCATAAATATGATATTTGAGATAAAAAATTCAGAGGTAATATGGACATGATTTTCTGGATATCAAATTTGTTGAGAAAACGATACAAAGTAGAATACCTATCTCCACTGGGGACAATAGATATCAGAATGATTCTTCGGAAAGAACAATGAAACAGCTGGAGAATGATGGGAGGACAATCTTGATAGAAATATTAAACGTAGTACTTCTTCAAGAATTTGTCGTTGATGGGCATCATAGTGGCTTTACCATCTAGAGTAGTGAGTTGATAAGCCCCATTAGAAAAGATCTTATTGACAATGAATGGACCTTCCCATTTTGCATCAAACTTGCCCTTACTCATGTGTGTCATAGTCATCGGGCGTCTGACAGTAAGCACAAGTTCTCCTTTCTGAAATGTTCGAATTCTGACTTTCTTGTTAAAAGCCCTTGAAATTCTAGCTTGATAGAATTCAATATTCTGTTGAGCTGATAACCGCTTTTCATCCAGAGCCTCCAATTCTTGAAGTCGAAGACGATCATTATTTTCTGAGGTAAGTTCATTAGCGATTGCTATCCTTAAAGAAGGAATTTGAATCTCTAATGGGAGAACAGCCTCAGATCCGTACACCAGAGAAAAAGGTGTACACTTAGTAGCATTACGGACTGTAGTGCGATAAGCCCACAAGCATTCCCCGAGCTTGTCAATCCAATTACGTTTGTTAGTGGAGACAAACTTCTTTAGGAGTTTGATGATAGTTTTGTTGAAAGCTTCTGCCAATCCGTTAGCTGCTGGATTATATGCGGTAGAAGCCACATTATTGATCCGGTGATCGTCACAGAATCGAGTAAATTTCTGGCTGACGAACTGTGGTCCGTTATCATGAACAATGCGTCGAGGAACACCAAATCTGTAGATGGCGTGGTGCTTAATAAAACTGATGACATTAGACGTCTTAACTTCAGATAAAGGAATGGCTTCGGCCCATTTGGAGAAGTAATCGGTTATTGCGAGAATGAACCGATGACCTTTAGATGACGGTGGATTGATCGGCCGGCCGACAATGTCCATGCCCCAAGCTTCGAAGGGCCATGATGCTGCAGTCGGATGTAGAAATTCCGAAGGTTGATGTATAAAATCCGTATAGAATTGGCAAGCTTTGCATTTCCTTGCATATTCAATGGCATCTGATACCATAGTTGGCCAATAATAACCCATCCGTCGAATACGGTCTTGAAGTTTTGGCCCAGGTTGATGCGCTCCACAAATTCCATCATGTGCTTCACGAATAACTTGTTGGGCTTCATCACCGGCAATGCACCGAAGGAGTAAACCATCATAAGCTCGACGATATAAGGTCTTTGTTGTATGATTGAAATAGAATCTGAGTGATCGTCGTCTGATAGATGCTGTCTCACTCGGATCATCCGGAAGAATATCATATAATACGAGATCTAAGAAAGGAAGTCTCCAATCTTTATCCGTATTATGATTCTCAGTCGAGTTACTGAAGATGAATTCCATGCTGGAATCAGATGAAGATGACATCGATTTACGACTGAATCCAAATCCTCTTGTTGTGTTGACGTCATGAGATGTTGATTCTTCAATGTCAACTGGAAGTCCTAGAGTCAGGTTATTTTCAAGATGAAATAACTCTCGATTACGAACAACAATCATTTGTTGCCGTCTAATTGGGATAGCCAGCACCACTGCAAGATTAGCAAGGGCATCAGCTTCTGTGTTACATGCTCGCCTAACATGTTCAATGAAGAATTCCTTAAATGATGAGGCCATAGATATGGCTGTTTTATGATAAGGAACCAGATCTTGATGGCGAACTTTATAAGCACCCCTGATCTGATTGACAATAAGTTTAGAGTCTCCATATGCCTCCAAATGTTGAATATTCAGATGTTTAGCGAGTTGAAGACCAATAAGTAATGCGTTGTACTCAGCTACATTGTTTGAATACGGCTGATCGAGAGAATAAGCTCTTTGGATGGCAAGACCTTCTGGCGATACAAGAACAATTCCAACTCCAGCGACAATATCGCCATTAGGACCAATTCTTGATGCTCCATCAAAGAATAGACGCCAAGTAGGATCTTCTTCAGCAATTTAATTTGAATCTAGGACTTCATCTGGGATTTCATCATAGAGTTTTAAATTTTCTGGAATTGAGTGAGCAGCCAGAAAATCAGCTAAAGCTTGTCCTTTGACTGATTTCTGAGAAATATAGTACATGTTATACTGAGCAAGTAGGATTCCCCAGTTAGCCAATCGAGAATTCAAAACACTGGGTTTCTTCATCATGATCCGTATAGGATTGATCTTGGAGATGACATGAATAGTCTGGCCAATGATATAATGGCGTGTCTTTTGGACAGCAAACATCAAGGCTAGACATTCTTTTTTAACCGGTGAATATCGAGGTTCAGCTCCGATCATAGTACGGCTGAGATAATAAATGGCTTGTTCATGGCCATTTTGATTCTTTTAAGCGAGTAATGCACCCAATGAATGACTCATTGCTCGAGTATAGAGGAGGAACGGTGTTCCTGAGACGGGAGGTACCAATACTGGAGGGCTCATCAAATATTGTTTTATATCATCGAATGCTTTCTGACATTCATCATTCCAGACAAAAGAGACACCTTTCTTCATAAGTTTGTCGAATGGTCTGCAACGTCCTGATAAATTAGAGATGAATCTCCTGATAAAAGCGATTCTTCCTTGAAATCCTCGTAGCTCTTTTAAGGTGCGTGGAGGACGCATTTCTTGGATGGCTTTGATCTTCTCGCGATCCACGTGTATACCTTTAGAGGTAATGACGAAGCCGAGAAATTTACCACTATAGACGCCTAAGAAGGACTTAGTAGGGTTCATCTTTAATTGATGCTTACGCATTAGATCAAATATAGTCTTCAAATCTTGGATATGATCCTCCTTTTGTCGACTTTTGACTGCAATATCATCAACATAGCATTCGACTGTTTTCCGCAAATGTTCATGGAATATAGTGCTCATAGCTCGTTGATAAGTTGCTCCTGCATTCTTGAGACCGAATGGCATAACTGTATAACAGTATGTACCAATCGGCGTTCTGAAAGAAGTGTGCTTCTCGTCTTCTGGAAACATTTTGATCTGATTGTACCCAGAATACCCGTCCATGAATGACATTCGTTCAAATCCACAGGTATTATCAACCATGACATCAGTGATTGGTAGAGGGAATTCGTCTTTAGGACATGCCGCATTGAGATCGCGGAAGTCTATGCATACTCTGATCTGGCCAGTCTTTTTAAGAACAGGAACAATATTAGCCACCCAATCGGGATGTTGTTCCTCTCTAATAAACCCAGAGGTAATGAGTTTATTAACTTCAGCTTCAATTACATCCATGATGTCTGGACGAAATCGTCGCTGTTGTTGTTTGACCGGTTTAGCATTCGGCAAGATGTTGAGTTTGTGAGTTGCAATCTGTGGATCGAGACCTGGCATATCTTCATAACTCCAAACAAAGACATCAATGTATTCACGAATGAGTTTGATCATGTCTTTCTTATCAGTTTCTGAAAGACTTTTACTGATGAATATTGGTTTGGGAGATCCCTCTTCACCAACATCTATTTGAACAAGTTTATCTTCAGTCGGAGGTTCTTTTTGCTCGAAGCGGAACTCCTATTGATTATCTAATCTTTGGGCCCACTGTTCTGATTCAGGTGAGATTTCGAACTCTTCTTCGTCTTCATCACTTTCTTCAGAATGGTCAATGGAAACCATATTGGAAGACAGAATGTTGCAGTAGAAGTCTCCGATACTTGTATCGGAATCCCAAGAAGTAGTACTAGAAGAATCAGATCTCTTATCTTCGTCAGACTCAGGATCTTCATGGATAATATTGATGAAAGGAGTAGGAGCAGTATAACCCAATCCGTATTTCGTCCTTCCATATTTCAAAGGAGGAATCCGAACAGGTATTTTTCTTCCTTTTCCATTATTGAGGCCAGTCCTGAAGTCATAGCCCATATTTTTGATGATGTCTCTAGATTGCTGACTATAACGACGTAGTTGTA
Source organism: Iris pallida (assembly GCA_029216955.1). Classification (NCBI taxonomy): domain Eukaryota; kingdom Viridiplantae; phylum Streptophyta; class Magnoliopsida; order Asparagales; family Iridaceae; genus Iris; species Iris pallida. The sequence goes on from JANAVB010040619.1 coordinate 30,053,312, forward strand.
ATCTTCCAGTATCATCATTTTTGTCATCATCTTCAAGATCAGAAGGATTTTGAGGCCCTTTGTAGAAGAATATTGAAATGTCTCCTGGCTTTCTGCTGGGAACTAGAAAGTATGAAGATTGTACAGGTTCTAGAGATACATCTGTATGAACAGTCTGTACAACTCCTATGGTTATTGTGTTCAAGTCATCTAACAGATGTAAATAACTATGAACATAATTACACACATCGACGTACTGCAAAAGTGGAGACTTTTCATTAAATGTAAAAGCAGCAATATTTACATTGGGAGAAGGCTGAGCCTTAGAGATTTTAGCCAAGTCAATGACTAAAAGGGGAGAAGAAGAAGAAGCTTTGTTTCGATTAAGATCGATAAGAAATGGCTCAGAAGAGGTGAGCTCCCTTGAAGTTTGAGTAGGAAGAGTAGTCCGCCCTCCAACTGGAATTAGCAGAGTATCTTGTGAAGGTACAGGAACTGTAGTATGCCCACTGACAGGAATGATCAGTGTATTTTGAGTCGATGACTGAGGTAACGGAGAGATCCGTCCACTCACTGGAATGATGAAAGAATCTTCTCCAGAGGGTTTAGGAGATTGTTGCTGAGTAGTTCGACTTTTAACAGGGATTATTAAAGTCTCACTTTGTGCATCTTCTTTCTCCATAGCTTGTATGATCCTTGTATACTCTTCTTTGTACATTCGGGAATCATTGAAATAAGCTTCAACCCCATGGAAGGGATTTATATCAGCAACTTCTTTTTGTACTCTTCCATTGCTATCAATGTATTTAAAACATTGATGAAGAGTAGAGGGCACCACATTATTTTCATGAAGAAAGGGCCTCCCCAGAAGAAGATTATAGGATCCCGCGATCTCGATCACATAGAAAGTGACTTTAGATCTGAAATCGCCTATCTGAAGCTTCAGATGAATCTTTCCCAAAGGCTCACTTCGGCTTTGATTGAATCCCAAGATAGTAGTAACCGTCTTGGAGAGCTTGTGAAGAGGGATTTTTAGTTCATCCAACAAACTCTTTGGCATTATGCTTATAGTAGACCCTGGGTCAATGAGGATACGATCTATCTTCATCGTATCAATATAACCAGTGTAGTAGAGAGGTCGGTCATGTCGATTATCCTCCAGTAACATGTCGTCTTGTGTAAAGGTGATATTTGGGATAATATCCAGTATACTGTTGCAATGTAAGCAAGTGGCAGGTTCCGCATCCGGCTTCTTCAATTGTGCAAGACAAGAGTCAGCTTGTAGAAGTACTTCACTTAACGTCTCCCGAGTTTCTTTAGAAAGACGTAGAAGTTCAAAAAGGGACATTCTAGCTGGAGTATTAGCAAGTTGAGCCAAAATGTCGAAGTTGTAAGGCTTCTGAAGTCCAAGAGGAGAAGACTTCTTGATTGGCTTATCAAACCGAGCCTGTTGTTTGCCTTTCTCCAGAGCCGTAGGCTTGGGAGGAACAGGTTCAGTGGATGATTCTTCTTCAGGAGGAACATTAGGAGCATCTTTAGCATCTGAAGGGATATCAGTAGGATCTTCAGGATTTTTAGAATAATCCTTTAGGTAAGGTTTCCCCGTTCGAGTAGCACTAACAAGTGCTTCTTCTTTGTCTTTTGGCTCTGTGTCAGAGGTAGACCCAAGAGAAGTCATATGACATGACTTGATCTTTCCAGCCTTCTTAGATTTTTGAGAAAAAATCTTTTGAGGAGAAGGCGATTCAAAATCTGCCACTAGATCAGTATGGATCCACATGATTTCCCCTGTTTCCAAAGTGATTGACACTAATCCTTCAAACTGTGGAGGAGGAAGATTGACTATGTCAAAAGTTGCCTTGGGAATAGGAACAATCCCACTTTCAAGGAGTTGAGGAGGAAAATCTCCAAATTACATAGAGACGACGTTGGAGGTGACGGTCTTCTCTTTTGGAGTAAGAGAGATAGCTCCAGATTTAATCATTTCTTGGATCTTTCCTTTCAGTACATAACATGTACGAATTGTATGACCCAGCATTCTGTGATATGGACAGTATTTAGGATGATCTGTCTTACCAGCTTCATCAGGTTTCTTGATCTCTGGTAATTGTATTTTATTACCTTTCAGCAGACATTCAAAGATACCAAGGACATCGTCGTCATCAAAAGAATATTCTTCTCTGGGGCGAGGTGTTCTTGATTGTTGAGTTGTAGAGGCAGGAGTTTGAACATTTGATGCATCTTTGCTCTGAAGATTAACTTCAAGAGTCTCTTTTCCTTTGCGAGCATTATTTTTATTGTTAGCACCTTGTCCTGTTTCTTTAGGAGTCATCTGTACTCCTAAACCTTTGAAGGTTTCAGCACTGATTTCTGCAGCTTTGGCACTGACTATGAAGGAAGGCCAATCTTGAAATTGAGTGGATCCTGTCCATATACTGATGATTGGTAACAAGTTTGATTTGCACGTGTCAATGGTGACAGCATCAGGAGTTCCAAGAGGCATCTTCAGAGCTTCTCTTCGAAACCGTTCAATGTATTCCTCTGTAGATTCATTATTTTTCTGCTTGATTCTAATAAGAGCAGACATAGTCATGTCATTAAGCCCTTCATAGAACCTTTCAAGAAACATCTGTTTGAAACCAGCAAATGAAGTAATACTCCTATCTGGGAGACTTCTATACCATTCATAAGCCGTTCCCTTGAGACATCCAATAAATACCCGAGTAAGGAGGGCATCACTTGGTTGCAGTTGATCAGTCATCACTTCAAAGTGATTAATAAACTGACTTGGAGAAGTGGTTCCGTCATAGAATGAGATAGTAGGAGGCTTGTATTTAGGAGGATATGATACTTGCTTCCATTCTATCGGATAAGGCTGCTTGATGCCTAACCTTTGTAAACCATCCTTCTGTTTGAATGCCTAGAATTGAGTTTTGAGATTCTTCAATTTTTCAGAGACAACTTCCGAAGATTGTGGAGTTGTGGCTTGTAGAGAATAGTTGGAAGGAGGAACAACATTGTAAGTATTACCCCCAGCTCCAGAGAGACTAGGATTTGGTTGAGCTGGTCCAGGAGTATTGGATTGTACTGTTGGAGGAACTTGTACTGGACTTATATCAGTATCAACTGGTATGGCATCTGATACAGTCTGTCAATTTTGCAACTGAGCTGTCATAAGTTCATACATCGACTTCATTGTGTCAGTCATAGACTTCATTTGCTGTTCCAAAGAAGCAATTCTTTGATCTTGAGGAGTCAGGGAAGAAGAGGGTTCATCAGTATTCCCATCAACCATGTAGGTTGTGACTGTATGAGGGATTATTGATGAACTAGTAGATGTTGTATGCTCTGAATCATTGCTTCGTGTATCAAAGTCAACTATAGGAGAATTATCCCCAGTCGGAAGAGGTGGGAAGTTAGATTCTCCAAGAAATTCAGAATCAATTTCAGGGATCAAATTTCTTTGACTAGAAGCCAGGACTCTTGCTCTGGTGTTTCTATATACTCCATCTGGACTATCAACTCTACCCCTGATGTCCCGAGAAGTCATGTTGACAGAGGTAAACAAAGGTTCATCTTCATCAGGCATAGGTTCATACTGAATCCTATTAAAGACAGACTGTCGTTTATTTTGACATCTGCATTGCATTGTGACTCTTGGCTGGAAGTCATATTCATGATCACCATGGTCTTGAACTGTTGATTCACATCTGTACTGAATTATGACTCTTGGATAGAAGTCACATTCAGCATGTTCCTTTGATATAGAATTACTCCTTCTCTTCTGTTGAAGATATTTTCGTAAATCTGTTGGTGAAGATTGAGGAGTATACTTCCTGTTCTTGGGTCTTGATGGCTCTTGATTATACAAAGAGTGATTAATGTGAGCCACATAATTTCTTGCATACTCTGCATCTGGATCTTTTATCTTCATATCCAATTGGTATGGTTTCTTAACACCAGAAGTGCTGAGCTTTGTTCTTAAATCAGTGGAAGGTAACACATTAATTTTGGAAACATGGAGTTTTCCTTCCATTGATCTGGATATTTGCAGAGAAGGAAGAGTTGAACCACTCCCTTGATTAGGAGTTGGTAACAGACCCTCTTTAGTGGACAGATTCTGTGCCCAATTTGAAGAAATCAAAGAAGAAGACATTAAGGAAAGTTTCTTCTTAGACTCATTCAGATTTTGAGACAGAGAATGTCCAGAAGGAAGAGTAGTCAAAAGACCATCTCCTTTCCTTTGACTAACAAAAGTATCATTCAAAGCTGTTCCTGAAGTAAAAACTACAGGAGCAGAAGAAACAACTAAAGAGTTATTCTTTTTCGAAGGGACTTTGTGTGGAAGACCACCACCAGTTCTAGTAGAACTCGGTGAAGAAGAAGAGATAACTAAGGAGCTATTCTTCTCTGATGAAATACACGCTGAAACAGACTTGGTTAAAGAACCAGAGCTGTTAGCGTGATTTTTGATTTTAGAATTACACGCTGGAACAGATTCGGCTAAGGAGCCAGTACTGTCAGCGTGACTTTTGAATGTGGGTTTGCACACTGGAATAGATTTGGCTAAGGAGCCAGTAATATCAGCGTGACTTTTAGAGTTGAATTTGCACGCTGGAACAGATTCGGCTAAGGAGCCAGTACTGTCAGCGTGACTTTTAGAGTTGAATTTGCACGCTGGAACAGATTTGGCTAAAGAGCCAGTACTTTCAGCGTGACTTTTAGAGTTGAATTTGCACGCTGGAATAGATTCGGCTAAGGAGCCAGTACTGTCAGCGTGACTTTTAGTTACTATCATCTTCGAGCGCACAAGAGTGTGCGTGCTTGCAGTGGAGTTCTTGCCAGTGTTAGGAGTAGACACTGTGGTAGAGAGTTCTCCATTGACTGCCAACTGATTCTTAGGGACATAGACAGAGTGTCCCTTCGACTTGGCAGTGATGATGGAGGCTGGAGTGGGCTTGCCACCCTTAGCCCGCTGCATTTCTTCATAGGCGAGTTGATCGAATTTGATCGTCATCACCTTCTTCGTCGAGCCGATTGACGAAGTGTCGCATTGAGTTGTTACCATCTCAGAAGAGGAGATGGTTGTCCCCAGCAGAGTCGCCAATTTGTTTTCCATAAAGAAATTCTCTTTATTTGTTGTATTTCTGGGAAAATTACAACTGTAGGAATCCGATCTAGAAGACGATCGCTTTATCCCTTAGACTATACAAAGAAGAAAAGCTCTCAAAATTTTGACAGTAGATATCAATGTATCTGTACAATGAATGAGAAAAAGAACTCTATTTATAGAGTCAAAAATAATAACTGAAAAGATAACTACTTCACCACTGGTGCACTTGAAAAGTCACGCAGACTCTAAATACACGCAGGGTTAGTGAGTAGTTACTGGACGTGGCCCGTAACTGTTGGACACATGGCATCAGTGTATGGGTCGTGTGCAAGTTACTGGGCACGCGAGAGAGAGATCGGTGGCATGGCTGCCACGTACTCCTGTTGAAATAAAATCCACGCTGACTTGCTGAAGGCAAAAATCTACGCAGATTTATTGACGCAGACTCGTTGAAGGCGAAATCCACGCAAGCTTTGAAGAAGAATACTTCAGAATTCACGCAGGCTTTGAGAAGAATAACTCAAAAGTCACGCAATGTTTTGAGGAAGGAGAAGATTCAGAATCCATGCAAACCGCCAGCTGTCTTGATTTGGCACGCCTCGTCTGACACAAAATCTCTGATATTGATTATATTGTCAGCCGCATTAAATGAAGATAAGACCCAAAGTCACGCCATCTTAGTGAAGAGTGAGTCTTGCTGCAAAAGACGGCTGTGATCTCTCGAGTTCTGTGCATACGTGGCATACGAGGAGACGTTTCTCGACTGTTGTGCTGTCAGTCATTATGATTCTGACGTATGGCTGAGCTGTCTCTGCGTGACTTCTAAAGGAAATGGCTAGGCAGAACTTAGCGTATCTTTTGTGCTGCTTCTTGGATCACTCTGCGTGACTTGTTCTGATCAACTCAGCGTGACTTCATTTTTGAGGCCTACAACGTTATATTTACTTTTGTGCATCTCTATCATTCATTGTCTTACTAATCTTTGCCTTAAGATCAGTTTCATGCATATTTCATATCTATCTCGTGTTTCCAAATTCAAGTGTCGTATTTGAAATACATGTACGACTTACCCATACTTACCGTCCGGCCTTCCCTGTCCAAAGTAAACCAAGTTAGTCAACAATTCAATATGAACTTTTCAATGTCAAGTACGTGTTCCTGTCTCGGATTCTAGCACGTCGTAGGCACGTTATCTAACTCACTTGTATGAATTTCTCATTATCATTTGGTGTGTCACATTTCAAGCTTATTCAGAAGGTGCTTTGTTCAGATTAACTTAGACTACTTTGATTTCAATGCAAGGACTTGCACGTGGATTGCCACCAGCAAGGTCCACTTAAATCTATATGCACCGGTCGCTGGCACCATAAGCTATTTTGGACATCCAAGCCGTGGTATTTTTCAACTAGCGTAGGGTGAGGACTGGCACACACCCCGTTATTCTCTTGAAATACTCCTGCACTTACGTCTCCCGGGTGGCCGAGTCCGCACCCAGGCAGCCCGTAAGCCATATTTTGATTCCGTCTAGGCCGGCATATCCCACCTTTGATCATGCCGCAGAATCCCTTTTTCTTTACGGTCACAGCATTCGCCACCCCTCGCTCGTGCCGTTTGTCCACGACCATTTCGTATTAACTTGTCATAGGCTAACCCATAGCCATAATGCGTTATCGACCAGGTTGGCGTCCGTACAGCGCGGGTAGCGAGCCCCGTTGCACGTGCCCATCACACTTGTCGCTAACCATTCCTTTCCTTCTTATCTTTTATTCATTTCTTCATTTCTTTCTTTCACTTGTCTATTCGTTCATTGATTCAATTTCGTATTCATTCTTTCGTTGATTCATTTATTCACTTGTTTATTCGTTTATTCTTCATTTATACATTATGCAACTTCCCGTGCGGGAGTCGCCTTGGCGACCCATCGGTCCCATAGCCTTTCAATGTTGCTAAACTCTACCTGGAGCGACTATGTTGATAGTCTTCCCGTTTCATTGTTGTAAACCATTCATTGTTTCATTGTTGAACGCATAAGGGACTTGAACATAAGCTTGTGCCTTAGCACGAGCGTGGAGCGCGGTGCGAGAGTTCTCGTATTTTCCATGTTTCTTTCCATATTCTATACAAGCATACAAGATGGGATTAATCCCTTAGCTAGGTGCGTTGGGTCATTTATTAGCATGTGCAGTGTTATCGCCTAGCGATTTCAGTGATAGTGTCCGTATTATTATGTGTCTAGGCTAAGCACAGACGGGTTCATCGGAGCCACCCACCTTAGCGATGTTCACATCGACCGAGCGATACTCCGAGCGCGCCTTTGAAAGTCTAAGTCTGGATTCATCTTGACGTGCCAATGTAAGCCTTGTATCGATTCTTCATCAGGTCGATGCCAACTCTTCGGGTCGACGGCTCGTTTGAGTCGTTGTACTTGCCGTTTGAATCGGCGTTCTGCTAAGGCGGAGCGGGGCATTACATAATACACCACTCAAAACAAGTCTCGTCCTCGAGACTTCCTGAGTGCAGGTCATCCTACCGTTCCCTAACATATGTTGTGTGCGTATCTTAGACAATTCTATCGAACGGCTCTATCGTTCGATGGCATCGAACCATACTCGATACCTATTCAAGTTTTGTGTCGCATATGTTTGGTCGATTTCATTGAATGACTTCTTATTCATTTTAGAGTTGATGGTACTTATTCAATTGTCGCATTTCTTTGACTTGGTTGCTATTTTGATGTATCATGGGACTGAAACGGTCGCACGAGGTGCATTGTAATTCGTCAAATACGAGTGTCGTAGGCTGAGGCAAACTCACTTTCGTTTATGCGCATCGCAACACCCACTTGCAGCTGCATTCGAGTTCATCATATCGCTGAGTTTGGATCGTGCACGTATCCAAAGCGTCCCCCGAACACGTATATTTCAACCAAGCTTAGCGATTAGCGAAGTCGGACAAGCTACTCGTGATAGTTTTGATTTGCCGATCGTTTCGCTAACTTCGATTTAAAACCGAACTCATGTGTGTATCATATATCGTTTATCTCGGTCCTCGAGACGATTCGATTCACTTCTCAAGCATTATTGTCCACGAAATCAGTATGATTTCTTCTTAGCGGGGTCGACCAAGCCTAAGTAATTTTTGTCTGATTCAAAACCAAGTATTGCACCATCGTTAAGTATTTCTTCCTATCAACGATTCAATTCGTTATCCTAACTTTTACTTGCGCATCATCCGTCCCTATCATTTCCTTCGTTTGGGGCCAATCTCGTCGTCGTTCACGCACACTCCTAATTTCCCGTCCTACTCTAAGTCTTGTTTCCCAAGTCGATCGTCCATCCAGACGATACTGTAAATGCCATCGCACAGGTTCAATCACTCGGCATAGGGTCGTCTGGCTATCCGCTAGGTCAGCTCATAAGGTCATAGTTACACGACAGGACTGTGGCTCGATGTGCAAGGTCGTTACACGACGTTCGCCCTAAATCCTATGGTCAAACCATTTGTTCGCTTGTACGGGAGTTCCTACCCAAGTTCGTTTCACTCAAATTTCTAAACATTGAGCATGATCACCTAGTTCGCATCGAGACTTATGTTGCACATATTCAATTCCGTTTAATCACCAGTTCTAACCAATTCATGTATTCGATCACGAGGTCATCCAGCTCGACAATATATTGCGCCCCAATCTCACGTGAGTCCGATTATCCACGGCGGTTCATGAATCACCATGCAACGCTCTCGCGGAATAATCATTCTCATCGGGGCATAACTCTTGTTTGAGTTTTAGACTGACCCATTTTCGATACGCGGATTGGACCTACTCAATCCTCAAGTTCAATTCTTCAAGCACATAAATTCATTTTCGAGTTCACCTTCGCGTCAAACCATAAATCGAAGCAATCAGATTGCCACGCCATCCAAGTTCAATCACTCCCACTGTATGAATTACCATATCAGCACTCACGCGGAGTGATCGTCATAATCCGGCACGACGCATGTGCGAGACTGGAGTTGCGCTCGCATAAGACAAGAACGTCAACGTTGTGGTTGTCAACGAAGCAAATCCAAGCATTCACATTTTTATCCAAGCCAAATCAATTTGATAGTCTAACCGTCATGCGTTCAACTAGAAAATCCTTGAGCCAAGTCTATCTTTTTCCTCGACACATTTTTAACATCCCAAGTATAGCATTCAACGGGACAATAACATTTGCACGATTCGTCATTCGCCGAGTCAGAGTACCCCCGAGTTATCGTATATCGATCTTTGATACGCCTCAATACCATCGACGATATGCGTAACCTGACGATCTTCCTTTGCAACCGATTTCGAGTCGTACGTTGATGCTGTTGTCCGAGTTGGATATTCCATAATTTCTTCGATATTCAAGATCAAGTTTGATCGCTATTCCTCAAGCTAGTTTCAAGATCGTTGTCCAAGTTCAAGTCATAATTTATTCGAATCCATCCGAAATCGTACGCACGATCCTCTAAGTTTCCTCGATCAAGACCATTTCGTTTTCATTCATCGTTTCGAGTCATTTTCTAACTTGCGTTTCCCATGGACAAATTGTCCGAACGACATCTCGTTCGGGACATTCGAAGTCACGACCAACTAAGCGTGACGCGTTCTAAGGCTTTGTGCGATTGTATCGCTTGCCGATATACTCGTACGATCCGTAAATCCTTTAGTCTCACTCGAACAATTTCTATGACGTCCATACACCACTCAGGGTTCGAGCCACTCGACTAGTCGTCGACATTCATTCTTATTCTTCTCCGAACCTATCACATACACCACTCGGATTCAAGCCTTACGATCTAGTCCTCAATCACGTTCGCGTCATGCGCTAAGACATCCTTCAGATTCGTTCGACGAATCTCTAGCGTAATCGCTCACGTCGCCTCGACGTACTAAGTTGTTCATGCATTAATCCTCAAAATCCAAGCCAATCTTTCGTGCATGCCTAAGCGTTAGTTTGATAGCGTTCCTATCGATATACACTCTAAGTGTATCTCCGTTCCCGATCGAGCGGTACTTGATATCGCTCGCAATACGATTGTACCAGAAGTCGAGGTGTGCGACACGCGGACTAAGTTGTGCCGCATAACCATCCCGTTCGAACTTTACTTTGGTTTCGTGTACTCGTTTGCTATCAGCGTAAGCTCATTCGAGCACGCACTGCGTTTGCTAACTCTTAGCATCGGTTCCTTCCAACTCAAGTCCGTCGTGGTGGCACAAAGGCCTTCACCTATCGATCTCGTCCAACCGAGTACTCGTACGAGCATTTGAAAATATTAGACTTATTGTATGGAACATCCCAAGGCACAACGAGAGAGAGCGTACACTTCTTTTTCCAATGACGAGCTTTCAAAACTGAGAAATCGACGTGAAGTCCAAGGACGTAAAGCCGTGCTCTGATACCAATCTGTCATGCCCCGCTCACGCAGGAGCGATCGTCCTCGCTAAGGCGTGATGCCGCACGGGCCTAGGTTGCGCCCGTGCAAGGCCAAGTCCAGAAATGGCCGATTTGAGCTAGGCCACAGAGCCGCACAAAGTGTCCCCATTTGTAGCGGAAAGTAAACGAACACAAAATTAAAGTGAATTCAAACTCTATATTGATTTTCAAGAAGTTTACAAGCGGCACTAGGCCGATATTACAAATCGCTCAAGCTCTCTCTCTGAAACATAAAAGGCGTGCCAAGTGGCTTACAAGATTGAATGATTCATGGCGATGTTCCGATACATTATGTCCTGTATAGGGTGTCTCAGCTTCTACAACGTTCCAAGGCACCAGTCCGTGCCATAGCTCGTTCGATGGAAGCTCCGCACCCGCCGACGTCTCCTGCATCCTGCAAGCAGACTGTGGGGTTATCAGTACATTATTATGCACTGGTGGGGAGGCTAGCTCGCCCACAATGCTATCATTACCAAACACGTTATATTTACTTTTGTGCATCTCTATCATTCATTGTCTTACTAATCTTTGCCTTAAGATCAGTTTCATGCATATTTCATATCTATCTCGTGTTGCCAAATTCAAGTGTCGCATTTGAAATACATGCACGACTTATCCATACTTACCGTCCGGCCTTCCCTGTCCAAAGTAAACCAAGTTAGTCAACAATTCAATATGAACTTTTCGATGTCAAGTACGTGTCCCTGCCTCGGATTCTAGTACGTTGTAGGCACGTTATCTAACTCACTTGTATGAATTTCTCGTTATCATTTGGTGTGTCACATTTCAAGCTTATTCAGAAGGTGCTTTGTTCAGATTAACTTAGACTACTTTGATTTCAATGCAAGGACTTGCACGTGGATTGCCACCAGCAAGGTCCACTTAAATCTATATGCACCGGTCGCTGGCACCATAAGCCATTTTGGACATCCAAGCCGTGGTATTTCTCAACTAGCGTAGGGTGAGGACTGGCACACACCCCGTTAGTCTCTTGAAATACTCCTGCACTTACGTCCCCCGGGTGGCCGAGTCCGCACCCAGGCAGCCCGTAAGCCATATTTTGATTCCGCCTAGGCCGGCATATCCTCCCTTTGATCATGGCGTGGAATCCCTTTTTCTTTACGCTCACAGCATTCGCCACCCCTCGCTCGTGCCGTTTGTCCACGACCATTTCGTATTAACTTGTCATAGGCTAACCCATAGCCACAATGCGTTATCGACCAGGTTGGCGTCCGTGCAGCGCGGGTAGCGAGCCCAGTTGCACGTGCCCGTCATACCTGTCGCTAACCATTCCTTTCCTTCTTATCTTTTATTCATTTCTTTATTTTTTTCTTTCACTTGTCCATTCGTTCATTGATTCAATTTTGTATTCATCCTTTTGTTGATTCATTCATTCACTTGTTTATTCGTTCATTCTTCATTTATACATTATGTAACTTCCCGTACGGGAGTCGCCTTGGTGACCCATCGGTCCCATAGCCTTTCAATGTTGCTAAACTCTACCTGGAGCGACTATGTTGATAGTCTTCCCATTTTATTGTTGTAAACCATTTATTGTTTCATTGTTGAACGCATAAGGGACTTGAACGTAAGCTTGTGCCTTAGCACGAGCGTGGAGCGCGGTGCGAGAGTTCTCGTATTTTCCATGTTTCTTTCCATATTCTATAAAAGCATACAAGATGGGATTAATCCCTTAGCTAGGTGCGTTGGGTCATTTATTAGCATGTACAGTGTTATCGCCTAGCGATTTCAGTGATAGTGTCCGTATTATTATGTGTCTAGGCTAAGCACAGACGGGTTCATCGGAGCCACCCACCTTAGCGATGTTCGCATCGGCCGAGCGATACTCCGAGCGCGCCTTTGAAAGTCTAAGTCTGGATTCATCTTGACGTGCCAATGTAAGCCTTGCATCGATTCTTCATCAGGTCGATGCCAACTCTTCGGATCGACGGCTCGTTTGAGTCGTTGTACTTGCCGTTTGAATCGGCGTTCCGCTAAGGCGGAGCGGGGTATTACAGTGGGACCCACACACTAGTTAGGCATGGCCAACATGATATTAATTTTAGTCCATATGATATTAATTTTAGTTAGTAGTTAGACTAATTATTTATGGATAGGTTTAGTTTAATTAGAGACTTAAAACTAGACTAAATTGACCTCAACCTTTAATCCATTCCTAAATTAAATCAAATAGATTAGTGGAGGACATTTTGGACATTCAAATAGGGGACACCTAACCCTTTTTAGGCAGCCACCTATCGGGGGGGATAAGGAGTGAGTCACTCCTTCATTCAATTGTTTTCATCCACTTTCTCTCTCTTGTTCTTCCCCAAATTTATTTAGAGATGAACCTTCATTGATTTTATCTCCAAATCAACCCCTTCTTCCACTAAATCTTCTTTATTTCTCTTCTACTCCATGGTTAGAGGGTGCTAGCCAAGTTTGGAAGGATTCGGAGCTCGTTCGTGTCCTTTTGGAATCTCTATATGTCGGTGTCGTATCGGAAGGCTTTTCTTTTGAATCTCTCTCCCGGAAGGTATAATATCTCCTCTAATCCATCACTACATGCATATAAAAATATTTTGAACCCATAGAAATGACCCCTATGGTTGTATCTCCATTTGTGTCCATTTCGTGTCCATTTGGAGGTCATAGGAGTGTCATTTGTGTTGTGGTTGTGTCCATGTGGAAAAACCCTAAATTTGGACACACTATGTATTGTTGTTATGTATGAATGAATTATTACATATTTAATCTCATATTTTTGTATTGGAGATGTGTTCTATAGTGTCTCATATATATATATATTAGTGTAGAGAGTGAGTTCTTGATATATTATGTTATATACTTGTGTTTCTTTTGTCTCAAACTACCTAAATTTCTCATAATTTTTATCCACGTTTTTAGTAGCTAGAGCAACTTAGAAATGCATAACTTTTAGCTCATAACTCCAATTAACCTCCTTTTTTTTAAAAGAAGCGTATCGAAGTTAGCTTTCCAAATATATATTTTAATAAGCCAAATTCGTTCTGAAACTTTTCGTAAAATTATTTGAGTGTCAGCTATACGAAAGACGAATGCGTTTCGGTATTTTTGCGATTTCGGGAGCTTCCGGACACGAAAATGTGATCCGTTTAAAGTATCGGAAAGCTAACACAAAGATATATAACATACTTTAATCCTAGAATTTAGTGAATGTCCAATTGGTACAGTATTGGTTTTAAGTAGAATAGTGACTATATGATATATGTATTTTGTGTAACATATGAGCCTATGTAGTATGGATATTAAATGAATATAGATTATGTAATGCATGATATGTTAGATGAATGAAATGATATATATGATATATATTCTTTTTACATTAATGTATATATATGGTTGAATGCAAGCACGTAGGAATGCAATTAATATAATGCATATAAGCAATGCATGAATAAAAGAATGATATACAATGTATGCATGAAAGTATATAATGAATGCTAGATATGAATGCAAGATATATATGTAATGATAGATATAAATGTATAATATATAAATATTGTAATACAATATATAATGATAACATGTATGGTAATGTAGAGTATATGATGCAAGCATGAATGAATGGAGGAAATACATGTATATAGGTAATATAGAATATAATATATGAATGCAAGCATGCAAGATAATGTATTGTATCCATATATGATGTATTCAACTTGAAGATAATATAATATATGAAAGGAATGAATGATAATATATAACATGATATGTAAGGTAATACAAGGTATAAAATATATGATGTGTGCATGTTTGTATGTCTCTATGTTAATGTATGAAATGATATGAATATACAATGTATGCATATGTATAAAACATGTAGGTAATACATAGATGCATGAATGAAATGAATGTTTGCAATATGTTAATATAAATACAAGTATCTAATATGCATGAATGTAAGTATAATATAATACAAGTATACATGTATGTATCATGTAAATGTAATATACATGATATGTATGTATGCATGTATACAAGGTAAGTATGTATGTATGTATTTCTATAAACTGAGTTAACCTATAACCTTTTACACACATGCATTCATACACCATTTGACATCATGTATCCCATGTCACATACACCTACCTATCACTAAATTTTAGAACATTAACACATATCCTTTCACACACATACCAAACACACACATACTCACTCTTTTACCTCTCTTTCTATATATATATATATATTTTTTTTCCACATATTTATATATATATATATATATATATATATTTTTTTTTTTTTTTTTTTTTTTTTTTTTTATATATATATATATATATATATATATATATATATATATATATATATATATTTATATATATATATATATATATATATATATATATATATATATATATATATATGCCTATATATATAGTATCTATGTATATGAATATGTGAATAGTGATACATATATATATGTATATGTGGGATGTACATATAAGTAGCCTATATGTTATGAGTGTACTACAATATATTAGATATATATTGTTATGTGTATATGTGTTTGTGGTTTGGCTTAGGCATGATATAGCCTATAGCCTAGGGATCTTAGCCTATGGTGTGTCTGTTTGCCTAGTGAGAGTTTAGTTAGATTTGTTTAGTCTTGATTAGGCCTAAAATAGACTAGTTAGACTAGTATAGACTTGTTTGGTTTAGGTTTGACCTAGTTGACCTAGTTTGACTAGTCTAGTTGACTTGACTTTAGCCTAGATTGACCCCAAACTTCATGTAGATGTATTGTAGCAGTCTATTTCCTCATTTTAGACTTGTTATGACTTGTACTGTTCTATAGGAGACAGACACCACTACTCGGACAGTATATTCTTTTCGGACATTCAGGATACCAGACGAGTACATTCTCTGATCATTTCATATCCTGCTTAGAATTATATTCCTGCTTTAGTTTACCTTATTGATGCTGTCACGACATTATCACGGATTAGTACTATATGGATCTCTTCATGTGATATTATCCCCCTCGGGAGCATCGGGTACATTGTGTCATGTGCGTTTCACTTTCATTATGTACTCCTGTGTTTTCACCATACATGTACACTCCTGTGAATCATGTACTCTCATGTTCACGGAGCCCTCATGTATACTATCATGTGCACCCTTTCATGGGCCCCCATGTGATATCATGTACAATAACATAACCTGCATAGATCCTTATGTATTGATTGGGGAAAACGGGGGAGTACTAGTAGTCATGTGAACAATTCCATAGTAGTATAGATCTTGTAAAACTCTTTAGTGTAGATCATGTACAAATCTGTTCTGTTACATGTGCTATCTTGTACTCTACATCACTAGCCACTATTAGTTCTCTATTTATAGTAGATATTTCTATTACAGTTCTCTCTCTGTTTACATACTGTATTTCTTTCAGATCCTGTATCTTACTCTACTGCATATTTATATTTTCTAACCTGCTATGAACTGTTGAGATGTATTGTGCTTGCTCCTGTCCTGACTGGACCTGTTGATAAATTTTACAGATAGCCTGGAGGTTGCCTGCTAGCCTAGAGGAGACACAGTAGAGGTGTATAGATAGCTAGGGTTTTGCTTATAGCTTATTTTCAGTCGCCTTGAATTGTATTTATGGATTGCTGTATTTGAGCTTTGAGATGTATTTATGGGTTTGTGTATCTTAGACACTTAGACTTCTATCGGTTATATCTCTTTTTTATTTCATATTTTATCTATCTTCCATTATGCTCTACCTTAGATGTGATTGAGTTTACATTCTGCTATGCCTACCCCCATTCGGGGAGTATAAACTGCTTAGCCTTATACTGTTAGATGCATGAGACCTAGGACAGCGTTCTACCGCCGACACTGCGGCGTAGGCTGGACGTACCCACTTCTCGTGCCCTTACTCTAGGGTGCAGGTCATGACACGTTTTTAGTGGTGGCCTATGCAGGTCAAGTTTGTGTAGTGGTATTCGAACTAGAGTACCACTACAGCCTGCAGTAGAATTAGGATATATTTTTGAAGGTACTCAATCACAGTTATGATTTCTTGAGAGATTCCTGGAATGATCCTTGAGAATCTTATTTTAACTTCGATTTGAAAACTCTTCTTCCCTTGATTTGATTTATCTTTACTTTCTGTTGTTAAATTTAATTTTTATGTATTATTGTTGAATTCGAGTTTGTATTTATTGATTTTGATGGATGATTGTTGAATTTTGAATCTTGATGTTAGCTGTGGCATCCGAGTTTGTATTTATATGATTTGATGGATTTTTGTTCATTTTTGAATCTTGATGTTCGTTGATAAATTGATTTTTGGGTATCCATTGTTGATTTAATTTAATTTTTGTCAAGATAAAATTATATGGGCTAGGTCATCTATATGGAATCTAGTCTTCTATAGTCACATTAGCCAGCATGGTGAGGACGTATAGTCTGATTTTGGATATATTTCTCGGGTGTAGGAATTTAAGGTTTTTGCAGCCAAGCTAGCGTCATCGCGAAAATGTTAAATACCACGATTCTAGAGGTATGTGCCTAAGTCGAGGACTTTGTGATTATCGTAGCCTTGCTTACTAGTATGACGAGGATTTAGAGTACCATAATTTTGGATAGACGCATATGATTATCAGATTGTACCTTAAATATTTTTGAACATATTTTCTCTACTTTTGTTTCAGTCCTTCAAAAAAAAGAATTGTTTTTTGTTTGTTTTGTTTTGTTTCTCATTATTCAACTTAGGAGTAGCTTTAGCTGTTTTTATAAACTTTGTGTAACTTCTTACTATGAATTCTTCTTAATACAATGAATCGATAATTTTGCTAGACCTTATCTCGGATTTGATATTTTAACTCTGTGTTTCAAAAGGGTTCCTTCTTTTAAAAAATATGTAGAACAGATTCTATTGTTATTCCTTCTTGCTACTATCCTTGTATTAAATAATAATGATAATAACAAAACTGTCTTGATTACACCAATCACCTACTTTGCAATCTTGGTAGGAATCTAAATATTGGTCTTAACGTAGAATTAAATTTTTATATTGGGACATGAGAATATATATGAATATATAGATATAGCAGACACTTGCCTGATACGTATGCATGCTACACTTTGATTTCCAACCTATCTAAATACATATTAATATGTTGTTGATGTTTAAATTGTCAAAACTCTAATATTTCTGGTTCTCTACTTTTTCCAGCTTAAACTCGTAATTTAAATATAAATTTTATGTTATTAGTTATGTTTACATCACTGCACATGTATGTTATACATAGGGTTTCAATTCAAAAATAAATTTAGTTGAGTTTTGTGTTTGAAATTGTCAAATCTAAGACTGTGTGCATATTAACCCTTAATACTGGATTCCAAATGTTTAGTTCAATTTGTTGTTTTATTTTTTTTAAAATGTAATATTTTGAGCTATATACATTGTGGTATGTAGGGATATAAATTTAGGTTTCATATTCTTACATGTTAGGTTGTGATAAACATTGGGTTGGTTGGTGTTCAAATTTCTCCAAATCCTAAAACTGAATACATGTTAACATTTTCACATTGATTTCCAATATTTAGTTCAATTTCAGATTTAATATGTAATATTGAACTGTATACATAGTTAATGTATGGATAGTATGTTAGGATTTCTTCTCTATCATGTTAGGATGTATTGGAAGCATTAAGTTGGTTGTGATGTTTCAAACCCCTAAAATCTGAAACTGCATTATGTTAATATTACACTGGTTTAAATGTTAGCTTTTTTTTTCAAATTTTGTATGTAAATGCTGAACTAAAACTGGGTTTAACCTTTCAATACTAAGCTATAACCCTGTACAAGGACACACACACCCTAACTTAGTATACACTGCCATGTAAACCTAACCCTTCCTCTCTATGTTATGTTTATATATCTATATAGATATATATAGAGTTTATGCATACATGTTATAATGTATATAGATACGTAACTAAATCTCTACCTCTTTATATATATATGTATATGGTTAGCCATGCATGTTATGAGTAAATAGGTTGTGTGTTGTAGATTGCTTAACCAATATGCCATGAGTAGTGTAACTGGATAGCTATTGTTTCGAAACCCAAATCCTCCTATACACTTCATGTATATTTCACATACACACATGCCTACTATCTAACCATATGAACATGTCCACATACACCCATACACACACGAACTACATAACTTGTACATAATGCTAGCTTTTCCCTCTCTAACGCTATATATATAAATATATTGTGATTGGATTTCCATGCAATTGGCTTTCATTCTTTTACTTTTGATTTTGATTTTCTTGAATAGTACCCCTTATTAGATAAATGGTAGTTAACTTTATTTTATTTTGATAAGTACCAGTTTTTATATAGGATGGTAAACTGCCTTACAGTCTTGATGATTGTTATTTCTGTATCTTTTCTAGTTTAGCACCCTAGATTGCTTGTGTGTTTTGATACCCTATGACCGTTTTGGTTTAGCATGACTAGTATACCTAGATGAGACTTTCACTACCACTGTATGCCATGATCCTGTATGTCATCCTTTTAAATCGTATGATTGTTTAAGTTCTGAGACTTTGATTGTGGGGGGTTTGACCTAGAAGGAGTATGAACATTTTAATTTCGAGGACGAAATTTTTCTAAGGCGGGTAGACTTGTAACACCCAGTTTTCTAAAATGAGGGTAATTTTAAAATTTTGTAATTTTAATCATTTATTGATTTGACATTTAAATCATGATATAATTTTTGGTAATTTTAAATCATTTTAAAACTATTTAAAATCATGACTTGTGATTTTGATATTTTGCTAGTGAAACCCTCGAGACTGATTGACCTAGAGCCTAACCATGTGATTAGGATGTTTTAATGTCATTTCTGGCCTAAGAATATTTTGCATTTGCCCTTTTTGAATTATTTTGATATTTATTGTGTTGGTGATTGTTGATTTTGACCTTTGATAGGTGTGATTTTGTGATGGTTTTGTGTCCGTAGCGGACACGTATCAGTTTTTATTCACAAATGTTTGATGTGCCTCAAAGAGATTTTTTTTATTGCTGATTTTTTTTGAAAAGTATTTGAATGCGATTGTTTTCTTCATGTGTTTCCTGTGATTGCTTTGTTTTAATTTCGAGGACGAAATTTTTTAAGGTGGATAGATTTGTCACCCCCAGTTTTCAGAAACAGGGGTATTTTTGTCATTTATATTTTTGAATATTTTTGAAATTTATTTTATTATTTATGATATTATTTTGGGGTTGAAATTTATTTTATTATTTATGATATTATTTTGGGGTTATTTGAGTCGGGTTCGAATTTCAACTCAATCCGACTTGAAACGGGGACCCGGGGGGTAGTTTGACTCTAGTGGGACCCACACACTAGTTAGGCATGGCCCACATGATATTAATTTTAGTCCACATGATATTAATTTTAGTTAGTATTAGACTAATTATTTATGGATAGGTTTAGTTTAATTAGAGACTTAAAAGTAGATTAAATTGACCTCAACCTTTAACCCATTCCTAAGTTAAATCAAATAGATTAGTGGAGGGCATTTTGGACATTCAAATAGGGGACACCTCACCCTTTTTGGGCAGCCACCTATGGGGGGGATAAGGAGTGAGTCACTCCTTCATTCATTTGTTTTCATCCACTTTCTCTCTCTTGTTCTTCTCCAAATTAATTTAGAGATGAACCTTCATTGATTTCATCTCCAAATCAACCCCTTCTTCCACCAAATCTCCTTTATTTCTCTTCTACTCCATGGTTAGAGGATGCTAGCCAAGTTTGGGAGGATTCAGAGCTCGTTCGTGTCATTTTGGAATCTCTACGTGTCGGTGCCGTATCGGAAGGCTTTTCCTTTGAATCTCTCTCCCGGAAGGTATAATATCTCCTCTAATCCATCCCTACATGCATATAAAAATATTTTGAATCCATAGGAATGACCCCCATGGTTGTATCTCCATTTGTGTCCATTTCGTGTCCATTTGGAGGTCATAGGAGTGTCCTTTGTGTTGTGGTTGTGTCCATGTGGGAAAACCCCAAATTTGGACACACTATGTGTTATTGTTATGTATGAATGAATTATTACATGTTTAATCTCATATTTTTGTATTGGAGATGTGTTCTATAGTGTCTCATATATATATATTAGTGTAGAGAGTGAGTTCTTAATATATTATGTTATATACTTGTGTTTCTTTTGTCTCAAACTACCTAAATTCGTCATAATTTTTATCCACATTTTTAGTAGCTAGAGCAACTTAGAAATGCCATAACTTTTAGCTCATAACTCCAATTAACCTTCCATTTTTTTTTCAAAGAAGCGTATCGAAGTTAGCTTTCCAAATATATATTTTAATAAGCCAAATTCGTTCTGATCAAACTTTCTGTAAAATTATTTGAGTGTCAGCTGTACGAAAGACGAATGCGTTTCGGTGTTTTTGCGATTCCGGGAGCTTCCGGACACGAAAATGCGATCCGTTTAAAGTTTCGGAAAGCTAACACAAAGATATATAACATACTTTAATCCTAGAATTTAGTAAATGCCCAATTGGTACAGTATTGATTTTAAGTAGAATAGTGACTATACGATATATGTATTTTGTGTAACCTATGAGCCTATGTAGTATGGATATTAAATGAATATAGATTATGTAATGCATGATATATTAGATGAATGAAATGATATATATATGATATATATTCTCTTTACATTAATGTATATATATGGTTGAATGCAAGCATGTAGGAATGCAATTAATATAATGCATATAAGCAATGCATGAATAAAAGAATGATATACAATGTATGCATGAAAGTATATAATGAATGCTAGATATGAATGCAAGATATATATGTAACGATAGATATAAATGCATAATGTATAAATATTGTAATACAATATATAATGATAACATGTATGGTAATGTAGAGTATATGATGCAAGCATGAATGAATGGAGAAAATACATGTATATAGGTAATATAGAATGTAATATATGAATGCAAGCATGCAAGATAATATATTGTATCCATATATGATGTATTCAACTTGAAGATAATATAATATATGAAAGGAATGAATGATAATATATAACATGATATGTAAGGTAATGCAAGGTATGAAATATATGATGTGTGCATGTTTGTATGTCTCTATGTTAATGTATGAAATGATATGAATATACAATGTATGCATATGTATAAAACATGTAGGTAATGCATAGATGCATGAATGAAATGAATGTTTGCAATATGTTAATATAAATACAAGTATCTAATATGCATGAATGTAAGTATAATATAATACAAGTATACATGTATGTATCATATAAATGTAATATACATGATATGTATGTATGCATGTATACAAGGTAAGTATGTATGTATGTATTTCTATAAACTGAGTTAACATGTAATCTTTTACACACATGCATTCATACACCATTTGACATCATGTATCCCATGTCACATACACCTACCTATCACTAAATTTTAAAACATTAACACATA
>JANAVB010040619.1:30104614-30483119 GCA_029216955.1 Iris pallida
TGCCTCAGCGTGGCCTTCACACTAAAAAAATGAATGTTTTCAAATGCACAAGTTGGCTTGATAAAAAAGAAACAATCCACATACTAAGGGAATAATATCCCGATGGGTCGGATTATTTAGAATATGGAAAGGTCCCATGGTCGGCCTAGAAGTGTTGCACGATGTGCTTTTAAATGACACTCGGTCCTTCGTCCCGTGGCTTGGGAGAAGGAAAGTGGCCTACCATAAAGTTATGAACCTGGCCTAAGTCATAGACATCGCAAGTGTAAATACTTGATAAAGCATGCATGGTCCCTCATCCAAGGCTTGGCATAGTCATTGCTTGTCCCCACGGTTAAGTTGTATCGTACGACTTGTGGCATAAGTCTAGTCACCCAAAGAACTTGGTTGTTCAAGTCGAGCGCGTGCACGGCACGTTCCTACGATACGAGGCTTGGCATAGCCTTTGCTCATCAAGTTGTTGCACGATTGAGTTAGAAAAAAGTTTTACTGGGCTATCGAAGTTATAGCAACAATGTCCCTATTTTCTGCTGTTGTCAAGTCACGTAGTCCCACGATCTCAAGGCTCTTCATATAAAGTATGACTTGGACGATAGTGTCACATAGAACACTATTCGGTTTAGGAACGAGCCATAGTTGGTTCAATAAAAAGTTAGCCACGGTTTATAGCCAATAAGAATACGTTTTGTTCAAGTTTTGCTTAAAGGCTATCAATTAGCATGCATGAGTTGAGTCAATAAGAGTATGGAAACACTGAAAACATGTAGGGACTGTAGATCAGTCTCGAGAAGAAATGTGTCAAGACTGTAGGTCAGTCGCCGAGAAAAATATGTCGGGACTGTAGGCCAGTCGCCGAGGAAGGATGTCAGGACTGTAAGTCAGTCGCCGAGGCAACCCTGATTTGGGCTCTACAAAGAAGTATAGAAAAGAAAAAAGTAAACCAAAGAAAAGTAAGTTGTGACGGTTAGGCCATACATTTACGTTGAGTCTAAAAGTTCTCATAGATGCGTGGTCATGCCCAATTTGTCGACAAGTTTTCATGCCCTTGATTCGGTAGCCTGGGGCCCAGGACCGTATTGGCCTAAGAGGGAAGCAAGGAAGTTATGCAAGAACATGCTACCGGTGATTCGAGGAATTGAGCAGGCTAGCTACCCTTAGCTGTAAGGGTCTTGTCTGTACCACCTACATGTCCAGATGGCTTGAATTGTCAGTGACCTTTTATAGATAAGTTAGCGTGCTGAGCGGCAATCCGCATGCACGTGTCGATCTAATAAATGAAAGTGCAAGCACGGCACAAATGGGTACAGTTGTATTCATGGTTGCAAACACAAGTCTTAAAAAGCCTAAGATTTGGCTAAGTAAAGATATGTGCTTCGACATAAAATGTGGCGTCGAGTATTAAGTCGTTGGCATAGAGTGCATAAGTCAGACTTGAGTTGTTTCGAGTTAGTCAAGAAGGACCGTAAAAAAAGTTTGGTTGAGTCAGCTAAGTTACGAGGCACGACCTCGATGCTGAAGCTTGAACTAAGTCGACGATACAAATCATGTTGTGCGTCCCAAAGTATGGGCCAATGTAATGCCCCAGTTCCAAAATACGTAGGACTAGGTACATCGACATGCCAGCTGTATTCATACGAAGTATACTCCAATATATAGAAACCTCGTATGGATACATAAGCTGTAAAATGCAGTAGAACCATAACTAATCTCATCCACCCAAAATAAAAGATATCATATATTGATAAAGAATTGTCTTGATGCAATATGTGGGCGGAGACAAATCTACTACCACAAGTAAAAAAAATACATGGGAAATAAATAATTTTGGCGAGCGAAGCGAAGACGATCCAAGTGCAATCATCCTTGAAAAATAGCGATGAACACGGCTAGAGCTAGAACACCTGCGAAAGACAATAGCACACCTGCGAGAAAACCAGGTCCTCAGAGGGACGTAACAAGACCATAATATCATGCCTTATAAACTGAATAAATATTGCTCAAATAAATAAGGGATGCATGCAATAGGGTACCTAACCGTACTATAGTGAATGCAATAAGAACAAACCTTTGACGCATGGGCCGGATCAAGATATCAGGAATCAGGACCGTATCTCCCACTGGAGATAACCGACAATCAGGACCGTACCTCCCACTGGAGATAACCGGCTATCAGGATCGTACCTCCCATTGGAGATAACCGGCAATCAGGCAGTGCATATATGACCCATACATTAAGGAACTGTTCTTCCCACCCAATGCCTATTATGTTGTATCCACAACATAAATTATCTATTAACCGCTAAGTCAAACTAAGCATGCAACCTCTATTAGCGGTTATTCCTATCGCACTGCTTGTACGTACTGGTGGCCAGCCAATCACGCACGTACGTATTTTACATGCGACACACAACCTCGTGGTACAACGTGTCAAGGCCATGAATGCAACATACAAAGGTGGTCCCTTAAATCTAGGTTTAATGTGTAAGAAAAATAATACATAGCAGGAAATATAAATGAACAGTAAGTTCTAACAGGTTATGCCATGTATCACAGTTTATTTTACATAAAAAAAAATCATGCATGAAATATGAGCTAAAATAAATCAACGTAAATGGCAAGGTGTCTTGCCTGAGGGTGGTGCGAGAAGCAGCAAAAATCCAACAATCAGAATTGTCAACACAAAGTCAAAATCCACAAGAAGCTCCGGATGCTGAAACAACATCACGAACGAGTTTAGAATAAAAGATATGCCTAGAAAATGCCAGTCCAAAAGTCAAATTCTAGAACAGGGGCAAATTCGTAATTTTGGGTCAAAACGATGTCCATCGTTGGACCCACTTTGCACCGAAATGCGTGCCAGAATCTACTGTCTCTAAAGTCTTTAAACTATATGTCTACAGATTTGTTTTCCCAAGACGACTCAACGGTATGTCCAATTTTGTGTTCCGATGAGCCGTGCACAAAATCGTCCGTTGAGTGGGATTGTGGGTCCGCCAAAATAGCGTCTCTCGATCAACGGTCTCAGAATCGAACCAAACTTGGCCCACAGGACCAGAAAAATATTTCGAGTCCAATGGCACAAGTTTTATCGCGATATGATGAGTGTGCACAAAGTTGTGACTTAATTTGTAAAGGATCGATATGGGGTATCTCGACGGAAACGCACTGTTTTTGTCGCGCATATGCAACGAAATCGGGTTCCGTCAGTTTTCCACATGTCGACAACATCCATACGTACCTTTTGATGCATATAGGCGCGAGCACTTTGCCCGATTTGTCGGGGCGCACGTCGTATCGGGTATTTTTTCACTTTTTGAAAACAAAAATTAAAATTTTTCGTGAAACTTTAACACACGTGTAACTTTTTACACACTAGATGAAAAGTGAATCCAGAAGGTGCGTTACAATTTCGATTATGTTGTCATCTCTGCCTTCATTAGTTTTTACAAAATCCTATTGTACAGAAAAAAAAAGTGGCCGACAAGTTGGTGTTTTAGAACAGTTTTTAATATTCCAGAAAAGTAGTTTTTCTCCAACTTCGCCTCGATTTTTTGAGCAAGTTGGATAGCCATGTCAAAATCCACCTGGAGGATCTCGAAGAGGGTCAAATCTACTTCCCCAGAAAATCTTGCGGATCGAAAATCGGTGCTACGAGTAAAAAGTTACGTCGTAGGGAAGTAGGGTACCTTGAGTGGGAAAACTGCTCTGTGGATGACGAGGGACTGACTTTCGACGCTCCGTTCGTCGCGCATAAAACTCCGTCGCTGGTGAAACGAGCTCCTAGGCGAAGAGGGTATGTTCTGCTACAATTTTCGTTTTGGAGTCTAGGGTTTTGAGGTCTGTGGAGGAAGTTATAATTATAATAACTTGGGCAAAACCTAATACTAATAGACTTTATAAATAGTTGGACCCACTTGCTCGCGGAAATTTTTTGCTTACTGCGTACAGAGCAGCAAAGGAGAGAGTGGGGGCCCGCCCACTTATGTGGGTGGTGGTTTTTTTTTTCTTTTTTCTTTTTTCCTTTTCCTTTTCTTTTCTTATTCTTTTTAAAAACCTTTTCTATTTATATATATATATATATATATATATATATATATCCATAAATTTCCACCATAAATCTTATTTAAAAATTTAAATACCAAATTAAATATTATCTACCCAATTATTTAATATATTTAAACATATCTACATATATATAAAATTCAAAATCACAATAAATCACTAAAAATAATAATAATATCTCTATAGAATAATCATGTTTATTAAATCTTCGCAAAATAAATTTTAATAATAATAAATTAGTAAAATCTTTCCAATAGGTGAACTTCTACCGCACACCCCGTATCCAGGTCCAAAAATGTGTACAAGTATTGCATGATATTATTTAATAATAAAATACCAATAATAGTACGAATAATTAAATAATTAGAAATTGTACATAAATTCTAAAATAATTTAGAAAATATTTATATACACATAAAATATGCCTACATGGCCCCTTTGGTCACACTAAATGCTTACATGGGCTTGGGTTCGGTCCGGGCCCAGTTCGGGCTGGTTTGGGCCAACCAGGTCATCTAAAAATTAATATAATAAATAATATTTAATTAAAATAATTTAAATGGGTCAATTCACAACTCGGCCTGGTTTTCCTAGTTCGGACTGAACTATTGCTAAGCCTTTCACGACATGGCTAATATACTGGTCAAAGCACACGCTACATCTTTCGTGCCAAAATTCATGGTCGTCTTTGCTCAAAACATAAAAATGGCTAAGGTCATTTTAATAATTAATAAAAACCATAAATTATATAAATTAAATTTGAAGTCTACTAAAATATAAAATAGGGGTTTTACATTCTACCCAACTTACAAGAATTTTGTTCTCGAAATTTGGGATTAATAGGGTAGATAGGGTTGAGGGATAGGAAGAGTTCGTCAATACCAAAATGTAATTAAATTTTGGAGGAGGTGATAAAATGTCGTTCAACACCACCATACAATAAAAATTGTGGAGTTGATATATACAATAATATATCATGGTTAGGAAATTGAATAAGGGTTTCTAATGTAGGTAGCAAAATTTTGAATATCTAATTTTAGAGAACAGTAAGGAATTGTATAGGCCAAAGAGAATAATTAGACATTTAGGAGATGTGATTCCTTAAGGGAGAACTGGATACTAATCGTCTTGGTCGAGGGTTTGATTAAGTGATGATTAGAATCACTCTCGTGCGTTCAAGAGGGGTTGGAAGGGCACAATAAAATTTCTAGGATTGGGGAGAAGAAGAGTTTAATGTGAGGTATAGCCACATGAGTGGTCGGTGGCTATCTAAATTCGTGTTGAAACAACTGATAGGAAAACAAAAGGTGATATGTTACATCTATCTATCATGCACAGTGCCTGGTCTTTCTAATATACGTAAAGTAAAAACAATAAAGAATTCAAGGACGATGCTATCGAGTACGAATATGTGGTTCATAGGCGACGGAAATAATTCAATGAGAGTTGTCAATGCTGTCGCGGATGAGACTCTAAGAAAAGTTTATCTATGTCTCCATCCATATAGAATAATACATGAAAAGCGAACCAAAGTGCAATAGGTTGATCAGACCATCATGCATCGTTCTGATTAGATAATATGTTAGTGGGTGCACCCAATAAATATGTCATGATCAAGCTTGATAACGAAATAAGCTTACAAAACTGAAGCTACATTAGCAGCATGAGATAGTCAAAATATGAGCAAGGGAGGTACTGATGAAGAAAATTTTAAATAGTCCAAGGTCTTTTTAAAATCAAGTCTTGTCCGAAGTGTGGGCCTATGCATCGTCCTAGTGTTTGCTTGCTTATGGCTTGGTTGGCTAATGGGTTAGAATCCTTCAGATTCCATAGTCTAAGTAACTTATCAATATGGGTCACAAGAAAAAAGGCTTTGTTGGGCTGTGAGGTATTCTACCCAACTTACAAGAGTTAAGCTAGTAGTGTGATGGGACATGGTCAAGTAATCAAATAAAGCACAATTTAAGCATTTAAAGAATTAAGTAGAACAAAATAAGATATCGGTCGAAAGAATTGAGTCGAGGTTGAATCCCTATCCGTGGTTGAAAAATATATCGATATCATGTACAGATTATAGTTTAGCCATTTTGACCAGAAGGTCATATCAAAAAATAGAGTAAAAGAAACATGTTTTAGTGGGACATGATATATCTACATGAGATGGGCTTGTCCAGTTTTACATATGAAATTTGTTAGAAAAAAAGTCTAGTGTTGTACTCCAAATATACAATTCACGGTAGGTGTAAGCCCCTGAATTAGGGCTGATTTTTTTTTAATTTTAATAATCAATTAATTAGAATATTATTATCTGATTATTATTTGATTTAATGCTCTTTACCGTGACTTGGAATTCTAGAGCATCAGGGATGCCAGTTCTGGAAACTTCCTTCTTGGAGTTTATAGTAGACGAGATTATCTTCATTTGATATATCGTGTCCCACTCGAACTTGTTCCCTTGTATCCTTTTTTTGCCTCGCGCAAGTTCGGGTCAATATTAGACCATTTAATTATTAATTGATTTCCCACTTTTATTTTTGATCTTCGTTTGCGCGTTACCGTGACTTTTAATTTAGGAGCACCAGACCTGTCATTTTCTCGAAACCAACTTGTCATGCCTGATCTACTCGAGACGCTCTTCACCCCTGACCTTCGTGTCCCACTCAGACACTCATTTGTGCTCCATTTCCTTCGCACAACTTTCGGTTCAATTTAGGCCAATTAATTATCTGCCGTAAAACCTGATTTAAATTTCAATTTAATTTCGGGACCCGACATCGACCCAATCCAGTCGACCCAAAATATGGCCCTGGCCTGTTTTGAGTACACTATACAGATGTCACTTGCGTGCCACAATTTCTCCCCCTTGTGCTCATATTTTATCCATGATTTATTTGGTTAATTTATTCAATTATTAAATCTCGTTTCGACTTTGTCCAAACTTGGCCTAACGCCCAACCCAGTTTAGTGTGGGCCCTGTCATGACTGCCCATACACCCCACTGGTGTTTTTCCCATTTTTGCCCACTCAAATATTTCTTTTATATATTTTATCTCTCTCTCCATTATATTATGTAATATATATATACATATGATATACTTGATCTCTCTCTCCTAACTCCCTCTCTCTACATTTAACCTCTCTCTCTCTCACCTAAACCCCTACCAGCCGACATCACAATCCCTCACCCCCTCTCTACATTAATATCCCCCTCCTATACTCACCCCCTCTCTTCATATATATATATATACATATATATACACTCACTCATAACTCACTTAACTCCACCCCCCCTATCCTCACCACCACCTATGCTCATCACAACCCCCACCCCTACCTAGCCGACACCCCTACCAGCACACACGCAACCTCTCTCTCTCTCTCATCATCATCTTTCTTCTTCTTCTTATTCTTCTTCATCTTCATCTTCTTGTTCTTCTTCTTCTTCTTGAAGAAGAAGGGCACCACCACCACCAACACCCTCACCATCATCATCGAGCCACCACTACCACCCTCACCATTCTCCTCCTCCTCCCTGGCTGGCCGAGAAACACCACCACCACCACTTTCACAAACCGCCACCATCCCCCACACCATCTCCGCCGCCGTGCGCCACCACGTGGCCGGCGAGCTTTTCCCCCCCCCGGCTGCTCCGCGGCCGAGTGCCACCGCAGCGCAGGAGCAGCAGCTAGCTGCAGCTGCAACAGCAGCGCGAGCAGCAGCTCCGGCGGCGCTGCCCGCCGTCGCGCGCCACCGCGCGGCCAACCGCCGCCGCCGGCGACCCCCACCTCCGGCGCGCGCACCCCGGGCGACCTCCCCCTGGCCACCGCCATCCTCCCCGGCGCAACGCACAGTCGATCCGTGCGTTTTGCACGAGATTCCGCCGTGACGCGCGCGCGCGAAGTCCAGAATTCGCGTCCCAAAACAGCAACTTCGCGCCGATTTTCTGGGAGATCCGACCGTTGGATCGGCGATCTCTTTCCTCCGTCGCAATCTCGGTATATAGCTCTTCACTCCCCTAAAATTTCACCCGTTAATTCTGTCGTTTGCCGTGTGAAAATTGGCCACCAAGTTGACGATTTAATTGCGTTATTTTTGGACAGTTTCGCGATGCCAACTTTGCGGGTTCGTATCTCCTCCATCGCAGCTCCGTTTTGCGCGCCACCAGTTCCGGTGCACAGCTAGTATAACCCTCTTCCTGCCCCCTTTAGATTTCATTTCAGTTTGAGCTTGTTAGGTCGGTCGAATTCGACGCCAAAGTTGGCCGTTCGAATTCTTAGTATTGCACTTGTAAAATTCCATTTTTGAACCCGGGACTCCGGATTCAAATTCTGACACCACCAGTAGACTCGTGGCGTCGTTCTGGCCTGTTTTCATATAAAGTTTGCCTGATTTGGAGAACGTGGGCCCTGGCACGCATTTCGGTGCAAAGCGGGTCCCACTTTCTGAGTCAACGGGACTTTTGACGCCGGCTCATCGGAATCCAATTCCGGATATACCGTTGAGTTCGTATCGTCATTCTGGACTCGTTGACATATAATTTGCTAGGTTTTAGTGGACATTGGTTCCGGCACGCATTTCGGTGCAAGTCGGATACCAATATCCGGGCCAACGGGTCATTTTGAGATCGGCTCATCGGAATCCAATTCCGGATATACCGTTGAGTTCGTATCATCATTCTGGACTCGTTGATATATAATTTGCTGAGTTTTGAAGACATTTGCTCCGGCACGCATTTTCGTGCAAACCGGATTCCAAATGTCCGCGTCAACGGACCAATTTGAGATCGGGTCAACGGAAATCCAATTCTGGATATACCGTTGGGATCGTATCTTCATTCTGGATTCGTGGACATATAATTTGTTAGGTTTTGAGCACTTTTATTTCGGCACGTTTTTCGGTGCAAAGTGTGTCCAACGGCGGACATCATTTTGGCCCAGAATTATCATTTTGCCCCTGTGTCCAAACTGGACTTTTGGACAGGCAATCCTAGCTGATTTGACCATTCTGGACACGTTGGTGATGTTAGTTTCATCATCCGACAACATCTGTAGATTTTTTTCCTTTTGTGTCACCCTATTATTATAATATTTTTCTCCTTTTGGTTGTTTTAGAGACCTGTCGATTTCAGTGATTTCTAAATCACTGAAATTCATAAGTTGACCTTGTAGATATTTATATAGACTAGCTTGACCATGGTTGACTACTTTGACTAGACGTCGAAGTAGAGTCAACAGCTGACCTAGGTTTGACCAGATTTAACCAACGTTGTCTTTTTGACCAAAGTCAACTGTAGGTCAACCATTGACCTATTTAACCTAGATTAGACTTAGAGTTGACCGAAGTTGACCAGTTGACCAAAGTCAACTGTACGTCAACCTTGACCCAGTTTGTCTTAGTTTGACTTAGTTTGACCTAGATGTTAGTATGCCTTTTGACCCTGATCAGCTCTTGTATTATTTCATCTTTAGGTCTGTGGCTTTACTCCGAACCCTGATTCATATTGACAGCAGGATCCCAGGCGAGTACATTCTCTGATAACTTATTCACAATTTATGATAACTGTTATGATTCATGTACTTAGTGTTGATATGCTTATTCCCGACACATGGTTCTCACGGATTGGTATTCTTGGATCCCGACGAGAGATGTCTCTCCTTCTTAGGTTGGGATGTATTGTGCAAGCACCCTTGTAGCTCTTGCTCGATATATGGTCACTGATTCTAGAGCAGGTTCGCGACCTTCTCATAGAATCCCGTGCAGTGACGTGTCCTGTTTGGATCCATTCTACCAGTTGGGGTAGGGGGAGTAGTAGCGTATGCCTGTGATCAGATCCATCCCGATTCCCGAACAGTGTGAGTCATATACCGCACTTATGACTTGCCAGGCCGATTCTTGACAGGTACCCAAGCCGATCACAAGCTGAAACTACTACTCACACACATTGGATATATAGCTTACCTTGATTCGTGTACATGCCATGATCTCGTTCTATTTTTTTGTTCTAGCTCTAGCTTTACAGCTTACCATGCCATGATACATACATGTACACTCCATGATTTATTGTATATGCTCTATTTACAGTCTTATAGCTTTTATTCTATCTTGAGATCTGTTATGAGATATATGTACTCGTTCCGCTCCTGACTGGATACGTTATGAAAATTTTAGGAGTAGTTGTGCCCTCATTATTGGACTTCATGATGTTGCTAGCTGAGGTGGATCTCACTATTCTTCTATGTGAGTTGCCTGGTAGTTATTCTTAGTTAGTCTTATTGTTCCTTCTTTATCTTTCATGTCTTATGATCATTGTAGATTCTAGTTGTTCTAGTGATATTGTTATTATTTCTTGTCTTATCTTCCTTAGTTTTCGTGATGTGACATGAGTACATTTCTAGATATAGATTCATAGAAGTAGTAGTTAGTATAGTATACTTGACAGCGTTCTACCGCCGATACCGCGGCGTAGGCTGGGCGTGGCCCACGTATTCGTACCCGTATATCCGGGTGCGGGATGTGACAGTAGGGGACGCCAGAAGATCAAAAATAGAAAGTGGGAGTTCACGAGGTGATAATTAATGCACAAAAAGAAAGAAGATCAAGTTAAAGCATGAAATAAAATTAATTAACGAATCCAGTAAAATAATAATTTAGGTACACCGTTCTAGTGAGAAAATAGTCTTCTAGATGAATACAGTTAAGGAACCATTAACTCATTATTCAAATTACAAATGGGTTAGAAGGTCGCAATTAAAAAGATCTAGAATTGAAGGAAGGTCGAGTAAGTTGAGGTAGAAATACAGTCACATAGCTGGGTAGATGACTAACAACACTTGTGTATATACTACAATCATGGTCATAAGTGACATGGCAATTAGTGTAGAATACTTCTTACTCATTAGGGCTACCTTGTGGCCCACCATTAATATTTTAACTCGTGTTTCCTCAAACAATTTCGTCCCCAGTCCGTGGAAAGATGAGATTTACGATAGAAGGATCAAGCAAGATGCAATCAATGAGTCAATTGAGAGTTCGAAGATGGAATCGAAATAGGAGGTCAAGTATGTGGATGAGATCCTAGACGTCTAATCTTATTTGCAGGCTTGCTTGGTACGGTAAAGTAACCAAACAATTTATCTTGACCTGCGTGGGCCACCACAAAAAAACATGTAACGTCCCAGTCCCAAAATACGTAGGACTAGGTATATCGACATGCCAGCTGTATTTATACGAAGTATACTCCAATATATGGAAACCTCGTATTGATACATAAGCTGTAAAATGCAGTAGAACCATAACTAATCTCAACTACCCAAAAATAAAAGATATCATATAATGATAAAGAATTGTCTTGATACAATATGTTGGGCGGAGACAAATCCACTACCATCAAGTAAGAAAAATACATAGAAAATGAAATAATTTTGTCGAGCGAAGCGAAGACGATCCAAGTGCAATCATCCTTAAAGAAATAGCGATGAACACGGCTAAAGCTAGAACACCTGCGAAAGATAATAGCACACACCTGGCGAGATAACCAGGTCCTCAGAGGGACGTAACAAGACACATAATATCATGCCTTATAAACTGAATAAATATTGCTCAAATAAATAAGGGATGCATGCAATAGGGTACCTAACCGTACTATAGTGAATGCAATAAGAACCAACCTTTGACGCATGGGCCGGATCAGGAATATCAGGAATCAGGACCGTATCTTCTACTGGAG
Organism: Iris pallida; assembly: GCA_029216955.1. Lineage (NCBI taxonomy): Eukaryota > Viridiplantae > Streptophyta > Magnoliopsida > Asparagales > Iridaceae > Iris > Iris pallida. Next base: position 30,116,403 of record JANAVB010040619.1, read on the forward strand.
ATAACCGGCAATCAGGACCGTACCTCCCACTGGAGATAACCGGCTATCAGGACCGTACCTCCCATTGGATATAACCGGCAATCAGGGCAGTGCATATATGACCCATACATTAAGGAACTGTTCTTCCTACCCAATGCCTATTATGTTGTATCCACAACATAAATCCTCTATTAACCGCTAAGTTAAACTAAGCATGCAACCTCTATTAGCGGTTATTCCTATCGCATGGCTTGTACGTACTGGTGGCCAGCCAATCACACACGTCCGTATTCTATATGCGACACACAACCTCGTGGTACAACGTGTCAAGGCCATGAATGCAACACACAAAGGTGGTCCCTTAAATCTAGGTTTAATGTGTAAGAAAAATAATACATAGCAGGAAATATAAATGAACAGTAAGTTCTAACAGGTTATGCCATGTATCACAGTTTATTTTGTATAAAGAAAATAAATAATGCATGAAATATAAGCCAAAATAAATAAACAAAAAATGGCAAGGTGTCTTGCCTGAGGGTGGTGCGAGAAGCAACAAAAATCCAACAATCAAAATCGTCAACACGAAAGTCAAAATCCACAAGAAGCTCCGGATGCTGAAACAAACATCACGAACGAGTTTGGAATAAAAGATATGCCTAGGAAACGCCTGTCCTAAAGTCAAATTCTGGAACAGGGGCAAATTCGTAATTTTGGGTCAAAACGATATCCACCGTTGGACTCGTTTTGCACCGAAATGCACGTCAGAACCAACTGTCTCTAAAGTTGTCAAACTATATGTCTACAGATTTGTTTTTTCGAGACGAACTCAACGGTATGTCCAATTTTGGATTCTGATGAGCCGTGCACAAAATCGCCCTTTGAGTGGGATTGTGGGTCCGCCAAAATAGCGTCCCGATCAACGGTCTCAGAATCGGACCAAACTTGGCCCACAGGGCCAGAAAAATATTTTGAGTCCAATGGCATAAGTTTTATCACGATATGATGAGTATGTACAAAGTTGTGACTTAATTTGCAAAGGGTCGATACGGGGTATCTCGACGGATACGCACCGTTTTCGTCGCGTATATGCAACAAAATCGGGTTCCGTCAGTTCCCACACATCGACAACATCCATATGCGCCTTTTGATGCATATAGTACGCGACCACGTCGCCTAGTTTGTCGAGGTGCACGCCGTATCGGGTGTTTTTCCACTTTTTGAAAACAGAAATTAAAATTTTTTGTGAAACTTTAACAACGTGTAACTTTTTACACACTAGATGAAAAGTGAATCCAGAAGGTGCGTTACAAATTTCGATTATGTTGTCATTCCCTGCCTTCAATTACACTACCAAAATACATGGATTTACCGACGGCCTTATCCGTCGGTATTCCGTCGCCAAAAATAAATACCGACGGATTACCGATGGATATTTTGGTAAAACAGCCGTCGGGAATAACCTCGTCGCTAAAACATATCCGTCGCTACTCCATCGCTCAGCGACAACTTAGCGACGGAATACCGTCGGCTTATTTAAATATATATAGCGACGGATTACCGACTAGCTTTCGTCAAAACATGTATCAAGATATAGGTTTAGCGACGGAATACTCCGTCGCTAAAGAGTCGGCAAAACCGTATCAGTGATTTTCTGATACGCAATATCCGTCGCTAATCCGTCATAAATTTGTCGGTAAAAGCGTATTAGCGACAAAACATCCGTCGCTAACAGCAAAATTTATGGACATCAAACAGAACTAGGTCGACGGACGTTCCGTCGCTAAACCGTCGCTCAATATAAAATTCTCCAGGTAGCGACGGATATTACGTCGCCAATCCGTTGATACATTAAACTCCTACAGATAGCGACGGATGGTTCGTCGCCAATCCGTCGCTTTATTGAAATGCTCCAGGTAGCGACGGTTTTTTCCGTCGCCACTCCGTTGCTAAACTCAGTTTCTCCAGTTAGCGACGGACTATCCGTCGCTGAGTGGTCGCCAGTCCGTCGCTAACTTCTAATTTTGAAAAAAAAATACTGCAAACAGACTCTTTCCTGTTTGTACAACACATCCAACACAATATCAAACATGCAAAATATCCATATACAACACCATATATCCATATCCAACACGAATATCCAACGTATCCAATATCCAACACCATATATCCATATGCAAAATATCCATATCCGACACCAATATCCAACGTATCCAATATCCAACAAAATATTACCAACACAATATATCCAATATCCAACATTAAATTATCCAAATATAAAAAAAATATTCGAACATACAATGTATCCAAATGTCTACAAAAATTTCGGCAGCACCTCCTTTGTATATCAGATCATCGCTTATAACCCAGCGTAGGTATATATCCAAAAATCACATAGACGAAATATGCACATACGAATTTAATGCACACCAATTATCCAAGAAAAGACATCAATTATACTGAAGAGTAACCTAATATCCGTCGTTATACTGAAAATTTATCTTCAAGTGTGAGAACGGATGGCTCAGAATACACAACCCAAAATTCATTCTAGCATACATTAGTGTGAATCATCTATGTTCTGTACATATGGTGTAGTATATGATCTTATCGTATATAGTATTTGAAGAACGTAACAGAATCAAGATGAACTCACATAATGTAATACTAAGACATCATCTACTACTATATAAGATATAGTGATAGGTTGTCGTATCATCATTGCCGAGGGATGAGGGTCGGAGGACAGTCAACTTATCTACGGCTATATAGTTTCTGCCTCGCCAGTCGAATGGCTGCAGGGACTATATATGTCCTGATCACCATGTCGTACCGTAGATTAATGCAAATGGAGCTGGAAACAAAATACAGAAACCAAAAAACAAAATACATAATCCAATCTCTGGGTTCGCCGAAAATACAAAACACAGAATCCAATCCCTGTATTTTAAGTGTGAGAACGGATGGCTCAGAAGACAACCAAATCGGAGAGGATACTCCAAGAGATACATCTGAGTAGGACGTATACTCTGAGAGATCACCCTTACAGAAATAATACCAGTAGTGGTATCGAATGTTGGAGAAGATATTATCACAGTATACGTCCTCTCCTCCACGATAGCTCTAGACCCATATGCTCGTCCCTGCTTCCATTCTTCTTGTTTGACTCTCTCAGCCACACATGATATCCAACTCAAGTGTAGAGTAGGCGGAAAAGAAGGGGACAGGAATAGGAGGGGAAAGCAGCACACCGGCGGCATGACCCGGAGGAAGTACAGAGGTTTTCTTCAACATACGTAGGAGAACTATAAGGATATATGTAAACACAACATATCACCTTGTCAAAGACCCTAAATGTGACAACCATGTTACCGCGGTATCGGAAGACTAACATGTCATAATTTTATAAGCCGTGTGTTTTGACATAATCCTCCCAACCGGATTTCAGTTCTATGTAATAATGCGAGATTACGACACAGGAGGAAAGAGTTGGGATGATTATGTCAAAACACACGGCTTAGAAAATTATGACATGTTAGTCTTTCGACACCGCGGTAACATGGTTGTCACATTAAGGGTCTTTGACAAGATGACATATTGTGAAAAGATATATCCTTATAGTTCTTCTACGTATGTTAAAGAAAACCTCTGTACTTCCTCCGAGTCATGCCGCCGGTGTGCTGCTTCCCCCTCCTATTCCTGTCCCCTTCTTTTTCGCCTACTCTACATTTGAGCTGGATATCATGTGTGGCTGAGAGAGTCAAATAAGAAGAATGGAAGCAGGGACGAGCAGATGGGTCTAGAGCCATCGTAGAGGAGAGGACGTATACTGTGATAATATCTTCTCCAACATTCGATACCACTACTGATATCATTTCTGTAAGGATGATCTCTCAGAGTATACGTCCTACCCAGATGGATCTCTCGGAGTATCCTCTCCGGTTGGTTGTCGTATCATCATTGCCGAGGGATGAGGGTCGGAGGACAGTCAACTTATCTACGGCTACATAGTTTCTGCCTCGCCAGTCGAATGGCTGCAGGGACTATATATGTCCTGATCACCATGTCGTACCGTAGATTAATGCAAATGGAGCTGGAAACAAAATACAGAAACCAAAAAACAAAATACAGAATCCAATCCCTGGGTTCGCCGAAAATACGAAACACAGAATCCAATCCCTGTATTTTAAGTGTGAGAACGGATGGCTCAGAAGACAACCCAACCAGAGATGATACTCCAAGAGATACATCTGAGTAGGACGTATACTCTGAGAGATCACCCTTACAGAAATGATATCAGTAGTGGGATCGAATGTTGGAGAAGATATTATCACAGTATACGTCCTCTCCTCCACGATGGCTCTAGACCCATCTGCTCGTCCCTGCTTCCATTCTTCTTGTTTGACTCTCTCAGCCACACATGATATCCAGCTCAAGTATAGAGTAGGCGGAAAAGAAGGGGGCAGGAATAGGAGAGGGAAGCAGCACAACCGACGGCATGACCCGGAGGAAGTACAGAGGTTTTTTTCAACATACGTAGGAGAACTATAAGGATATATGTAAACACAACATATCATCTTGTCAAAGACCCTAAATGTGACAACCATGTTACCGCGGTGTCGGAAGACTAACATGTCATAATTTTATAAGCCGTGTGTTTTGACATAATTCTCCCAACCGGATTTTAGTTCTATGTAATAATGCGAGATTATGACACAGGAGGAAAGAGTTGGAATGATTATGTCAAAACACACGGCTTAGAAAATTATGACATGTTAGTCTTCCGACACCGCGGTAACATGGTTGTCACATTAAGGGTCTTTGACAAGATGACATATTGTGAAAAGATAAATCCTTATAGTCCTCCTACGTATGTTGAAGAAAACCTCTGTACTTCCTCCGGGTCATGCCGTCGGCTGTGCTGCTTCCCCCTCCTATTCCTGTCCCCTTCTTTTTTGCCTACTCTACACTTGAGCTGGATATCATGTGTGGCTGAGAGAGTCAAATAAGAAGAATGGAAGCAGGGACGAGCAGATGGGTCTAGAGCCATCGTGGAGGAGAGGACGTATACTGTGATAATATCTTCTCCAACATTCGATCCCACTACTGATATCATTTCTGTAAGGGTGATCTCTCAGAGTATACGTCCTACCCAGATGGATCTCTCGGAGTATCATCTCCGGTTGGTTGTCGTATCATCATTGTCGAGGGATGAGGGTCGGAGGACAGTCCACTTTATCTACGGATACATAGTTTCTGCCTCGCCAGTCGAATGGCTGCAGGAACTATGTTACCGCGGTGTCGTAGTCCAATATAATCCAGAGATTGACACAGTTCTAATTCATATATGTAGTCCAATACAAATAGTCTAAAACAAAAACAACCCAATAAAAATAGTCCAATACAAATAAGTACTAATAGCTAATGCTTGCCACGCTGCTCACGCAAACGCTCAGTGATACTTTCACGCAACCACCTCCGAAAAAGCGAGATTTTTGGTGCGAGGAGAGGCGTCGTCCCTTGCCAGGACTGCATCAAAAGCACTCTCGGCATTACTAGCTACCGGTGCTGGATGACTAGAACTCCCGGTCTCACTAGCAACCGGTGCCACTTCCTCCTAACTGTAGGAGGAGCCACCTCAGCATTCACTGTTTTCTTCAAACGACGTGCTGCTCCTCGGGTCATGGGTGCCATCTGGTAAGTATATGTAACAGAATGTAAAAGAATGTAACAGATCAAATTCAAAAACCAAAATCCCCATGCCAACATGAATCATAACATATAACTTAAACCCAGACATGACATAGGATTAAACCTAATGATTTAATCATCCTTAAATCAGTAAACACAAACAATGTACTAATTCTCAGTTTTTAGTCCAATGTAATTCGAAAGCCATCATCCCATGCCAAAAAAACACTCCATACACAGAAAACAACAGATTTTTGATAAGTACTTATTTGTGTAGGGGTATCATCTGACTGCACACAAGGGATGATGAGCTGGGCAGGTACAATATGGATGCAGTAAGCCACCCCAACAATGCCCGGCCCCCTTAACTAGGCTAGTTCTAGGTCAAATTAGGAGTCCAAGTCAACTCTGTCAAAACTAATCTTAATTAGGCTAAACTTCTACCTTAGCTAATCAAATATATATACTAGACTTCACGACGTGTGTCTGTGTGTATATATATATATATATATATATATATATATATATATATATTTATATATTTATATATATATATATATATATATATATATATATATATATATATATATATATTATATATATATATTATTAATAAATTACTTAAAATTATGCCTATATATATATATATATATATATATATATATATATATATATATATATATATATATATATATATATATATATATATGTCTGTGTGTGTGTGTATCCGTGTGTCTGTGTCCGTGTGTGTCCGTGTGTGTGTGTGTGTGTTTGTGTGTCCGTGTGTCCGTGTGTGTGTGTGTGTGTCCGTGTGTGTGTGTCCGTGTGTGTGTGTTTGTCCGTGTGTGTGTGTGTCTGTGGGAGAGGAGGAGGCAGCTGCCCGTCCACTCCCACCGCCGCCTCTCCACACCCTCTGCCACCCGCGGCCAGCCCCCCTCCACACATACCCCCCCCCCGCACTCCGCGGCCAGCCCCCGCCCCCATCGTACCCCCCCAACGCTGCCCGCCCCCTCGATCCCACCGCCCCCTCCACACCCCTGCCCCCCGCGCACGGCCAGCCCCCCTCCGCAACCCCCCGCACCCCGCGGCCAGCCCCCGCGCGCCCCCATCCCTCCAACGCTTCCCGCCCCCTCCCACCACCCCCTCCACACCCCCCGCCACCGCCGCCACCGCCGCCTCCCACAGTCGACGCCACCCCCGCAGCCCCCGACGCCCCCGGCCCGCTGCACCCACGACCACCGCGCGCGCGAGAGAGAGAGCGCGAGAAAGAGAGAGAGAGAGAGAGAGAGAGAGAGAGAGAGGGAGAGGGGAATACCTTTGGGAGAGAGAGAGGAGAGGGGGTCACCGATCACCGCCGCGGGAGAGAGAGGAGAGGGGGTCGCCGATCGATCACCGCGGGAGAGAGAGAGAGAGAGAGGAGATAGAGTGAAATTTGGGGGGAATGAAAAAGTTTCCCCCGTCGTTTCAACTTAAGTCTGGAACGTTAATTTAGCGACGGAGTAGCGACGGATTATTCCGTTGCTAATGCGTCAGTAAATCTCGCGCGAGTAGCGACGGATTATTCCGTCGCTAAGTCGTCAGTAAATCTCGTGCCAATATTTTAGGCTTTTGCCGCCAAAATATGCGACGTTCTAGCGACGGATATAAAACCGTCGCTACATGGCCGACTACCTATCGACGGCATAGCGACGGATATGGACATAAAAAAATAAAAAAAATTGTCCACTGCTTTCCATCGGTATTCCGTCACAAATCCGTCGGGGATCTGACGGTGATAGCGACAGAAAATTTTTGTCGCTAAATGGCCGTCGCTAAAGTACTGTAATTTGGTAGTGTTAGTTTTTACAAAATCCTATTGTACAAAAAAAAAGTGGCCGACAAGTTGGTGTTTTAAAACAGTTTTTAATATTCTAGAAAAGTAGTTTTTCTCCAACTTTGCCTCGATTTTTTGAGCAAGTTGGATAGCCATGTCAAAATCCACCTGGAGGATCTCGAAGAGGGTCAAGTTTACTTTCCAGAAAATCTTACGGATCAAAAATCGGTGCTACGAGTAAAAAGTTACGTCGTAGGGAAGTAGGGTACCTTGAGTGGGAAAACTGCTCTGTGGATGATGAGGGGCTGACTTTCAACGCTCCGTTCGTCGCGCACAAAACTTCGTCGCTAGTGAAACGAGCTCCTTGGCGAAGAGGGTATGTTCTGCTACAATTTTCGTTTTGGGAGTCTAGGGTTTTGAGGTCTGTGGAGGAAGTTATATTTATAATAACTTGGGACAAAATCTAATACTAATAGACTTTATAAATAGTTTGGACCCACTTGCTCGCGGAAAATTTTTGCTTGCTGCGTACAGAGCAGCAAAAGGAGAGGGTGGGGGGGCCGCCCACTTATGTGGGTGGGTGGTTTTTTTTTCTTTTTCTTTTCTTTTCTTATTCTTTTTAAACCTTTTCTATTTATAACCATGTATATATATATATATATATTTTTTTTTTTATAACCATGTATATATATATATATATATATATATATATATATATATATATATATATATATATATATATATATATATATATATATATATATATATATATATATATATTTTGTATATATATACATATATATATATATATATATATATATATATATATATATATATATATATATATATATATATAAAATATATATATATATTTTATAATATATTTTATAAAATATTTTATAATATATATATATATATATATATATATATATATATATATATATATATATATATATATATATATATATATATATATATATATCCACCATAAATCTTATTTAAAAATTTAAATACCAAATTAAATATTATCTACCCAATTATTTAATATATTTAAACATATCTACATATATATAAAATTCAAAATCACAATAAATCAAATAAAAATAATAATAATATCTCTATAGAATAATCATGTTTATTAAATCTTCGCAAAATAAATTTTAATAATAATAAATTAGTAAAATCTTTCCAATGGGTGAACTTCTACCGCACACCCTTATCCAGGTCCAAAAATGTGTACTAATATTGTATGATATTATTTAATAATAAAATACAAATAATAGTACGAATAATTAAATAATTAGAAATTGTACATAAAATTCTAAAATAATTTAGAAAATATTTGTATATACATAAAATATGCCTACATGGCCCCATTTGGTCACACTAAATGCTTACATGGGCTCGGGTTCGGTCCGGGCCCAGTTCGGGCTGGTTTGGGCCAACCGGGTCATCTAAAAATCAATATAATAAATAATATTTAATCAAAATAATTTAAATGGGTCAATTCACAACTCGGTCTGGTTTTCCTAGTTCGGACTGAACTATGGCTAAGCCTTCCACGACGTGGCTAATATACTGGTCAAAGCACACTGCTACCTCTTTCGTGCCAAAATTCATGGTCGCCTTGTGCTCAAAACACAACAATGGCTAAGGTCATTTTAATAATTAATAAAAACCATAAATTTTATAAATTAAATTTGAAGTCTACTAAAATAATAAAAAATAATAAAAAATAGGGGTTTTACAGCCAATAAGGCAAACACGAGTCAGCACATTATTGTTGCAAGTACGAGAATGGTTTAGAGACAAGGATAAGGAATTCATCGGTGCGATAGCACGATGATGGTCCAGAGACACAAATAGACCAGGCGTCTATGTCCTAAAATCGATCCTAAGACAAGAATAGAAAGACAATCATAAAGGATTTTATGTTGCATATAGTAAATGAACATGTTGGCTTTGTATGGGTGGGCGAGGAGCTCACTCCACAGTACAGTTGAGTACTAACACCCATACAGTTTTTTATGTGCAGGCAAAGGTAGAAGCTTGTTGGCACGGAGCTCGCTTGGATGCATCGAGGCACGAAGTTTTTTGGCATTTCGAGGCGTACGACCACATGGAATCAGAATTTATTTGGGACATAATGTATGGACATCGCCTATCTGAAGCATCCGTTGGCTTGTCAAATGTATTGAGAGATGAAAGAGCGTTGAGTGAATTGTAATCAGAGAGAAAAGTGAGCTTGAGTGATTGTAGCTTGGCTTCGTGCCACCTTTGTAATCTTTGTTCATTATCGATAAAGATGTTGATTTTGTTTCAATGCTTGTGTTGCCTCGTATATTCATTGTTTCTGCTTGGGACTTCTGTGTGACGATCCCGTCGCAAGCTATTGTAATCGACCGTTATAGAACCCGTCTTGCACGAACGCAACCTAGACTCATGCTGCATCATGCCTTAGCGAGGATGATCGGTCATGCGGGACCGGGACCGGGACGTGACATAATGGTATCAGAGCACGGCTTTACGTCCTTGGACTTTCGATTGAATTCTTTAACTCTCGATTATGTTCTGCAAACTCTCATCTTCCGCAATCGATATTGTTTGTGCGCTCTCTCTCAAATGTCCCACGGGATGTCCATACAATAAGTCTATATATTTTGAAAGGTATCACAAAAGAAAATTGGTTGAACAAAGTTTAACTTTAAATAAGCAAGGTTGGCTTAGTCGGGCTGGGCATATATACCAAGAATTGTGTCAACCTTAGCAAATTCGAATGCGGGATTCAATTCATTTCAGACGACAATGAGTTGAACTCGATTGAGTATGGGGGATAGCTATCGATAAGAGTGCCATTGAACGATGATATAGTCGATACGATACAAATGAATCGTGTTTGAAATTTGAGGAATGGCTTGAACGGGGATTCAAAGTGATCAATTATGAATCGAATGATAGTTTTGAGGATTTTTCAAATGACTTCATCCCAGAGTGGTGTATGGGATAGCCTCGGGGATGTCGATCAAATAAAGATACGGGGTGCCAACGAGTCTATCAGCAAGCGACGAGTACGCAAAACCTTAGATTGAGCATTATTGAGTAAGTTGTAATCTTGAAGATTTTGACGAGTTGATTTGAATGAACTAGAAATAACGCACACCGGATTGGGATTGTGCCGAGTACGAAATACAAAAATGATTGAGTAGGTAAAACTGAATCGAGGTAAGTTAAGATGTACAAACGGATGACTCGATCGAGGAAATCGATATGAATCGTATACGAAAAGTTAGCACGATTGGATGATAGCGGGCATGGAAATGATTCGAATATTTGAGAATGACTCTAAGGATTAGAATAGATGTTGCTTGATGATTTGAGTTAGCATAGATCGATGCATTTTGAAAAAATATGTTGCTTGATGACTTAAGGCAGACGGATGAATATACATGATTATGGGTTTGAACGAAATGATCATGTGAGTAGTTCAGGGATTATGATCAAATTTTTGATCTTAAAATATCAAAGAGATTGGGGTATATCCAATTTGGATGATAGCATCAGTTGTATGACTCAAAATTCATTGCAAATGAAGATCGTCAGGTTACGTATATCATCGATGGTATTAAGGCGTATCAAAGATCGATATACGATAACTCGGGGGTACTCTGATTCGAGGAATGACTATCGTGTAAAGTTTTATTGTTTTGATGGATGCTATACTTGGAATTTTGATTGGAATGATTGCTTGGATGAAAATGATCTTGTCTTGATTGCTTCGAAGATAACCACAATGTCGATGATCTTTCCTTGCGCAGGTTCAACTCTAGCCTCGTACATGCATCACATCAGATTTGGGGCGATCATTCCGCGTGAGCGCTGACATGGTGATTCATGTTGCGGGAATGATCGAACTCGAAAAATCAGGTAATGGCAATTTGGATTGCTTTGACTTATTTTTTGATGTGAAGGTAAATTCGAGGATTGGTCAACTTGTGATTGACGATTAAGTAAACTTGAGGATTGAGTATATCCAATCTGTATACCGAGAATGAACTAGTCTAGACTCATTGCAAGAGTTACGTTCCGATGAGAACGATTATCCTGCAGGAGAATTGGCATGGTGATTTTATGTCCACCACGGATAATCAAACTTGTATGAGATTAGGGTGTAACACATTGTTATGCTAGACGACCTTGTGATCGAATAAGTGAATTGTGATAAGCGATTTAGGGAATGTGGAATGAAAATTATAGTTTAGTAACAAATCAGGTCGTAGCATACTTGACTAGAATATGATAGATAGGTCGATTATATCGAACGTGTTGGAAGAGATAGTCTATGTGAAATTGCTAGTTTAGATGTGTGAAAATGATATGCAGAGGATTTAGTTGAGTGAAATTTATGATAGGATGGCTTTGCTGAATGACTCGGACCTCGGGGATTGAACGCTACGAGTGCAAATATGAGAGATCTATGCTCGAAGTTTAGAAATCGGAGTGATGCAAGTTTGGGTAGAAAAACCTGTACTATCAACTTGGTTTGACCTTAGGATTGGGGTCAGTATTGATATTATTGTTCGGGAACTATGATTCCAATATTGACGGTTGAATATAGCTTGGAAAGATAGCCTAGCATTTACACTACAAGAATAAAGGCTTTTCTTGACGGTGAAAAATCGTCAAGAAATGGGTATCTTGACGGTTGCAGATCCGTCAACTAGTCCGGAGTCAAGAAAACTCTCCCCCTTTTCTTGACGGTCGTTGGCATGGCTTTTCTTGACTGTTTTTGGCCGTCATATGAAGTAGTTTTCTTGACTATTTTTAGCCGTCAAGATAGCAATTTTTAGAAACCATCAACGTAGACGAAAACTTTTCTTGACTCCGGCCTAGATGACGGTTATTAGCCATCAAGAAAAGTCCTCCTGCTACAGGATTGAGTTAATTATTGACGTTTTATAACCGTCAAGAGAAGCTAAATTTTGTATAGCAAAAATTTTATTTATAATTATATATTATGAATCGAATACACATAATATCAATAATCCAGAAGATATACATACATCAAATAACTACAAAATCCAATTTTTATATTAATAAATTGTATATTGTTCATATACCACAAACTTCCAATACATCCAACACGTCCAACCACAAATATCTAACATTTTTCCAACCACAAACATATCCAACCAAAGTATGTAGTTTCCACACATCTTAAACATTAAAAACTGAAAATTATACAAATATAACCAAAATATGTAGCAAACCCGGCATGAGCAGATCCCTCCTATATTCACAGCACCTTTATTTTTCATGTAGTTCCTGAGAGAAGAAGAGAAACATATTTAATTATTTATGTGTACATGACAGGGCTACTTTCAGCCTCATCATAATTTAAAGTGGAAGCCATAATGAACTAGCATTTAATCTTTCATTCCAAGGGACTGATACTCATATATGGAAAGGACTGATACATGTATTACAATTATGCATCAAAGTAGTGAAGAGACCGATACCTAGTATATAGGATTTGAGTGAAAATGTACACATTAAAAACATTGTTATTTTAACTCAAACTTTCCAACATGTAAAACTGCTCCTCTCTCATGTCTACAGTTCATACAAAGGTTAATTGCACTTAATTACTACTGCTATTGTAAAAGGTTAATTGTAAGTGTTTTTAGGTTCAGTGAATGGAAGAAAGCATACAATCTGATTTCCGATCCAACTTTGCCTCCAACAATACCCATGGAGAGGATGCACTTTAGGAGGTGTTTAATTAACTAGAAGTTATTTGTTATATAGTTACTGTCTCCACATGCAAAAATGTTGGTGTCTCTACTGTTAGGTGACAATGAAATTGAATGTTTAAACAAAAAATAGTGAATTATTTTGGGACAGTACAAAATGGCCTAAAAATCTATTGGAAGAAAAACATAAATCTGAATTATTTCATGCAAGTAATTGCACAAGAACCTAAATTATTGTATCTAGCCAAATATGCAATACAGTAACCAGAGTATGTAAACACATGCATCCAGGTGTAAGGTGACTTTAGCAAGTATACACATAAAAGAACGATATCAATGAAGCACATGTCACAAACGAAGGATTTCAAAAACCTCTGTTCAACAATCAAGGAAGAAAAGGAAGTATAAATGATCATATTTCAACATAAAGCAACATTTCTTGCAGTTGCACCTCACTAGAACATGAAGAACGTCTTACATAGTGGATAAAAAAATAAAACCAACAAGTTGAAGAAATAGCATGAAGAAAAGAATTAGCTATCTTAATCCTGTAAACTATTAGAATTATTCAATAATTAATGGGCCACACATATAAAATTAATTGTGTTTGGGCTATCTAAATAATTAAGCCAAATTAAAGTGGTCTATTTGGAAATTGGCTTAAGGGTATAATTGTTATGGAATTAATGTGTAGATACCGGAGATAATTCTAATTTGATGAGGGGCCAAATTAGAAATATCAACACATATATATATGTGTATTCATCACTACAAAAAAGTGACCTTTGGGGACAACAAAAAACCGTCTTAAAAACTGCAATTACCGTCCCAACAAATATTTGGGACGGCCTTTGGGACGGGAATGGACGGTCCCATTAGGGTGGCGTGGCAAAAACTTTAGGGACGGATATTGCCGTCCTAATTACTGTTAAAGGACGGTTAGGCAAAACGTCTCAAAAGTTTTCAAATTTATGCTTTTGTGTGACGGTTTATTAATTTGTCCCAAAAAACATGTTTTTGTAACAGATATATTTCGTCCTAATAAATAAGGGACGAAATTTTAAAAAGTCCCAAAAAAAAGTAATTTACTTTTTGTTACAGTACTATAATCGTCCGAAAAACTTAACAATTGTTTAAAGTATTATGGAATTACTAATTTTCTTTTATATATAAAATATATAATTGAATTTTATATACAACAAAAATTCATACAGAACTATTTTATTTAATCGAAAATGCATATGGTAGCCGCAACATTAACAAAGCGTAGCCGCAACATTAACAAAACGATTTCTATAAAACATATTTAAAGGTAATATCCCATTGTTCACAAAATAAAATCCAAGTCTTACATCACTTAAGAGTGTTCCCATCAAGTTTTACATCAGTAAGCATTCACTTAATTTATAAAATAAAATCTACGACTTTTTACACAAGTCCAAAACATATATATTTGATTTTCCACATCCATTGACAAACCGATCGACATCCATGACTGCCAGCAGCATTGGCTACCTGGAAACACATGAATAAGCCAGAAATATAGTTAGTTATAAGTAATTGGGACCTCAGACTCATGGAAAAGTAATTTGCGACAGAGACTTACTTGAGTATATCAGGAAGGCGGAAAGCACCCACGAACATGCTTGTAACTTGTGCTTTGAGCTCAGTACTAAGCTCACTTTTCATCCTCTCGAGCTCTTCCTTATGTCAAGCCTCTTGCTCAAGACGCTCAGCTTTAAGATCATTTTTCATTGTCTCAAAAAGTTATAATTCAAAATGATGTTATAACAGAAGAAAAAAATCAAGTAACAGAAGAAGAAAATGTAAGAGAAGAAAAAAAAACTCAAATTTCCAATATAGTTTCATGATGAATTATACAGTAGAACGGCTAAAAAGAGACGAGACCCATAATTGAGACATCTATCAAATTTTCGCTACAGTAGGAAAATGTTCCTAACAAAAGTTTTATTTTATTTTTTGCACCAATCAGTAGAACGGCTAAAAATTGTTCTAGTTTTTGAAGAACATAAATGACATTCAAAATGAATTCAAAAACATATTCAAAGTATCTACAGAATAATGGAGTTATGAGACATCTAGAGAATTTTGACTATAAAAAGAGACGAGACCCATAATTGTAAAAATGTCCTTATCAAGAAAAAGAACAATTGTCTATTGTAAGATTGCTCAAGTATGCATATGTTCTCACATAAATCCAACTTGATCTTCTTATAAACACCAGAGAAAATAGCTACATCCTCTTCTTAGTCGACCATTGACTGCAACATTTAGCTATTGGAAGGACGTATCTATGGGATCAAATAATCAAGGTCCATACTTGCATATACACATTTTTAGTACTTTATAATGTATATGTGCACTAGATGAAAATAAAGAATACCTGTACTTAAGCATCAGTCAAATTCATGACAATTGTAGGTAGTTGCTTCAGCTCTGCACTAATCTCATTAAAGTTTGGATTAATTCATTCCGAGTTTCGAACCAACTAGAGTTTCAGACCAGGTAGGACTGGAGAGATAAAATACAGAATGGGTACTCCTTTGTTACATTACAATGGTTCAATAAGGTAACCAATATTGGATTATGGTCACTAGATAGGGAACTAAGTTAGCATACACATTTAGGAATTATTGTATCCATTATGCAATTAACAAGGCACATGTCTAGTTGATATCTAGTTTAAACTCTCAATGATGCTGGAACCAGATCTAGGTATGAGATCATCGGATCCATTTTAGAGCTAAGTCCAAATTTATATTAAATTGGAGGATATCCTGGCAATGTAAATTCAAGGTACAGTTGTTTGTATGGAATACTATTGAAAATAATATTTGCCTCCATCGTCAATCACGAGCTAAAAGATAGTGTGACCATGTTCAGAATCAACCCCACACAGATCATAAGTATAAGAATTGGACGTTACATGATGATTATAAGGTGTTAATAGATTCGGGGTTCTCAATCATTAACAAAAGTACCTAGGCAAAAGCTTATCAGCATATCATTTATGAACAAAAGTATGGATATTCGGAAAGGGAATAGAGAAACACAAGCCCATACAACAAGTTTCTGTTAAAATCAAAAGTTTAAACTATTTATATACTTATTTATTAGATGAAATATGATTGACATATTAGAAATACAAGCAGTAGCTAAACTTATTTTTAGAATGATAAAAGATGTTCGTATCTCAATTGTTTAAAAGTAGATGAAGATGGTGCTCATAAGCTACCTGGTAGGCATGAAGAAGAAAACTGGAAATAGGAAACCAACATGCGGCTAAACTCAATATCCAAATTGAATTCAAGATACTGACCTTGCTTACGAGCTTTGTACCATCAACTACTGAAGTGATGAACATGAGCAAATAAAACAATAAATAAATATGTTATTAGAAGGATAGTATTAACTGGAAAAATTCACCAACTTATCAAACGTTCAAACCCAAAGAATATGCGAGGAACAAAAGCTCAGATGTTGTAAATGTCAAATAAGTTCAGTGACAGCTTGTATCACACAAAGCCAGTCCCAAGGAATCATAAAATGTAAGATCAATTTAAAATAAAAAAAGAAAAAATGATCAATACAATAAATATCTGAAACCAAAAAATAATACGTACATGTTGGCATAAAAAACTACAAATAATTTAATGTACAAGCAAATGTATATTAAACAGTGAAGTGGGACATTTGGAACGTCCAAAGGCTTCATTCTACTATAAGAGGAAAAATGCATAACTTGTAAGACTGCATAAGTTGGTTTGAAACAATTTAGAGTGCCAGGTGTACCTAACCCACATATTGGTTTGTTTTCTAAACTTACTCTTTTTTGTTATCGACTTGAATTTGTTGATTATTAGGGTCTGGTTTGTATGATACATATTGATGTCTTCATACCAAAAGCCACCCAATTCTCATGAGAATTGTCTACCATGGCCACTGCCATCAGCATGTTCGGAAATTTGATTGTCCCTACTCCAAATTTTCATGTTTTAGAATTTAGACAGACTTATGTCCGTCTTCAGTAAGAAAAATGCATAACTTGTAAGACTGCATAAGTTGGTCAAATTCAGATGTTCAACGATGATAAGTTTGAGATCCACTGAAGATAAAGACATAAAAAATGCAAAGAAAAAGCAAAGAAAATCAAACTATTCTGATTTGAAATCTTTCAAGTAAACTAAGTTGTCTAGTAATAATTATATGAAATTCCAAGCATAATTCTTCTTTGATGACACACCACTACAACCCTAAGAAATAATAGGTAATATGCTTAGTCATCCACAAAAATATTATCTAAAAGAGAGCCAATTTTTAGCAATACCTATATCTACTCCTTATTACCAGCTGTGATGTTCAAAATTGTCCAGCAGGCTTCCTTCCTTGTGCTTTTCTTATGATTGTGTGTCAAGAGATTGAGAAGACAGGAAAGTGCTTGATGATTGACAATATAGTTACTGGCTTTAGTAAGAAGATCTGTAGAGTTATGACTGGAGGAGGACCCTTACCTATTACTGAGATCTGTGAATGCCCTATCACCATAGCTGGCCATAACTTTATAGCACCATTGCTTGTCATGCCCTTACCTAACTATGATGTAGTCCTAGGGATGGACTGGTTAAGTAAGCAGCATGCGCTGATAGACTGTCATAGAGGATGTGTAGTCTTCAGCCCACCTGGAGAACCGGAGTTTGAAATCTCTCGAACTCCGGAGGAGATGGAATGTGTTACCTATACCTCTATCACTGAAGAGTCCAGACCTCCGCACCCTATCATAGCGAAATTTATGGATGTTTTCCCTGATAGTCTTCCCGGGTTACCCCCAGACCGAGACATAGAGTTCACCATTGACCTAGTCCCCGGCTCTTCCCCTATTTCTAAGGGATGCTACAGAGTTAACCCGAAGGAGGCCAAGGAAATAAAGAACCAGATCAATGAACTGAAGACTTTGGGATTTATTCGAGACGGAGCTTCACCCTGGGGAGCACCAGTCTTATTTGTTCTCAAGAAGGACGGAACTGTGAGGATGTGCATCGACTATCGGGCGCTGAACAATATCACTATCAAGAACAAGTACCCTTTGCCCGGGATCGATGACCTGTTTGACCAACTCAGTGGAGCCAAGGTGTTTTCCAAGATAGACCTCAGATCTGGCTATCATCAGATCAAGGTCAGGAAGGAAGATATTCCCAAGACGGCGTTCAACACCAAGTATGGGCAGTTTGAATTCTTAGTCATGCCGTTTGGACTAACAAATGCTCCTGCGGTGTTCATGAACCTTATGAACAAGGTTTTCCATGAATACTTAGATCAATTTGTTGTTGTCTTCATTGATGACATTTTGATCTATTCGAAGGCTGAAGAGGAGCATGAGGAGCATCTCAGGAAAGTTTTGGGAACCTTGAGGAAAGAGAAGTTATATGGTAAGCTATCCAAATGTGAATTCTTTCTAGACAAGGTAGATTTTCTTGGCCATGTTGTCACAGGAGAAGGAATTTTGATGGATCCTAAGAAGATAACTGCTATGGAGAAGTGGTCTACCCCAAGCTCAGTTGCTAAGATCAGAAGTTTCTTGGGCTTGGCTGGCTACTACCGAAAGTTTGTGAAGGACTTTGCTAGAATTGTCGAGCCGATGACGAAGCTGACTCGGAAGAATGAAGAGTTCATCTGGATAGAAGATTGTCAGGCTGCATTCGAGGAGCTGAAGAAGAGGCTTACCACTGCACCAATCCTTGCGCTACCCGCAGGATCCGATGGTTTCACAATCTACAGTGATGCCTCTGGAAAAGGACTAGGATGTGTTCTTCAAAAAATGGTAAAGTGATTGCTTACGCATCTAGGCAATTACGGAACCATGAAAAGAATTACCCCACACATGACCTGGAGCTTGCGGTAGTTATCTTTGCGTTGAAGCTATGGAAGCACTATCTGTATGGAGAGAGAGTGGAGATATACACAGATCACAAAAGTCTGAAGTATGTTTTCATTCAGAAAGAGTTGAACATGAGGCAAAGAAGATGGCTCGAGCTAATGAAGGACTTTGACATCGACCTACAATACCACCCGGGTAAGGCTAATGTCGTCGCTGATGCACTTAGTCGATACCCAGTGGCGATGTTCTTGACCAAGGAGCGACATCTACTAGAGGACATCGGAAAGCTTGGATTAGAGATCATATTGCCAGGAGATAGAAGGATGGAGCAGGATGCTGATTCAGTACTGATGAAGTTGCAAGTGAGCTCGTATCTGATGGACAAGATCAAGGAGACTCAGTTTCAAGACGAGGTACTTTGCAAACTGAGAGACCAAGTGTTGGCAGGAACACTTGAGGGTTTCTCAATCGCCAGCGATGGAGCTTTGAAGAATGGTATAAGGCTTTGTGTACCATCTGGCAAACTAAAGAATGAACTGATGAAGGAAGCACACCAGTCGCAGTATTCTATACATCCTGGAGCTAATAAGATGTATCGGGATATGCACACTATTGTTTGGTGGTATAGAATGAAGAAAGATGTGTCCAGATTCGTGGCGAGATGTTTGATCTGTCAGCAAGTGAAGGTCAGTAGACAGAGACCCGCATGACTTCTACAAACGCTGGACATTCTGGAGTGGAAGTGGGAGCACATCACAATAGATTTCGTGTCAGGTTTGCCTCGTTCCCAAGGAGGGAAGGATGCCATATGGGTTATAGTGGACCGACTAACCAAGTCAGCTCACTTTATTCCCTTCAAGGTTGGTTTATCTATCGAGAAGTTGGCGGCACTATACATGCGACACATCTACCGGATTCATGGAGTATCGGTAAGCATTGTATCTGACCAAGACACTCGTTTTACCTCTCACTTTTGGAAAAGTTTGCATGACAGCCTGGGGACACAGTTGAAGTTCAGCACTGCCTATCACCCCCAGACAGATGGTCAATCAGAGAGGATGATTCAGACACTGGAGGATATGCTGAGATCGTGTGTCTTGGAGTTCGGAGGATCGTGGGAAGACCATTTGCACTTGGTAGAGTTTTCTTATAATAACAGCTACCAAGCCAGCATTGGTATGACCCCATTTGAGGCTCTATATGGACGTCGTTGCCGTACACCATTGGCATAGGACGACGTAGGAGAAAGAGTACTGCTAGGCCCAGAGATGGTGACCGACGCAGCAGAGAAGGTAAAGATAATCAGAGACAAGCTTAGAATTGCCCAAGACAGACAGAAGCATTGGGCAGATAGTAGTCGTCGACCACTGCAGTTTGAAGAAGGAGATAAAGTCTTTGTGAAGATTTCTCCTACCAGAGGTACAATCAGATTTGGCAGAGCTGGGAAGCTGAGTCCCAGGTATATTGGACCATTTGAAGTTCTGAGCCGGATTGGAGAAGTGGCGTATAGGTTAGCTCTACCAGCTAATCTTGAGGGCGTGCACAACGTCTTCCACGTTTCACAGCTCAGAGGCTACGTCCCTGATGAGAATCACATCTTAGACCACTCAGAGCTGGAGATTGGACCGAGCCTCACTATGTCTGAGAAGCCAGTGGCAATTTTAGATCGAGGCGAGAAGAAGACCAGGACCTCGGTGACTCCGATAGTTCGAGTAATGTGGAGGCATGATTCCCCAGGCGAGTCTACCTAGGAGCGAGAAGATGAGATGCGGGAGAAGTACCCATATTTGTTTGAGACCTGAGGTAATTTCTAACCCAACTTCTTTTAAATTTCGAGGACAAAATTTTCTAAAGGAGGGAAGGTTGTGAAACCCGTATTTTAAATGTGATTTTATTAATAATTGTGAAAATAATTTCCAAAATAATTTACTTGGATTTTTGACAACCCAGACCCGAACCTAAATAGAACCTAACATTTTTAAATTAGTTTTAGTTTTAAAATAATAGTTATAATTTTCTAAAGGAATTAAAGCTATTTTACAATTTGACCAAAAAATAATTTAGTTGAAGTTTTTATTTTTTAGCCATAAGTTAAAGCCCATCCTTTAGGCCTGAATCCATTTCACATACACCACAACCCATTATAACTTTGTACCTAAATCCATTAAGGATCCATGATCCATTTAGCCCATTAACCCATTAGCTTATTTGTTAGACTCTCATTCTCTGTTGGTTATACTTTTGTGAGAAAGAAAGAGAGTTATACTCTCATTCTTTGTTGGTGAACCGAAGTCTTTCGGTTGGCCGATCCTTGCTCTTCCGAAACCGTCGGGCACCCTTTCTCTTCCTCTTCTGGTAACCCCCAAACCCATCACCTATTTAAACCCCTCTTCTTTACCACCTCCATCACCCCTACCACTTTCCCCTTTCCAAAATCCCTAACCGAGCCCTAGTTGACCGGCCGCTCTTTTTCGGCGACTCTCGGCCGACCGAGCGGCTCCGCCCACCCCGACGACTTTCCGCTGGCAATCCCTCCGCCTGAATGCGCCCTGCCCAGGCCGATCCCCCCGCCGTTCTTCCCTACGGCCGCGGCCAGGCCGTTTCCGGCCGACCCCCTGCAGCGATTTCCCGAGCGGCCTCTTCCGCCCGAGAACCGGTGGCTTTCCGTCGCCGTGGTGCCCCGTCACCCGAACCGATCCGTGGCCGTCCGTGCTCGGTTTAGCACCTCACCGTGCCCTAGCGCCATCCTCCAACCTCCGCGCCTGGCCGACCAGCGATTTTCTGCCGAACTTCCGAGCTCCGGCGCCACCCGCGAGTCTCTGGCTCCTCTTCGGGACTTTTCTCCATTCTCCGGCGCTGATTCTGTCGGATCCGCTCTTAGGCGTGGCCCGTGCACTCTGTCAGTGTTCCGTTTCCGAGCAGTGACGTTTCGTTTCCGAGTTCCGGTTCCGTTTTTGTGGATTCGCGGAGTTTACGCAGCCGTATTCCGGCGAGGCGTGTTCCGAGTCCGAGGCATCACTTCGGATTCCTTCGATTTCGGTAACTTCTGGATAGTCCCATAGTTCTCTATTTTAGTCTGTGATGAAAACTGGTCCCCCGATTCTTTCGGGAATTTGGATTTTGGTTACGTTTTGATTACGTTATCATTTCCGAAGTTCCTTCGGAATTAGTATGCTGTGGTTTTTGTCTTTGCGATCTTTTCGATTTCGGAATTTTTCGACTCCTTGGAAACATTTCTGTGTTTAGTATCTTGGGTTTAGTTAAAATTTGGTTCTGTGTTTTCTTCGAAAATTTCGAGAATTATTTCGGATAGAATTCTGTTAGTTCCGATATCATTTCAGGATTTCGAAATTTATTTCGGAATATGGTTTTGTGGTTATATTGGGTTATCCCTGGTTTGGGATTCGTTTTGCAGGAAAATCGGTACGTTTTCCAGTTTTGGGTTATCCCGAAAATAGAGGAAATGCTGCCGAAATTTCTATAAAATTTGATTATATAATTTTAAAATGAATTTCGGAAAAGAATATTATTTTTGGATTTATTTGGGCGATGACCTTATTGGTCAATGGGCCCCAGTGAAATACAAACGCACCGGTCTGTCCGGACGTTGAGGCAGAGTAGCTGTAAGTGAAGATTGGACCAGTTCTGAGACTCATTCGATTTTACTTTTAAATTAGAATTATTAGTTTTTTTGTAGGTAAATTACAAGACTAACATTTTCTTTCTCTTATTTTAATTCATGGAAATGTAAGGGCATAAGTCCATTTATCTATTTTTGTAAATTTGTAATAAGTAGGAATTAGCTGTGGATTTTCTGGGATTGTGACCGCGTAGGATTAATTAATATTAATATTAATTATTAATTAGAAATTCACGATTTTCTCATTTAAAGAAAAGAAAATATATTTATATATATAATTATAAAATACTAATTTTTCTCCAATAAATCGATAAAAACAAGATTTCCGAAATAAAATATAAATTTAGATTTCCTTAATTGTAACGCACTAGAAAAGCGTGTTTTTGATTGTGTTGGTTAATACAAGACTAAAATTGACTAGGAGACAAAATCTAGAGATTGTAACTAGATAATTCTAGAGTTGTGGTTTCTGAGACAAATTTCCGGAATGTAGGATTTCAAGGAAGGGTGTGACTGTTCAAATTCTGAAGTACCAAACTCGTCCAACTTGAGAAATTTAAGGCAAGTACATTTATGTGGATTTACGATTATTTTAACAATCATTTCATTGCAGGTTTAAACCACTGTTATACACGAACTCTTTCGAGAGTACTGACCGTACTGTTGGGGACTGGGGGAGTAGAGTAGTGGATATGACCAAATCCAAAATTAGATTAACTGACTGTATTAGCTTTCCCCTCTTCACACGGGGACAAGCCATACCGTATCGCTAGGATACTACTGTAACCCAATCCGGTCATATTCATTACCTATTCATATCACTGTACTGTATTTCAAAACTGTTTCATCTTCAAACTGTTTAAAAGTGCATGATATTAATTGTCATTTTAATTGTTAAAATTTGCATGAATTGTACTTTGCTCCTTTCCTGACTGGATCCCCGTAGGTACTACTGATGACCTGGAGATGCTGATCAATAGCTACTATGATCCTGATTTGTACCCGGCGGTACTTCCACCTGAGGAGGATGTTGTGGCATCTCCATAGATGCTATTTTAGTTTGAGAGTTTAGTTGTTTCTCTGTTATTTCAAGTTTATGAACTCTTGTAACAGAACAAGTTTTATATTATCGTTTAAATAAATGTTGTGGCAAACTTAGTTTCAAATGTTGTTGATCACCTGCATATGGATTACAGCTTACTGCCGCCGTTTCATCAACGGTGCATGCTGGGCATGATCCGATTCGACCCAAGTATTTGGGGACCGGGTCGTGACAGATTGAGAAGACAGGAAAGTGCTTGATGATTGACAATATACTGAAGAAAAAAATCATTAGTTAGACACTGAAAATTGGATATTTAAACATAATTTGCAGTACGAAGCTTATAAAATGGTCCAATAATTAATAGCCATCTAATTGGGGAAAATGGTTCGATTGCAAACTTTGAACAAAAGTTAATATAAATAGTTAAATACCACAATGAGTGGATAAACAATCATTATACCTAAAGTGTATCCACGAGACAATATACAAGGATATCAAATAGTATATACTGTTTCAAGGTACCATTGAACAGAACAAATATCACATTAACCATCCTGAAGCTAAAAAAATTATTAGAGCCACAATGTATCAGTGAAACAATATATAACGACATCAAAAAATGATAACATATCAAATTACTCCATTGTGCATAAAAAATTTGACATCAACTTACTGAAGTATCGTTGATCCTATATGAATATACACATGAAAAGACAACAGTCTTATATAAGGATAGTAAATCTTAAGGAACTAATATGTATTGCTATCATAGATAATATTGTTAACTGAAACAACTTGTCTCCAATTATTATTGATACAAAATCATCAAAATGGCCTACATATCAGCCTTTGCTTCTCTAGAGAATAGTAGACTATCATCTGCAAAAAAGCACATGTAGAATTCTAAAACTTCCATGACAAATAGTCAATTCTTGAATCTGGTTCTCTCGTTCTGCACGTCTGAACATTGGTGATAGATCTTTTGTAGACAATAGAAAGAAAAACGGTGAAAGCATATCCCCTTGTCATATACCTCTGGAAGGAACAATTCCCAATTAATCATAATCGAGTATGATACTGTAGCAATGCACTCCATTACAAGTGTGATCCATCTTTTATCAAACACAAACTAGCTCTCTATGAAGTAGTGGAGAGCTAGTTCTTCATCTCACAGTACAAAAAACATAAGTAGGAAACTGAAAATGACAAGGATTTTTACCTGCTAGTGTGTCCACATATGTAACGGTGGCTTCACCCGGCTTCACCCTTATACAACTTAAGCCAATAATTATGTACTTATCCATTACCATAAATAAGATATTAGACAATGGGTGAAGGCCCTATAGTTAGCACTAATGAAATTTAAAGTGCAATCTAAACAAGCTTAATTAGGACTACAACAGTCAAGAAGCTATAATATGAGCTCGACTCGTTGAATAATTGAACCAAATTAAAGTTTTAACTCGACTAGGAGATGGACAATATATTTGGATGCCCTTTAGATTTTGGAGAGTAGAGGAACTCAGATGCGACTATATTGGAGAATTTACTCCTGGAATTTGGATGAGTATTAGATCAAGGGACTTGGCAACTATTTAGAGTGGTTTATGACCCAATATGCAAAAATATTGAAGATCAGGGTGTTAAAACCACCAGCCTTTCAGAGCTTATGTGCAAATCAATATTTCTTGCAACATTCATATAGCAATGGTTAAACACAGAAAATGACAGCATCCATCATCATTTTATATTTACAAAACCAATCCCCATAAATTATCTTTATGAGTATAAGCTATATGAGACATAAAGCCCAGGAGATATCATTCCCATGAAGTTATTATTTCTAACCCTCACCTTCAGCTTATCATCACCTTATCTCGGATTTCAATTAAATTGGAAGAAATATGATCAAAGTTAAATTTATGAATATTCATACAGGGGTAAGCAATAAAAAGTTTTTGGCATATTATATACTATCTACTATCTAGAATGCAAATGGCATGTGCAACAGGATGTTGAAGATATAAAGGTTGTCTATCCTAAACAAACTATGTCCATTACATTTTACCAGGTTAGCACAATATCATAACGGAAAACATGCAAGACATTAGAAATTGATTACACACATGAATTGAGATGCATACTAAAACTAAATAACAGAAACTTACCACACAATTGAATTGGTGAGATCTTGTTTCCTTGTGGTTTTAATAAAGGTTGTAGATATTTTTGCTACCTTCAAAGCAATGTCAGACAATGAAATCATCCACCGGACACCCGAAACCATGCTTCCACATCACGCCAAGTACTGACTCTGCTTCAGACCTCCTCCCAAACTTCAAATATTCTTTGAATATGATTAAGTTAGTCCTTTTTTATGGGATTAAACTTGTAAACCTCCATCTCATCAAGTACGACATGCATCTCCTCCAATCAATTTTGTTGCCCATACATTACCATCTCACAATGGTAGAGCGAGCGACAGATCCTCCACCCAACCTGTTCAGCCTTCCGAACAAACATGGCCAGTCGATCCACTACACTACACTGGAAATAGCCTGATATGATGGAGCGCATAATGCCTGATGTCGCAACCATGGTATCCCGAGTAAATGCCTGAGATATAAAGTGATCCATGGATTTAACTAAGCCCTCTTGGGCATAAACCCCAATCATAAGAACGTTGAGCCAAGGAAAAACAACTTTCTTCACCATACCATAAGATGCAAACTATAAAGTTCAAGTTTATTGCCAACGGATCGAGTCGAGTTCCAATGGGATCGTGTGTCACCCAGAATTGGCATTGCGACCCATTACCAAATCAAAAATCAACTACAATAAAGTATGTTCTCTAGCAACCACCATCGACACTAAACAACATAATATTATCATTACCAT
Source organism: Iris pallida (assembly GCA_029216955.1). Taxonomy (NCBI): domain Eukaryota; kingdom Viridiplantae; phylum Streptophyta; class Magnoliopsida; order Asparagales; family Iridaceae; genus Iris; species Iris pallida. Next base: position 30,143,112 of record JANAVB010040619.1, read on the forward strand.
AATATAATACAATAGCTACAAAAAAAAAGTTTAGCCAAGGAATCAAGGCTCCTGCCATCACATCGAAACTAACAATTTCTCTAAGTATGACCTTAGGAAATGCAGATGATTCAACGGTGCTTTGTCTATGACGTCAATCATGAAAATGACACTATAAATATCTGTGTTAGTATTATACTAAAAATGACACTATAATTCTCTCTTGTTAGTATCATACGTACACATCTTGTTATATGGTATTGTAGAACCTATAAACGAGATGATACTTTCAGACATACAAGGTTACCACATGCAAACACTTTTTCTTAATATAAACACGAAGAAATGTCGATAATATGATTTGTCGACGCCTACCATTAGCAACTTTCCAGACTATAGACTAATGGATGACCAACCCAATTTTGTAGGAGGATTTGTTATTACTTACCAGTCCATGAACTTGTTTAATCACACGAGCATCCACAACGTGCCAATCGATCTTGCATCATCCTGCTTATCTTCCACCGCTACTAGGATCACTACCAAAATAAGTGGTTTTAGCGACGCCCAAAAACGTCGGAAAAATAGGAAATTCCGTCGCTAATCTGTATCACCGACGTATTTACCGACGTTTAGCTTTGGTCGCCGTTTCCTTAGTCGGTGATCACGAAAACGTCGCTGAACGTCGCAATTACCGACATTCAGCGACGTACTAGTACGTCGGTGAGTTATCGACGTTTATCGTCGTTCCGTCGGTATATTAGCGACGTATATGTAGTCGCCACACGTCGGTAAAACCTGGAATAGTTACCGACGTCTAGCGTCGTTTCGTCGGTAATATAGCGACGTGAGTTTCGTCGCTAGACGTCGGTAATGGTCCTGTACATTTTTGCAGCTAGTGTCGCTAGACGTCGGTAAATACGTCGGAGAGCTGTACTCTTTTGCAGTTAGTCGTCGGTAAATGTCGGTAAAACGTCGCAAACATATATTATTTGCAGCTTGTCGTCGGTAAACGTCGGAAAACGACGTCGCTAAACGTCAGTAAGCGTCGCTAAACGTCGCTAAAGTTGTAAAAAAAATAAAAAAAAATAAAACACAGATTCTATATTACCACTCACAATTCTATAAAACACATATAGGTACACATTCAAATCCCCACTCACAATTCCAAATCACAGCGCATTGAAACCCCCACTCACAATTCCAATACAAACATCCAATACAAACATCCAATCATAAGTCACAAATATCCAATCATAAGTCACAAACATCCAATACACAACTAACATCCAATACAAACATCCAATCATAAGTCACAAACATAAAATGATACAAACACAAATAAAAGTCCTAACTAGGACTACTAGTGATCTGGTGCAGGAGGGGCACCGCCGCGACGAAGGCGTAAAAACTCCTCATACTCCGCAAGTGAAATCGATACAGATGGAGCGCCAGGCTGTGACGTCGGTGGAGTCGGTGTCGAAGAAGAAGGCGGTGGAGGCGGCGGAGTCGACGACGATGAAGGCGCACCCAGAGTACCAGCATGCTCCAACGCTGTAAGTCGCTGGTTGTATGAATCCATGATAGATAACATTCTACCAGTGCTCTGGACCATCGAATCCTGCGCCTTTCTCACCGTCTCGGCCATGGTCACCTGTCCTGTCTGCAACTCCGTCACCGTGCGCTCTAACCCTCCAACGGCGCGCTCTGTCCTCTCAGTCGTCTCCCTGAGGTCTATAATGCCGCGGTCGAGCGCATCCAATCGTGCTAGCAGCGCAGGATCGTCCGTAGGATGCTGAGACTGCTGCTCGATCCGTCGTAGCAGGTCGTCACGGAGAGACTCCATCATCTGGTGGACTCGGGCAGACTCCTGGGACGGCTGTGGACCATGCACACTAGCAGGAGATGTCCTAGAGGACTGGGTCGCAACTAGGGCGCCATAGGATCCCGTACCGTAGTACGTACCCCTACGGAGGCCACCAGCGGCGGTCATCCACAGCTCGTCCTCCGACGGAGCTTGAGTGGGCTGCGAGGAAGTACCGGCCTCTCCTGCATCAGGTGCACTAGCAGCCGCCCGTTCCCGCAGCCTCTTATACTCGGCCTAGAAAGTATGGATAGTACTCTATGATTTCTAATTTATAATTAATGTACTTATTTTTACTAACTTCATGAATATTTATTTGCATCATATTTACTAAGTTATATTAAAATGGACACGAAGTATTAAATTAAGATAACGTATTGTAATACTTACATAGGTCTGCTCGGCCCTCTCGTCAATAAGGACTCCGCCCTTCCGATGGGTGGCCAGGAAGACGGTCACCATGTCGGCGTTACCGACCTTCCTTACCTGTAATTAAATATATTATCTTAGTAATAATTTATCGGATTTGCATTAAAATAATATTTCTAAAAGAGAAAGACATACCAGACGACGGAAATGTTCCGTCATCGGAATCGACCCACCGCACCACTTCGAGGCATGTTGCCTAGCCGCCTTGGCCTTCTCCGACTTCTCCTTGTACTTTGGCTCCTCGAATCGAGCCTTCATCGCATTCCATTGATCAGGGGTGATCCAACCTTGGATCGGCTTTCCGGCACGATCACGATCCTTCTGATCGTTGATAGAGTCGCGGATCAGCTTGGCAGCGACGGAAGGAAACATCCCCTCGATCTGCTCGGCCCGGTGCGGCGGATAGTAAAACATATCCTAGAACAGTACGAAACCAAATATTTATTAGTTATATATAATATGCATAAATTAAATGATTCATGTTAAAAACAAATCTATTTTAACCTTGAAGCGCGTAAACCAGAAGTTCTTCCTTTCGTCTGGAGCATCAGAGTAGTTAATCCAGGGACCACCATAATTATGCCTCAGCATATCGCCTAGGCGTCTCTGTACCCCTGAAGGACGATATCTATACATACATATTATATTCATGAAAAAAGTTAATTTATGATAAAAACAGAAGAAAAATAATAATAAACCAAAATACCTACTTTGTACCGTCGGCCCAGATCTCCGTCCTCCCCTCCTCCGGAGGTGCGCACGCATCATCTTCATGATGCTGGTCGGCCGTCGGCGCATCCTCCTCGGCCATCTGCTCATCCGTCTCCATCGTCGTATCAACATCAGGAACGCTAGACGGGGGAGCCCTCTCAACAGGTCTGGAACTACTCGTCCCAGGAGATATGCCACGTGACGTCGTCCCAACCGGCCCAGCTACTGTCCGATATGGAGGAGTAATCGGCGACGAGGATCCAGAGCCGGTACCAATAGGAGGTACCGAAGGCAAACTCCGTCCCCTAGCAGTACCTGTAGGAAGTACCGGATGATCCCGACCTCCTCGTGGCCCTCGCAAATGTCCGCGACGACCTGCCATACCTGATAACAGCATATGATAGTACAAGATATAATAGAGACTAGAAATATGACAGTACAACAAATAATAGAGACTAGAAATATGACAGTACAACAAATAATAGAGACTAGAAATATGACAGTACAACAAAGATAATAACCAAGGTAACATATGATGATACATTCTACAATAAACATCTAAGTCCAGATAATATCTCTCTCAATCATCTTCAGAATAATCATCTTGTTCGTCTTCCTCGACCTCATCTTCCTCTTCCTCCTCATCTTCACTTTCGTCTTCACCTTCGTCGGCTTCGCCTTCCTCTTCGGATAATTCTACATCTTCTACATTATGTGTCGTGTAATGCGTAACTTCCGTGGAGTCCACATCGACAATATTGGTTACAGGAGGTAGCTCGTCCTCCTGGTAAGCTTTTTCATCAACATCAAAAGTATCTCTAGCTTTAGTCTTGCATACTGCCCACCAGTCAGACTTCGTTGCTCCCCGTCTCGGATAAGCTGTAAAATACACGAGCTGAGCCTGAGTTGCTAGGACAAACGGTTCGTAGCCTTGATATCTACGCTTGTAGTTTATATCCACAAGACCATGCTTGTCAATTTTCCAGCCTTGATTTTCAATCGGATCGAACCATTCACACTTGAACAACACGATATTTGCAGGTTCTCTGCCATAATTATATGACAACTCCACAATCTCTCGCAAGATGCCAAAGAAATCATTTCCTGGATCGACGTCTTTGTAGTTCGAAGACTTGATACACAAACAACTGTTCTTCGTGGAATCAAGATCCAGGAAGCTGTCTCTGATCGGAGCATTTGTCGACTTGAACCGAAAGCCATTGACACAATAACTTGGCCATGTTTTAACAAAAGTAATTGGTCCCTTGGCAAGAGTTCTAATTAATTCAATCTCGGGTGAAATTAGACGATCGACCTGAATATCAAAGAAGAGATAATAAGTTATTTATTGCGCAGTTGCATTAGAAGAGGCCAGTAAATATTACCGAACTGCTTACATATTCGCTCAACCAAGAAGGAAAATGACGTCTCATTTCTTGTTCTAATGCTTCGTCTGTTAGGTAGGGTCTAACCAGCCTCAACTCATCATTATATGTGCTGGAAAACAACGAAGCATTAGAACGATTAGTACAATAATATTAGCTTATACTATTACATTGAGATGACGTAAACTCATCATTCCTTACTTACCCTTCTAGCTTCTCCACTTCATCCTCGTCGCAATTGAGTAATACATACAACTGAGCAGCCCTTAGCTCTTCGTCATTCAAATATCTCTTCTTCATTTTTCCCGAAGGCTTTCCGGACGCATTGAATACTTTCAGTATTCCATCATTAAATTCTTGATATCCGTCGTCGTTTCTCGGAGCCCTCGTTCTATTCGTAGCAACATGAGGTTTGAAATAGGAGGAGCAGAAATTTGTAATCTCCTCGAGAATATAGGCTTCACAAATAGAACCCTCGACCCGAGCCTTATTTTTTACCTTTCTTTTTAGGTGATTCAAATGTCGCTCGAACGGGTACATCCATCGATATTCGACGGGTCCACCAACACGTGCCTCGTAGGAAAGATGAATCGGCAAATGCTCCATAGAGTCGAAGAATCCAGGAGGAAACACCCTCTCTAGCTTGCACAGTGTTACCGCAATGTCCTTCTCTTGCTTTTCTAGACGATCAACGAGCAATTTCTTAGAACAAAGGTCCCTGAAGAATATGCTAAGCTCCGTTAATGGATCCCAAACTGCCTGCGGTAAGAATTCCCGAAATGCAATCGGAATTAACCGCTCCATGAATACGTGACAATCATGGCTCTTCATACCTGTCAGTTTGTTCTCCTTGAGGTCGACGCATCTTCTCAAGTTTGAAACATACCCATCTGGAAATTTCAGACCTTGAATCCACCTACAAAGCCTCACTTTATCCTCCTTCTCCAGTGAGAAAATTGCCTTAGGCTGCTTCAACTTTCCATTCCCGTCCTCTATCAAATGCAATGCAGGACGTCTACATATTTCTTTCAAGTCCAATCTAGCCTTAGGATTGTCTTTCGTCTTCCCCTTTACGTCCATTACAGTATTAATTATGTTGTCAAACACATTCTTCTCAATATGCATGACATCAAGGTTATGTCTAATCAGATTGGTGCTCCAGTATGGCAGATCCCAGAATATACTCCTCTTCGTCCAGTTATGAGTGCGACCAAATCCGTCACACTTGTAGCCCGTAGCAGGCTGCTCAATAGCACTTGGTAAATCTCTAACCTCCTCCCATATCGTGGCTCCGCACCACCTTGTCGGTGGATCACCCTTCTCCACAACGCCAGCACGAAAAGCATTCTTGTTCCTCCGGTACGGATGATCCTTCGGCAGGAATCGTCGATGACAATCGAAGAAGCACGGTTTGCCTCCGTGTTTCAAACGGAAAGCCTTAGTGTCGTCCATGCAACACGGACATGAAAGACGACCATGCGTGCTCCATCCAGATAACATTCCATAGGCCGGAAAGTCGTTGATGGTCCACATAAGTGCTGCCCGCATCTGGAAATTTTGTTTTCTAGATACATCGTACGTATTGGAACCTACTTCCCACAGCTGATTCAACTCATCAATCAATGGTTGTAAATAAACATCAATGTTCCTTTTCGGATTGTTCGGACCTGGGATAATAACGGTGAGGAACATATATGGAGTCTTCATGCACATCCAAGGCGGTAGATTATACGGGGTGACGATCACAGGCCAACACGAATACTGGGATCCTGAAAGTCCGAATGGGGTAAAACCGTCAGAGCAGAGACCCAATCTAACATTACGCGGATCAGAAGCAAAATCTGGATACTCTCGATCAAAGTGCTTCCATGCTTCTCCATCAGATGGGTGATCCAACACTCCTTCGGTATGTTCCCGCTTATGCCAACTCATGTTTTCTGCAGTTTCCTTCACCATAAACAACCGCTGCAAACGCGGCGTCAACGGCAAGTAGTGCATCGAAGAGGTAGGCTTCCTGGTACCGACAGACTTTCCTCTACCACAGGCCTTGTAGCGATCGACACCACAAAATCTGCAGGCGTCTTCATCCTTGTCGTCTTTGTAGTACAACATGCACCCGTTGCGACAGGCATCGATTTTTTCATATCCCATCCAGAGCGATCTAACCATCCTCTTAGACCGGTAAAAGTCTTTAGGCAACTTCGCACCCTCAGGCAATATTTCTATAAGCAACTCCATAATACGGTTGTAGCAATCTTGCGACATGTTAAAATCGGACTTGATGCTCAACAATCTTGTAACCACCTCCAACGGTGAATGATCCTCACAACCAGGATATAATGGAGTCCTTGCATTCTCCAGCAACTCCATGAACTGTGCAGCATCGGGGTTCGGTGCCTCCTCAGGTGCATCATGATCATCCGGATCGAAACTAGGCCCGGCCGCGTCAAAAACCATGTTCACCAACCCATCGTCGTAAGGAGCGTTGTTGTGGACATCAACATAAGGCTCGTACTCCGATGCTAAAGACACAAGTTCTCCGTGCTCGCTCCACTGATAGTAATTCGGAGTGAAACCCTTCGAGTACAAATGATACGTGACATCCACTTCTGGATGATATTTAAAGTTACGACATCTCACACACGGACACTTAATTTTGGTACCGTCCATGTACTGAGGGAACGCCTTGGCAAACTGCAGGAACTGGTGTACACCCTCTATGAATTCATCCCGCACACCGCACATGTCATCAGGATGACGGTTGTACATCCAAGTACGATTCCGCAGATAGTAATTCAGCTCCATAATTCTGTAAGATAGATACATCAAGGTAGTGAATGATATGCAAGTGTCAAAGCTTTTCCGATGGATTGCATTTATCTTTTCATCCATTCATTCATGCATTGCATTTATCTTTTCAGTTTTGCATATCATTACCTACTATTATACATGCATACTTTATATATACATCAAGGTAGTAATACTAGTTGATGTTCTGAAAAGGAGAGTGCGATGTCTAGTAGAGGATTCTTTTTTTTGAGGAGCTGTCATATCATGGAAGTCAATATAAAATAAAAGAAGTATACATGCAATTCTATATGATTCCTAGGCCAATCAAGGTCAAAGTCAACTATTGGTCAACTCGATCAACAATCTAGTAAAATGAATGAATATTAAGGCAGTTTATTTCGTAAGTAGTAATTCATATCCATATCCAATTGAGGATAATTCTGTAAGATAGATAGATGCACATTGCAGTCAGTGAATGAATATTAAGGCAGTTTAGATATGGGTGCGCAATTTAGATAGAGGTCAGTAGAGAGCGACAGTTTAGAGAAAACTGAGATTATTGGTGAGGTATAATTGTACTTGTAGGAGTACACGACACCAACTGTCCAATATCGACCCTTTGGGTCTACAAGAGTTACTTAACTCAGTTTATCAAGACAAGTAAAACTTTTTAAATTAATACCCAATATCGACCCTTTGGCCTGTGCTTGAGCAGTATCCTAACTCAAACTATCTATCCTAACTAATAAATTAATATCCTACTTTAACATCTACTAACTCTCATATTCCTTCTAACATAAACTAATATCCTAATCTTAACTAACCCTTTAACTGAAACTAATATCTAAATAATGCTAATCATGAACTAACACCCTAACCTGGAAGTCCACACTGCTTAAGCACAGGCCATAGGCCAAGTTATAAGGCAAAATGCAGGCAACTGCCTGTAGCTACAAGGCAAAACCAAATGTTGACGGTATATATACCGTCAACATTTAAAAAGTTTACTTGTCTTGACAAACTGAGTGAAGTAACTCTTATAGGCCCAAAAGGTACTCTATACACTCTTACTTATACAAGCCTTTTGAGGCAATCAGCGTTATACTAGATTTCCGAAAAAAATCTATAACTCTGATAGGCCCAAAAGGCTTGGCATAAGTAAATTTAATTTCTAAAGAATGGCTCAAAACACTGTACCAATCATACCTATATTTCTAAGATACTCTATATACTCTAGGTACTAGGACTGAACTAACTCTCTAACACTCTAATGATACTCACTCACATATACCCACTCTTACTTAGGAATACTAAGATCTGACACATACTGATAATCACGTCCCTAATGTGGAGTCGCAAAATGTCGCTGAGTTAAACAAAACAGCGACGTTTTGTGACTAGACCGCGACATCAGCTTTCCCGGTAATTCATGGCTTCTGTGAAATAACCACATCTTGGCTATTTGTTAAATAGATCGACCATGAGCTCCCATGTTCAGTCGTGCCTTCAACATCATGTTCAAATGAAGGTGACAAGCAGCTGACTATAGAAAAATATGCCGTATTGAGCTTCATAAAGAAATGCAAGATTACTACATAGGAGAAAAGGTTTGGTAGGATTACGTCAAAGCACACGGCTTAGAAAATTATGACATATTTGTCTTCCGACACCGTAGTAACATGGTTGGTACATTAAGGGTCTTTGACAAGGTGACATGTTGTGAAAAAATATATCCTTATAGTTCTTCTACGGATTTACTTTAACATTACGTAGGAGAACTAAGGATATATTTGTTCACAACATGCCACCTCCTCAAAGGCCCTTAATGTGACAACCATGTTACCACGGTGTCGGAAGACAAATATGTCATAATTTTCTAAGCCGTGTGCTTTGACGTAATCCTACCAAACCTTTCCTCCTATGTAGTAATCTTGCATTTCTTTATGAAGCTCAATACGACATATTTTTTCATAGTCATCTGCTTGTCACCTTCATTTGAACATGATGTTGAAGGCACGACTGAACATGGGAGCTCAGGGTCGATCTATTTAACAAATAGCCAAGATGTGGTTAATTCAAACGATAGGAGTCGCTATATTCCTTAGAATAGACTTGGAATATTCTCTAGAATATTCTTGGAATATGCCTTGTAGCCAAGTGCTAATTAGATCTAGATCTAATTACTCCTATAATTACCTCTCCTGCCCCCATTAGTGCTAATCACTACAAGTGGGGGGCCATGGGGGTGCTACTGCTGATGTAAACTGCTGCTACAACAGCTGTTCTTGCTGCTGCTGTTGCTGGAATGGGGGCAGCAGCTCACCTTCTACTCCCCATCCATCTATCCACCTATCCATCCAACTATCTATCTAATATATATCTACACATACCAATAGCTAACTAGTATCCTATTTCTAACCCCAACTTGGTATCCCAAACCAAGGCTCTAAGACGGATAAATATCAGGTGTCTGAATCTGAGCCACAAAGTCCTAAATAGAGCAATACAGGTCATGATATGCAAAATACAAGAGAAATGAAGGATACAATGCAATCTATATGATTTCTAGGTCAATCTAGGTCAAAGTCAAACTTGGTCAACTCTAGTCAACTCTAACAGTCAAACTAGGTCAACCTTAGTCTAGTTTGGTCAAACAAGGTCAAACTAGTCTAGGTTAGCCTCATCTAGACTAAAGTCAACTATTGGTCAAACATAGCCTATTAGGTTCAATACCAAGGCATTCTAGGTCTTGGGCTAGTCAACTAAAGTCTAATTAGGCCTAACCAACATAGCCTTATATGTTACCCTAGAAACAATCCTAATTGGGTAAACTATATATACAAGAGCCTATATACAAGCTATAAACCAAAATCCTATAATAACTTGGACTACCAATCACATGTATTCAAAACATCATATATATATATATAATTCATACCTTACATATAAACTTATCCCTCACATTCACTCCTAACTCCATACTCCAACCTCTCAACTCTCAACCCATGACTTCAAGGCTAACTCAGCCCCAATTCAACCTCTAACCTATAACTCACATCCTCATGTAACCATAATAGCCTATATATATCCAATAACATATAACCTATGAAGGTTTACATGAATGATCAAGGAGGAACTAAACAAATGCATTAAAAAGGCTTAAAGACTGAACAAAACTCAGATCTATCTAACAAAACCATGTGTCTGTGTGTGTACGTGTGTCTGTGTGTGTACGTGTGTCCGTGTGTGTGTTCGTGTGTGTGTCCGTGTGTGTGTGTGTCCGTGGGAGAGGAGGAGGAGGAGGGGGAGCTTAGGGTTTACCTGAGCTCGAGGAGGAGGAGCTCGACGGGAGGGGGGGTCGTCGGGGAGAGGGATTCGCCGGTGGAGAAGGGGGGAAGTCGTCGGGGAGAGGGATTCGCCGGTGGAGAAGGGGGGAAGTCGTCGGGGAGAGGAGGGGACTCGTCGGGGGGGAGGGGGGACGGTGGAGTCGTCGGGGGGGGGGGGGGGGAGGGATTCGCCGGAGGAGGAAATCGGGTCGAGGGGGGAAAAAAAATTTCGTTCGAAAATTTTCGTTCGACTGAACTCTCTGCCCTAATTATAAAAGAGTTAGCGACGTCCTTATTAGCCGTCGCTAAACGTCGCCAAAATGGCGACGTTAAGTAAGTTACGTCACAAAACGTCGCTATTCAGCGACGTTTATAGTCTTCTGTCGCAGAACGTCGCTAGTCAGCGACGTTTTACGACGTTTCCTTCGTGGCGTCGCTATATTCAATGTTTGGCGATGCCACAAGCATCCGTCGCTAATATACGTCGCTATATGAGCAGATTTTAGTAGTGGATCAACATTTGCAAACCCGCTACTGGCTACAAAAATAGAATTAATAGGTGATGGATTAATTCAAGTGAAAAGCATAATCTTGGTATAGGATTTGCATAAAGTGTGTGTAAGGTCAATTCAAAGTAATCAATCAAATATGTCTTGGTTGCATGCTCCAGTCAACTGCACCATTGGTTTTGGAGGTATGTATTTCGCAGGTTGCAACCAACTATATATCAAGTCATAGTTTCAAAAAGATCCCTAATGGTTGAACTAAACGAAAACTTTAGAGACTTTGAGATCATTCCGGATATGTTTAACCCTTGAAGGAGGATATCAGTATAAAGTTATTAGAAAGGTATCGGAGAAAGAAAAAAAATATTTGACTAAATTCCAAGTCAATTTGAATAGACATGCAAGGATGGGATATACTGAAAAACCTTAACAATCAAAGGCCAACAACAGTCTAATTCAACTTAAATGTGGGAAATTGTAGACCTTTATATACACTATGTAAGGAGACACAATATTCCTATAATTTCATCAATTCTGATGATTCTTGATTAGTGACAACATTCAAAATAGCAAAATCAATATGCATAACCAAGCTAATCTATCTATTTGTCCTTCACCAAAATCCTACCTATTGAAGCCATCCTTATATCAGTTACTAATTACAGAGAAGCGAAGCATTAGGACAATGATCTATGCTAACCATCTCTCCACCAATCCATTTTTGAAAACTTTTTCGTGACAAGACTGCAACCCCATAAGAATCTATCAAATTTTATATCTGCGCCAATGGCATATACTTTATTACAACTAATAAATCAACACTATCTCCTTCTTCTTTTATCCATAATATCTACGTGATGTGAGTTTCCATCACAACTAAGTCCTATATCCAGTAATCTGAACCACTCTGAAAATAGGTTTTGTATTTCGAGTCATGTCATACCAGACACGTATATGGACACATTATAGGCAACCCATATGTGTTAGTGTCAGTGCTAGTGTCAATTTGTTTGAATTGTGTTTAGTCAGTGCAACACAGTCCGACTTATGAGAAAATATAACAAATAATGTTACTAACTCTTTGGAGAATTTGGTAGAACAGTTGGTCAGCGGAGGTCTGGAGTTGGAGAAGGGATTGGGTCAGCTGGCGCTGGCAAATCAACCGAGTCCTAGCGATGAGTTGGGGTTCTGCTTGGGAGGAGGACTCGTGTTTCTTCTAGAAGACCATACCTCCGCCCGCTCGTAGATCTTCTCGAGGTGGTGGTGATGCTATCCTCGAATTTGGTCACTGACAGGAAGTCGTCGGTAGGATCGACAACCTTATGGAAGCGTGCCTCCGTCTCGAGCATCAACAACTCGACAATATTATTCCCCTCTTCCGGGGCCTCGACAACCTTATGGGAGCGTGCCTTCGTCTCGAACATCAACAACCCTAATTATTCCTTAACAAAAACCTAACAAATCTAGGGTTAGGGTTTGTGCTCACGGAAAACATATAAATTGAGAGAGAAGAGAAAGAGAGTACCGATCAAGAGAGAGAAGGAAATGAAGATGGGAATGGAATATAGGGGTGTGGCAGGGGGCTTTGACGATGAAGGAAGCTCGAGAGAGAGCGGGAAACACAAAAAATTTATGCGGGGGAATGGAAATTTTTTTCCAAAACTGAGATTTAAAATTAACAAACCAACATTTGTACTCTCTGTTTAATAAACCAACGTTTCTTGTAGTGATGTGGATGAATGGTGTGGATTCATTCTAGAGATCAAACGGGTAGGAGTAAGGAAAAAAAATTTCTAAAAAATTGGTTTGGGCCGCCAAATAATTGCCATTCCCGCTGAGATTATTTGAGACGGTCTCAAAATTTATTTGGAACAAAAATTATTAATAGTCCCAAATAAGATATCCACTTTTTAATCTGTCACCAATAAATTTGTTTTTTGTTACAAAAAAATATAGCAGTCCCAAATAATAATTTTTTAGGACGTTTAAAACTAGAGTTTTTAAAAGTGTTGTCCCAAAAGCCAACTTTTTTTGTAGTGCATTAGGGTTATGGTCCCCAACTCATACGGCCACCAAGAGAGTGTTTTCTCTATTCTCTTCTATATCCCCATCAACAAAGAGAGGAACAAAGATTTCATCTTTGTTATTAAGGGTCGTAGCGGCTTAGAAGATCAAACCCTATAAAGAGACGTGTGCTTCAAGATCCGTCAAGCAAAGACAATGGATTCAGGTACGCTTCCGCAATCAATTTAATTTTGTTCTTCATCTCATGAATCGACAGGGTACAATAAAATTTCTAACAAGTGGTATCAAAGCCTCCTTGTTTGATTTATGAGATTGAAGGTTTAGATTTAATTTTTGTTGATTTTTAGGAACCCTGGATGGTTCCATCTAATTTAAGTTAGGATTCCTATTGTTCGATCTAAGTTTTTATGATCCACCAATTTGGAATATAATATTTTACTGTTTTTTTTACTATTCCAATTTGGTGTTTTGGTTAATGCGGCTAGGGTTTTGCCGCAGATGATAGCTAGTATAATATTTTACTTGGGCACGTTGAGAGCTATTCACTCCTAATTAGTTGGCTTGGTCGACATCTGATTATATATTTTGGTTGCATAATCATAATATAATATATTTTGGTTGCATAATCAATCAAGCCGATTTCTTTATTATGTTTTTGAATGAAAAATGTCAACATAAGTCGAAGTTATGATTTCATTCTAGGCAGATATTTAGAAGTCTATGAGGGATAATCAGAAGTTATGATTTCTTTATGTAATCAGAAGTTATGGTCGTATAATATATTAGAAGTCTATGAGGGATATTTAGAAGTTATGATTTCTTTATTTATGATCCAATTGCATAATCAGAAGTTATGATTTCATTCAGAAATATGTCTCTTCAAAGTTTCTGGTAGCTTTCTTCATCTCATGACTGTAAAATTTTTATGTTATTTTAAATATGCATGTACATAAGATTTTGGATATGATTCAGTTTTGTAAAATTTAGTCAACATTTAATTTTTTTGGTGCCTTTTGTGACTAGCAATAGTTGTCTAATATTCTAAATAGACCCATTGAAACAAGATGTCGCCAAAGTGACCTCTCTTACGTAGATAGTCTATGAGGGATGTTTGATGTTTATGTGTGTACATTCATGCGGGTATTAGTCGGCCCAAAGGCAGGTTAATATTTGGCCGAATTGCACACATACTTGTGGTGATAAATGTGTGACAATTATACGGTTTACATGTGAATAATAACCCAATCCAAAGATAGGCTTATTATTTGACATGACTTATTGTCAACGTTTGATCACTACACCAAGAGTACCACTTGCAGTTAATATCACTGTCTAAAGACTTGATATTAATGATGTACTAGGTATCTTGAGATGGGGTTCACCATTATTTGAATTTGTTTGACTATATTTTACCCTTTAGTTATTAATTAGAGCATATTTGTTTATTTATTTTTGTTCTCTTTTCAGTTAATGTTGCTATAATATCTGCCAATAAGAATTCAATTTCCATGCTTAGTGGGATAAATTTTAAGGGCAAAAAAAAAAAAATACAGAAGCTGCTGAGGGCCTGGCTCAAAAGAAACAACAATATAAAACTAAGGGTAGTTTATTTATGACAAGTCAGGACACATAAGGAAAAGTACATTTCTCAATTTGGTCTGTCCTGAGGTTAATTTAGCTTCAGTACCTAGAAACACATGGTGGTTAGATTTTGGTGCTACTACCCACATTAGTGTTTCTAGACAAGGTTGTCTGAGCTACCAAAAGCCAATTGATGGTGAAAGATACATCTATGTGGGTGACGGCAAGTAGGTAGAAGTGGAAGCAATAGGACATTTTAGGTTATTTTTGGGAACCGATTATTATTTGGATTTGATAGACACTTTTATTGTACCGTCTTTTAGACGAAATTTAGTTTCAGTTTCCTTACTGGAAAAATCTGGTTATCATTGTTCATTTAGAAATAATAAGTTTAGTCTATCTTTAAATTCAAATATTGTTGGTAGTGGTTCCCTTAATGTTTATGATAACATATATTCACTTGAAACTATTGCATCTTATAATGAAACCTTGCATGTGGAGTCACGTGGTACTAAACGCAAAATTAATAATAAAAATTCAGCCTCATTATGGCACAAGCGATTAGGTCACATCACTAGAAATAGAGTTGAACGACTTGTGTCTGATGGGATTTTGGATTCCTTTGATTTCACAGACTTTAATGTCTGTGTTGAATGTGTAAAGGGAAAACAGACCAAAACAAAGAGATTAGGTGCCAATAGGTCGACAGAAGTCTTAGAATTAATTTATACTGATATCTGTGGACCATTCCCTTCGGCTTCCTGGAATGGTCAAGAATATTTTATATCATTCATAGATGACTATTCTAGATATGGCTACCTATATCTTATTCATGAGAAATTACAGTCTTTGGACGTATTCAAATCATTTAAAGCTGAAGTTGAGAACCAACTCAACAGAAGAAAAAAAGTCGTCAGGTCTGACCATGGTGGAGAATACTACGGTAGATCTGATGGATCAGGTGAACAACGTCCAGGTCCGTTTGCTAAATTCTTAGAGGAATGTGGAATCATCCTACAGTACACCATGCCAGGATCACCTAGCATGAATGGTGTAGCTGAAAGACGAAATAGGACTCTTAAGGATATGGTGAGGAGTATGATTAGTCATTCTACCTTACCAGAGTCACTCTGGGGTGAAGCACTTAAAATAGCAGCTTACATTCTGAATAGAGTGCCAACTAAAGCGGCTGCAAAAAACACCTTATGAGCTTTGGACAGGCAGAAAATCTAGTTTCAAGCATTTACATATTTAGGGTTGTCCAGCTGAGGCAAGGCCTTATAGGCCATATGAAAAGAAATTGGACCCCAAAACTGTAAGCAGCTACTTTATTGGCTATGCAGAGCGATCAAGGGGTTATAAATTTTACGATCCCACAAAAAGGACAATTTTTGAGACGGGAACTGCTATATTTTTTTGAGGATGTTGAGTTTGGGGGAAGAAATAAAGTTAGGGACATTGTATTTAAGGAGGAATCAGTTACGATCCCTACTATCACTTTTGACGATGTGCAGGTTTCTGTACCTGTCATTGATCAAGAAGTGAATCTGGAACCTCAACAAGACAATGTTGATTTACTTCTACAAGTTGATGTTGAGCTACCTCAACAAGACAACATAGAGGCACCCCCCATTCAAGATGAGGCAATTGTTCCTGAGGAACAAACTCAACAACCTCAAGAATTGATGCCATTAAGACGATCCACTAGAAAAAGGAGAAATACAATTTCGGATGATTTTATCATATTTCTCCAAGAACATGAAGAAGACCATGGAATATTGGAAGATGATCCAATCAACTTCCGTCAGGCCATGGAAAGTTCCAATTCTCAAAAGTGGATTGATGCAATGAATGAGGAGTATAAGTCCATGCAAGACAATAAAGTTTGAGAACTTGTCCCATTACCAAAAGATGTGAAGCTCATTGGTTGTAAATGGATATTTAAAATCAAGAAGGATTCGAAGGGTAATGTGGAGAAGTATAAAGCACGTCTTGTAGCTAAAGGCTTTACTCAAAAGGAAGGGATTGATTTTAAAGAGACTCTCTCTCCGGTTTCTTCGAAAGACTCTTTTAGAACAATCATGGCACTTGTTGCACATTTTGATCTTGAGTTACATCAAATGGATGTCAAAACGGCGTTTCTCAATGGTAACATTGTCGAAACTATTTATATGGTGCAGCCAGAAAACTTTGTGTCAGAGGATCTAAAGAATATGGTTTGCAAATTGACAAAATCCATTTATAGACTCAAGCATGCTTCTCGTCAGTGGTACTATAAATTTCACCAAGTTGTTACCTCGTTTGGTTTTGAGGTTAACGTTGTTGAAGATTGTGTGTATCACAAATTCAGTGGGAGTAAAATTATTTTTTTGGTTTTGTATGTTGATGACATACTGCTTGCCACAAATGATGTAGGCATATTGCATGACACTAAGAAATTTCTATCAAATAACTTTGAGATAAAAGATCTTGGTGACGCCTCTTTTGTATTAGGAATTCAAATACATCGAGGTCGTTCTCGAGGTATTCTTAGATTATCACAAAAGAGCTATATCGATAAAGTGCTTAAAAGATTTGGCATGCAAGGATGCAAACCAGCTGACACCCCAGTCGCTAAAGGAGACAAGTTCAGTCTCAATCAGTGCCCTAAAAATAGTCTTGAAATTAAGAAAATGCAATTGATCCCCTATTCATCAGCTATAGGGAGTCTAATGTATGTACAAGTATGTACACGTCAGGATATTACGTACATAATTCGGATATTAGGCAGATATTTAAGCATATATGGATGGATCATTGGGTAGCAGCCAAACTACTTAAGTAATTAATAGAGAACAAAAAATTATCTGCTCTTTGTAGGAGATGGAATAATTCTGGAGATCATAAGGTATTCCGACTCCGATTTTGTTGGATGCTAACACAGCAGGAGATCCACATCAGGTTATGCTGACTGATGGAGATATATTTTGGATGAGTGTCAAACATGCACTCATAATTTCTTCCATCATGAAAGCAAGGTTTATAACAAGCTATGGGGTATCTATTCAGAGAATATGGTTGTAAAATTGTCACAAGGCTGCGCCTACAGTACGGTGTTAAAAGACCACATAAAATTATGGTGTGACAATAAATCAGCAGTAATGTATTCTAATAACAACAGAAACTTGTATAAGTCAAAGGATATTGACATAAAGTTTCTAGTTGTGAAGGAAAGAATTCAGAATGGTTATAGTGTTCATATAGCACATTAGGACAAACTCCATGTTAGCGGATCCGCTCACAAAAGCATTATCACCCAGGATCTTTCATGAGCATACTGCTCATATGGGTGTTAATTACGAATATAGCAATATAGTGGGAGTTTGTATTTTATGTATTTGGGTGCTATTTGGTTCTGGACACATTTATGTATTAAAGTATTTTGGATATTTATCTGATCAGATATATGGAAATTCAGTTCATTCTGTTTTTATTATGTTAAAGTATTGATCTCATTAAAGTTAAGGAGGACCAGTTGGAAATAGACATGTATTGATCACATTACGTGTAATTTTCATGCTATGCATCTATGATTGATCTATGTCGTTTAGCTATATTGGTATATGTGACCATTGATGGTTTAGTTACGCTATATGTGACGAAGGCCGCTTTGATCCTTTGTTGATATGGTTAATGGACGAGATTGTCCGGATATACCCTAAGGATTAAGATAGCAATTTATGAGCTCACTAAGGTTAACATAATTATAAGGTTACATATGTGGCCCAGTGGAAGATTGTTTGAATTATTCAATAATTAATGGGCCACACATATAAAATTAATTGTGTTTGGGCTATCTAAATAATTAAGCCAAATTAAAGTGGTCTATTTGGAAATTGGCTTAAGGGTCTAATTGTCATGGAATTAATGTGTAGATATCGGAGATAATTCTAATTTGATGAGGGGCCAAATTAGAAATATCAACACATATATATATGTGTGTATTCATTAGGGTTATGGTTCCCAACTCATACGGCCACCAAGAGAGGGTTTTATCTATTCTCTTCTGTATCCCCATCAACAAAGAGAGGAACAAAGATTTCATGTTTGTTATTAAGGGCGTAGCGGGTTGGAAGATCAAACCCCATGAAGAGACGTGTGCTTCAAGATCCGTCAAGCAAAGACAATGGATTCAGGTACGCTTCCGCAATCAATTTAATTTTGTTCTTCATCTCATGAATCGACAGGGTACAATAAAATTTCTAACATAAACATCCCTACAGTAATATTCTTTGGTTTCTATAATATGGAGAATCCACATACCACTTAAGCAAACAAATAATATATGGAATGGTCGATGCCCCCGTCCACCTCCTTATAGTATGACTATTTCAACTTACAGAATGAGATACCAGAGAAACATGAGACAATAGTAGAAGAATACAAAGTTGGGGTACCAGAGAAACATGACTATTTCTACTGAGTAATGTTCTTCGCTCATGAATTTCTCCATCGCTTGTAAGATTTCCCAATGTACCCAAAACTGATCATTTTCACTAATCATCACTTGCTAGCATATAAATGAATATGTTTATAAAACTCTAAGACCATGGCTTGCCATCTTCTCCGAAAAATTGGAACCAAGACTTTTGTTCAACAGAGATTACCATGCATCAACTGTGACAAACTATGTCAAATAGTGGCAATGTTCGCGACCAAATCCTAAGCATACTAATATCATAACAAGAATTTGGTAAATACTTTTAGCCATCTAAATGTTAATTTTCAGTATGAAATTTATTCCTCCTATGATAGCGTATCAAAGCAGTACAGATAACTAAACATAAAAAAGCTACAATTTTTGCTTAAAAACCAAGTTACCATCATCAGGTTTTTTTACGAACTCCACTCCTAATTGTTGAAATCGCTCGCATGCATTGTAGGTGTCATCAACTGTGATGCCTATATGACCTAAACGAAACCAAAGAAATAAAAGTGAGTTTCAGCTGGACTTCATTTCATAAACACCTTTTCATGCCCCTGAACCAATAGCTTTTTATATTTTTTTATAGTAACATACCAAAGCCACGAGGTTCTGAATTTTCGTTGTGATAGCCTTTGAATTCGGGATCATTTTCTGTTCCCCAGTTACTGACAACATGAAAAGAAGATCCAAAAAAATTCAATGTCAAACAATACAAGGAAAAGGCAGTAGAATAGTTAACATTTATTAGATTAAGACTAATAATCTATAGTCATAGTCAGTTAGTAGGATTATCTAACTACTATAAATAAATATCCTTCTTACTGTGTTAGTTCCAGTGTAGCCTTCTGACCAAAAGTCCATACTGTTCTTTGAACTGGATCTGATGGTGCTGTTGAAGGGTTCTTTAAAAAAATAAAAAATAAAAAATAAAAAACTAGTATTACACAATGCCATAGACAAATAAGTCACATACTGGTTAGTGTGTAGAATTACACATGACAGATAACTGATTACTTATTGAAAGAATTCTGGAGTATCAAAATTTTCACCTCGTAGCCCAGAAAGTACAAGCTGAACTTCATTTCTGGGAAATCCAATCTCTTGAACAACCTGGTGGATTTTTTTTATTTTTAGGATGCATGTGTAATATTCATTTCTGGAAAATCCAATCTCCGAAGGTTTGTACTGTATGCTAACAAAAGCATATAGTTCTTTAAAACCTATTTTGTATGCATGCGTACTATTAATCAAGAATTCTACAATGCAGTCAAGCACACATTACTAGTTTAAAGTGAAAGAATTGATGGACATCATTGCCATTGAGATGTGAATTCTTAAAAAACAAGACAAAGTGGCTTTCTTCAAACAATGGAGGAAGAAAATTAAGATATAAAAGAGTAGAAGCTACTCCTGCGTGCAAGTTATGGCATATGTTGCTTTCCACATTGGAAGAATATATATCAAGATGAAGTTGGTCGTGGGCTTTCCAGAGGTGTCACCATTATCACCACCCTTTGGAAACATAATTACCCCTAATCCCAATTTACCAAAATTAGACTTTTGTAGATAGGGTTTATTTGCCATTGACATTCTCGAGGATTATGGATTTCAAATTCCAGCAAGTTTTGGGTTCCTTTGCAGTGACCAATTGGAATATTGAACACATACAATCAAATTAGGGGGTTTTCGAAAGAGGGCTTCACTTTGGCATTCTCTCATGTGTAGCCGCAGTCGATTCCTCAGCGAACACTACCTCGAGCAGGTAGAATGTGTAGATCTCGAGCACAAATTTTCAGAAATCAAGAAATGGAACCAACTTCAAATCCTTAAAATAAAAAAATTCATAAATTTGTAGAAATTAAAAGAGAAAAAGTTCTTTTTTCATCTATATCATCATCATAACCCAAAAAGAGAAAGAAACCCTAACAAAATCCTAAGAAATGGTACCTCATGTCCTCGAGGTTGACGTCATCATCGTCAAAATCTGCCTCCTCGTCCAAAACAGCGTCAATGGTCGATCGCGGCGTCGAAGCAGCGGAGCACACCGTCGTGCCTCTTCTTCTTCCTACCGCACCTATTCTTCTTTCTGAGATTGCTCTCTCTTGGCGAAGGAAAGAATGATAATAGATGGCACGGCGGAGTGCTCCGCTTCTTCGATGACCGGGATCGGGATGGCTGGGCTCGAAGTAGAGGAGTGGGAGAAATAAAGGGAGGAAAAAAGAAAAGGACTCAGAGGAGAGGAGGAGAAATGGAGAGAGGAGTTGAGAGAGAATTTTTTTTATCGAAAGAAACTTTGTTGTTTCTCTCCATAAAAAATAACCACAACCGTCAACAAATTTAAACAATTTGAAAAAATTACTATAATGGTAGTCAAAAAAATTGTGCCATTTTTTTACACATACATTAATTGACGATTTTCATCAATCGGTCAACAAAAAAATTGTTTTTCTTGACGGATCCTCTAAAACCGTCAACTGTTATGGTAAAAATTTGCTAATTTAACTTAAAATGCGTGCTTTTTTGACGTATAGCTAAAACCGTCAAGATAACCACTATTGTTGACGGTTTTTGACTACCGTCAACTTATAAACCGTCAAGAATCGTTATTTTTCTTGTAGTGTTAGGCAGATGTCCCGGTGTGAGAGATAGAAATTGTGGAGACACCACTCACAAGTCTTGGCTGAAATGTATATATTTTAAAGACGCTTGAATATGTGCACGATCCGACTTGAGTGGTAATGATGGATTCTCTATCACGAGGCTTGGTTAAAATACATGTATTTTGGGGACATCTGGAATATGTGCACGAATCCTTCTAAGTGACATGTTGAATTCAAGTGAGACGAGAAGAATGAAAACGTATCTAGGATTTTGAAATCGTGTTTCGAAAAAATATTGATGGTAGTGCGATCATTAGATTTAATACGAACTTGAATTTTGGTTGGTCGAGTGGTTTGCCTAGAACTGAGTTGTCCGTGTACAAGACGAGTGTAAGTTACCCAAGTTGAGATATAGTTGGTCATGTCAAAAGATAACCAAAGCACAAGCGTGGTTCGGATCGAAGAAACGCATAGGAGGAATGTGTGCGAGAATAGTTGGTTGTTGAATCAAGTTATAAGTCGATAAGTGTACTCAGTTAGTTTCGAGGACAAAACTTTTTTGAGTGGTGTATAATATAATATCCCGTCCCGCTCAGCTCAATCGGAGGAATCGAAATGCCAACGGCGTTCGGACTTAGCCATGCAACGGCTACTCGATGACCCGCTCGGACGAGGCGACTCCTCGTTCAGGTGGGTAGCTTCGGTGAACTTGCCTCAACTTGGCCTTCACACTAATAAAACAAAAGTTTTCAAATGCACAAGTAGGATTGATAATAAAAGAGACAAATCCACATAGGTAAGGAAATAATTCCGATGGGTCGGATTGAGTTAGAATATGGAAAGGTCCTACGGTCGGCCTAGAAGTGTTGTACGATGTGCTTTTAAAATGACACTTGGTCTTTCGTCTCGCGGCTTGTGAGAAGGAAAGTTGGTTTAAGTTGCCATGAAGTTATGAACCTATCCTAAGGCATAGACGTCGCACGTGTAAATGCTTGATAAAGCATGTACGGTCCCTTCGTCTAAGGCTTGGCATAGCCATTGCTTGTCCTACGGGTTAAGTTGTATCGCACGGCTTGTGGCGTAAGTCTAGGCATCCAAAGAACTTTGCTGTTCAAGTCAAACGCGTGCACAGCACATTCCCATGATGCGAGGCTTGACATAGCCTTTGCTCGTCAAGTTGTTGCACGATTGAGTTAGGCAAGACTTTTGCTAGGATATCGAAGTCATAGCAAGCACTGTCCCATGTTTTCTGTAGTTGTCAAGTCACATAGTCCTACGATCTCAAGGCTCGTCATATAAAGTATGACTTAGGCGATAGTGTCGCACAGAACACAAGTCGGTTTAAGGCATGAGCCACAGTTGGTTCAATTAAAAGTTAGCCACGGTCTATGGCACATAAAGAACACATTTTGTTCAAGTTATGCTTGAAGGCTATCAATTAGCCATTCATGAGTTGAGTCAATAAGAGTATGGAAACACTGAAAACATGTCGGGACTGTAGGTCAGTCACCGAGAAGAAACGTGTCGGGACTGTAGGTTAGTCGTCGAGAAGAAATATGTCGGGACAGTAGGCCAGTCGCCGAGGAAAAATGTCGGAACTGTAGGTCAGTCGCCAAGGCAACCCTGATTTAGGATATGCAAAAGAAGTACGGAAAAGAAAAGAAGTAAACCAAAGAAAAGTAAGTTGTGACGGTTAGGCCACGCATTTATGTTGAGTCTAGAAGTTCTCGTAGGTGCATGGTCATGGACAACTTGTCGACAAGGTTTTGCGCCCTCGATTCGGTAGCCTGGGGCCACAGGACCATATCGACCTAGAAGGAAAGAAAGGTAGTTAGGCAAGAACACGCCACCGGTGATTCGAGGACTTGAGTAGGGTGAGCTATCCTTGGCTGCAAGGGTCTCGTCTGTACCACCTACATGTCCAAAATGGCTTGAATTGTGAGTGACCTTTCATATAGATAAGTTGACGTGCTGAGCGACAATCCGCATGCACGGTGTCGGTCGAATAAAAGAAAGTGCAAGTACGGCACGAATGGGGTAAAGATGGTATGTACGGTTGCAACACAAGTCTTAAGAAGCCAAAGATTTGGCTAAGTAAAGATACGTGCTTCGGCACGAAATGTGACGTCGAGTATTAAGTCGTTGGCATAGAGTGCATAAGTCAGACTTGAGTCATTTCGATTTAAGTCAAGAAGGGTCGTAAGGCAAGTTTGGTTGAGTCATGCAAAGTTGCAAGGCACGGCCTCGATGCTAAAGCTCAAACCAAGTCGATGACACGAATCATATTGTGCGTCCCAAAGTATGGGCCAATAAGGCAAGCATGAGTCGGCACTTTGATGTTGCAAGCACGAGAATGGTTTAGTGGCAAGGATAAAAAATTTATCGATACGATAGCATGATGACAGTCTAGAGACACAAATAGGCCAAGCGTCTATGTCCTAAAATCGATCCTAAGACAAGAATAGAAAGACAATCATAAAGGATTTTATGTTGCACAAAGTAAATGAACGTATTGGTTTTGTATGGGTGGGCGAGGAGCTCACTCCACCAGTACAGTTGAGTACTGACACCCACACAGTTTTTTATGTACAGACACAGGTAGAAGCTCGTTGGCGCGGAGCTCGCTTGGATGCGTCGAGGTATGGAGTTCCTTGGCATTTTGAGGCGTGCGACCGCAAGGAGTCAGAATTTATACGGGACATAATGTATAGACATCGCCTATCTGAAGCATCCACTGGCTCATCAAATGGATTAAGAGATGAGAGAGAGCTGAGTGAATCGTAATCAGAGAGAAAAGTGAGCTTGAGTTATTGTAGCTTGGCTTCGTGTCGCTTTTGTAATCTATGTTCATTATCAATAAAGACTCTGATTTTGTTTCAATGCTTGTGTTGCCTCGTATATTCATTTTTTCTGCTTGGGACTTCTATGCGACGACCTTGTCGCAAGCTGTTGTAATCGGCCGTTATGGAACCCGCCTTGCACGAGTGCAACCTAGGCTCGTACAGCATCACGCCTTAGCAAGGATGATCGGTCCTACGGGACCGGGATGTGACACTTGCAGTGTTTGCTAACCATGTAAATTTGTGTGTGAATCTCCCGAATAAGTTGTTTAGCAGAGTATTTGTGTCCCTCATATCTGAACTTATTATTGTTCTTCCAAATGACCTATGTGATGGCGGCTGCTACGATCTAGTGGCCGTGTGAGGCACCACCCCAGGTGGCTAGAAGATCGTTGAAGCCCCCGTCTACCTGGACCTGATGGTAGCTGACAAATAATATGGTCCACACATGTCGGGCCAGGTCGCATGCCGCAAGAATGTGCTCAACGGTTTCTGTCTGGCGCCCTTTGCAGTAATAACACGCGGAAGCTAAACTGAAGCCAATGGTGGTAAGGGCATCATCGGTGGGGATCTTCTTACGAAATGCTCTCTACATCAGAAAGGACCATTACTTGGGGATATACGCCTGCCAGAAAGGCCCAATTAAGGGGGATGGCTGTCCAGTACCGCGCACCGCTCGTATAGTAGAAGCTAGAGAGAAATTTTCGTTCGCCGTCGGGGACAACTTCAAAGAGTCAGGGTCCGACCCCACCGCCACGTCGGACGCGACGAGGGATTCAACGCCTTCTTCGCCAGTCTACGCCTGAACCCTTTCCCAGTTCCACTCTCCTGAGCTGTCCTACAGGTTATGAATCGCACGGTTGGGGAGGGGGCTTCCAGTTTATGGGGGAGAAGGACCTCCCCTAACCAACATTCATGGAATAGGGATGATTCTTCCGAGCCCAGCTGAAGATGGATCGAAGGTTCGACGAGGCGCCGACCTATCAGGAGGCGACTCCAAGAGCCGGAGGATCTACTATAGGAAGATGCAGCAGTCGGATGAGTGTGCTTGAAATATCTGGCCTTCATAAAACGTGCCCAGATGGATCGGCCCTCTCGAATCTTTTACCACATCTTCATCGAGCAAGCATCCACAATGTGAGCCAACCAATTGAAACCTAGGCCACCCTCGTCCGTGGACCTGGCCATAGAATCCCAACTGGCCCAATAATGCTTGTTGGAACCATCGTAATGCCCCCAGTAGAAGTTGGCGAAGAGATTTTCTATAGAGTTGATGACCTTCTTAGGTGGAGAGCAGGCAACCAGAGTGTAAATCGGGATGGAGAAGAGGACGTGCTGGATCAGGATCATCTTTCCGACTCGCGATAAAATTACATTGTGCCATCCCTCAATCTTTTGTCTTATTTTGCCCACCAGCTCGTCGAAAATACTCGCGTTGGATCTCCCGTACACTAAAGGACACCCTAAGTATGTAAGGGGGTAAGCGACTATAAAGGAAGTGATATTGGTCAGAATAGCGGAGTGGGCTCTCTCCGTCGAATGATGTATGTAAATAACACTCATGTGGGGGTTGACTCGCTGACCAGAACATCTAGTGTATCTCTTCAGCGTGTTGTTCACCACCTCGACGGATCCGGCATCGCCAGAGTATAAGATGAGTATGTCGTCAGCATAAGCCAGGTGGGTAATCATCGGGTAGCCGCTAGAGGTATGGAAGTGCTAGAATCGAGGGGTACCAACCATTTTACAAATTTCTGCTCAGCGTTCGGCTGCTATAATGAAGATGGTAGATGATAAAGGATCACCTTGTCTGACTCCCCTAGTAGATTTGAAAACCCCTTCTGCTTGACCGTTCACAACAGTGGAGAACCATGAGTTGCTGATGGATATCTATACGATGTCTATCCAAGTCTCCGAGACCCGAAGGCCCTGAATATCCAGATCATGAATTGCCAATCAAGCCTATCATATGCCTTCTCCATGTCCAGCTTGATAGCAACGTTCCCTCACCTAGTCGAGAATTTCTTACAGGTGATCATCTCTTGGGCCAGTTGGATGTTGTCTTAGATATTACGGCCTCGAACAAAACCGCTTTGCTTTTCTGAGATAATCTTAGGAAGAAGCCCAGTCATACGATTGGCGATGATCTTCGAGATGATTTTGTTCGTGAAGGGGCACAAGCTCAAAGGACAAAAATCTTTGAAGGTCTCTCGGTTGTCCTTCTTGGGAATGAGGATCAAGTTAGCACTGGATATCACTTTGGGATACCTCACTCCATAGAAGAAGGCGGTTACCGCTTCATGGATATCTGACTTGATGATGTTCCAGCAGAATATAAAGAATACTACAAACCGCTTCTTTGACTTCTAACTCGGAGGGCAAGAACTACAACTGGGAGTTGTCTCTTTCGTCAATCAAGTGTGGAATCTCGGCAAGAAATTCAGCATCCTTGATGATGACATCTTTAGAGAACAACTGAGCATAGAAGGTCGTCGCAGCTGACTGAATATCTCGAGGATCTTTGACGATGCAACCGTTCTCTACGGTGATCTGGTGGAAGTTGAGCTGTTGTCTGCGTCCCTTAACGCAAGAGTGGAAGTAGCTGCTGTTCTTGTCACCCTCGATGTCCCAAGTCAGCCTAGCTTTTTGTTTCCAAAATTTCATCTCAACTTTAAGCCAGAACTTCAGCAACGCTCTGGTGAGGTTGAGGGAAGCATGAGCCGCAGGAGATCCATCACGAGCAAACAAGATCTCAGTGCGGGTAAGTCGTCCTCAGCGTTGCAAACGGCCTAGAAAATGTTGCCAAAAGCCTCATTGCTACAAAGAGTGAGTGCTTTTCTAGTAGCTTTAAGTTTGGCTGCCACACGAACGAAGGGGTCAATAGCTGCAGGGCCATTCCATACAGTTACCACTGTGTTCTTGAACTGTGGGTGATAACACCAAAGATCGAGGAACCGTATATATATATATATATATATATATATATATATATATATAGCTCATCATGTTTGTGCTGGCCCTAGCCTCCCCATGCCCCCCTTTCTTCCCCACCTAGGCTCCCGGCCAACGCCGGTCGATGGCGGCGGAGAGGCTCGCCTCCTCCTCGTCTTCTTCTCCTCCCCCCGTTCCCCCTTCTCCGCCGCTTGTTGGCCCTCCCGTTGCTTGGATGTCGGAGGCGGCTCCCTCTCTCTCGAGGGGAGTATTTCTCAGGCGGGGTGTTGGCCCGCTGGCCGCGTCGACGTTGGGCATCTTTGTCCCGTCCGCCTGGCCCGCTGGCCGCAGCTCTCCATATGCGGCTGGCGCTCTCTCCTGGAGGTGCTCCAGATCGCGACCTCCCCGTCGCTAACGCTGTCCTTTCCTTCCTCCGGTGGTTCCGTCGTCCCCCCTGTGTTCGACCCCTCGGCCTGAGGCCTCCTCACCCCCATCCCTTCCTGTGGCTCCCGGGACCACCCCTGTAGCCCCCTTTCGCACGGCAGTGATCTCTCCCCCTGTGGCTGCCGAGCCCCTCACCTCTGCGGAGCGGGCGTTGACTCGGGACGGCCTCGGCTGATCCGATCGTTCCTGGAGGTGGTCAATAGGCTGCCCGCCCCGGCTACACCGTCCCTTCCCCCCACTCCTTTTCGATCTTCGAGGGTGTTCCGACCATCTCCTTCTCGAAAGAGGAGGTCAAGATGCTTTCGGCCCCTTTTCGGCTTGTACTTATCGATAAGTTTCTCCACTCGCGACCCTCGGTGGACGTGGTGCATCGGGTCATTGGGAACATGGGATTTTTTGGCCCGATCTCTGTTGGCGTCATGGACGACCATCATCTGCTCATCCGACCCTCCTTGGAGGCGGACTACGTGAGGCTTCGCTCCAAGGAGCTGTGGTCTATCGCGCATGCTCCTATGCGAGTGATTAAGTGGACGCCGGACTTTGACCCGAAGAAGAAAAGTTCTGTGGTGACGGTCTGGTTGTCCCTACAAGGGCTGCCACCTATTCTTTTTGCGAAGGATGCTTTATTTCTCATCGTGCAGTGCATCGGTTCCCCGATTATGATGGATCGTGCAACCGTGCTCTTGACTAGGCCTAGTTGTGCCCGGGTGTTCGTGGACGTCGACCTCTGTCGACCTGCCCCTCCTCAGGTTATTATCAACCTACCGGACGGGAGATGCATCTGGCAAGATATTATATATGAAGACCGGCCTACTGTTTGCAGCGGGTATTTTCGTCGTGGTCACTAGGTGAGTGGTTGTCCTAGGTCCCAGAGTGTTGCTGGCATGCATGTCGTGTCCCCCTCGGTGGCGACTATCTCTGTTCATCTTCGGTTCTCAGGCTCGACGGAGCTTGATCGCTCGGCCCCCCGCCTTCGTTCCCCTTCTGTGCTACCGTACCTTGATCCCTCGGCCCTCGGCCCCGTCTCCCCCTCTGCGGGAGTCACAGTTGTGCCTTGTCCAGTTTCCTCCTCCAGCGGGGCTACCTGTGATCCTCTCCTCTCGCCATCTGGGCTACGTAATGCTCCCGTCGAGTCTGAGATGGATCTTTGCTTGGCGTCCGCTCCCATTAACGACGTCCCCTCCTCGGGATTCGAGGCTTCTTTGCCCCCCCCCGGCGGCGGGTTGCTGGGCGCTCCTCTCCCTCGCAGGCCTGCGAAAGTATCAGTCGCGCCAGTCTCGCCTTCTATTTTCAATTCCTGCCTACTTGGCTGCGCTATCCCTGGGGGTTCTGCAGTGATTCCAGCTGCTCGAGGGACACGTATTTGGTGATGCCCGTTATGCGGGTTGAGTTTGACAGTGGGCCCCCCCACGTGGAGGACCCTGGCAGGATGGAGAGGGACCCCCTACTGACCGTTGACATAGTGTGGTCCCCCTCCCGTCCGCTGAGGTCAGGTGGTGTCGATAGAGGAGGTGTCGTTGGCGTCGACGATCTGCAGTTACCTCATTCGACGGTTCAAAACGAGATTGCTCTAGTGGACAGTACAAGGGAGACTCCCTGCAACACCAAGAGCTATAGAAAGGTGAAAAAACCCCGCAGAAATTATCCCCCAACAGATCATGAACCTAAGGTCTTTCCCTAAGACCAGGTGTAGGAATTAGGATATTGGAAACATTAGAATGAACTATATTTTGACTGTGTTGGTTGATTAGTGGTGTGCCTAGAGGGTACTGTCAGATGTAACGTTACTCCCCTAACTTTCAATAAAAATTCCTTTAATATATATATATATATATATATATATATATATATATATATATATATATGAAAGTTTGGCTAATAAAATCAGACATTTTACTACACAATGACCGTCGAGAGGATCATATTAATCGCATGAAGTTTCATTAGTGGGGCAAGCGAGACGAGACACAATTTTTTCGATCATACAATGCAAGCACGCCTTTGATGGGTGCAAACACCTGGATTACAGTTGTAATATTCCTCTTTAATTACTCTTTCCTACTTGCTTAAAAAATATTTAATTACGTTCTACATGACTTTTACCCTCCTAATTATCTTTATCTTCTCTTTCCTTGCTACCCTAGCTCCTCCTTGTTGCTCCTCTAACATCAACTTATCATCCATTGAAGGATAACCTTGATACCACATTAGGTGTATAATTTGTTGTTCTTTCAAATTTCTTATATAGCTTCATGAGATAGAAATGTTTTTCTTTCAAAATTGCATCATAGGTTCATTAACTTTGGAAACTTCAGAAGATAATAGATCTCTCCAAGATTTATTAACCTTGGGAAATAAAAATAATAATAATATCCTATCATCCACTTATGGAGAGATCAACTCATCAATTTCTTCCTTCCCAACATAATATATAATGGAAGGCTCCGTCTGCACCAAAAACATAAGTGTGGTTCTCATAAAAGAATTTCACCTCATCTTGCATGGCTTTCAGCCACCTCCCATATTTCTCGTGTGTCACGACTTTTTGATAACATTCAGGTTCTTCTGCATCTGTTTGCAATATCTATTGTTGTGGACTGTATCAGCTCGGTAATGACTTCCTTCTGGATCAATCCAGCTCTGATACCACTTATTGCTCCTCTAACATCAACTCATCCTCCATTGAGGAATAATCTTGATATCACATTAGGTGTACAATTTGTTGCTCTTCCAACCTCATTATATAGCTTCATGAGGTTGAGATGTTTCTCCCTTAAGTTTGCACCATTGGAAACTCCAAAAGACAATATTATATCTTCTCCAATATTCATTAACCTTGGGAACTCCAAAAGACAACAAATATTCTATCCTCTACTTATGGAGGGATCATCCATCAATTTTTCTCTTCCAGACATGAGTGGAAGTTTCCGTCTGCATCAAAAATATAAGTGTGTTTCTCATGTAAGGATTTCATCTAATCTTGCATGGCTTTTAGCCACTCCCCCTATTTCTCGTGTGTCACAATTTCTTGATGGCATTCAGGTTCTTCTGCATCTGTTTGCGATATATATGGTTGTGGACAGTATCAGCTTGGCAATGACTTCGTCCGGATCGTCCTGATACCACTTGTTGCACCTTTAACATGAGCTCATCTGTTATTCAAGAATAACCTTAAACATTAGGTGTACAATTTGTTGCTCTTCCAATCTCCTTATATAGTTTCATCAGGTAGAGATGTTTTCCCTTCAAGATTTCATCATTCAAGGTTCATTAACCTTGAAAATTTGAAAAGACTATATTTTCTCAAAGATTCATTAACATTGGATTCTTTAAAAGACAACATTATTCTATTCTTTACTTATGGAGATACTTA
The DNA here is from genome assembly GCA_029216955.1 of Iris pallida. Classification (NCBI taxonomy): domain Eukaryota; kingdom Viridiplantae; phylum Streptophyta; class Magnoliopsida; order Asparagales; family Iridaceae; genus Iris; species Iris pallida. The sequence continues at coordinate 30,174,361 of JANAVB010040619.1, forward strand.
TGGAGAGATCACCTCATCACTCCTTCCCAACACTCTTTTCATCCACCCCTATCTTAGGATGAGTATCCCATGACTTAACTTGATGCTTTAATTTGTTTCTATATTTTTTTAATAAAAATTAAAAAATAAAGTTGCTTGGTACCATTTTTTATGTCTTATGCCTAAGACAATAAGTATTTTCTTAACATTTGAAACACCAACGAGGGCGAGGATACTTTAAAAAATGCTTATGATTATTGAAAAGCGACAGTAATCCAAGCTTAACAGTCCACTCTTTTCACATTCCAAAACCATCACTACCAACCCCTCATCTTCCATTCCTCCTTTTATCCCCCTCTCTTGTCCCACCTCCTCCTTCCTTACCCTGTGTTTGGGAACATTTGTGGGGAGGGAGAGAAAAATTTGAGGGAAAGAAAAATGGAGGAGAGGAAAATGAAAGTAAAGTTAATTTTTCCTTCCTTTGTTTGGATGGACAAAAAGTAGGGGACGGAAAATTTTAAAAATAATTTTTTATTTGTTTATGGATAGAGGTACAATTACTATTTTCTCCTTGGTATTCTCAAATGATGTTTTAATATAACTTTTTGAGGGGTGGTGGGATAAATTCACTCAAATTTCTCTCATCTCTTTCCATTTTCCTTCCACTTTTGGGAGAAAATTTTTTTGGTGGGACCCACCTACTTTTTCCTCTCAAATTTTCCTCCCCCATTTTCTCTCATCCTTTCCAAACACCATCATTTAAAATATTACATAGTAAGTTGACGATTTCTTTTTTAATTAATTTTCACATGTTAAATTGATCTCAAGACTTCAAATTCAATTGCTAGTGTGATATGGTAGAACACTAACCAAGTAATAAGAAAAATATAGGATATGTTTAGGAGAGTTGCTTTTAAAAAGAATAAAAAAAATTTTGACAAAACACTTTGTCAGCAAACACTTTGTCAGCAGGTAGAATCACTTTGACTAAAAGACAAGTTAAGGTTTATTGATCTCGTCACTCTCTACATTTATATATGGATTGACTGCAACTGCCCAATCTATCCCATATCTTTTGGTCATCAATAGAGCATTCAATTCCATCAACCGCTTCTTTCACTTACATATTAATACTTTAGATTTATGAAGGATTTTGTTCACGTGTCATCTAAGAACACATGTCAATACATTAACAAATACGTAATTTATATGAATAATCGTATCAGTACATTTATCGATGCACATTAATTTAAATATATATTAATAAATATAAAATATTTATTGATAAATGGGTTGGTAAAAATAACTATGTACAATATATATTTGTTAATGTATTAATATGTGTCTTTACAGAACATGTTAACAAAACCTAAGCTATTTATGAAATCCAACCAGTATAGTACTTTGATCTCAAGATTGAAAGCCCGGAAAGATGAGGGACAAAACCCTAGTCTCTTTCCTGTAGATGATGCTGACATTTGTGAACAGCTGCAGTAAGGAGACTAGTGGAAATGGCAAAGTAATGTTGCTGCGCGCACCCACTTACTGTACAAGGCCTCCTTTGATTAACCACAACCACATGTATCAGCCCCACATCTATTCCTCCTTTCACTTGTCGCCTTGTCCAAGCTAGCTTGGGGGGGAGGAGGGAACCCACATCCGTGCGCTGTGCTATTCTCTACTGTCCATGTAAGTAGTGGTGCTGGCGTGTACAGTGTACTGTCCATTTACTTAATCAAATATTCTACAGGAACTCATGACTTCTTAATTTTAAGGACTCGGAATAGCTGTTGGATTACGTGTATATTATTCTTTGGATTTTTTCAGGACCTAAATAAAAAAAAAGTTAATGGGGTCTAAATGTAAAAAAAAAAGTCACGTGTTATAATTACATTGTAAGTTTCTATTTGAGTTCTTTTTTTAAGGCAACCAGGAGAGATTATAGATTAATAAAATTTAGACATCCCATATCAACACTGATATGGGATATACATGCATGAGCAATATCATACAGAAAAGAAACATGAAATGAGGATAGACAGAGTAAGAGGCCAGAGCATGGACGACCCTATTGGCCTTCCTGTTAGAAAATATTCTTTACCATCGCAAAAAATAGAATAGCAAAATAATAAAAATGTTAGAAATACTAGTCTACGGAAAAGTCATACACGAAACATTGTCCTAAGAGATTATTCGAGATCTATGTACAGACTTCCTCTCGAATCCTCCTAGTGATAAATTTTTTTTGCTACCGGCTTCCTGCTTGCACATAACTTCGGAAGAATGACCCGAACTTACCTCTTGTCCAGAGTTGAAGAGATTTGAATGGAGATGAAAAGAGGAAGGAGGATAGATTTCTTTTTGCTATTTATTTCATGTCTATATTTGACTAAAACCAAAAAAATCGAATACATACAAGGACTCCATCCCCAACAGATTTAATAGACATTAAATAGAAATTAAAGGCTACTCAATTAGTTGTTATAAAGGATAGTTATGGGAAATGAATACGGTAGTAGAAAGGATAAGTGTGGCAAATGAATATGGTAATAAAAAGATAGGTGTGGGAAATGAATGGTGAGGGGGTGATGAATGAGAGGAATTAATGTAATTAATAGGAATAAAGTTTTTAGGAAACCTGATTTTTTTCCAATAATCATACAACACTTTCCAGGGGTGAAGGCAAAGGAAATGCCATTAATATGTAGTAATTCTCGACATTCATCCGGGACAAGTCGTATCTTCCATAGAGAGCTCGTGTAAATTGCATCGATTAAGCTTTTGCAATCTCCTTCAATTATAGTGTTTGCAATCCCTTTTCGTTTGCACAGTTCAAGAGCGAGCTTCAGACCCAAGTCTCTCCGCTTCCAGTGGAGACCCTCCCTCCTGAAAGGATATTTGAGTTCTTATTTGAGTTTCTGTAGTTGGACTCTTCACTTACTTGCAGCAACGGCAGAGATGGTATTTTTCGACATGGGATTCAAATTCACCTACTCGTCACGCAACTCTCCCTCCATTGTGCTCTCCTAGCTACTTCTTTCTTCCAAAATTTTATTCTTAAGCATGTTAACAGCAACAGGTACATAATAATATAGGATTAATTAAGTAGGCAATCATCAATCGTTGTTAGAACTCTATGGTTTTTACGTAGTTTACAAGATATTCGCACGGTATCTGTATCTATCCGGCCAAGTTCAAATCTTGTTTGGCATGAACCCAACTCTCTACTCATAGGCCTCGTTTGGTTCACAGAAGGGAAATCAATTCCATTGTATTTTCCATGGAAATGGAAAATTGAGATTTCTATCAAATTTTCGTTTCTATGTTTGGTAAAACAAGAAAAATAATTTTTAATTTTTTTTTTTTTTTTTTGATTTACCTTCCAGGTGTATGGTTGGTGTAGAAAGTAAAGAAAAAATATATCATTGTTCCAATAATATCCAATGTCAATATAATTATAGTCAAAATAATATAAAGTGTTAATTGGTAAAACAGGCAATAACTCAAATCTATTTTTGTCATAATGTTTGGTAATTAATGTTGGAAAAGAAATGGGAAAAATGAATCCCATGAATTTTGATATCAATCATTTTTTCTTCTATTTTTTTTATATCAGAAAAATATTTTAGGTTTTTTTTTTCGAATTTTTTGAATCCGTAAACCAAATGACACCATAGAGCAGACGATCTGACTTGGAGGAGGTATTGACATATATCATGGTTTTTTTCGGGCCGGTCCGGGCCGGCCCACGGTCCAAAGCTGTGGGCCTGACCGGGTTCGGGCCGGTCCAGGACCGGTCCAGTGTTAATTGCGGTCCGGGCTAAGTCCGGCCCGGTTTTGCTGCTCTGGACCCAGCCCGGCCCAGTGGACCGGACACAATTAGGGTCGGTCCGGGCTGAACCGGACCACGGGCCGGTCCGGGCCTTGGGCGGTTCGGGCCGGTTCAGGCCGGGTTAACCGGACCGGCCCGGTTTTTTGATTTTTTTTTTTTTTTTTACAGTTTTTTTTTAATTTGGTTTTTTAATCATTTTCTTTTGTATTTTTATTTTAAAAATTTGTAACTTAAATGTTTATAAAATGTTTATACAAAATATTTATAAAATGTTTATAATTTTATGTTTATACAAATGTTTATAAAATGTTTATACAAAATATGTTTATAAAATGTTTATAAAATGTTTTCTTTTTAATACAAATGTTTATAAAATATTTATACAAAATATGTATATAAATGTTTATAATTTAGTAATACAAAAATGTTTATAATTTAGTAATAGTTTGTAATACAAATGTTTATACAAATATATACAAATGTTTATACAAAAATGTTTATACAAATATTACAAATGTTTATAAAAATTTATAAAAATTTTAAAAAAACATTTCTCCCTCTTCCTTTATCCGGGCTTGGGACCGGCAAATGCTTGTTTGGCATAGGCGGAGTTAAAATTTTTTTTTTTTAAAGTAAAAAATAGTTTTTGAAAGTATAAGTTACAAAATTTGAATAGTATAAGTTAAAATTAAAAATTTGAATAGTATAAGTAAAAAAAAATAGTTTTTGAAAGTATAAGTTAAAATTTAAAATTGAAATGTATAAGTTTAAATGTACATACCTAATACCTTGCACCGTAGCCTCATTGTTGTTCGCCTTCATGCAATGAAAGCGATTCCAAATCCAGCTCGTGGATGTCATGATCTTCTTCATCTTTCTGGTTTTGTGTTCTTTTATCGGCATTCATCCAATCTTGTACGCACACGATTGCTTCCAAAATATCGGGCTTCAAGCGGCTCCTCCTATCGCTCAACATCCTCGAACTTGCACTAAAACAGGACTCCGATGCTACCGTCGACACCGGAACCATCAGTAGATCACGTGCTATGTTAGAAAGCACAGGAAATCTCTTGTCGTGTCTCTTCCACCATTCTAAAACGGCGAAGTGATCTGGAGTCTCATCTTCGTCTTGATAAGAGTTAAGGTAAGCAGACAACTCTTGAGTAGGTTGGAAAGATTGCTTTTGTTTCTTCCTTTGTAGTATGCGACCGGCTGCTGATAGCTTAGACGCCAAACCGGAGCTACTACTAGCCCTCCCCTGAGTTGGTCGGGTCGACGTTGCTCCTTCTTCGTACAGTATAACTAACCTGTCCAAAGCCACTTTAACTTCTGCCTTCATGTCAATAACGTCTATACCCATATATTCTCCATATCCATCTAATAAAACCTCTACGCCATCCAATTTGATTGTAGGATCAAATATGGAAGCCAAACAATATAAAAGAGGTACTTCACCCCAATATTTTCTGAATTTGGCTTCCATATTTCTCACCGCAATTTCAAAATTTGGATAATCTCTATATTTAGAAAATTAATAAGACATATTACAAAGTTCATGTAAAGCTAAGCAAGATGTGGGATAATAAACACCAGAAAGAGTTAATGTAGCATTGTAAAAAACTTCTAAAAATTTACAAACACTTTCAGCTGCTACCCAATCATCATCAGTAACCTGATAGTCAAAGGTGATATCCGAAGTACAATAATATGTAATAGCACTCTTAAAAGGAATTGCAGATTTCAACATCAAGTAGGTGGAGTTCCACCTAGTTGGTATATCCTTCACAAATCTTCTAAAAGTCATACCAAAATGTGCGCAAGTGCATGCAAAACTTTGTTGTCTACTTGGAGACGAGTTTAGGTGGAGCAAGCATTGTCGCAGAGTGTCTAAATGGGGTTCAAAAAATTTTAAACATTCTTTAACAACTAAGTTAATTATATGGCAAGCACACCTAACATGCATAAGTCTACCTTCTAAAATAGGCTTAAAAATTACTGACAAAGAAGACATAGCAGCATTGTTGTTTGATGCATTGTCCAAAGAGACAGAAAAAATTTTAGCGTGAATATCATATTCACGCACGTGTCTTGAAATCTCACTTGAAATTACAGCGCCCGTGTGTGGACATTCTATAAGTTTAAGACAGATGATACATTTTTGCAACATCCATTGTGCATCTATATAGTGTGCAGTAATACAAATATAAGCATAACTCCATTTAGTAGTCCAAATATCAGAAGTAATAGCTAACTTACTAATATTTTCAAAATCCGCTTTCAAAGCGGCTTTCTGCTCGTTAAAGAGACGAATGGCCTCCTTTCGAGCTTGTTGCCTACTCACTTTAGTAAAGGAGGGGTTTAGAGAAAGTGATACATAATCTCGTAAAGATTCGCTTTCACCCGTCGTGAAAGAAAGTTCGTCACGAATAATATGTTTAGTTAATTCGGTTTTATGCCGAGCAGCTGAGTAAGTAAAGTTAGCAATTGAAGAACCGGTGGCGCCGAAGCTTATTTGGGTTTGGGACGCTTGAAGTGTGTCCTTCCCGTAGAAAGTGTCGTAGTGTCTGGATATGGTCCCGGTGCCACCGCCCTTCTTCCATGCGTACTGGTTGTAACATTTCTTGCATTGCGCCTTGTACGGTTTCGGTTCACCCTTGGCATCTAAAACAAACGAACCATCAGGATTAGTTTCAAAAATCAAAGTAAAATAATCCCAATACTTAGACCTTTTTTTCTTTTCAGGATGTTGGGTTGTACTAGCTACTTCCGGAGGAGATGGTTGGCACCCCTCCGGAATCGGATTAGTGGCTACTTGCTCAGGTGGAATTTCAGTACCGTTAAAAAAATTATTAAAATATTAGAAAGTCTGTCCAGCAAGATCAGGTTGATTTGAACCTTCACCAGCCATATATAAAATAAAATAAAGTAAACTACGTTAGAAGAAAGTAAGGAATTGAGAGGAAGATCGGGAAGCCGTAGAGCCGGAATGGAGTTGGGAGGGAGATCGGCAAGCCGTAGAGCACCGGGGAGGGAAAGCAGTAGAGCACCAGAGCACCGGGGAGGAAAAGCAGTAGAGCACCAGAGCACCATAGAGAAATGTAGAGAATTTGTGAGGAATGACTTGTGTTTGAAAAATGAGATTTTTGGCCTATTTATAGGAATTTTTTGGGATTATTTTGGTAATTTTAGGCCAAAAATGACCAAAATACCCCTCCCAACGTTTTAATAACGGCTATATGGGAGGGGTATTTTGGTAAAAGAAACAAACCCCCTCCAACGGTCAAATCTGAAAAAAAAAAAAATTCAAATCCGCCAACGGTCGGCTGGACCGGTCCCAGCGGGCCGGGCCGGGCCTATTTTTTCAAAAAAAAAAAAAAAAAAAAAAATCAGTGGTCCGGGCCGGACCGGGCTCGGGCTGGGGGGGAGGCCCGACCCGAACCGGTTGGGAGTGGGGGGCCGGGCCGGTTCGGTTCAACAGCGGGCCGGTCCGGACTTTTAGGGGGGCGGGCCGGTCCGGTCCACGGGCGAGCCCGGACTAGACCGGCCCAATGAACACCATGAGACATATAATATCAATATATAAAGGGATAATTTAGCAAATACCCCCATTCCAAATGTTAAAACTAGCATATACCTCCACTATTTATTTTATTTAGCAAATACCCCCACTCCTATGTAAAAGAGTGGGGGTATATCTTAAATTTTTATTATTTTATATCAAAAAAATGGGGGTATTTGTTAGATAAATAAAATAGTGGGGGTATATGCTAATTTTAACATTTAGAATGGGGGCATTTGCTAAATTATCCCATATATAAAAATATCAAACGTGAATCTCAGTCTAAAACTTTGAAGCATTGGCAAGGACAACAATTATTAGCCGACAACAAGATTTCGCTATGTACGACTGCCGGTTCTTGACATCATGAGCCATCATCTTCCAACAAATAGTAGTATGATTGAAATGCCCCTCTGGTTTGCCAAGGAGTCCCATATGGCATTGTTTCCAACAAAGAAGGTAAAACTTCTTGTTTGGAGCAATGATGCTTGAATCCTAAAAATATACAGTTTCGAGTTATAGTTGTGGAAATAATACACATATATAGATATATACTCTTTATAATGTTGTTTGGAAAAGTCTTAAAAATTACTGAGCCGTTCAAGTCCTATATATATCATCCACTATTTATTTATAAAAAAAGGGATAATTTAGCAAATGTCCTCATTCTAAATGTTGAAACTAGCATATACCCCCACTATTTTATTTATCTAACAAATACCCCCATTTTTGATATAAAATAATAAAAATTTAAGATATATCCCCACTCTTTTACATAGGAGTGGGGGGTATTTGCTAAATAAAATAAATAGTGGGGGTATATGCTAGTTTTAACATTTGGAATAGGGGTATTTGCTAAATTATCCCATAAAAAAATTATGGAGGATTATAATTTTAAGTTTTTTCTTTTCTTCCGCATAACGGCATAACCGATTACCCCCTCTTATTCACATGTATCCACAATAAATTATAATTAAAAAAATAACTAAAATTTTAACAAATCTTAATTAAAATTTAAATGTCTACTATTATAATGGTTAGCTGTTGTGCAGCTTTGAGCAAAACTCAAGTACACACTATCTTTAGTCCCACATAGGTTGTAGGATTGGAGTGGTTGTATTTATATCACTTTGTTTCTTTTTCCTTCTTTGAAGTTCTGTGTGAGAGCCCCATGGGCCACAAGCGCATGCCGCCGCCACCGCCGTCCGGTCCGACTCGGCTCGGTTCGGTTCGGCGCGCGTAATGGGTGCGAGTACGTGAACACATCTGCGGACACCAAATGTCGATTCGATTTCCTCTTCGGGTTCGGGCTGAGACCCTAAAAATCTTTTTGCTCCTCATCATTTATTTTTGCACATGTGTTTTACTGTGTAAATATTTTGTAACATCCGGTTTAATGTCAATCAATTTACTGTCCGTTGGAGATAACTCATCAGCCTATATATTGAGGCATTTTTCATTCTTTCGGACACACCGAAAATTCTACGTGCAAACTTTCTCTAAATTTCGTCTTCCCGAATTTCGTTTGTTCTTCGTTGTTGCTCTGGACGGAGCTAAGTCGTAGGTCACTCTCTCTACGTCGTGTGCGGCAAAGAGATTCCGGTGGAGCGAAAATTTTACTACTAGGAGCGTTCGGATACAGTCTGCACATAGACTCGAAATAACTCTTAGGGTAGTGCTACGTGCGCGACTTCTCCGGAGGTCGGTAACCTCTAATTCAAATTTTTTATTTCTTGCAAATTTTTTAAAAAAAATTTAAAAAAATTCTAACAATCTAATAGTTAAGTCATTTTCCAAAAATATTTTCATCTGTTACAAGTTGTGCTCACTGAAGTTCACTGAAAATTCTGTTAAAAGTTCACTATAAATTTGCTCACTGAAGTTTTGCTCGCCATACATTTGCTCACTGAAAATTCTGTTCTGTTTAAGTTGTCACTGGTGGTATATTATTTGTAAATATTTGCTACTGTCAAACATTTGCTCACTAAAATTTGTATTTAGAAAGTTGTCTCTGAAAGTTGAAATATTTGCTTACAATATAAATATTTGCTACTGCCAAAGGTTCATTCATAATTGTCTTGAGAAAGTTTTGCTCTTAGCACAACTGTCAAAATTCGTACACTGAAATATTTACTTACCATATAAATATTTGCTTACCATAACTGTCAAAGGTTCATTCATAATTTCTTACTGTCAAACGATCAGAAAGTTGTCTTTAGAAAGTTTTTCTCTTAGCAAAGGTTCATTCATAATTTGCTTACCATATAAATATTTGCTACTGTCAACGTTTCGCTATTGTTAACGTTTGACAGTTGTCTTCGTATAGTTCTTATCATATAAATATTTGCTAGTGTGAACGTTTTCACAATTGTCTCTGCTTAATTATTTGCTACTGATAACAAAGATTATTTCTTAAAAAAATATTCATTAAATTAGACAATTATTCTTATATAATTGTTAATTTTAGCTTAGGCCATCTTATTGAGAAAATAAAATTTTTTTACAGACTTTTAGAAAACATGTCTCCCAAGGAAGATACCTACACTGCAAAGTCCTCTAAGTTCAATGGTACCTACTTCAAGAGGTGGCAGAGTCAAATAAAATTATGCCTTATAACTTTAGGATTAATTTCTGCTATTGATGGGTTCACACCCATCACAAATAATTTTGACGATAATGAGTTTGACATAGGAGTAACCAAGTCATCCTCGTCCTCCAAACCTAAGACTCCTAAGGAAATAGATTACCACTATTTTTACATAATCTTAAGCGCTATGTCTGAGTCTCTCTAAGAAATATTTTTTGAATATAAAAGCGCTAAAGAACTCTGGGATGCTTTGGAAGATGAATATGGTTGTGATGATGCTGGAATTGAAAGATTCAATTCACCCACATTCAATAGATATGTCATGGTAGATAATAAATCTATCAATGACCAAATTCATGAATTCCAAGAACACCTTAAGCATGTTCAATCCAAAGGTATATTATTTTCTACTGAGCATAAAATAGGATGCTTGATAGACAAACTCCCTCCTTCTTGGTCTAATGTGGCAAATGATCTCCTCCATCTACAAGGAACAATTACATACCCTCAAGCTCTAAAAAGACTTAGAACAGAAGAAGAATATAGGTTAAAGGCCAAAGCTAGGTCTAATGCCACAACTAGCGTAAACTTTGTAGAAAGCCATGGCAAACCCAAGTCAAACAACCATCTCAAATCCAAGAAAAACTCCTTAAAAAAGAAGCAGAGTTTTCAACCAAATCACCAAAACCCTCATTACCAAAACCCTCATCACCAGCAACCTCAGAAACTTAAAAACTTTGGTCAGACTCAGGATCAAAGAAAATTTTGTTTTGTGTGTGGTAGAACAAACCATACGGCCATCGACTGCTTCCAAAGGAAGAAATAACCTGTCAAGACCTCTTTCAAAGGGAAAGGCAAGCCAGAGGCTAACATGATTCTGAATGGATCTTCTAGCTCATTCAGGTCTGTAATCTATCAACCTGTAGTAAACATTTTTTTACCATTCTGATGATTGGTGGTTGGATTCTAAAGCTAATGTTCACGTTTCATTTGATCGCTCATGTTTTTCAACCTATCATGAATCAAGTGGAGGAGGCGTGACTCTAGGAGATGGCTCAACGACACAGATCGTAGGAAGAGGAAGAATGGATCTGAAGATGACATCAGGAAAAATTCTACCTCTCCATGATGTGCTTCATGTGCCTTCGTTTAGGAGAAACCTAGTTAGTGGATTCCTACTTGTAGCCTCAGGATACAAAATTGTAATGGAGGCCAATAAAGTAGTTTTTCTAAGAATGAATTTTTTGTGGGGAAAGGATTTGTAAAAGATGGACTCTTTATTTTGAGTACTATAAATAAAATTTCAAATCCTTCTTTTGTTGTTGCTAATGTTGAATCCTCAAATATTTGGCATAGCATATTAGGTCATGTCAATTTAGGATCTATTAAAAGAATGATGAACTTAGATCTTACTCCTAAGACTCCTATAGACGATGAACACAAATGTGAGATTTGTGTTCAAGCCCAACACACTAGATTACCTTTCAAATCCATCCAAAGGGATTCAGAACTTCTACAACTTATCCACAGTGACGTCTGTGATTTCAATAGGGTTTTGACCCGAGGCGATAGAAAATACTTTCATTTTTATAGATGACCATTCAAAGTATTGTTACACCTACCTCCTTAAGACCAAAGATGAAGTTCTAGACAGATTTAAGGTCTATAAGTCAGAAGCTGAGAACCAATTAGATAGAAAGAGTAAAATTCTTAGATCAGATCATGGTGGGGAGTATACCTCAAATGAAATAACTAACTTCTTTGAAGAGCATGGAATTATTCAGAGGTTACTGCTCCTTATTCACCACAGTCCAACGGAGTTGTTAAAAGGAAGAAATGCACTCTGTTAGACATGGTAAATGTCATGCTTCTCAGCTCAGATGCCCTTGATAATCTTTGGGGAGAAGCCTTATTGTCAGTCTATTATATACTTAATAGGATACCCAGTAAAACTAATGATAAGATCCCACATGAGTTATGGGAAGGTCGAACCCCTAGAATTATTTACCTTAAAGTTTGGGGATGTCTAGCTAAGGTAGAAATTCCTGAACCCAAAAAGAGGAAGATAGGACCTAAGACTATAGATGCTGTGTTCATAGGATATGCCCTAGATAGCAATGCCAATAGATTTCTTGTAACCCATTCTGAAGTAAATGGAATCTCTAATAACACAATTATAGAAGCTAGAGATGCAGTTTACTTTGAGAATATATTTCCCTTTAAGGCTAAAGCTTCTTCATCTTCCTCCAACCCTTCTCTTACTCCATCTACTAGTTCTCATGTTCAAATATCAACTTCCCAACCAGAACAAGACATAGAACCTAGGAGTAAAAGAGAAAAGATTGAAAAGAATTTAGGAGAAGGGTTCTTCACATTTTTGATAGAGGGTGAGCCATCAACTTATGAAGAAGCCATATCCTCTCCTGATGCCACTTTTTGTAAAGAAGCTATTAACAATGAGTACAATCCCATTATGGAGAATAATACCTGATTTTTAGCAGACCTACCTTTAGATAGTAAATCCATAGGTTGTAAGTGGATCTTTAAAAAGAAACTTAGAGCCGATGGTACCATAGAGAAATACAAAGCTAGGTTAGTAGCCAAAGGTTTTACAAAAAAAAAAGATTAGATTATTTTGATACATACTCTCCTGTAGCTAGAATTTCATCTATTAGAACCCTCCTAGCCTTAGCTTCCATTCATGATATGTTGATCCATCAAATGGATGTACAAACAACATTTCTAAATAGAGATTTAGAGGAAGAAATATATATGGAGCAACCTGAAGGTTTTATTATGAAAGGCCAAAAAAAGAAGGTTTGTAGATTAGTGAAATCTCTTTATGGCCTAAAACAAGCTCCCAAGAAATGGCATAATAAATTTGACAAAGTCATTTTAGAATTTGGTTTTGTGCTAAATGAATATGACAAATATTTGTATTCTAAAAACATAAATTGAAGTTGTGTCATCTTATGCTTGTATGTTGATGATATCATTATTCTAGGATCTTCACTAGAACTGATAAATAACACTAAGAATTATTTATCTAACCAGTTTGATATAAAAGACCTAGGTGAAGCAAACCTAATCCTAGGAATGCAAGTGTGCAAATACAAAGATGGCTATACTCTATCCTTAGCACATTCAATTGAGAAAATGTTAAGAAAGTTTGAGTATTTTGATAAAAAACCTACCCTTACTCCTTATGACAGTAATGTTGTTCTTAAGAAGAATGAAGGATCTCCTATAGAACAACATAGATATTCACAGATGATAGGGTCCCTTATGTACATAACAAATAGGACTAGACCTGATATTGTATTTTCTATTAGGAGATTAAGTAGATATACTAGTAACCCAAACCAATCACATTAGACTGCATTGGACAGAGTATTTAGATATCTTAAGGGTACAATGGACTCTGAAATAATAGCTTTGGACACTACCTGTACAGAAGCCGAATGGCTTAGAAATCTTATTATGCATATACCTATTTCTGTTTATCCTGTTCCTGCAATTTTTATAAACTGTGATAATAAATCTGTTATAGAACTACTAAAGCATGATTCTATGAATGCTAAGATGAACATGCACCTGTAGCTGCGCTTCAAGTCGATAAAGAGCCTATTGGGCAAATATGTGGTTCTTGACTATATAAAGTCATAAAAGAACCTTGCAAACCACTTGACGAAGGGTCTGTCTAGGACATTGATCCTAGAATCATCGAGGGGCATGGGGTTAAGCCCATAGTTTAGTCACCATTAGTGACAACCCAACCGAGTCTGATTGGAGATCCCAAGAAGCCGGTGCAATAGGTAGGAACAAGCTGGACTAGGTGACTATTATGGAATACTGATCTTGAGATTAAATTATTTTAAAATAAAAAGCCTAAAAGGCTATACATGTGTACATTGATATCTCATCCCTATGGTGACAGTGTTCCTTGTGTGATATGGATATGGTGAGTTTAAACTCTTAATAAGTCCAAGCATGATATGCATGGTTGATTCCTATCACCAACCCTTGAGAACTTACCTATATGAGAGGTCGTGAAGGCCGTGACTATAGGACAAGACGATCTTAGACAACTCTCATGAATATATAAAAGTGCGTATGGCCAACCAAACGCGCCATCCGATAGACCAAAGTACCTCTAACGTACTATGTGTGCTATTGTCTGAATCTGGTTCAAGAAGACTGATTCAAGGCGTAGTCCATCAAGCTCTTCTATAGACAAAGACAATAGTCACTACACAAGATTCAAGGCTGTAGTCCATCTCATTTATACATAGTATACAACTGCCCAGAAATTCTCTTAATGATATTTTATTTTCTTTCCACTATTACCTTGGAACTTGACCTTTTGGGGGCAGATTATTAGCTGCTGTGCAGATTTGAGCAAAAGCTCAAGTATACACCATCTTTAGTCCCACATCGGCTGTCGGATTGGAGTGGTTGTATTTATATCACTTTGTTTCTCTTTGCTTCTTTGAAGTTCTGTGTGGAAGCCCAATGGGCCACACGCACGTGCCGCCACCGCCGCTCGGCCTGGCTCGGCTCGGTTCGGTTCAGCACGTGTAATGGGTGTGGGCACGTTTCCACATCTGTGGGTGTCGAATGCCGATTCGATTTCCTCTTCGGATTTGGGCTGAGACCCTAAAATTGTTTTTGCTCCTCATCATTTATTTTTGACCGTTACTATTCATTAAATTTCAATAGCTGTTGGATTCTAAATTTTGTCCAGGTTCAATGGACCACATATTGCACATTTTGTAACATCCGGTTAAATGTCAATCAATTTTTTGTTCGTTGGAGATAGCTCATCATCCTGTATATTGAGGCATTTTTCATTCCTTCGGACACACCGAAAATTCTACGTGTAAACTCTCTAAATTTTATCTTTCCGAATTTCGTCTGTTCTTCGTTGTTGCTCTGGGCGAAGCTAAGTCGTGGGTCAGTCTCTCTACGTCGTGTGCGGCAAGGAGATTCTAGTGGAGCAAAGATTTTACAACTAGGAGCGTTCGGATACAAACTGCACATAGACCCGGACTGACTCTTAGGACAGTGCTACGTGCGCGACTTCCCCGGAGGCCAATAATCTCTAATTAAAATTTTTTATTTCTTGCAGATTTTTAACAAAGAAAAGTGAAGAAAATTCCAACAATAATGTGGCTTAGAAACGTGTAACGCCCCAGTCCCAAAATACATAGGACCAAGCACGTGAACATGCCAGCTGCACATTTACGAAGAATACTCCAATATATCGAATCCTCAAATATGCACATAAGCTATAAATAAAATAACCACAGGCCAGAAATATATAATCTAATCTCATCACAGCTCAACACAGAAGATAATAGAGTCCAAATAAATAAGTAAAAGTATCAAAAGATAGCCGGGTGAACATACTCACTCCAAACATCTATAAAAAATAGTCTCACAAGATCAGAGTCCAACCTCCACAAATAGAAAGAAATGAGATGCAAAATAATGTCCACTAATGTCTCAAATAAAGAATAGACTAGACATCAGTAAAGACTGCCTCGTCTTCGATGTAGGATAGCTCCAACGCCGCTCCGTACTCCTGTGGAAAATTGTTTAAACCTGGAGAGATAACCAGGTCCTCAGGGGACATAGCAAGATACAAGAAAACACCATGCCATATAAACTGTAATAATATAATAAGAGAAAAAGGTATGCATGCAATCGGGTCCCTGACCATTCTACTGTGAATATGCAGTTGAGATACAATCCTTCGACGCATGAGCCCTGGCTGTAAATGGGATCGGTATAGTTCCCATAGAGGGCACCAGGGGCCTACGTCCATAACGCTCTGGAAGCATCAGAGGGCACCATGTGCAAGGGGCTACGTCCATAACGCTCTGGAAAACGTCAGAGGGCGCCTGGAGCCTGTGTCTCCGGAGGAGCGCACAGGTAATCATGGAAGTGCAAAGAAGCCCATACGTCAGGTATTGTTCTCCCCACCCAATGCCTAGTATCATCATCTCCATGACTGATATGAACCTCTAGTAACCGCCAAGTCTTCTAACATGCAATACTATTGGCAGTTACTCCTATCCGTCGCACGCTCCATACGCATCGGTGGCTAGCCGACTATGCGGGTACGTGTCCTATATGTGACTCACATCACGTGATACAACATGTGTCAAGGCCGTATGAGATATACCAATACCTCAACATCAATGGGTGGTCACTAGACTAAGTCAATGTAAGAGAAATAAATAAGACAAGGTAAACGACCGATAGAGTCGCTTGCACCCAAGTGTGACTTGGACGCACAGTTTAAATATCAAGAAATAAGAAATGCTGAAAATAACAACTGAAAATAAGAAATATAATAATCACAGAGTAGGGTGGCAAGGTATCTTGCATGATGGTGCAAAGTGGCAAGTCTAGGTAATCACAATGTCAGCAAAGAGACGTCACAATCTCCAAACAACTCCGGACGCTGAAACAAACATAAAAAACACACTCGGTGTAAAAGATATACCTAGGAAGTGCCTGTCCAAATGTCTCATTCTGGAACAGGAGCAAATCATAATTTTGGGTCAAAACGATGTCCGCCATTGGACCCGCTTTGCACCGAAATGCGTGCTAAAGTCTATGGTCTCTAAAGTCATCAAACTCTATGTCTACGGATTTAGTTTGAGGAGAGGAACTCAACTGTATGTCCAGTTTTGGATTCCGATGAGCCGTGTACAAAATTGTCCGTTTGAGTGGGTCGCGGGCCCGCCAAAAAGGGGTTCCAATTCAACTTTCTCAGAATCGAACCAAACTTGGCACACATGACCAGAATTTCTACCCGGACCTGTTGGTGCAAGTTTCATTTCGAATCAACGACTGTACATGAAATTAGGGAGAAGTTTGTAAATTGGCGATACTGGGGTATCTCGACGGATACGGACTGATTTCGTCGTGCACACACAACGAAATTGAGTTCCATCAGTTTCCACATGTCGGCAACGTCCATACGCGCCTTTTGATGCATATAGCGCATGACCATGTCGCCCAGTTTGTCGGGGTGCACGTCATATCAGACAAAATTCAGAAAATTAATATAATTTAACACAGGTTTTTCCTCAACTTCAACATCGATCCACTTTTTACACGTTAATCAAAACGACAATCCAGAAGATGTATTGCGATCTCGGTTATGTTGTCTTTTACTAGTTTCAATTATTTTCTACAATACTTTACTGCACAGCAAGAAAATTGACCGACAAGTTGTCGTCTCAAAACAGTTTTTTGTATTACAGAAAACACATTTTTCTTCAACTTCGTCTCGATTTTTCGAGCAAGTCGATGGGTTGTTTTCAAAATCCACATGGAGGATCCCGAAGAGGGTCAAGTCTACTTTCTAAAAAATCTTACGGATCGAAAATCTGTGCTATGAGTAAAAAGTTACGTCGTAGGGAAGTAGGGTACCTTGAGTGAAAAAACTGCTCCGCGGGTGACGTGGGGCTGACTTCGGATGCTCCGTTCGTCGCGCACAAGACTCCGTCGCTGGTGAAACAAACTCGTAGGTGAAGAGGGTAGGATCAGCCAAGATTTTTGTTTTGGGATTTTAGGGTTTTGAGGTTTGTGGAAAAAGTTATATATATAGCAAGTTGGGGCAAATCCTAGTAATACTCGGATTAGTAATAAACAAAATGAGAACCCACGGGTTGGGTTCAGAGTTGTATTCGCTGCTTCAGCGCTTGTTGTGTGGGGGCCCGCCCACTTAGGTGGGTGGGTGCTGTTGCCGCCCCTTTTTTTTTTTTTTTACTAAAACATTTTTTTTACTAAAACATATATATATATATATATATATATATATATATTTTATATATATATAAAATAATTCCTAAAAATCTTTTATATATATATATATATATATATATATATATATATATATATATATATATATATATATATAAGTATATGGCCCCAAAAATTACAGAAAAATTCCTAAAAATCCAAAAATCTTTTTTTAACAATAATTAACTAAATATCCTATCTTATTTATGTAAATATAATTAATGATTGTCATCAATAATATGTAAACTACCCATACTTGGTTTAAGCCACTTAATTAATAACAAAATATTAAATAATAATAAAAATTTTGTATACTAAAAGAAAATTTAGGAAGAGGATTTTACATCCTACCCAACTTAAAGAAATTTTGTCCTCGAAATTAAAATAAGGTAGGAGGTCGAATACATTGCAAGAAAATTAACATCAATTTAAGGGCTTAAAATGCATGACATACCTTCGTCTTCGAACAAATGCGGGTAGCGATTTCGGATGCCGTCCTCGCGCTCCCAAGTAGACTCCCCTGGCGAGTGATGCTTCCATGCCACGCGAACCAATGGAATAGATTGATTCCGCAACACCTTCACTCGGTGATCGAGGATACCGACTGGTTGCTCTTCGTACGCCAAACTTGGTCCAACGGTGATCTCGGAGTGATCAAGCACATGATTGCTGTCTGCCACGTACCTCCTCAGTTGAGATACGTGGAATACGTCATGCACTCCCTCTAGCAATGGTGGCAAGGCCAATCTATAGGCAACCTCTCCAACACGTTCCAAGACATCGAAAGGCCCGATGTACCTTGGACTCAACTTGCCACGTCCTCCGAATCGAATCGTGCCTCTAGTCGAGGATATCTTCAAGAACACATGGTCACCCTCTTTGAACTCTAAGGGTCGACGACGATTATCTGCCCACTGCTTCTGACGATCCTGTACTGCTCGCAGGTGGCCCTGAATTTTCTTCACTGTCTCTACTGTGCTCAAGACCAACTCGGGACCCAATAGCTGTCGCTCTCCTATGTCGCTCCAACAAACAGGAGACCGACACTTCCTTCCATACAATGCTTCAAACGGAGCCATCTGAATGCTCGCTTGATAGCTATTGTTGTAGGAAAACTCAACAAGATGGAGATGGTCCTCCCATGAACCGCCAAAATCAAGCATGCACGCTCTCAACATATCCTCTAACGTCTGAATGGTACGCTCCGACTGGCCGTCTGTCTGAGGATGGTATGCCGTGCTAAACTTCAATCGGGTGCCCAAACTCTCTTGCATGCTCCTCCAAAAATGTGAGGTAAATCTCGAGTCGCGGTCCGACATAATACTAACAAGCACACCGTGCAATCTCACAATCTTCTCCATATACATCTCGACCAATACCTCTGTCGACTGGCCCACTCTAAAATATAAGATATGGGCTGACTTGGTGAGTCTATCCACAATCACCCACACTATGTCACATCCCCTAAGACTCCGAGGAAAACCCGTGACGAAATCCATAGTGATGTGCTCCCACTTCCACTCTGGAATGGGTAGCGGCTGTAATAATCCGGTCGTCCTCTGGTGCTCCACCTTCACTTGTTGACATACCAAGCACTTGGCAACGAAATGAGCTATCTCTCGCTTCATTCCGTGCCACCAATAATACTGTCGTAAGTCGTGGTACATCTTGGTTCCTCCGGGATGAATAGAGTAAGTCGAACTGTGAGCCTCTGCCATCAACTCCTGCCGTAGCTCTCCATTGGAAACATAAATGCGATCACCACATCACAGTGTCCCATCGGGCCTCAATCCCGTCTGCTCTCCTGCTTCAGTCCTCTCTCTGAGCCGTCTAAATCTAGCATCATTGGGCAATGCTGCCTTGATGCGCTCTACCAATGATGATTGCACTTGGAGGTTGGCTAAAATGCCATCCGCTCCAGAAAATACTACCTCAATGCCAAGCTGCTCCAAGTCTCTAATCAATTCCTTCTGTATAGTCAAAAAGTGTGCCATGGGCTTACGGCTTAATGCGTCTGCCACGACATTAGCCTTGCCCGGATGATAAGGTAGCTCGATCTCGTAATCCTTCGTCAACTCCAACCAACGTTGCTGTCGCATATTCAACTCTTTCTGTGTGAACATGTACTTGAGGCTCTTATGATCAGTGTAGATATCAACCTTCTCGCCGTACAAGTAGTGTCTCCATAGCTTCAAAGCAAAGATAACCGCTGCGAGCTCTAGATCGTGGGTCAGATAATTCTTTTCATGCACTCTCAACTGTCGCGATGCATATGCTACTACACGCCCGTGTTGCATCAATACACATCCTAATCCTTTCCCGGATGCGTCACTGTAGATCACAAATCCTCCCGGGCCTGATGGTAGTGTCAAGATCGGTGCTGTGGTCAATCGCTTCTACAACTCGTCAAATGCGACTTGACACTCGTCTGTCCATAAAAACTCCTGATCCTTGTAAGTCAATCGAGTCATAGGCCCCGCTATTCGAGAGAAATCTTCTACGAACCGTCGGTAGTAACCCGCAAGTCCAAGAAAACTTCTCACCTCAGAAGCTGATGTGGGAGCAGGCCCTGATTTGACTGCTGTGATCTTCTCTGGGTCTACTGATATACCATTACCCGTAACAATATGACCAAAAAATGATACCTCCTTGAGAAAGAAATCACACTTGCTAAGCTTCGAGAAAAGTCGCTCATTCCTCAATGTTCCCAACACTATTCTTAGATGCTGCTCATGCTCCTCTTGACTCTTGGAGTAAATCAAGATATCATCTATAAAGACTACCACAAATTTGTCCAAATACTGGAGAAAGATCTTGTTCATTAAATTCATGAAGACTGCAGGAGCATTGGTCAAACCGAAAGGCATGACCAAGAACTCGTAGTGTCCATACCTCGATCGAAAGGCCGTCTTTGTAATGTCTTCCTTCTGAACCTTCAATTGGTGATAGCCTGATCGTAAGTCAATCTTGGAGAATACTTTTACTCCACTCAGTTGATCGAATAGATCGTCCATACGCGATAAGGGATACTTGTTCTTCACCGTCACTGCATTCAATACCCTGTAGTCGATGCACATGCGCACTGTCCCGTCTTTCTTAGGCACAAAAAGAACGGGTGCTCTCCATGGTGACGCACTGGCACGAATAAATTCCTTCTCTAATAAGTCATCAATTTGCGTCTTCATCTCTACCAACTCCTTGGGTGCCAGACGATATACTCGAGATGAAATAGGCTCGGCTCCGGGAATAAGCTCAATAGAAAACTCAATATCTCGGTCAGGTGGTAGTCCTGGCAATTCCTCGGGGAATATATCCTCGAACTCGATGATAATAGGGTGCTGAGGAGTGTCATGCATCATCATATGAGTCCCCGATGTGGGTGTATCACAACTCTCTCAGTTTTCTTTGGTGAACTCAAACTCTGCCACATTCGGTAGTCTAAAGATAATACTGCTCCTATGGCAGTCTATGAGAGCGAAATGCTGGCTCAACCAGTCCATTCCAAGAACCACATCAAATGTCAGCATAGGAAATACAAGAAGTCGTGCCATCATCTTTCTGCCACTTATCACTATGGGACAACATCTACAAACACCATTAACAGGTACAACTCCTCCTCCAGTGAGGATTTTAACATTTTTAGCTAAGGGTGTGATGGAAATGTTGTGTCTAGTGGAAAAACTAGTGGCTATAAATGAATGTGTGGCTCCAGTATCAAATAAGGTAATAGCAGGAAAAGATGCAACTAAAACCATACCTGCTATAACTTCTGCCTCTGTCTCTATATCCTCAACAGCAAGTAAGAATACCTGCCCATAATTCTGTCCTAGGCCCTGAGCTCTGGCCTTATTGTGCTGTACGCCTTGGGGAGACAATAGTGGACGAGGTGCTCCTGCTACGGGCCGTGGTGCTGGAAGAGCTGGGGCTGTGGGCCTCGGGTTCTGCCGAGCTTGTACCATCGCCTGTTGCTCCGGACAGTCCTTGAGCATGTGCTGATTGGATCCACATCTCAAGCATAATCCAAGGCGAGTCCTGCAGTCGTTCTGGAGATGTCCTTGCTTCCCGTATTAATGGCAAACGGGCTTCTGATAAGGTGATAGCCTCTGCTGGAACTATCCTGTGGCCCTCCTAATAGGTCCACTCTGAGTAGCTCGGGCTGGTGTAACTGCTGGGGTATGGCGCCTCGATGTCTGCTGCTGCTCCTTACGAAGAATCTCCTGAGCACGAGCTTCTTCCAAGACAGCTGAATGGGAGACTCGAGACTGGGTAGTCGTATAAGACTTGAGCTCTGGTGCAAGCCCCTGGTGAAATCTCCTTGCCTTCTCTAACTCTGTCGAAATCAATCACGCACCAAATCGATTCATGCGATTGAACTCTGAGTCATACTCATCAACTGTCATATTCCCTTGTTTCAAATGAAGGAACTGGTCATAGAGACCATCTCGAACATGAATAGGGAAGAATCTCTCATAAAATGCATCATAGAACTGCTTTCAGGTGATCCCAGTGCCTAATCGTCTCTCTTCCGCCTTCCACCAGTGGTGAGCATTATCTTCTAATAGTAGGTCCACCGCTGTCACCCAATCTCGAGCTGGCAACTGGGATGCCTTCAGTAGCTTTTCTGTACTAATAAGCCACTGTGATACCTCTAATGGCTTCTCTGTTCCTCTAAAGGCCTTGGGGTTCATATCTGTAAAATTCTTGATAGAGCCTTCATAAGGATGCAGAGCCGGTGCTGGTGCTGGTGCTGGTGCTGGAGGTAGTGGTGGAGGTCTAGCCATTGCTGCCATCATCGTCTGTCTCATCATCTCAGTCTGCTGCCACTGAGCCTGCATCATGGCATACAAAAACTGAGTAGTAGGGATCCCATTAGTCGGTGGTGGAGGCATCTGAGGTCCCGACTGTGGGGGAAACTGCTGAGGGAATGGTGGTGGTAGAGTCATTGGGGGATTATATCCCTCCGGAGTAGCCTCTTCACCAGATGTGAGGGCCAAGACAGAAGTGCGTCCGCTTCTTAAATGCATACTGTTGGCACGAAGAAGATAAGTTGATATTAGGAAGATTAGATATAAAGTAAATCGAATAATCAAGGATGTTTCGAAAAGATTGGAAGTCAAGAGGTAGTAGTAGTTCTGGATGAGATATTCTTATTCCTATATGTAGGCTTGTTGGGTACAGTCATGTAATCCAACAATATTAACGTTGACCTGTATGGGCTACCACAAAAACATGTAACACCCCAGTACCAAAATATATAGGACCAAGCACGTGAACATGCCAGCTGCACATATACGAAGAATACTCCAATATATGGAATCCTTAAATATGTACATAAGCTGTAAATAAAATAACCACAGGCCAGCAATATATAATCTAATCTCATTACAGCTCAACACAGAAGAAAATAGAGTCCAAATAAATAAGTAAAAGTATCAAAAGATAGCCGGGTGAACATACTCACTCCAAACAGCTATGAAAAATAGTCTCACAAGATCGGAGTCCAACCTCTGCAAATAGAAAGAAATGAGATGCAAAATAATTTCCACTAATGTCTCAAATAAAGAATAGACTAGACATCAGTAAAGACTGCCTCGTCTTCGATGTAGGACAGCTCCAATGCCGCTCCGTACTCCTGTGGAAAATCGTCTAAACCTGGAGAGATAACCAGGTCCTCAGGGGACATAGCAAGATACAAGAAAATACCATGCCATATAAACTGTGATAATATAATAAGAAAAAAAGGTATGCATGCAATCGGGTCACTGACCATTCTACTGTGAATATGCAGTTGAGATACAATCCTTCGACGCATGAGCCCTGGCTGTAAATGGGATCGGCATAGTTCCCATAGAGGGCACCAGAGGCCTACGTCCATAACGTTCTGGAAGCGTCAGAGGGTACCATGTGCAAGGGGCATACGTCCATAATGCTCTGGAAAACGTCAGAGGGTGCTTGGAGCCTGCGTCTCCGGAGGAGCGCACAGGTAATCAGGGAAGTGCAAAGAATCCCATACGTCTGGTATTGTTCTCCCCACCCAATGCCTAGTATCATTATCTCCATGACTGATATGAACCTCTAGTAACCGCCAAGTCTTCTAACATGCAATACTATTGGCAATTACTCCCATGCGTCGCACGCTCCATATGTATCGGTGACCAGCTGACTATGCGGATACGTATCCTACATGTGACTCACATCACGTGATACAACAAGTGTCAAGGCCGTATGAGATATACCAATACCTCAACACCAATGGGTGGTCACTAGACTAAGTCAATGCAAGAGAAATAAATAAGGCAAGGTAAACGACCGATAGAGTCGCTTGTACCCAAGTGTGACTTGGACGCACAGTTTAAATATCAAGAAATAAGAAATGCTGAAAATAACAACTAAAAATAAGAAATATAATAATCACAGGGTAGGGTGGCAAGGTATCTTGCCTGATGGTACAAAGTGGCAAGTCTAGGTAATCACAATGTCAGCTAAGAAACGTCACAATCTCCAAACAACTCCGAACGCTGAAACAAACATAAAAAATACACTCGATGTAAAAGATATACCAAGGAAATGCCTCTCCAAAAGTCTCATTCTGGAACAGGAACAAATCGTAATTTCGGGTCAAAACGATATCCGCCGTTGGACCCGCTTTGCACCGAAACGCGTGCCAAAGTGTATGGTCTCTAAAGTCATCAAACTACATGTTTACGGATTCAGTTTGAGGAGAGGAACTCAACGGTATGTCCAGTTTTGGATTCCGATGAGCCGTGTACAAAATCGCCCGTTTGAGTGGGTCGTGGGCCCGCCAAAAAGGGGTTCCGATTCGACTTTCTCAGAATCGAACCAAACTTGGCACACAGGATCAGAATTTCGATCCGGACCTGTTGGCGCAAGTTTCATTTCGAATCGACGACTGTACACGAAATTAGGGCAAAGTTTGTAAATTGGCGATAGGGGGTATCTCGACGGATACGGACTGATTTCGTCGCGCACACACAACCAAACATAGTTCCGTCAGTTCCCACACGTCGGCAACGTCCATACGCGCCTTTCGATGTGTATAGCACGCGACCACGTCGCCCGATTTGTCGGAGCGCATGTCATATCGTACAAAATTCAGAAAATTAATATAATTTAACACAGGTTTTTCCTCAACTTCAACATCGATCTACTTTTTACACGTTAATCAAAACGACAATCCAAAAGATGTGTTGCGATCTCGGTTATGTTGTCTTTTACTGGTTTCAATTATTTTCTACAATATTTTACTGCACAGCAAGAAAATTGACCGACAAGTTGTCGTCTCAAAACAGTTTTTAGTATTACAGAAAACAGTTTTTTCTTCAACTTTATCTCGATTTTTCTAGCAAGTTGATGGGTTGTTTTTGAAATCTACCATGAGGATCTCGAAGAGGGTCAAGTCTACTTTGCAGGAAATCTTACGGATCAAAAATTGGTGCTACGAGTAAAAAGTTACGTCGTAGGGAAGTAGGGTACCTTGAGTTGGAAAACTGCTCCGCGGGTGACGTGGGGATGACTTCGGATGCTCCGTTCGTCGTGCACAAGACTCCATCGCTGGTGAAACGAACTCGTAGGTGAAGAGGGTAGGATCCAAAATTTTCGTTTTGGGAGTTTAGGGTTTTGAGGTTTGTGAAAAAAGTTATATATATAGCAAGTTGGGGCAAAACCTAGTAATACTAGGATTAGTAATAAACAAATGAGAACCCACGGGTTGGGTTCAGAGTTGTATTCGCTGCTTCAGCACTTGTTGCGTGGGGGCCCGCCCACTTAGATGGGTGGGTGCTGTTGCCGCCCTTTTTTTTATAAATTATTTATATATATATATATATATATATATATATATATATATTTTATATATATATATATATATATATATATATATATATTTTCATATTATATATATATATATATATATATATATATATATATATATATAGGAAGGGGATTTTACAAAACGGCTAAAAAATGGGCCGCCTAAGCCATATGTATATCACTATTTAAATAAATTTTAAAAAAAGTAATAGGAAGATAACTAAAGAACTTTCTAATACTCTATTAATTATTAAAAAAATCTTTAATCAAGTATTTAACTACCTAATATGATATATTTATAACTAAATAACTCCAAAACAATTGGTTAAGGTATGAGGCATTTCACTACAAAAATACTATATTTTACCGACTGATCTTACCGACAGAAATAAAAATATCGTTATTGACCAACGGATTACTGACTAACTAGCTACTGATTTATTATGTAAAAAATAGTATAAATAAACGCCGCTAGTTCCGTCGGTAGTTAGTCGCTAATAGATTAACGACTACTTAGCGACGAAAAATTCCGTCGCTGAGCTGCTGTAAAAGTTAAACAGCACCCTTTCTTTCCCATTCTTAAATTTTTACCCAAAATAAATTCCCCACCAAATTTTCGTCCTAGCCTCCTCCTCCGACCTCTCCCTCCTTGTCGGCGACCTCCCTCTCTGATCCCCTCTTCCTCCTCGGCGACCCCCCTCCTCCTCCGACTTCTTCCCCCCCGTTCCCCTCCTCCTCCGACCTCCGACCTCCTCCTCCTCCTCCTCTTCGGCGACCTCTCCCTCCGCTCCCTCCTCCTCCGACCTCCTCCCCTCCGATCCCCACCCCCTCCGATCCCCTCCTCCTCCTCCGACCTCCTCCTTACCAACCCCCTCATGCGTGCTGCCCCCCTCCTCGACGACCAAAGCATTCCTCCTTCTCGGCCCCCTCCTCCTCCTCGGATAATTTTTTTTAAATTTTTTACTTCTTTTCATATTTATATTATGTATTTAATTAACATATACTTGAACACTAAAATTATGATATTGTAATTTAATTGTGTAAATATTATAACTAGGGTTTTGGACACAGACACAAACACAATAGAGTATCTAGGGTTTTGGATATGGACACGGACACAATAGAGTAGCTAGGGTTTTGGGTTTTCATAAATTATTCGAAATTCGTGAAATTGAAATCGAATATCTGAATATTTTTGGACATTAAGATATCGAATCCGTTAATATTGGATTATGATATAAGGATAACTGATTCCAATTTCGATAAGGCCAATTTAATACCGATATGATATGGTATAAGGATATCCGATTCCAATTCCAATTCCAATACCAATCTGATACGACCGATACCAAACCGACAGGCCGATACTAATTCGATACGGTCGATACTAATAAGAACCAAACGTTAGGCTATACTAATCCGATATTAAAAATAACCAAACCGATAGGCCGATACTAATCCGATACGGCCGATACTAATCCTATATTGGATTATGTTATAAGGATATCTGATTCCAATTTTGATAAGGCTAATTTAATACCGATATGATATGGAATAAGGATACGGCCGATACCAAACTGATAGGCCGATACCGATAGGATATTCGATTCCAATACCAGTCCGATACGGCCGATACCAAACCGATAGACCAATACTAATCCGATACGATCGATACTAATAAGAACCAAACATTAGGCCGATACTAATTCGATAGGCCGATACTAATCCGTTACTAATAAGAACCAAACCGATAGGCTGATAGTAATCTGATAGGCCGATACTAGTCCGATACGGCCGATACTAATTTGATATTGCATTATGATATAAGGATATCCGATTCCAATTTTGATAAGGCCAATTTAATATCGATATGATACGGTATAAGGATACGGCCGATACCAAATCGATAGGCCGATACCGATATGATATCTGATTCCAATACCAGTCCGATACGGCCGATACCAACCGATAGGCCGATACTAATCCAATATGGTCGATACTCATAAGAACCAAACATTAGGCCGATACTAATCCAATAGGCCGATACTAATCCGATATTAATAAGAACCAAACCGATGGGCCGAAACTAATCTGATATTGGATTATGATATAAGGATATCCGATTTCAATTTCGATAAGGCCAATTTAATACCGATATGATACGATTTAAGGATACGACGATATCAAACCGATAGGCCGATAACGATAGGATATCCGATTCCAATACCAATCCGATATGGCTGAGCCAAAATCCTTTTAACGGAGGACCTCCACCATGTTGTCAGGAACCTCCCCCTCGATCTCTGTACAAAGGATGTCCACTTCCTTATGGAGCTCATTCAAGTATACAAACACACACCCGCTCTCTTTCTCTCTAGATTTCTTCTCGATACTCATAGGAAAGGTATAATACCGATTTCGATATCGATACTCATATGAATGGTCTGATACCAATTTCGATATCGATACTCATAGGAATGGTCGATATTTCTGATTTTGATTTCAATACTTATAGGAATGGTCTGATATCGATTTTGATATCGATACTCATAGGAATGGTCTAATATCAATTTTGATACTGATACTATTAACCTTGGTTGTTACAATTAGGTACTAAATTAATTTTTACCTGTATTTACAATATATATGGTACTTGGTGCAGAATTGGTTTGAATGATGAGTCGGTACTTAGTTGACCGTTTCGTGGATGTACAATCGGCGACATGAGAGCAAGATTGGTTTGACGGATGATTTCAAGGCGGGCGTCAAAGAATTTCTGAGATACGCCAGTAGCCAACCTTATTTTATGGACGGAAGGCTCATAAAGTGCCCTTATGTAAATTGTCATAATATACCATTCAAAGAGTTAGATCTAGTGAGAGAACACCTCTACAAGAAGGGTTTCGTACCGAACTACAATGAGTTGACGGCTCTGTTCGACATCACAAAAGGTTTGAACGAACTTTTTGTTTATTGAACGTAAAAAAGACCTGTATACAGAGAAGGAAGTCCTAAACAGGATATTCTACGTATAAGGAGAAGAGTTTCTGGAAAAGTATGATAGTGGAGATCGAGCACTGCAGCGGCTTCTTTACTCCTTTGATGATATGGCGACGGGTTAAACTTGCCCTGACTTTCTGATGCCTTTGATGGAACTCTAGGGTTGCCGATCAAGAGGATGCCTCGAGCTGGAGATTTTATGTTCGGTGGTCTCTCCTCTTGTTGAAGGAAAACTCCTTCTATTTATAGGAGAAGAGAGCACATATGCGATGTGCATTAGGGTTTAGAGATATTAAGGAAACTGCCATCATTACACGGTGTAGGCTTCTACGACACTGACACGTGGTGGATATTGAGATTTCCTTCAATCGAGATCTCTGGTGGTTATCAAAAAAATAAAAGGAGGAGACACATGGCGTGTGCCGATTTGCTTGTTCGGATGCAGCCGAGTAAATCTTGGTATTTCATCTCAGATTTGGATTCTGATTGATCCTCGTCTAAGATTCAAATCAATTTGATAAGATATCTATCATAATTAACCCCAATCCTACATTTGAGAGAGTCTGTTTATGCAAACCACTGGGTAGAACCATACTTCCTATACCTCTGGTGAGGTTTGAGTACTGTTGTGCTTCTGAGGCGACGAGTAGACCGTTCTTCTGGAGACAACGGAGCCTCTATACTTTCAGGCGACGAGTGGACTATGCTTCAAAGACGACGGAGCCTCTGTGCGTATGAGCGACGAGAAGGCTGTGTTTTGAGCGACAAAGTCACTGTGCTTTAGGGCAACGAGTAGGCTTATGTTTCAGGTTGACATGGTTACTGTGCTTTTGGAGGGGAAGGCGGACTTGGGTTGGATGCACTGGTGTCTCCCAAGTCTATGACGAAAGGTAGTTGAGCTTCTGGGTCGGAGCAGAGTGCTGCATCGTTGGAGTTGAGGTGGTGTACAAAATGTCATCAGTTTGCGCCTGAGGTTGGCGCAGGAATGTTGCTGCGCCTCTCGATTGAAGGCAGTGGCTTTGAAGTCTTCTTTTAAAGAGCAATGAATGACCCCTCTTTAATGAATGACTCCCTCTTAATTGCCACCATTACTTAAAGAATTTCAAGGGGTCCTAGGATAGTCTAGGACTTAGTCGAATGAACTTTATTTAATGAGGTTCATCGTGCTGAGTCCTAGGTTCATCCCATTAATATGAGAACTTTGACCGTCGGCCATGTGGCCTGCGTTTTGGACCACTCCCGCTCTATATAAAGGGAGAGTTTATTCTGAAGAGTCACGTCTTCTTCTTCTTATCCTTCAACACCATGCTGGATCTAGACTTAGCTTCGAGCGGCGGTTGGCCTTATCTAAGTCAGATTTTGGTTAAGGATTACTTCGTTCAAAAGGGCTATGCCTTCGTAGAATAGATGTTGATGAGCCTCGGAACGTGTTGGAACGCATCTCATGAGGAGTTCAAACCTGGGTGACGCCTTGGAGGTCTTCGAGGTCCCGACGACCTAGCTTGTGGGTGGATGGCCAACCCGGAGAGCTACAGGTTGTGCTCTGTCCTGCTCATTGGTGGCGATGTGTTTTTGTTAGGCTAGAAGAGCTCCAGAAGCTGATGCCCTTTTGAAAAAGAGCCTTCCCTGCTGCGCTGTGGCCTGAGTTTTGGTGGACCAATAGCTGCTTCCAGAAGTGGATGCACGTCTTGGAGGGGGGAAGCTGTGGTGGAGAGTTTGATGGAGACTGTATTCACATCTTCTATCCACAATGCCTCTCTCCATTTACGATCATACTGTGAAGAGTAACCCCGGCGTAGATTCGTAGGAGGTTTTCAATTCAGCACATGTAATCACAAAGTCTTTTGTAACAAATCCTTATAATTATGTCTTTATGTAGTTTTTTATGTAATCAAGACAAGTCTGTAGCCATGATTAATAAAAAAAGAACTTTGAGCATTTTATATGTTTGTGACTTTTATCTTTGCTGTTAGCGTGCTTGACCGCCTGTGCCTTATTTTATGCTGAGATTTTTCATACTTCTACAAGACCTTCTTCAAAGTGTCCCAAACTTAGGTCAAGCTTGGGATATTTTGAACAGAAGCATGAACACATGTCTCTTGTAGGTAAAATGCCCATTACCTCTGTTGCCAGGCTGACGTCGTGCTTAAGCTTCAACATTAATGCCTCTGTGTATGTAACTACGAAGAGTCCTGTAACAGGTCTTTGTAGCCATATGCTTCTGTATAAGGACTTTTTTGTCTTTAACGAGCTCAGGTGAAAGGTCGCTAGCCCTTGATGACCATGACAAGGGGTCATCATGAAAGACATGCCTAACCAGATGTAATATGAACGTGGCAGACATAATCTTTGCTAGGATGTAGAAGAATAATTCAGAGGTAGTATGAACATGAACTGTTTTCTATATATTCATGATAATCATAGGATCAATCAAGGAGAGGGCACTACTCAGAGGTAATATGGACGTGGTAGCCACAATTTTGGGTGTAGAGGAGCAATCTATAGGTAATATGGACGTGAAGTGCTTCATCTACTTGAGGAAAAATATAGAAGAGAGTAATCCCCTTACCAGAACTCATAGGCACCCTTTGGGGATGTGGGAGCCTATGCCAGTTTCGTCTTCAAGTGTAATACTTATTCAGGAACTTGCCGTTGATGGGCACCTTTAGCAAGTCGTCATTAGGTTTCGCCAGCCGGTAGGCACCATTAGAGTAGACCGTCTCTATAACGAACGATCCCTCCCACTTGGGTTCAAACTTTCCCACCGTTTTGTGAGTCATCAGCATCAGTCTTCGAACTGCCAAGACGAGGTCGCCTACATAGAATGTCCTTTCTCGTACCTTTTTGTTAAAGGCACTAGAAATATGAGCCTGATAAAGCTCAATTCTTTGCTGCACTAGCATGCATTTTTCGTCTAGCACCTCTAACTCTTGTAGCTGCCGATGCTGGTTGTCTTCGTCAGTCAGCTGGTTAGTGATGGCTACCCATAAGGACAGGATTTGGATCTCCATGGGGAGGACTGCCTCGCTCTCATAGAAAAAGGATAATGGTGTGCTGCCGTGGGTGTATGAACGGTCGTACGGTAAGCCCATAGACATTCGCCTAACTTCTCGTTCCAGTCGCGTTTGTTAGAAGAGATGACTATTTTGAGCAGCTTGATGATGGTTTTGTTGAATACCTCGGCTAGTCCATTAGCCGCAGGGTTGTAAGCCGTTGATGCCATATTCTAAATCCGATTCTTGTCACAAAATCGATGGAACGCATGGCTTACGAACTGGGGGCCATTGTCGTGGTCAATCCTCCTAGGAGCTCCGAAGCGATAAATGACGTGGTGCTTGATAAGCTGATCATGTTAGAGGTTTTCACTTCTATCAACCGTACTGCTTCTGTCCATTTAGAGAAATAGTCTATGATGGCTAGGATAAACCGGTGTCCTTTGGAGGAGGGCGGGCTTATCGGCCTAACTATGTCCATTCCTCATGCCTCGAATGGCCAAGAGGCCACCGTAGGGTGTAGATATTCGGAAGGTTGGTGGTTGAAGTCAGCATGAAACTGATACGCCAGGCACTTTTTTGTATATTCTACGGCATTTGCCATCATGGTGGGCCAATAATAGCCCATACGGCACAGTCGGTCTTATAGCTTGGGACGAGGCTGATGGGCTCTGCAGGTCCTATCATGCGTCTCTCGGAGTAGCTTTTGCGCCTCTGTCTAAGACAAACACCATAGGAGGAGTCCATCGTATGAACGAAGACACAATATTTTGGCGGCTGTGTCATAGATTGCATAGTCTATGAATGAAAATCGCCAATCTCCAGTGTTAGTATCTACTTGTAGTGAGTAGCCTTGACATATGCGCAGAGCATTCTTTGGACAGACTAACTCACGTCCCATCACCGTAATGGTATATAAGGACCCAACGGGAGTAGCCAGCGATGTAGCAAGACCAGCTAGTGCGTCGGCCTCCAAATTTTGTACGCACGACATATGTTCTATAAAGAACCCTGTAAAGGTGGAGAGGATGTCGATCATCGCCTAGTGGTAGGGATCAGGTCTACATGTTGAACCTCGTACTACCTTCGAACCTGGCTGATGATTAATTTTGAGTCCCCCTAGGCCTCGATATAGTCAACCCCCAGCTGTTTAGTGAGTTGGAGCCCAATGATGAGAGCGTTATACTCTCCAGTATTATTGGTGCACGACTCCATAAGGGAATATGTGTGATTGCTAACCAGACCGTCGAGAGTGATGAGGACGATCCCGACCCTTGCAATGATATCATCCTTTGGTCCCATTCTCGAGGCTCTGTCGAAGAACATGCGCTAAATCGAGTTGTCTGAGACTGTTTTAGACTCCAGAACTTTGTCGGGGATTGCTTTGTAGAGTCTTGATGTCTCTGGCACAGGATGTGCTGCCAAAAAATCTGCTAGTGCTTGGCCTTTGACTGCCTTCTGCGGGACGAACACCATATCATAAGGAGTCAGAAGGATTGCCTACATGGCTAATCGTGAGTTTAATGCCCATGGCTTGGTCATGAGGACTCTGAGGGGATTGATCCTAGACACTACATGGATTATCTGTCTAGTCACATAGTGTCGCATTTTCTGGATGGCAAAGAGAAGGGCGAGGCACTCTTTTTCAGTAGGATTATACCGATGTTCGGCTCCAATCATAGTTCAGCTGAGATAGTATATCGCTTGCTTGTGGCCTTCACTGTTCTTTTGGACTAGTAAGGCACCAAAAGAATGGTCCATAGCTCGAACATATAGCAGAAAGGGCTTTTCCACGACTAGTGCTACTAGTACGAGAGGACTGGTGAGGTACTTTTTGATGTCGTCGAATGCGCGTTGGCATTCTTCGGTCCATACAAAGGAGACCCCTTCTTCATTAACTTGGTGAAGGGTTGACATTTACCGAAAAGATTAGCTATGAATCTTCTGATATACGCCAAACGCCCTTGCAAGCCTCGAAGCTCTCGGAGATTCTTGGAGGAGCCATGTCCAGAATTGCCTTAGTCTTCTCTGGATCGATGTGAATCCCGTTTGCTGTGATGGTGAAGCCCAAGAACTTGCCGCTGGAAACGCCTTGGAAGGACTTGGTCGGATCCATCTTCAGTTGATGCGTTCATATTAGATCGAACACCGTCCACAGGTCGTCCAAGTGGTTGGACTTGTCCTTGCTCTTAACAGTAATGTCATTGACATAACACTCTACCGTCTTCCGGAGATGCTTACAGAATATCATGCTTATAGCCCTCTGGTTTGTTGCTCCCGTGTTCTTCAATCCAAAGGGCATTCCTACACCCCTTTTGGAGTTCGGAATATTGTATGCTTCTCGTCTTCGGGGAGCATCTTGATCTGGTTGTAGCCAGAGAGACCTCTTGCTTCTTCTTGTCTCTCAGTTTATGAGAGACTATATATATATATTGAAAACGTCATCTCACTTATATATGAAATTCTTCACTTTTTTCTGATCTGTTTGTCTTCATGGTTGTGTATTTTGTACAGAAGTAAGAATTCCCTTTAGAGTAGATAACTCTATTGGGAACTGAGTGTTTACTCAGAGGTGATATGAACATGGTAAACACGAGAATTTTTGTAGAGACATTTTTTTTTACTCAGATGTAATATGGACATGGCAAGGATAGAGTCCACGGGGGTATAGAACGACTCAGAGGTAATATGGACGTGAAGGGTTCTATGAGTAACAACCGTAGGGGTTGTTATGGACGGGGTGCCTATTCAGAGGTAATATAGACATGGCAAGCACCCTTTTCCAGAATAACAGTCCAGAGGTAATATGGACATGAAATGTTTTTTTCTAGAGAACTATGACAACTCAAGGCTATCATAGGAAAAGTGTGACTACTCAGAGGTAATATGGACATGGTAGACACGGTATAGAATAACACTTCAGAGGTGATATGGGCGTAAAATGTTTTCTAGGTGGTCATGACAACATGGAGTCATCATGGGATAGACAACTACTCAAAGGTAATATGGACATGGTAGATGTGACTTGACTAAGGTGTAGGGAATTAATCCAGAGGTAATACGAAGATGGAAGGTTTTTTGCTAGGGAAAGGTATAGAAGGGATGAATTCTTTCAAAGGAATTTATGAACACATACTGAGATGTGAGAGATTCGGACTGCATGCAGTGCCATTCCTATTGAAATCCCAGGCGTTAAGCCCAAGGTTCATCTTCGAATTACTCGACCGCCTGGTCTTCGTCTTCGACCGGAAGCCTTGCAGAGGCAATGTTAGCTAATAGCATCCTTTTGAAGACCTGACCGGTACTGGTATCGAAATCCCAGGTTGAGGTGTCAGAAGAGTGTGAGTGCATCATGACTTCTGTCTTCGAACCTTCTAAAGTGAAAGTGGGCGTAATATAACCCAACCCCCGGTGGGTGCGCTAGTAATAGTTTTGGGCCTTTCCCTTTGGAACTCGAATTCGTAAAGGAAGGTGCCGATCTTTACCATATTTGAGCCCTTTATCGCTGTTCAAGTCGTTACCCATCTTCTGTTTGAGGTGTTTGGCCTGAGTAGCGTAGCGGTGGAGCTGCATCTTGCCGCTGTCAAATTCTAGATCTTCGGGAGCTAGTCGCTGAGGATGCTCCACTCGACCAAAGATAATAGATTCCTCTTCTTTCCTCCTTACTGCAACGAAAAAGTAGGAGCCCAGGGAGGGGATGTGAAACCCATGTTTGTAAATTTATTAATAATAGTATTTTATTATTGTTATTATTAGTAAAATTATTATTATTATTATTATTATTATTATTATTATTATTATATATTTTTGGGTGCAAATTATTTCAAAAAAAATATAACATGACTTTTTGAGTTGAACCCAGACCCAGGCCTGAGCCCAAACCCAAATCCCATTTTCCAAATTCTGATTCTTGACTTGGTTTAATGTTAATTAATAAAAAAAAATATACGTTGGCTGATCCCGTAGGACCAGCACCCCACTCGTAGGACTCTTTCTCCCACTCCCTATTCTTATTCCCCCATTTCCTCTCTAGACCACACACTTCTTCCCACTTCCCCCCTTTAATACTCAACCTCCCCCACTCTCTTTCTTAACAGAAGAACTAAATTCTCACTCCTCACCACACTCACCCCACTCTCCTTTTAATTCTCACAACTTCCCCACTCCTCTCTTCACGAACCCATCAGAAGAAGAACAAACTCTCACTCTCTTCATCTCTACACTCGTTACTCACAGAGAGTAACTCTCTGTTTACTCTCACCTCCACCAACCCTCACCAAAACCCTCTTCCCGAAGTTTCTCCGAGCTTTCCCGACTTCGTGCCCGCGCACACGGCCACCCTCCCCAGACCCGATCCGTGCGCCCTCGCCGGCTACTCCGGCCGACCACCCCCGAGGCCGCCGCCGCCTCCTCCAGCGCGTCCCCGACCAACCCCCCGTCGGCCGTTCCCCCTTGCGCCCGCCGCCGAGTTTCCCTCCGGCGACCCCGACTCCGGCGCGCCCCTCTGCGCCCCTGTCGCCAGCGCCCTAGCCGCTGTTCCCTGTTGCGGTGATCCCCTCTGGCTGATCCCCTGCCGCGGATCTGTCCGAGTTCGCTTTCCCTTACTGTTCCCCGTCGTACCCTAGCTTCTGAGTTTTTCGGCGTTGCTTCGACGACGCTGGTTCCAGCGCTGCTTCAGGGATTTATTCGCTGTTCTGGATTATTTTTCTTTCTATTTACTCATCTGAGAGCTCTAGCCGAGCAATCCGAGGTATAACCCCCTGTCCCGCTCATTTTATTATTTTAGTCGATGATGAAATGGTCCCCGATTCCCTTTGGGAATTCGGTTTTAGCGACGTCGTAATTTTTTGGGACTTTCGGAAAGGTCCTGTGAGTTATTTTGGTTTTTTCGAAATATTTCGGGAATGGTTTTTTGGTATGTGTTAGCTTTCCGGATTTTTTTCGGAAACGTTCTGTGATTTGTGGATTTGAAATCGGATTTCCGAAATAATTTCGGGTCGTCCCGATTATTCTGTGGATTGGTTGTGGACTTTTATATATATATATATATTCGGGTTTTCCCTGGTTTGGGACTTGCAGGAAATTATCGGCGCCAATTTCCAGTTTTGGGTTGACCAAAAACAGAGGAGATGCTGCCCGATTTTTCCGTAAATCCTGAATTATTTTTAAAATGAATTTAAAACGATTTTCGGAATTTTATTTTTTGGGTGACGACCGTATCGGTCAATGGACCCGGCTAAGTGCAAACGAAACCGGCCCCGTCCGGACGTTGAGGCAATTAGCCAAAATGAGGATCGGACCATATCTGAGACTTATGATTTACTTTATTTTTATATTTAATTTCTGTTTATATTTATTTAATATTTTCAGTTTAGGACTAACGTCAGTCTTATCTTATTTCAATTTATGTAAATAAATTATAATGGGCATAAGCCAGCTGGCTGTGGTCTGTAACTGTAATAGCTTAGAATTTTCTTGTCATTTTCTGGTTTTGCGAGTTTTTATTATTTAACGATTAAAATGACTGAAAAGTATTTTCGTATAAAATTAATTAATATTTTCTCACCTAAAAAATTGACAAGTTTATTAATAATTAAAAATCACGTATTTCTCACTAAAATAAGAAAAATTAGCTTTATATTTATATTTATAAAAATTACCAAGTTTTCATAAATAATCTGGCAGCGACGATGTTTTCCCGAATTCAAAGTTAAAGTGATCTTTTTCTCTCGTATTAAATCAACGCACAATAATCATATTTTTCTGTGTTTGGTTAATTAAAAGAATTAAAATGGATTAGGACACAATTAGAGATTTCAACTAGCGTAACTAGATTGGTAACCCTGGTTTCTGAGTCAATTTCTCGAATGTAGGAATTCGAGGACGATCCTAATTCCCATCTTGAAGTCTTCAACTTTCCAGTCCAGTCCATTTTGAGGCAAGTACATTTTTGTTAGTTTACAATTATTTAGTAATCATTTTAATGCAAGTTTAAACCACGATGCAACACAGAACTCTCTCTGAGTGCACTGACTGTAACTACTATAACTATTGGGGACTGGGGGAGTAGTGTAATAAGTATGACCACATCCAAACTACTGTAACTACTGTAACTATATTAGCTTACCCCTCATACACACGGGGATAAGCCATATCTTACTGTAACAAACCCAAACCGGTCATATTTTATTGCCTATTCACATCACAGAACTGTAACTGTTTTAAAACTGTAACTGCTTTATTGTGGATTTCAAAACTGTTTAAAAGTGCATGATTCTATTATTATTTCAATTGTCAAATTAGCATGAATTGTACTTTGCTCCCTCCTGACTGGAGATCCAACATTTTTAGGTATCACTGTTGAGGCTTTGTTCCGCGATATTTCCAAGGTCCCAACTAGAAGACGAGGATTTCGAGACTGATGAGCTGTTTGCCTAGAGTTTTCTTTTCTTCTTGATGTATGTAGAAATGGTTTAAGTTGTATCTTTCATTTTATTATAAAAGTTTAATAAAGTTTTAAATTTCTGAATTTTGAGTTGTGACAAATATAGATGTTGTTGTGGTTACCTGCTAATGGAACAGCTTACTGCCGCCGTCTCAACAACGGTGCAGGCTGGGCATGATCCGGTTCGACCCAATTATTTGGGATCGGGTCGTGACATATTTTCAGTGGTGGCCCATGCAGGTCAGAACAACAACTTAGGAAAACATACCTAGAAACAATTAGAACACTAGAACATTGATTTGTCACAACATAGGTCCGAATTATATATAAATAAATATTTTCGATTGATTATAGACTGGTAGGATACCTTGCTTATGTTTGTACCCTAAACCTTCCAGATTATAACCAAGGAAAAGACCAATCCTGCTGGCGATGAGGTGTCATCTCCGGATCATACCCCATCTCCTCAACCAAGTCCAGGGTCTTTTCCCTCGCGGCTGATTGACCGTCCCCATAATGCATCCAGTAAAGTTTTCACTACACTGGTGATTCTTACCTCTTCTCAAACTGAGTTGCATTTCCTTGGTGGAGTATCCATTCCTGTTGCTCCACCAGTACCAGCAAACGCCTCCCAAATGGTTGTTCCATTTCAAGAAATCCTGGAGTTCCAGAAAGCTCAAGATGAAGCCCAGCAGGAACAGATGAATATCACGAGAGAAGACATGAAGAACGTCAATGATGTAGCCTTAGCTATCTTAAACCAAGTTGGAGCAGAACCTCGTCCTAGGAGGAATACCCCTGAATCTAGAAGATAATTGGGTCCCATCAAGTACTCTACTTTCCGGCAGTCTTGTCGTAGGAGGCTATTGGCTTGTGACTACTGCAAGAGGCCTGGTCATCTAGCCGTTAGTTGTCACAAGAGATTGGGACAATGTTTGGTATGTAGATTTGCTGAACATCGGGTAAAGGATTGCCCCTTATCTTTCTATCATACCAGAATATCTATTCCAGCAACACCTGTTAGGCCACAACCTAGGGACTTTCTTCCTATCCAGCAGACCCTGCCTCCTACTATAAGGCATGATGCAGACTCGAGGTTCATAGAAGAGGAAGCAGTTGGAGACTGCTCATGCAAGAGCCAGAGCCATGAGGATTAATACCTAGGACTGCTGAATAGCATTGTCTATTGTTGTCACAGGGTGACCTTAGATCAATCATAAGAGTTTTTGCTGTAATTCTCCACATGAATAAATTTTAGTTACACCTTTATGGCAGATGTTTTTCCTGATAGTCTTTCTGGATTATCCAGATCTAGACATAGGATTCACCATTGACCTAGTCCCCGGCTCTTTCCCTATTTTAAAGGATGATACAGAGTCAACCCGAAGGAGGCCAAGAAGATGAAGGACCAGATCAATGAAGGCTCTAGGATTTATCCAAGATGGAACTTCACCTTAGGGAACACCTATCTTGTTTGTGCCCAAGAAGGATGGAACAACGGATGTGCATCGATTACCAGCCACTAAAGAATAAATACCCTCTGCCCAGATCGAGGATCTGTTTGTATGGAGTTAGGGTGTTTCGAAGTTTGATTTAAGATCTGACTACCATCAAATCAAAGTCAGGAAGGAGGACATTTCCAAGACGGCGTTCAAACACTAAGTATGGGTAGTTTCTTTGGTCATGACGTTGGACAGACAAATGCTTCTGCTGTGTTCATGAGTCTCATGTACAGAGTTTTTCATGAGTATTTGAATCAGTTTATCTTCTCCATAGATAACATTCTGATATATTCAAAGACTGAAGAAGAGCATGAAGAACATCTGAGGAAAGTTCTGGAAACTTTGAAGAAAAAGAAGTTTTATGGTAAGTTATCTGAACGTGGATTTTCTTTGATAAGGTAGATTTTTGGCCATGTTGTCAAGAGAAGAAATTTCGATGGAAGATAGCTGCTGTTGAAAAGTGGTATAACCCAAGTTTAAATTCGGAAGTTTCTTGAACTTGGCTGGCTACTATCAGAAGTTCGTGAAGGATTTTGCCAAGATTGCTGAGCCGATGACGAAGCTCACTTGAAAGAATGAAGAGTTCATCTGGGCGAAAGATTGCCAGACGGCATTGAGGAGCTGAAGAAGAGACTTACCACTAACCAATCCTTGCGCTACCCGCAGGAACCAGTGGTTTCTCAATTTACAGTATGCCTCTGGAAAAGGATTGGGTTGCGTTCTTCAACAACATGGGAAAGTAATTGCTTATACATCTAGGCAACTACAGACTCATGAGAAGAATTATCCCATACCTAATTTAGAATTTGCTGCAATTATCTTTACTTTGAAGCTATGGAAGCATGATTTTTATGGAAAGGGAGTGAAAATATATACGGACTACAAAAGTCTGAAATATGTCTTCACTCAGAAAGAGCTGAATGTTAGACTAAGAAGAAGGCTGAAGCTGATGAAGGATTTCGACATCAAACTGCGGTACCATTCAGGTAAGGCTAAGGTGGTCGCTGATGCACTTGGTCGATACTGATGGCGAAGTTCTTAACCAAGGACCAGCACCTGCTAGAAGACATCGAGAAGTTTGGACTAGAGATTATACTGCCTGTAAATGGAAGGAAGAAGCTGGATGCTGATTCAGTGTTGGTGAAGTTGCAAATGAGCTCGAGTCTGATGGACAAAGTCAAGGAGACTCAGTTTCAAGACGTGACACTTTGCAAACTTAGAGATCAAGTGTTGGCAGGAACACTTGAGGGTTTCTCAAATCGCCAATAATGGAGCTCTGAAGAATGGTGCTAGGCTTTGTGTACTATCTGGCGAACTGAGGAACGAGCTAATGCAAGAAGCGCACCAGTATTCCATACATCCTAGCAAGATATATTGGGATATGCGTACTATTGTTGGGTAGTATGGAATGAAGAAGGATGTATTCAGAATTGAGGTTAGATGTTTAATTTGTTAACAAGTGAAGGCTAGCCGACAGAGACCCGCAGGACTTCTACGGTCAATAGACATTCCAGACTGGAAGTAGGAGCACATAATGATGGACTATTGTTAGGATTGCCTTAATTCCAAGGAGGGAAGAACACCATTTGGATTATTGTAGACCGACTGACTAAGTCAGCTCACTTTATTCCCTTCAAAGATGGTTTATCCACTAAGAAGTTGGCAGTATTGTACGAGAGGCACATCTACCGGATTAATGGAGTACCGAGGGACGAACAATCAGAGAGGTCAACCCAGACGCTTGAAGATATATTAAGATTTTGCGTCTTGGAATTTGGAGGGTCTTGGGAAGACCAATTGCATTTGGTGGAATTCTCCTACAAACAACAGCTACCAAGCAAGCATCGGTATGACACCGTTCGAGGCACTCTATGGACGTCGTTGCCGCACCCCACTTGCTCGGGATGACGTCGGAGAAAGAGTATTGCTGGGACCAGATATGGTGACTGACACAGTAGAGAAGGTGAATGTAAGCTCAGGATTGTCCAAGACAGACAGAAGCATTGGGTTGATAGTAGTCGTCGACCAGTAAAGTTTGAAGAAGGAGATAGCGTCTTTTGTGAAGATTTCCTCCTACCAGAGGAACGATCAGTGTTAGCAGAGCAGGAAAGTTAAGCCAAGTACATCAGGCTATTTGAAGTTTTAAGACGAGTTGGAAGTAGCGTACCGGTTAGCTCTACCAGCTGATCTTGAGAGTGTGCAACGTCTCACAGCTCAGACGCTACATTCCGGATCCGAGTCCCATATTGGATAATTCAGAGCTGAAGATTGGACTCAACCTTTCAGAGCCATAGAAACCAGTTGCAAGTGTAGTCAGAGGATGAGAAGAAGATCAGAATTTGAGCCATCACGTAAACTCCTATTCCTTATCTTTTCGTTCTAAACTTGACTGATGCTGCTAAATTAGCCTAGTTTTGCAAGCTATCTTTTTGTCAAGCTTGATCATGACGGTCTTTTATTGGGTGCACCCACTAAAATATTGTCTAATCAGGACCGGTGCATGATGGTCTGATCAAACTCGTGTACTTTGGTTCGCTTTTGTATTTTCTGCATGGATGATATCATAAATGAAACTTGTCCCTAAATCGTTTCATCCACGACTGCCTTAGAAATTCTTATTGTTGGACCTGAGTTACGGGCATAGTACCCGTACCTGTTTGATTTGAGTTTATCCTATCCCTAACCCTGCTTTTAAATTTCGAGGAGAAAATTTTCTAAGGAGGGAAGATTGTGAAACCCATGTTTGTAAATTTATTAATAATAGTGTTTTATTATTATTATTATTATTAGTAAAATTATTATTATTATTATTACTATTATTATTATTATATATTTTTGGGTGCAAATTATTTCAAAAAAAATAATAACATGAATTTTTGAGTTGAACCCAGACCCAGGCCTAAGCCCAAACCCAAATCCCATTTTCCAAATTTTGATTCTTGACTTGGTTTAATGTTAATTAATAAAAAAAATACGTTGGCTGGTCCCGTAGGACTCTTTCTCCCACTCCCTATTCTGATTCCCCCATTTCCTCTCTGGACCACACACTTCTTCCCACTTCCCCCCTTTAATACTCAACCTCCCCTACTCTCTTTCTTAACAGAAGAACTAAATTCTCAACTCCTCACCACACTCACCCCACTCTCCCTTTTAATTCTCACAACTTCCCCACTCCTCTCTTCACGAACCCATCAGA
Source organism: Iris pallida (assembly GCA_029216955.1). NCBI lineage: Eukaryota > Viridiplantae > Streptophyta > Magnoliopsida > Asparagales > Iridaceae > Iris > Iris pallida. The sequence goes on from JANAVB010040619.1 coordinate 30,217,102, forward strand.
AGAAGAACAAACTCTCACTCTCTTCATCTCTACACTCATTACTCACAGAGAGTAACTCTCTGTTTACTCTCACCTCCACCAACCCTCACCAAAACCCTATTCCCGAAGTTTCTTCGAGCTTCCCCGACTCCGTGCCCGTGCACACGGCCTCCCTCTCCAGACCCGATCCGCGCGCCCTCGTCGGCTACTCCGGCCGACCACCCCCGAGGCCGCCGTCGCCTCCTCCAGCGCGTCCCCGACCAACCTCCGTCGGCCGTTCCCCCTTGCGCCCGCCGCCGAGTTCCCCTCCGGCGACCCCGACTCCGGCGCGCCCCTCTGCGCCCCTATCGCCAGCGCCCTAGCCGCTGTTCCCTGTCGCGACGATCCCCTCTGGCTGATCCCCTGCCGCGGATCTATCCGAGTTCGCTTTCCCTTGCTGTTCCCCGCCGTGCCCTAGCTTCTGAGTTTTTCGACATTGCTTTGACGACGCTGGTTCCAGCACTGCTTCGGAGATTTATTCGCTGTTCTGGATTATTTTTCTTTCTATTTACTCATCTGAGAGGTCTAGCCGAGCAATCCGAGGTATAACCCCCTGTCCTGCTCATTTTATTATTTTAGTCGATGATGAAATGGTCCCCGATTCCCTTTGAGAATTCGGTTTTAGCGACGTCGTAATTTTCTGGGACTTTCGGAAAGGTCCTGTGAGTTATTTTGGTTTCCCGGAATATTTCGGGAATGGTTTTTTGGTATGTGTTAGCTTTCCGGATTTTTTCGGGAACGTTCTGTGATTTGTGGATTTGAAATCGGATTTCCGAAATAATTTTGGGTCGTCCCGATTATTCTGTGGATTGGTTGTGGACTTTTATATATATATGTTCGGGTTTTCCCTGGTTTGGGACTTGCAGGAAATTATCGGCGCCAATTCCCAGTTTTTGGGTTGACCAAAAACAGAGGAGATGCTGCCCGATTTTTCCGTAAATCCTGAATTATTTTTAAAATGAATTTAAAACAATTTTCGGAATTTTATTTTTTGGGTGACGACCGTATCAGTCAATGGACCCGGCTAAGTGCAAACGAAACCGGCCCTGCCCGGACGTTGAGGCAATTAGCCAAAATGAGGATCAGACCATATCTGAGACTTATGATTTACTTTATTTTTATATTTAATTTCTGTTTATATTTATTTAATATTTTTAGTTTAGGACTAACGTCAGTCTTATCTTATTTCAATTTATGTAAATAAATTGTAATGTGCATAAGCCCAGCTGGCTGTGGTCTGTAACTGTAATAACTTAGAATTTTCCTGTCATTTTTTGGTTTTGCAAGTTTTTATTATTTAACGATTAAAATGACTAAAAAGAATTTTCGTATAAAATTAATTAATATTTTCTCACCTAAAAAAATTGACAAGTTTATTAATAATTAAAAATCACGTATTTCTTACTAAAATAAGAAAAATTAGCTTTATATTTATATTTATAAAAATTACCAAGTTTTCATAAATAATCTGGCAGCGACGATGTTTTCCCGAATTCAAAGTTAAAGTGATCTTTTTCCCTCGTATTAAATCAACGCACAATAATCATATTTTTCTGTGTTTGGTTAATTAAAAGAATTAAAATGGATTAGGACACAATTAGAGATTTCAACTAGCGTAACTAGATTGGTAACCCTGGTTTCTGAGTCAATTTCTCGAATGAAGGAATTCGAGGACGATCCTAATTCCCATCTTGAAGTCTTCAACTTTCCAGTCCAGTCCATTTTGAGGCAAGTACATTTTGTGATAGTTTACAATTATTTAGTAATCGTTTTAATACAAGTTTAAACCACGATGCAACACGGAACTCTCTCTGAGAGCACTAACTGTAACTACTGTAACTATTGGGGACTGGGGGAGTAGTATAATGAGTATGACCACATCCAAATTACTGTAACTACTGTAACTACTGTAACTATATTAGCTTACCCCTCATACACACGGAGATAAGCCGTATCTTACTGTAACAAACCCAAGTCGGTCATATTTTATTGCCTATTCACATCACAAAACTGTAACTGTTTTAAAACTGTAACTGCTTTATTGTGGATTTCAAAACTGTTTAAAAGTGCATAATTCTATTATTATTTCAATTGTCAAATTAGCATGAATTGTACTTTGCTCCCTCCTGACTGGAGACCCAACATTTTTAGGTATCACTGTTGAGGCTTTGTTCTGCGATATTTCTAAGGTCCCAACTAGAAGACGAGGATTTCGAGACTGATGAGCTGTTTGCCTAGAGTTTTCTTTTCTTCTTGATGTATGTAGAAATAGTTTAAGTTGTATCTTTCATTTCATTGTAAAAGTTTAATAAAGTTTTAAATTTTTGAATTTTGAGTTGTGACAAATATAGATGTTGTTGTGGTTACCTGCTAATGGAACAGCTTACTGCCGCCGTCTCAACAACGGTACAGGCTGGGCATGATTCGGTTCGACCCAATTATTTGGGATCAGGTCGTGACAGGGGACAACTTGGCTCGCATGGTTGGAGGTTGTTACTTGCGTTTGCATCTTATATAGAGAGTTGTCTAAGAAATATCTAGTATTTTAATATGCACAAGAGTAATTCAAAGACAACTTTTTATTAATAAAATAAGAGATTTTATCCCGGAGGATTACATTATTAAAAGTGTGCACTTCCATATTGGCGTAGATGTAGTCCCTAGCTACTCATCGGTGAGGACTAGGGCTGTCGAGGGAGGAGGAGGACGTTTCCCTTTTAGTTTGATCAACAAAGGGGTCACGGTTGGAGACTCCTACGCCTTCATGGTCGGCCTTGGGTACCTCCGAGGTAGCCTTATTAGTATTGGCTCCTAGCCATCATCTAACATTACTGAGGGAAAAGGTGGTGCTCTGCCTCGGAGCTTGACGACGAGAGGCGCAGATACCTTGGGGGGTCTTCCCTTCAGTCGAACCTTTAGAGGTTCTTTGGCAACCGCTGCGCTTCCTGAGGCTGTCTCTGCTTCGTCATCAACATCATTTTCCTCATCGTCCCAATGGACTGACTTGTATAGATCAGCATCTGTACAGTTGGATTCAAGTCCCCAGAATGGGTCGATGTCAGCGAACTCGGTCTTGATAGTCCCGTTGCTGGCCACGTACTTTATGCACTAATGGAGGATGGAAGGAACGATCATATACTCATGGATCCATGGTCGTCCCAACAACATATTTTAATTTATGTCAGTTTTGATGACATAGCAAGTCACTTCGGTATAGAGATCGTCGATTTGGCACTTCAAGCGAATTTTGCCCAGAGGCTCGCTCTTTTCCATGTTGAAGTCGCTGATTGTTGTGTTTGATGCAGTCAGTCGATGCATCGAAATCTCTAGAGTTTGCAGTAGACTCCTTAGGATTATGCTGAGAGAGGAGCCCGGGTCGATGTGGATGCGTTCGACTTTAATGGCACCGACATACCCTGTATAGTACAGAGGCCTATTATGCCGATTGTTCTTCAGTAGCATATCTTGCTTGGTGAAGGTGATACTGGGGATCACTTCGACCATGCTGTGACAATATGGGCATGCCGCATAGTCTTCCTTTGGTGGTCGCACCTGAGTGAGGAAGGACTCGGCGTTCTGCAAGGCTTCGTTGAGCACATCCTGGGTCTCTTTGGAGAGACGGAGGATCTCGAAAAATGACAATCTAGCCGGGGTGTTGGCTAGCTGCGCCAGTATGTCGAAGTTGTTGCGTTTGATAGGCCCTACTGCCGAGTCTTTTCTGAGAGACTTGTCAAAGCGAACCTCCTTTTGCTTCTGCCTATCTGCGATAGGAGTCTGACACGGGCCTGCCTCTTATATATCAGGAACAGGAGCCGTAGTTGGTGGAGGCGCTGCCACCTCTAGAGCCTGGTTCTCCTTTTGCCGCCGTCGAGCGAGTGGTCACCAAGGTGTCATCGATCGAAGTTGAGACCATGCAGCATGTCCTGACCTTCTTCCCTTCGACAGAAGGGGTTATAGGTGCCATCATATCGGGAGTAAGGTCAGGGTGGACCCACATGACCTCGCCTTATGGTGTGAAGAATGGGATGATCCCTTGAGCGTTGTCACGCGCTGGTGGAAGATTGACTACTTCCATTGTCGCCCTCGGGATTGGGACGACCCCGTCTTGTGCCTCCGTGGTTGGAAAACTTCCAAACTAGAGAGTAACCATATTGGCCGTGATAGTCTTTTCTTCATAGTCAAGTGATATGACTTTGGCATCGATGAGGCACTGAATCTGTCCTTTCAATACGTAGCAATCTCGTGTCGAATGGTGGACAACAGTATTTAGGGTTGTCCACCATCCCCACTTCGTCGGGGTACTTTGGTGTTGGAAGAGATGGCTTCCACGCTTTGTGAGCATATTGAAGAGTTCTAGCATATCCTCGTCGTTGAAGGAGTAAGTCTCCCTTGGCTTCTGTGCTTCTGTAGACTTGGGGTTCATGGTTATCGAACCTTTGGAGATGTTGACGGTCACGGCCTGCTTACCTTTTTCGTCCTTGGGGTTGTTGCTAGACGAACGTCTTCTCTTGTCTTCGAAAGAAGGAAAGTTCAGTCCCAGGAGCTGCGCATCTTGGACTTTCCTTTGTGCCACATCCGCCTCTGTAATGAAAGACATCCACTCTGTGCAAGGAACACTGTGCCACAATTTTATCGCGGGTAGCATGTTCTTGCGGCATGAGTCCATAAGCATGGGCTCGGGCATACCAGGCGGTATTGTCATGTCTATCCCTCCTTCATAGAATCGATCTACGAATAGATTCTTCAGGTCCTCGAATGATGAAATACAGTCGTCCGGAAGGCTATAAAAAATTTATAGGCTACCCCCTGCAGAGTTCATATGATGATGTTGGTAAGGAGGGTGTCGTCTTTCGGTAAATGCCCTGACATTGAGGCAAAGTACCTCAAGTATCGTCGGGGAAACTCCTTTCCCTCGTAGGGCGTGAGCGTCTGCAGATTGTACTTGGAAGGATAAACTATATTGTCCCACTCGGCAGGATATGGCTGCCGAATCTCCATCTTTCGGAGTGCTGCTTGCTTCTCTTTGGCATCGTAGCAAGCATATAATTCCTTGATGGCATGCTGTATCTCGGTTGACATTGCCGGGCCAGTAGTCGATGGAGTAGACGACGATGGTCCCGTCTGATGGATGGCAGGCAGTTTCCTGGATCCATCGTTGGATGTTGGACCAGGCATAGGTGTGGAGGCAGTGGGTACCAAATTCCCTTTGATCTTTAGCACGAGAGAAGACAGAGTCTTCATTTAGGCATTTAACGTATCTAGGCTCGTCTCGACTGCTTCGATGCATTTCAGCTGGTCAGGCGCTTTGCTATTGTTCGCCTCATCACCCTCCGTCATAAATACGGACCTTGTATACGGATGGGTGGAAGGGACAGTAGATCCCTCGCTCTCTGGCTCAGATGTCCGAGTCTCATCGTCCTGAGGATAGACTGGGAGGTTGCGGTCTTCGTCAGAATCATTGCGGTTGCTACCTCTGTCTGGTGGCTAGCTGCGCCTGTGGAGGCATCCGTATCGTATGGCTCCTCCTCAGATTGGAACACGACGTTGTCATGCATAGTGGGAGGTTGGCTACCCCCAGCATCTGACGTGGCATCCAACGGAGATTTGGAATGTGTACCTTGGAACACACATGTGCTGGGTACCTTTGCGTTGCTACTCTCGGGCCGCTTCTTGGGCCTGGTGGCCGAAACGGGAGGATTCTTGGATAACTTCTTGAGAGTTTTAGAACCCTATGCCGCGTTGCACGTGGCGACACGGAGTTCATCTTCTCTCTTGCTCGCCGACCCCTGTTGAGTTTCTTACGTACAGTCGATGTAGGTTGAAGTCTTTGAAAGACGGAGCGTCTCCTCGGTGGTAGTACATCCGCCTGTTGACAACAGCAGTTGATGGTAATCTGGATACAAGGATTCCTTGATTTAGGCATGCCCTGTACTACCAATTCTTCTTCTGCTTAGGACAGCACAAGGTCTTCCATCGTGGTAACCTCATTGTACGCGCAGGAAAGTTGTACATGGGTATAATCAGAGAGGGTCTAACGAGGCAGACTCCTATCATGCCTGCAGGAATGCTGCTCGTATGAGTCTCTCTGTACAGGATGTAATCCCTGGCTTGCATTATACACAAAAGTGCTCAAGCGACAGAGGGGTTCAACTGGTCGAGGCATCGGAGCACGGGGACCAGTCTTGTATAACTTTCCATCGGCAGCGCGTGTGACTGTTAACGCGGGCCTTTGGTCGGTCATAGGCGTGGTACATTTATTGCACGAGGCACGTACTGCCTTAGATTTTTTTCCGACTAACCCCAGTGTGTGTATAGTATTCAGAATCTAATGGAGGTTCGCTTGATGGGAAGGCGATTCTGTCAAGGACGGATCTTCTCGTCGACAATGCTCCCATTATGAGGAGTTGAACCGGCACGCGCTTCCTTTGGCGTTGTGCCTTTGTCAGGCCCACCATAGAGACACCGTCTTCCTCGCTATACTTTTCCAGGGTGGAAATTGAGGGAGGAGATATGGCTATAGCAGTCAAAATCTTCTCCGGGGCTTCAGCGTTGAGGGAGTCTTGATTGCAGTTCCCTCCATCGTGCTGCTTGTCGCAGCCGCCTTGGGCCTCCAGATACGTCGAGTCTTCTTCGATTTTATGAACCCCGTGGAAGGATTCTACTTCTCATCAAAAAGGAGATCTTTAAAAGTTTGCTGGTCGAAGCGTACAACCAACATCTTCTGGGAAGACCCTGGCAAGTCGTCGTCAGATTGCGTCACCGCCTTCTCGTTAGAGGAGAAGGTAGTCCTCAGCAGAGTCGTCATTTTGTTCGACATCACAAAAGGTTGAACGAACTTTTTTATTGAACATAAAAAGACCTGTGTACAGATAAGGAAGTCCTAAACAAGATATTCTAGGTACAAGGGGAAGAGTTTCTGGAAAAGTGTGACGGTGGAGATCAAGCACTGCAGCGGCTCCTTTACTCCGTTGACGATCTGACGACGGGTTGAACTTGCTCTGACTTTCTGATGCCTCTGATGGAACTCTAGGATTGCCGATCAAGAGGATGCCTGGAGCTGGAGAGATTATGTTCGGTGGTCTCTCCTCTTGTTGAAGGAAAACTCCTTCTATTTGTAAGGGAAGAGAGCACATATGCGATGTGCATTAGGGTTTTGAGATATAAAAGAATCTACCATCATTGCACGGTACGGGCTTCTACGGTGCTGACATGTGGTGGACATTGAGATTCTCCTCAATCGAGATCTCTGGTGGTTATCAAAATAATCGAAGGAGGAGACACGTGGCGTGTGCCGATTTGCTTGTTCAGATGCAGCCAAGTAAATCTGGGATTTTATCTCAGATTTAGATTATGATTGATCCTCGTCTAAGATTTAAATCAATTTGATAAGATATCAATCATGGTTAACCACAATCATATATTTGAGAGAGTCGGTTTAAGCAAACCGACTGGGTGGAACCATGCTTCCTGCATCTCTAGCGAGGTCTGAGTACTGCTGCACTTCTGGGGCAACGAATAGACCGTTCTTCTGGAGACAACGGAGCCTCTGTACTTTTAGGTGACGAGTGTACTATGCTTCGAAGACGACGGAGCCTCTGTGCGTATGAGCGACGAGAAGGTTGTGTTTTGAATGACGAAGTCACTGTGCTTTAGGGCGACGAGTAGGCTTGTGTTTCAGGTTAACAAGGTTACTGTGCTTTTGGAGCGACAGACGGACTTGTGTTGGATGCAATGGTAACTCCCAAGTCTCTAACGAAAGGTAGTTGAGCTTCTGGGTCGGTGCAGAGTGCTGCATCGTTGGAGTTAAGGTGGAGCAAAAAAATCACCAGTCTGCGCCTGAGGTTGGCGCAGGAATGTAGCTGCACCTCTTGATTGAAGGCATTGGCTTTGAAGTCTTATTTTAAAGAGCAATGAATGACCGCTCCTTAATGAACGACTCCCTCTTAATTGTCGCCATTACTTGGGGAATTTTAAGGGATCCTAGGATAGTCTAGGACTTAGTCGAATAAACTTTATTTAATGAGGTTCATCGTGCTAAGCCCTAGGTTCATCCCATTAATGTGGGAACTTTGACCGTCGGCCATGTGGCCTGCGTTTTGTACCACTCCCACCCTATATAAAGGGGGAGTTTCTTCTGAAGAGTCACGTCTTCTTCTTCTTCTTGTCCTTCACCACTATGCTGGATCCAGACTTAGCTTCGAGCGGCGGTTGGCCTTGCCTAAGTCAGATTTTGGTTGAGGATTCCTTCGTTCAAAGGTGCTATGCCTTTGTAAAAGAAATATTGATGAGCCTCGAAACGTGTTGGAACTCTTCTCATGAGGAGTTCGAACCTGGACGACGCCTTGGGGATCTTCGAGGTCCTGACGGCCTAGCTTGTCGGTGGATGGCCAACCCGGAGAGCCACAGGTTGTGCTTTGCCCTGCTCATTGGCAGCGGCGTGCTTTTGTTAGGCTAGAAGAGCCCCAGAAGCTGATGCCCTTTTGAAAAAGAGCCTTCCTTCTGTGCTGTGGCCTAAGCTTTCGGCGGGCAAATAACTGCTTCCGGAAGTGGCTGCGCGTCTGGAGGGGGAAAGCTGTGATAGAGACTTTGATGGAGACTGTATTCATATCTTCTATCCACGGTTCCTCTCTCCATGACGTTCACACTGTGAAGAGTCACCGACGTAGATCCGCAAGAGTTTTTAATTCGGCACATGTAATCACAAAGTCTTTTGTCGCAGATCTTTGTAATTATGTCTTTATGCAGTCTTTTATATAATCGTGACAAGTCTGTATTCATGATTAATAAAAAAGGACTTCTGAGATTTTCATCTGTTTATGACTTTTGTCTTTGCAGTTAGTGTGCTTGATCGCCTGCACCTCTGCACCTTGTATTATGCTGATATTTTTTATGCTTCTACAGGCTCAAAGAGAACCTTTGGTTCCACAATATCAGTCCTCCTTTAATATAGAGGTGGGAGAGTCCACTCTTGGAGATCACTTCCAATATCGACAACGAAACTTGGCACGTGAGTTGGTATTTGATGCGGCTTGTGCCGGTCCAAGTTTTGATCCGGAGGATCCGAATCCTGCTGCAAAAGGAGTTCTATGATATGTTCAACCATGTCGATACTCCGTTATATCCGGGTTGTGATTCTCATTCTGTCATGTCGGTGGTGATGTGGCTGTTGAACCTTAAGTCTGATTTAACTTACCGCAGGAATGCTACGAACGGATAATTCAGTTTGTTAGAGAGTTGCTGCCAAAAGTAACAAAGGACTTGCCAGAAAACTTTTACAAGTCGAAGATGATGATATGAAAACTCGGATTAGGATACAAAAAGATAGATTGTTGCCAAAATGGCTGCGTGTTTTACTACAAGGAGAACAATGATAAAGATGGATGTATTTTCTGTCACGTGGACCGATACAAGCCCATTCGGGGCAAAGAAAAATCAACTGCACGAGCAAGGTTGCGCTCCTACAAATACATACTGTTTTTGCCGATCACAAAGAGGCTACGGAGGATGTATATGTTCTTGAAAACTACAGAACACATGACATGGCATAGCAAAGAGTGGAAGATGGATGAAGCAGAATTATCTCATCCATCTGATGGAGAGGCATGGAAGCATTTTGATTGATGTCATCCTGGATTTTCTGCGGAGCCAAGGAATGTTCGGCCGACTTTATGTTCTGATGGATTCACTCCTTTCGGATATTCGGGGGCTCAGTACTCTTGTTGGCCAGTGATTTTGACCCCTTACAATCTACCATCGTAGATGTGCATGAAGACTCCTTCTATGTTCTTGACACTTATCATACCCGGTCCAAAAAAATCCAAAGAAGAACATCGATATTTACTTGCAGCCGTTGGTGGACGAGTTAAAAACAATTGTGGCAGTTCGGCGTTCAGACATATGATATATCAATGGAGCAAAACTTTCAATTGAGAGCGATGTTGATGTGGACCATCAATGATTTCCTAGCATACAAAATGTTATCTGGGTGGAGTACTTATGGTATTATGTCTTTTCCGATATGTATGGAAAAGAGTAAGGCATTCCGCCTTCAAAATAGAGGATGCCATCATCAATTCCTTCCTATGTCACATCCATAAAGAAGGAACAGGGATGCCTTTAGAGCTGGTGAACATGAACTAACTCCTCCGCCATTCAGATTGACTAGAGATATCGTTTGGGCAGAGGTGGAGGATTTGTCGACTGTAAAGGAAGATCCGAGATCGGGCCATCACTTAGAAGGATTCGGACATAGCCATAATTGGACAAAGCGGAGTATCTTTTGGGACTTACCTTATTGGAAGGACAATCTCATAAGACACAATCTTGATGTCATACATATTAAGAAAAATGTATTCGACAACATCTTCAATACGGTGATGGATATCAAGGGAAAAATAAAAGACAATCCCAAAGCAAGAAAGGACTTGGAAATTATTTACAGGCTTCCAGAGTTGCATCTAACATGAAGATCCAAGGATAACTGGGTCCTCAACACCATTTACACTGAATAGGGATGATAAATTGATAATATAAAATTGGATTACAAAGTTGAGATTCCCTGAAGGTTACGTGTCGAATCTGGCAAGATGTGCCAATCTCAATGAACACAAGCTGATAGGGATAAAGAGTCATGATTGCCACATGTTCATGGAGCGCTTATTTCCTATCGCTCTGAGAGAGATGCTGCCTTCTCAAGGATGGGGTCCGTTGGCCGAGTTATCTATATTCTTTAGAGACTTGTGTTCAAGTAAGTTGACGGTGTAACATATGTTTGAACTTGAGGAGAAGATTGTATTGACATTATGCAGGTTAGAAAAGATGTTTCCCTCCGGCTTTTTAGATAGTATGGAACATTTGTCGATTCATCTTGCATATGAAGCACGTATCGGTGCTCTCGTCCATTGTCGATGGATGTATCCATTTGAGAGGTATAAAATAATTAATTATCTAGTACTAATAATTATTTTATTCAAATAGTTCTAATATTGAATATATTATTTATAGATATCTACATCGCCTAAAAAAGAAGGTAGAAAATAAGGCTCACGTAGAAGTTTCGATATACGAAACATATATTATTAAGGAGGTCTCAAACTTCTGCTTAATCTACTTCGATACTCATGTCAGAAGAAATTAGAATAGAGCACCAAGAAATGATGAAGGTGAGATCGATGCATCGAATCGTGGAATCTGAACTATCTTCAATGTTGGTGGCAAGCCTATAAGTGCTTCTATGTTACGGTGGTTGGAGGACGATGAGTTTGAAGCCGCTCATCGATATATCTGCCTTAATAGTGGTATGGATGGAAGATATAGAGAAGTAAGCGACATAATTTTGCTAAATACTCCAATTTTACGATATACTTGTAAACATTTCTCCAACTTTTCTCGTTATTATCATAGTATTTTTAGAGCTGAGATAAAAATGGAGAGTCCTAGCATTGATGATGATGATCTTGCTTGAGAGGTTGACAAAAAAATTCTATCGTGGTTCCAAAACTATGTAAGGATCAAAATTATTTAACTATACTAAATTTAATTGACCGACGAAAGAGCTTTGTCCTAATGACGTTATGATACGCGATATTTTAGGTTTTTCGTCCAAGCACACAATTGACCGATGAAAGTCTTCGAGCACTAGCTATCGGACCAAGCATGAGGGCAAAATGTAGGGATGGATATACCATTAATGGCTTCAAATTTTGAACCACGGATAAGAATATCAATCACTTATTTGTCGATGAGGAGGCTAATTACGTAAAGAATTTTGGAGTTTGTGTAAGGGGTTCAGTCTACGATGCGATCCAGAATTTGATTATTACGGTATTTTAAGAGATATTGTAGGACATGATTACTCTTTTGGTACCAAAATTGTGTTGTTTAAATGTGATTGGTTCGACACAACACCCAAACAAGGATGGAGAATTAACAAACAGTTTGGATTTATTGATATAAAATACAAAAAATAATATATCGATTTTGAACCATTTGTGTTGGCTAGTCAAACGGTCCAAGTGTATTACACGAGTTATCCTAGTCAAGGATGCACTACTCATGATTGGTGGACTGTATGCAAAACTAAAGCAAGAAATACATATAATATTGGAGATCAAGCATACCAGGAGGATGAGGTAGTCATGTCTCAACCAACATATATGAGTTTAGCCGACGTTGATGACATAGAGGTCGATGTTACTTTAGATGATGTTATAGTTAACGAAGAGCTTGACAAAGAGGACCTACGTCATATAGAGGAGGAGTCTGAAATGGACGTATCGGATGAGGAGGAAGAATTTGATGATGAAGGTGAAAGTGGAAGTGGTAGCAAAAATGAAGAAGATGAAGATGAAAAAGATTCGGATTACGAAGAAGGTGAAGAAGATTAGTACGTATTACCTACTTATGAGTATCATCACACCACTTTTTATTTCTATCAGATTAGCATTGATTATTTGTATCAACACATCTTTTCTTTTAATTTCTATTAAATTTGCATTGATTATTTGTATCTTCACACCACTTTTTATCTCTTTCAGATTTGCATATGGCGGGTCAAGGCCATACACGACGTCGAGGATCTTCATCCCGCTCTCCTGCTCCTCCTAGTACTCCAGCTGCAAATCACAAAGGAGTTAGCAAGGACAATTTAGTTGATGGGAAGGATAGCTTGTCTCCGCCATTCATTGGTTCATCGGCCGGCAGAGCTAGCCCTGATATTCCTTCAGCATCTACTCCTACCGGTGCTGGTGCCACGTCTTCTACGCCGGAGACTACACATGTCGCTCCTACTGGAGCGAACCCATATCCTGGCCTTTTGGTGGACCGTGGAGTGTACATACGTCGACCAAGATTTGCAGATCCTCCTACTCTACCAGAGCGGCCAGCCAACATCACTCTTCCAGAGCTGTGGGAAGATGGAGCGACATAAGTATATAATTGTTATTACACACATTTATTCATAATTTCTTTATTTACTAATGGTACATTATTTTGTTAATTCTAGGTTCTTTCTACTCCAGGCTGGTAGAGATTTAGGCGACTTGATGTGCCGTCAATTCCATGGTCCCTATATGAACTATGGAGACATCCCACTTGATAGACGATTCATTTGGCTCGAGATGCTTGGGTTATGCCTAAACAATACCGTCTTTGTTTACAATATTTCTTAAATATTTGCTCATTTTTTTATTTGTTCTTATTAACCGAAGTTGTATTGGGGGACGGCGCACAGAGATCAGGCGATCCGGAAGTGCTACAAGTTCGTCGTCAGCAAGAGGATGAGGGATATCGTCAACGACCAGAAGGCGTTGGCTTCGCTAAATAGTGCTTTTTGCAAGGAGTGGTTAAAGGAGAAATTCTGGGAGGCGATGAAGAAGAAGATGGAAACTCCAGCCTTTAAGGCCAAGTGTGAGAAGGCAAAGGCTGTCCGTGCTAAGGGTGGTCACCACACGGGTGGATCCATCCTAATTTTAAAGCATTATCGACAGCTGGTGAGTATTCTTATTTGTTATTTCTTTAATTATTTAAATTTAATGTTTAGTTATAAATTGATGTTTAATTGTTACAGTACGAGGAGGTCGCCAGGGCAGGCGGAGACCCGAACGTCATCGACTTTTCTAAAGTTTTCGAGCATACCCGTAGGCGAAAGAATGATGGAAAGCTCGTAGATGATCGGGTGACCAAAGCCTATGTAAGTTTTCTTAGTCCTATATCTAATTACATTTCTTTTTTGTCTTTACGTAATTGACTATATTTAGCTTACCTAAATAGTTAGTCCGAACTCTAATATGAATATTAACTCAAAATTATAACCCTAAGTAGCATTATAAATTAAAGAAAAATTTAGGAGACGTATGAGAACCTAACCATAACAATACTTAATAGTAACTAAAATATGAATATTAACTCTAAATCTGTTCACCTATATAAATGTAGGAGACATATGAGACTTTAGATAGTCAAGTCAATGAGGGAGGGACTGTCGAGGGGGGAGCTGGGACTAGTCAGCCACCGATACCGGATGTGAGGAACGACGTGTTGATACAAGTCGTCGGTAGAAAGAAATGGGGCAGCATGTACGGTACCGGATCGTTGGCATTCCACCCGTCCGTTTATTCCAGAGCTCCTCTAGCTCCACCACCTCCACCTGTAGATGCACAGACCGACAATACTGTCGACACCTACACTTTGCGACAGATACACAAATTTTGGTGGGCCTACAGGGTCAGGTGACCCAGATGACTGGAGTTCTAAGCACAGTAGGTCTGATTCCTGCTGCCACTGTAGAACTTTAATCCAATTTAAAAAGTTAAGTTCATCTAGTAGAACTTTAATCCAATTTAAAAAGTTAAGTTAATCTAGTAGAACTTTAATCCAATTTAAACCGTAACTTAATCTAATCATATTAAAAAATTATCTATTATTTAAAATATTTAATCGAATTGCAACTTCAAGTAACTTATGAGCTCACACAATTCTTAATATCACCACTTCAACAAAATTCCTATTACGTAATATTACATTATTAATTATTAACGTACTATGTACTTGCATTAACGTACTATGTACCCGTGTGAAAGTAAGAAATAAATAAAAAGTGCGTTGTAGTTAAAACCAAAATCATTCAACATTATTCTACTCATAGACCAAAACACAAAAACTGAAAATAAAATCAATCAAAAATATTTTAATTATAGACCGAAACTAAATTTCGACAACATTTTAATCATAATCCGAAACAAAAAATGGGACATAAAATCAATGAAATATTTTAATCATAGACCGAAACACGGATATTGGACATAAAATCAACATCATTTTATATTCACGATCAAAACAGGCGGGGAATAAATCAATATTTTTATTCCAAAAGTCTTGCTCATATTTGAAATAGAACATTTGTTATCAAAACATGCGGGGAATAAAATCAATAATTTTATTCCAAAAGCCTTGCTCCTATTTGAAATATAACATTTGTTATTATGACCAAAACATGGAATATGAACTATTATGTTTATCAGATTTTGTGTTTCCACAATAAAAAAAGACACATAAATAATGGGCTGATGATATTGATTATTGTCACACCCCAGTACCGAAATACGGAGCCGGACTAGGCCAGCTACTCCATATGAGGTACGTAACATCATACGGCGATCGTGGCTGTCGAGAGACTAGGGGGTACATGCTACAATCAAGTCTCCTATGGTCCCACAGAGTTCTATGTCTCAATCAATCAAGTCACATCAGCAATGAAATGAACATTAAAGATAAAGCAGTAAGGCGTCCCTGATGCTTCATCAAAATGATCATGAGAGACTAGCTTTATAATTTAGCTATCTCAGAGAGTCAGGAGTACAAAATTATACACAGCTGCAGTCTGTTTAATTATAATTATGTACTGACACAAAATATCAAGTAATCCGGCTAACAGGTGCCGGTGGCTAAACGTCGCAAAAGTATAAGCAGGAGTGGTGGAGAAGAAACCCACTCGAGTCCTCGAACCGCCATGCTCCTAGTATGCACCATGGATGTCAGGAAGGAAGATCGTGTCCTCTGGCTCTGCTACGAGATCTGGCCAAACAAAACCAGCGGGGTCAGCCCCGAATAGCAAGTACCGCCAAAGGGGCACAAGAGTTAAGATTAAAAACCCAGATAATAGAATGATTGATAATAATAATACTTATGCTATTCTCTATAGGGTAGCGCAACATCCTCGAACCCATATGGCACCCTTACAACCAAACATGGACAAAAGGTGCCGCATGGAGTCGGGACGTGTCGTACTCTATAACTTTCACATAAGTTAAAAGGTATAAACAATAAACTCTTCTGATCGTGACTTCGGTCGATAGCCTATCGCAGCACAATAACCAACCCAACAATCAAACAAGAACATGGGTTGGATCATGTACCATGATAGACCATGTTCCTTAGTCATTCACAGAAGTAGCACTTCACAAACAGAATAAGTCTTCCGTTCATAACTTCGGTCCACAGCCTATCATAGTACGATAACCAATCCAACAATCAAACAAGAACATGGGTTGGATCACGTACCATGACAGTCCGCTTCCCTCAGTTATTCGCGGAAGGTAATAGGATACAAGCAAGTCGTTTTCACGGCCAATCAAGTCTACACGTTTCTAGTGGAACGAGGTTATCCTCGCGTCATGTTATTAGAAAATCCTCAGATCGTATCTTTCCAGCAAGGCTAGCCAACCCAGGGGTTCGCGTAGACAGGTATGATTGAGCACAGGTCCTTCGTAAGGCCACCTTGCTAAAATATATAATATATAGCAGGAATTAATCGGATACAGTCATCCACTCGTTGCAGATGACACAGTATCCGTGGAGACCAGCCGGCGCGTCAAGACAATATTTCAAGGCGGCTGGTGTAACACGATCTCGAGATTTTGCCCTCCCCATGCATCTAGTATGTTTAGTTGCCTAATTTAACCCTAGGTGAAATCTTGGACTCACATACTGTGGCCTGCATGATTATCCCCCTAAAGTCGTACTTTAGTATGAGTACTCCAAAGAGGATCCATGTCAATCAGTATGTCAACATGTGCTACCCTCCTTAGTGTAATACATCATTACAAATACGCCACGTGGAGTTACGAGTCATTTGTCGAGCATGAACAAGAACTGGGACATTCAGGTACATGTATCGGGTAGGAACACTTTGTTCTCCGGGGTCACATTAGTGCTCATATCATGCTCGGGACAAAAGGCGTAAGGATATAAAATGGGCATATAGTATCTAATAAAATATCAAAAGCGTACGCACAAAAAACACGCACGCTCAAGGGGTAAAAAGTCACGCATGCTCACTCAAGGCAGCGTGCATGAAAAGTCACGCAGGCTCACTCAAGGCAGCGTGCGTGAAAAGTCACGCAGGCTCACTCAAGGCAGCGTGCGTGAAAAGTCACGCAGGCTCACTCAAGGCAGCATGCGTGAAAAGTCACGCAGGCTCACTCAAGGGGAGAGCTGCGTGAAAAGTCACGCAGACTCAAGGGGAGAGCTGCATGAAAAGTCAGGCAGACTCAAGGGGAGAGCTGCGTGAAAAGTCACGCAGACTCAAGGGGAGAGCTGCGTGAAAAGTCACGCACACTCAAGGGGAGACACGCTTCCAACAGGAAGCGTGCTCAAACAGGAGCACACTGCTCACTGTCTTCTCCAAACAGCAAGAACACCATGGATGAACCCAAAGCTTCAAAACATCACAACTTGGGCATCCGAACTCCAAATCCAGATTTCCAAAGTTCCAACTTGGGTGAAACTGAATGCTCTTCCACATGGAAGCATCAAAAACCCATAAAATCGAACTAAAGTAGATCAAACCATGCAAAATCCGAAAATGATTAAAACTTAGATTTACAAAAATCAAAGCTTCAAAATAGAAATTTCCAAGTTCTAAACTAGTATAGATTGAGGAGAAGAACATGTTTTGGCAAATAGTTTTGTAAGAAATCAATGACAAAATATGGATCCATCTCTTGAGCAAGTTGGTACTTGCCTTGGTTGGTGGAGAAAATAAATGAGAGAAAGTAAATGAGAGGAGAGAGAATGAGATGAGTTATTATATAGAATCTTGAACCCATGGGTTCATGATGAACCAAAGGGTTCATGATGAACCATTGGTGAACCAAAAATAGGTTACCCAAATGAGCCAAAACTGTAGGCCCAAATGCAGAAAATAAATTAGGAAATAATATTTTGTCGAATATTTCTGGGAAATGCATGAAAAAATACTGCATAATAAATATCGTATAAATTCAAGGTAAATATAATTTATCGGTTTACGTATTAAAATACGTATTCCAGGATCGGGGAGTGACAATTATGTTGAATTTTTTCTTGGTTCATTACTTCAGTGGATCTTAAAAATAATTGCAAAGAAACTTAGAAACTTGATGAGTGCAAAGGGAAAGTTAAAATAAAAATATAAATATGAGCTTGTAATGAGTACAATATACAACATGCTATTAAGGATATCAAAATATAGAAAACAATTGATTCAGCTAACAACCTATATGATGACAACAAATTCAGATTGATAAAAAGCAAGCACAAATTCAATGTGATAAAATAATAGGGAGTAAATAGGTCCAAATATATGTGCTTTTTCGAAAATCTTAAGTAGCAAGTGCGAACGAAAGGTTGATTTGTTATATAATCAATCAAAATATTTTAATCATAGATAGAAACACAAATATTGAAAATAAAATTACTCAACAACATTGTAATCAAAGACGCAAAAAAAATAAAAATAAAATCAATCAAAAATATTTTAATCATTGACCGAAACATAGACATTCGAAATAAAATAAACATAATTTTAAATTTATGACCAAAATGACTAAAAATAAAATTAATAATTTCATTTTAAATTTGAAAAAAATATTTCCTTCAAATCAAAACCAAGTCAAGGATGTTCGAGAACTCACGATCTTGACGGCAAAAATCTCGAACGTGTTTACGTGAGTAGCTGCAACAGATCAAAAAATTTAAAAGAGATTATGAGAATCACAATAAAATAACTGATAAATATTTTAGATCGAATTGAGAGTAGTTGCAACAGATCAACAAATCAAAAAAATATATTATGAGAATCACAGCAAATTATTGATAAATATTTTTAAATGAAATTGGAATACATAGAGAAAAATCTCACCAAAGGACCCGCTGTCGATCTTGGAAGAACTTCAAGTAGAAGATGAAGGATTTTTTTCCTGTCGATCTTGGAAGAACCTGAAGTAGAAGATGAAGGATTTTTTTTCCGAAGTAGAAGAGAGAGAGGGAAGACCTCACGTACAGAAAGTAGAAGAGAGAGGGAGGAGAGGGAGGAACCCACTTAGAGGTGGAGGTTACAAACGGTTTCAAAATTTAAATTAATTGAAGATCAATGACCTTTTTATCCATATGTAAAGAAATTTCTATCTACAAATCTATATCACCAAGATAATATATCTAAAATTACATAATCCAAATACCCCGGTATTTGGATTATATATATATATATATATATATATATATATATATATATATATATATATTAAAAAAAATATATATATATATATATAGGGTGCGAATCAAAAGATCAGTCCTGTGGAGCTTCGCCCCCCTGCACCATCGGATCGAGCGGGGCCAGCACGGGGCCCACGCGATGCCGCGCGATCTGACGACCACGGGGTGCGGGGCTTCGGCGGGGCTCCCGATCCGGACCCATCAATGCCCTTCAATAGTTGGAGCCTCATGGTACTGTAATGTCCTTTCTAATGGCCATATTTGGTCTGAAGGGAGCAATTTGGTTCAAGTTTTGGAGGTTTGGAAAAGGGTTTTATGAATTTCTTACCTATGTTTAGTATGTCTAGGTTGAGAATTATGGAGAAATACGGGGGACTTTATATTTCCATTGATGAGGGAAAGCTATTCCCAAGTCCGCTCTTGGAAATAATTTTGCTTTCCTAGGAATGTTGTTTAGGTACTTTTGTTTGGACGGTAATATCATTCCTTTAGTTTCAAACATGTGACCTTAGGTAATAGTTAAATCATGAAATTAATGAAAGGGTATTTATGGAAAACTAAATAAAATAAGATTACTATCCCTGTGTGAACCAAAAATAGGAATGAAAAAGTTTAATTTTTTGGACTACATAATCCTAATTTAACCAAATATAGGTATGATAATGTTGAATTTTTTAAAAATAAGAAATGAATAGAAAATGGATTCCTAGAAATACAAAAACTTCATCCAAACAAGCCCTAACTTCATTGGCCATAAGTTAACAATCACCATGCAAGTTAACCACTAACTCAGAGGTCCCCATTGCTAGTCATTATTACAAATCTGCAATTTTTATTTGTCTTTTACCCAAATCCTTTAGGCCTAGTTTGGTTCGTGGAATTATGATGTTGGGAAATGAAAGTATTTTCTTTTCTTTGTTTGGATGTCGAAGAAAAAGTAGAGGAAAGAAAAGTGATTTCCAATGGAAATAAAAAATATGAGAGAAAATGGTTTCCCTCCATCCTTTCAAGGATTCACTTTTCCACTTTAATTAAGTATTCATTTTTTTTTTCCAATTTTCTTAACATTTTCAAAAACCAGAGAAAAATCGATGGTAACTATAATTTTCCAAAGGAAAGGAAATAGTTAGGTCTTAATCAATAGGTTTTGTTCGTTCTTAATCTTTCGAAGGTTATCTACATCCATAATATCCAAACCCCCAGGGGCGGATCCAAAAATTATAGTCAGAATGGGCTATCAAAAATTTGGAGGGGCTAGAAGTAGACTAATTCATATAAAAAACCAAAAAAAATTATATGGCAAAAAAAGTTATAAAATAAATTTGGGGTGGACTGGAGCCCACCCAATGCAACACTCAGATCTGCCCCTGCAAACCCCGGCCATTAACTATATCTAATTTAATTTTTCATTTGTCTTTCTAGAAATAATGACACTAATCCTCTCTCTTCTTTATAAATTTTATAATACACAAGTGTGGTAAGTGTTATAAGCTTCTATAAAAAGTATATAAATTGTAAGGATGTTCTTGTAATTAGTTTCAAAGTTGGAAGCTTATAAGCAGATTTAGCCAAGGTTGAAAACTGCCAACACAAACATTAAACTTTTCATCTGGCAAAGCAGTTCAGTTTCCACAACCAAAATTTTCATCGTACAGTTAAGCATGCATTCCGTAGTTCACCGTCATAGCGGTCTAAGCATGTACATAAGAACAGCGCTGTTGATACACATCAATTCTACGTACAGTATAGTAGGCGCAGCAATACAAATAAGCAGACGACTACTTGCCAGCGAATGATGGTTAGGCTTCGTAGTTAGTTCGTTACTCTGAGTCTTGTCCATATGCTAGCGGTCGCGTCCGCTTTGATTGCACTCTCCGCCGGTCGGCCCAAGTTCCACTCGGATAGATTTGGTTGGTCGAATTATACATGGGCTGAGACATTCACTAACTGCACTGTCAAGTGCGTAACTGTAGCCGTTGTCGCCATCGTCGTCCATTACTGGAGTCGTACTCAGACCGCCAACTTGCCCAGAACATTAAGACAAAGTAGGAGGCACATGCCAAACCTCCTGTTACACACGTATACGGCATAGAACGAATGATAAGAGGCATATGGGGGAGAGAGGTACATATGTATCAGATTCATATGACAGTAGGGCTCCGGTCAAAATTATTGACGCAGGACGAATTTGACGAAATGTGAACAACCGACTACTATAGTTTATTGCAAAATTTATAATAAAATATGAAAAATAAGAAATACCTAATTTTAGAATGGCATGTGGATGAAGTTGGATTACTAGGCATCAAGGTTGGACGCGAACAAGAATGTGAGATTTAGAGGTCCACTTTAGGATTTTTGACATCAACATACAAACTCAAAAATGTATCTTTCAATCTTCAATTCTTCATTTCAAATAACAAGAGTGCATCACCTATATATAGCATTAAAAAGCTATATTTATGAAGAATACAAATCAAGTCAAAATTATTAAAACCAACTGAAAATTCTAATGTATAAAAGTGAGAAGATAATCTTTTATCTAACACTGTCATAGAGATAGAGACCAATCTCTAATACTACCATGCGGGTATGATACGACCAGCTATGTACTACAGAGTACATCAGTTGTCTGAAATACGATCACAGTTGTCATTGTACACGGGAGAGCATACTATAATACAATTAAGTCACCTATGGCCTCACAAAAAATAAACTGTATCTCAATCAGTCCAACAAGAACAAAAAGTATAAAACATATAAGATAAAGCGGCGAGGCATCCCCGACACTATATCAAAATGATCATAAAGCTAGCTATACAAAATTAGGAGCTAGCACAGTGTTAGTAATACATGATCATAAGTTAGCTATAGTGTAAATAAGTACAATCATGTGAGAGGAATAAAAATCTAGAATATCATGCTAAACAGATACCTTTGACTAAATGCCCTAAAAGATAAAATGCTATAGGAGTGATGAAGAACATACCAACTCAATCCACTTGCGTCCATCCTCCTAGTATGTGCCATCAGTAAGGAGAAAATATATTGAATCTTCGGACTCAGCTACTAGATCTGGCTGTCAAATAAAACCATCCTCTAATAACAAGTACCACAATAAAGTATAATTAAATGAAACAAACATCTAATCATGTCACTCTCGATTTTCGTTATACGTATTTTGGTATACGTGTACGTATCTCGGACCCGTATTTCGACTTGTCCTGGCTGGCTAGTCTTGGATTTCTTGCATTGGCATGGGTTAGTTGGCATTTCATGGCTCGTGTGATTTATTCTGGCTGGGGCATGCATCGGGTTCTGTTGGGTTATGTCTGGTTGGGTTTGGTTTGGGTTAGTATGCAAACCCCTACCTACCACCATCCCCCATTTATTAACCCAACAACCCTTCTCTCTCCTCATTCATTTCCCATTACTACTCTTCTTTTTCTTCAATTCTCCACCGACCACCCGTAGTAGGCAAGTGCAACTTGCTTCATGGAGGAACTCAATTTTGTTGTTCCATTGTCTTTCTCACGAGATTCTAAGACACCTTAGTACTTAGCATTTTTAATTTTCATGGTTCATTTCATGTAGATCTAAGTTTTAGTATTTTTGATCTTCATAGTTTTGATCTACTGAACTTGGTTGTTTTCGAAAATGGAGAGTTCCATGTGGTGGGAATTTCGATTTTACGCAAGTTTGGCTTTTGAATGGCTGGATTTCATCAAGTCTTTGCCGAGATGGGGTTCCTTGAGTTCTTGT
Source organism: Iris pallida (assembly GCA_029216955.1). Taxonomy (NCBI): domain Eukaryota; kingdom Viridiplantae; phylum Streptophyta; class Magnoliopsida; order Asparagales; family Iridaceae; genus Iris; species Iris pallida. The sequence continues at coordinate 30,239,914 of JANAVB010040619.1, forward strand.
GTCTCCATGGCTGCAAGTCTCAGCCTTGGGGAGAAGATGAGCCTTTTTACGCACACGTTCATACGTGCCTGCGTAGTGACTTTCCTTTATGCCTACGTTTTCACGTGCTAGCGTAGCATCTCCTTCTTTACGCACACATTTTCACGTGCACACGTAGTGTCCCTTTTTTACGCACACGTATTGCGTGCCCGCGTAATCCGTTCTACGTCGAGCTCATTCGAGCTCTACGCAGGGGACTCCCGCTCGCGTAGAGTCTCGCATGCATAGAGTCCTGCTCGAGTGCTTGCTCGCGTAGAGGGGTCCTTCCTCAAGTCATGCTCACGTAGAGTACTTGCTCGCGTAAAGGGGTCCTTCCTTGGTCTTGCTCGCGTAAAGCCATTTTACGCTCGGGGCCCCCTTAGCCTAGCGTAGTTTCTCTCGCGTAGAGGATTTGAGCCCCTATGCATACCCGTGTGCCCTTTTGTGCTTGTACCCTTTTGTCACGGACTTGATAACCTTGACTTGATTGACACGATTGGACTGATAATTGTACATGGCATGGTATGACAAGTAACTGACATGACATGACATGACAAGACATGACTAATAAGTATGATGGAAACTATTGAATGTTGTTGCGACGGCTAGCATGACATGACAAGAATGAATGGCCTGGAGACCGTGGACGATTGTGTTTGAACAAATGAACCAGTATCGCCTCATGTCTAGGGCAGGGACCCCTAAGTACCACGGTCAGGGGTACCTATTGAAACTGACTAAGGCTAATAACTAGAATAATCCAGTAGTCATGAAGAGATTTCCCAGCTACAGGCAATCTCGTTATCTGGGCGTCCTACCTGGGATCTGTAGCCTGCCATCGAGTAGGGCACATTTCCAGCACACTGTCATGTGTTGCACTCTTCAAGCTACTTAAGGGTACATGTATTTTCTGGACAATGTACCCACATGAATTTAACCCCTAATTTACGTCCGGATAGCCTGGATGGTCTGCAGGACTTGTGGCTGTTGGAACAATCTTATTGTATCTTGTTAGTAATTAGGCCTGTAATAACCCTAGTTAGTTAAAGTATCAAGCCGTACTCATTTGCTTGGCCGTGATTGATTAGATGGAGTCTAACCCAGTGTAGTCTTGTCCAAATCCTGTACAAGATTGTTAGTATGACCTGAATGCTTGTACTTACTTTATCGATAAATGGTGGAAAACTAAGTTCCGTTCAGACGAAGGGTTACAACCCCGGTCCTTGTTTGGTTTAAGGGTTGTAACTTGGTTATCTGAACAGTCCCATGGTTATCTTATCGTATATCATCATGATTTTCCATATTTCTAGTCTTTATTATAACTATGTTTTGTACAAAATGCTGGTTTTAGTTCTTAAGTGAAGCCTCCTTTGTGGCACTTGCTTTTCCTGGGATCTGACCCAGCTGGTTTTGTATGACCAAATACCGGAGCAGCTCCAGAGGATCTCCCTACCTTCCAGCCAGATGGTGCCCATCAGGCGTAACCCTGGCAACGAGTGAGTTTTTATTTTGGCTCTTCCACTCCATTGTAAAATTATTCTTTTGAGGCATTTAGCCGCCGAGCAAGTGTTCGCTCATTTGCAACTTTACTTACTGTCTGCCTACAGGCTGTAACATGATTAAAAAATCCTAGGGTTGATCATGTATGACTGAAACTCTTGCTAGTCCTCACCTTTTGTACGACTAGCTTCATGATCATCCAAATATTAATGTATAGGATGCCTTACTATTGTATATTTGGTGCTCTAACATCTTGTAACATTTACTTACTTGCTTGAGATTGAGACAATAGGCTTGTTCATGACCATAAGAGACTGATGGCTTGTAGTTAAACCCTCATGTATATAGACAGCTGTGACCGTATATCGAGGTAGATTCCACCTCAATATACGTAGCTGGCCGTTTCTGTCCCCCGCTCTCCAGTATTTTGGTTCTGGGGCGTGACAAATCAATAGATAAGCAATTAATTAGGCCATAGCTTAGGCATGTGTACCATAATTGAGGAAGTATGGCATCCCTACACCAAATAAGGACAAAAAGTATTATACTACGTCGAGAGAGAGTAGATTTTCTGACTATGGTCAGGTAATAAAAACCTGTGTCGTAATTTCAGTCGATAGTCCATCGTAATGTAGTAGACCAACCCCACAACCAACCAGGGACAAAGGTTGAACCATCACATCACGAAAGTCCATGTCCATATACCACTAATAGATAATATAGAGTAAGACAATAGATTTACTAATGGATAATCAAGTCCTATGACTTACTATGTGGTATCTGGGTTACCCCACTAATACAACAAATAGGGATCCACAAATCGTGCAATATTGTCGAAACAGGAAAAGCTAAGCCAAATAAATGCTCACGAATATAATGATAAGCACTAGTCCCTCATAAGGCACTAAGCTACGTATGATCAATAACGCTTCTAACACTCCTATAAGGTAGACAATAGCTCAATCGTATAATAATAAAAGTCAGGTACTAGACTCCACTGAGATAGATGATATATTATATCTGATGAATGCCAGCAATATACGATCACAGGATCCTATTCAGTTCTAATGTTTCTACGAGTTTTAAGTTACCTAATTAGTCGTACAATTATATTGAATCTCATGTCGTAGTCACACAATTATCCTCCCTATATGTCGTACTGTAGTACAAGTACGCGAGGTATGAATAATACAACAATCAATCATACAACATTACCATGCTACTATTACTGATCGACTACAAGGGTATCCATGTAGGAATAACGGATATACTAGAATACAACAAATACATGATATATCAGGAACATGTTAGCATCACATTGCATAAGATAGAACCTCAGTACAATAACATAAATAAATTTCAGCAGAAACACAAGTAGTCTTATCAGGATACAGGGACAATTAGTTAGTCAATCAGTCAAATCAGTCATAATCCTCTATTCACATGGGAGCACGCATGTCTGATTAGGAATATAGTCAACATGTACGATACTAGTCAATCAGGAACAACTAGTAGTAGGGCCTACAAGGTGTAAGTAATCTATAATATTCACATATTTGATAATTAAAGCGGCTCCTAACTATCAAGATAAATATCAAGTACAACCAAAATAAGGCAAAATCACTAGGTACAATCCCTAGAGTGCACTAGAACGCCACTAAACATAACATAAAAAGAATCATAAGTCATCCAAGATGAAAAGCAAAATAAGACTTTGGAGGTCTGGGTGGTATACCGATGATATACTAGTATATACCGGCAGAATACTACGATATACCATGTAGGAACGTTGAGCACCTCTAGAGGGGATAAATATAGTGAATGTGTGCATCGAAATAAAAATCACCACTATAAATTTATATGACAATAATCAAACTAATAGGAAACATACAGTAAATAAGTATATGCATAAAGCTAATGAGTAGAGAAGAGCAAACGCAAACACCAAAGTTTATATTAGTTTTCCTCTGAGAGGACTAGTCTAGTCTCAATAACTCTTGCTCAATATTAATCCACTATTTGAAATAGTAGTTATACCACGTGCTTTAATCCGAAGGGAACGTCAACTTATTACACCTCGTGCTTTGATTCGAAGGACACGGTGAATTCAACAACATGCTTTAATACGAATGACTCGCAACGTCACAACAACAAGTGTAGAGACAACACTTTGAATCCAAGATTTACAACTCGATTAGACTTTTAAAATTGAAATCGCATTGGCACTAGAAGGTTGTGAGTTGATCTTGAGAATGGAGAATGTTTATATCTTAAATGATAGAATATATGAAAGTGAATGAGTGAGTTGAAATGGTGAAAATCCATAGCTATATATAGGTTTATTGGGGACCAAGTTCGGTCCCTTAACGTTCAAAAATTCGAAGTTTGAGCCTGGTCTCCAGGACGGAGCGGTCAAATAGCAAACTTGGTCAAGGGAACCGAGTTCTGTCCGAGTAAGGTCACCTCATTTCTAGAATATTTCTAGTTTGGGTTCATGCTGATTTGAGTAGACTGATTTATAGAATGGGTTGGCCAGTTTGGTTTGGTGGACTAGGATATTTATTTAAGCTTAGGTTTGAGCTTCCTAGTACCAACTGGTGGACTACAAAATAAAGATTAAAATACAGAACAAAATATAAAATCCAAGAGAACTTTGATGACATCTTTTTTGACGACAATTGTCCAAAGATAAACAGATCTGGAAATATGAATATCTTTCGGGGGCCTCGAACCCCCTCGGAGGGCGCTGTCCCTTTGACCCCTGTTTGTTGATTGGTCTGCGGAACCTCCGAGTACGAGGCCTAGGATAGGTCGCTCGACATTATAGAGAAATCTTTTTGTATAACAACGTCTTTGGCCCGTCATTAATTGTTTATTGCATATATCCTAGTTTGATCATGCTTACTGTTTGTCTGCAAGTACATGTTAGACGAACAAAGAACTATAGCAGTATGATAAATTTAATAAACAATAGGACAATGATAAGTTTAAGTTACAATATGATAGTGATTACATGAATATTAGTGACATCATTTTGTTAAACTTAATCAATTAGCCAGATTCAAAAATATGATACAATCATTGGGCTAAAATACCGATGATATATTAGCAATAAAAACATAAAGTTCTGGGAATGCAAAATAGCACTGGACGGTATACCGATGGTCACTACAACAAAATACCTTTTTATGACGGCTAAAAAGTCATAAATAATATAACACATTTTTGTAAGCACTCAGACGTTATAAAAACCAGTGTTATAATTTTCTAAAAGCGTTATAAATGTTCTCTTCATATATAACATTTTTTCATAAAAATATTATAAATAAGAAGACCATATATAACACTTATTTTCTAAAGTGTTATGTTATAAATAAGTTTCATATATATATAAAACAAAGGGTTATAAATAGTAAATCTATACATAACATTTATTTTTGAAACTATTATAAATGTAATACACATATAACTTTCTAAAATGTTATAAAAAGCAATACTCAATTTTGCACAAATTCAAAACATTCATTTCAAACTAGATACAACATAAATTATTTTAATATAAATTTAACAAACATTTAAAACATTCTTTTTGAATTAAAAATATCATCTAATTAATATCATACCAAAATGTACATAATACCACCATCTTACGTACATCTTTCCAAAATAGATATCCAAATACATATACTTACATCCACTAGTAAGTGGCACACTCAAAACTATTAGTAGCTTCCTTCGGCTTCAACTTCATCAGGCGCCCTTGAAGACTATCGGCATCAACTTTAAAATTGTTAACAGCGTGTACCCAAAAAACTGTCAAACAAAATCCTAAAAAAATTAAACATCAAATAACCCTGAGATAAGATTATTTATGAGCAAAAATAATATAGAAAATAATAAATTAACTATACAACTTGATATTTATATCTATAGATAGCTAATTATGCTACCTTACTATCTCCCTCATATACATGTCTACCAACTGCTTAGTAGACGACCCTACTCTAAAAGAAAGAAAATGTGCCACCTTCGTGAGCCAATCCACTATCACCCAAAATACATCTCAACCAGTCGGGGATATACGTAAACGGGTTATGAAATCCTCTTTATGTGCTTCCATTTGCACACTAGAATAGAAAACAGTTACAATAATCCTACAGGCCATTGTTGCTCAGCCTTCACATGTTGGCATACTAAATAGTGAGAGACAAACCTTGTTATCTCCCTCTTTATTCCATGCCACCAGAAATGTTGCCTGACATCTTGGTATATCTTTGTACCTCCTAGATAAATGGATTACGGAGAACTATAAGCTCAGTCATAACCTCTTATCTGATATCTCTACTCGGCACACAAAGATGACTCCTAATTCTGAGTATCCTATCCTCATGAATCTACACCTCCTTTTGCATATCAGACTCATACTGTCTGATGCTTCTGAATCTATTGGTCCTCTATATAGATGTCTTGATCCTCTCAACCAATATGGACCTAATATATTGTAAGGACCCTGATTTTGGGAATTATTATTTATTTATTATATATGATTCGTATTTATTAGATTATATTTTAAATTTTATTATGACCATAGATGTATTTTTCGTAGCTTTGATTTTGGAGCACAAGAAATACCAATCATTCGAAACGTCCTTTATGAGTTTTGAAGTAGACAAGTCCACCTTCAATTTAATATATCAGGTCCCATCCAAACTTTTTCCTTAACATTCTTTTGACTTCGCGTAACTTCGGGTTAATGTAGGCCAATTGACCATTTATCGTAATTCTAGACCTAACTTCCAACTTGAGTTAAGGACTCGACCTCGATCAAAACCATTTGACCCAATATATAGTTTTGACCTATTTTGAGCCTACGATGCACATGCCAAGGGTGTGCCACTCAATCAAGTCCCCATGTGCTATTTAATTTCGAATGGCACAAGAGACTTATTGGTTGACTTTTCAAGTTCGATTTGATTAGAAAATATATTTGGACCCTAACCTAGCCAACCCCACTTGGTAGAAGCCATGTTAGTTTGCCATGACTTAGTAGAGTTATCTTTGAATTTATTTTAGGCCAATAGATTTATATAAATTTTTATATATGTATATGATTATATTTATAATAGTCTTATACTATATATATAGCCTTGGTTACGGTTAAGTTTTGAGATGCAAATCGACTAGGAATATTGGCATGATTAGTATAGTTGTGTGCTTTGACTAATATTTTAGCCATGGTAGGGAAGGCCGAGCCATAAGTGTGTTATAACTAGGAAAACCAGGCAAAGTTGTGACTTGACCCCTAAAATTGATTGATTTATTTATTAATTAGATTATTGACTTTTTAGGAGACCCAGTTGCTTTAAATTAGTCAAACTGGACCCGAACCAAGCCGAAGCCTAAGCCCATGTAGGCATGTAGTGAGACAAAAAATGGCCATGTAGACATAATTTAGGTAGATGCAAATATTTTATATTTATTTTTAGGAATTGGCAAATATTTTCTAAATATTTGATATACGTACAATATAGGTAGTATTAATATTAGATGTCGTTTTAGAATATTTGTACCATTTTCTGGAGCCAAATAAAGAGTGTGTGTGATATGTTCATGAAAAATGACTATTGGGTTATTTTAATTGTTATTAGGATTATTAGTATTATTAATGTTATTGTTGTTGTTATTAAATAAAATATTTATTATCATTGGTTATTTTTATTGTTAAATGAATTTATCTATATGTACACATATTTCTATGAATAGGCCATACCCTAGGAATATATAATATCAAGATTTTACTTAGATTTTTGGAGTACTACACACACACACACACACACACACACACACACACACACACACACACACACACATATATACGCGAGAGACAGGAGGGTTTTCATCGACAAACCCTAAGCTTTAATCCAGACAACCCCTTCCTCGTCCTTGCCAATACCCTGCGCATGTCCCTGCCACCGAGCGCCACTGCCTGAACGTTGGAGTTTGTCGCCGGCGATCGTCTGACCGCGCGGACATGGACCCCTGTGCAGCAACTTGATTCCAAGGTACTCGTATTCACGACAAAAATTCTATTCGCTTACTTAATCGTTTTCAATTTTGTAAATTCCTATGTAGAGCCTACTGACCCTCTAGATGACCCACCTTGTAGTTCTTCGAGGAATCGGTCCAACGAATCAGAAAATTGACTCAAAAATCCCTAAAAAACTAATTTTTTGACAGTTTAAAAATAGTCCAACCACCCAAGTTTGTAGTCTAATTTCGATCAATCAAGTAGGAACTTTTCAAAACTTTTCGAATAGAAAATTAGAGCACTTGTAGCACCTTAATACACTTTTTATTTTCTGATTTCATCACGTATTCACAAAGAAATTCGTTTCCCAACATAGAGAGAAAATACAATACACTGTTTTAAAAAACATAGAATCTTACCGATACGACGTACGCCCCGACAAACCGGGCGACGTGGTTGTAAAACAAAAGCATCGAAAGGTGCGTATCGACTTCGCAGACGTGTGGGACCTGACGGAACTCGATTTCGTTGTGTGTACGCAACGAATTTGAGACGTATCCGTTGAAAATCACCGTATCGGCCTCTTTGCAAACTAGCCAATTACTTCGTGTATGTTCGTCAACTCGAGGCAAAACTTGCACCACCAAGACCGTATCATTTTACTGGTCCTGTATGCCAAGTTTGGACCAATTCTGAGAAGGATGACCGGAACGCTATTTTGGCGGACCCGCGACCCGACTCAACGGACGAATTTGGGCACGGTCCACCAAAATCCAACTTTGGACATACGGTTGGGTTCGTATTGTCAAGCTAGACCCGTCGACATGTAGTTTGATAACTTTAGAGACCATAGGATATGGCACACTTTTCGGTACAAAGCGGGCCTAACGGCTAACATCATTTTGACCCAAAATTATCATTTTGCTCCTGTGTTCAAAATTGGACTTAGGGTAGGCTATTCTAGCTAATTTGACTATTCTGAACATGTTGATAATATCTGTTTTAGCCCACGGAGACTATTGTAAGAGTTTGACTTTTATGGCTCGTTGATTGACTAGATAGTGTTGGTTCTACGTGCTACCACCAGGCAAGTACTGTCACGACCCGCATCCGCTTTTCGGATATGAGGCATGTCCAAGCCCAGCCTACGCCACAGTGTCGGTGATAGAACGCTATCTAGAATGCAACAGTCACCGTAGTCTAGAATAATCAAGGTAATCTATATCTCATCCACAACAATCAACTAACTCAATGAGACTGGAAAAATAAATGGTAATATAAAATGAAGTATCCTGCTTATTAAGAGTTCAAGTTACATCCGGTGGACACAAATCCACTAGCATTAGACGGATATAAAGACATGAAAATAAGATAACTGAGTCCAACTGCAATTCATTAGGATACCCTCAGCTGCGGTGGTACCATGGCCCAATGCTGACTCAAACCTGCTTATGTGAACATGGCTCAATACTTGGCTAAACCTGAAGAGATCATCAGGTCCTCAGAGGACTAGCAAGATACATAAAAATATGCCTACTAGTATAACAGTAAATAACATGTATGGAAGGTAGGGACGGTGCAAGAAAGATATCTAAGACACGACAAGCAATATGGAAATGTAATGCCAGACTTGGCTATCAATCAAATGATTAACCTCCATAGCTTGTAGTACAACACAAGATACTCCCAATCTATAGTAGGTTTCGACTGTAGTAAAATACAAGATACTCCCAGTCAAGAATAGCCAATTCTAGTATCGATTTCCTCTCCTAGAGAAATACAAGGTCAAGTCGACACCTATAAACCGTAGTACAATGCAAGATTCTCCTAATCTATAGTATATCTCAAATCAAGTCAATCAATATCAGGATCAAGGAATCTGCTATAGGTCATAGTACAATGTAAGATACTCCCAATCTATAGTATGTCTCAACTGTAGTACAATGCAAGATACTTCCAGTCAAGAACAAGGTGTAGAACAGACAACTCTATCATAAGACAAGGTAACATGAAGAAGAATAATAGACAAGCAATATCGAATATTCTATACGTGCACGTAATTTAGAACAAGTAAAACAATCAAGGACAAACCAATCACAATATGGAAATCATGTGACAGTTTGAAAAGGAATATAATATAGAAAGAGAAAACCAATGTAAATACTGTATATGCTCAGCAAGGTATACTTGCCTGTGGTCCTGAGCTGCGGATACGGTCAGAATCCGTATCGAAGTCCAATTAAATTATTTGATAATTTATGATGTCAATAGATGAATCAAAGTAAGATATACTTTACCTACTAGGTCTTTAGTCTAAGACCTTAGCCCAGTTTTGGTTTCCTAGGTTTAACTTTGTTTCTATGCCTCCCCCTTTTTGGCATGTCGAGTTTAATCCTATTTATAATTGTACATCCACATAGAGGTCTCACTAGTGCACCCATCGTATTGTGTCACAACAACTTTATTGCTATGTTTACTTTTAACCTTCTACATATGGTACTCAAGGTAGGTTGGTCTAATAATCCCCAGTGTATTATTTATTTCAGTCCCTACTTATGCATCATATCCTATAGTTAGATACCAACACTCAATCTCTATTCTTGTATACTTGCACCTAGGCATCACCCATACACAACTATGAGTGACCCATAGAGGCTGTTTCATATGTACAAGGAGTTTGATAGTCCTTACAAGTTTGATCTTGTCACTATAGAGATAACATGTATTCTATGTACATGTATTCTAGCCCCCCTCCCTGTTACTAATATTCCAATATGTCAACTGATACTTCATGTATCCCTTGACACAAGTGTATTAATGCACCTAATGCTACTATTCCAGCCACACCCCCTTTTTTGTACTCGAATCCATGTCTCTTGCTAATGTTATACTCCTACTACAACTACACCCATATCTCGACAGGCTTACACCTTACCTTGTAGAACTGGTATACATCCTGTACAACTGCAAACCAATACCAATACAAGTGGTATACATCCTGGTATACATATTGTACAACTGCAAACCAATACCAATACAAGTGGTATACATCCTGTATACATCCTGTACAACTGCAAACCAATACCAATACAAGTGGTATACATCCGGGTACTAGCACATTTAAAGGGCCATTTGATGCATTAGATGCAACCAGTGCATTAATTGCATAAATTGAAGTATCTTGCACACTAGTACATCATGGTGTCACTCCTCTTAGCTGATATTGCCTAACCCTTTGTCACTCTGTAATGCACAGAATGGGGTGTGCCTAATGTATGGTATAGGAGGACAGTTTGGGGTTACTCCTATGACACACCAGTACCTGCTAATAAATCCATGTACTCCTATACGAATCTACTTCCGTGCACTAGCAATTGGGTATGTCCTGAATTGGTTCCCAGGTTGTTACCTAAGTGTATGGTCTACTTCTAATATATTCCTGTATACTTATGTTGGGTACCTATTATGAGTAGACCCAGGCTGTAATCTCAGTGAGCAGGGCACAGTGGTTCCAAATTCTTCTTGCATAGGGGACAATATGAGATGATAAGATGACCAATTGAAATGAGAACATCAATAAATGACTTAAATAAACAAAAGCCCTCATCTGTTCCATGTTGCCAACTAGTACCTACCTTGTGTTTTACTTTCCTATCATAGCAGTCAACATATAGACATACCTCACATATAGGTATTTGACCCACAATTTGTAGGAACCCTACTTTCTGCCCAGCCTTGCTAAGGCAGTACAGGCCGGCACACTCTTGTGGCTGTAGGCCATCTTATTGCCTGGCAACCTATACTTAACTGATACAAAGAAACTCTAACTGCTAGACCTGGGTAGTGGCTTATGCTTATTGTATAGTCCAACAATTGATATTAGGCTCAACTTATTTGGTTATCTCCTATAGAAACAGAGTAATGCATATCTGTGTAATGGTTTAGAATCTTTCTACTATGCATGTGAAAACTGATTGGTAAGGTACCCTTTTTTATGTTTGAACACATTGGTTCATGTGCTTTCCTTCTCCACCTTCCCTGTACTTACCATAAAGCTGGTACTCTGCTAATTTTCTGATACACAGACCCATAGTCTGTATACCTAGAGTACTAACATACACACAGGTCAAGGTTATTTTCTCTACTTGTGCCCATCAACCCAGACCCTTCATGTACTCAGCTAATGCATTAGACTAGAATTTGCACCTAGGTAGGCTCAACTGGTATGGTGTAGTCCTATACTCCTTCCATGACTGGCATGCACTCTTGAGTACCCACAAGTTATTGTGGTTTAACACCCAGGTCGGGGTTCCTGTCTAAACTAGTGTTGTGTCCTAACCATAGACTTGGGAAAGAAATATCTGTATGTAGCCTATCAGGGTCTATAATGTATAATAGGGTTGAGTTGTATAGGGAAATGCATGTAGTATTAGCTATAGCCTTGGACGCTCTTTTTCTTCTATATTGGCAACTTAGATCGAGAGGTCCAAGTATCAGATCCTCGACCATGAATGGTTCCCAGAGTTGGTATATTTGGCCTAACCTTTACTCTCATAATGCAACATGGTGTCACATGACTTGAAATCAAATACAACTGGTACATAATATGCGACTAGGGTATCAGCCTATAACTGACATAGGATGTGCAAAGAATGCACGAGGTACAACTGTCCTACCAGTATATAAACTGGTCAGTCTATCGTACTTTTGGTATCCTCATAGACTAACAGAGTTCAAGTCCCATTGCCACTTTTGATACTTACCGACCCAAATCGGATATATTGGTTACCATCTAATCTTGCCTAGTTATTGAATCAAACACCTGATGGGTTATGCACAACGAAGAAGGGGTTCAGTTATTACCTCGGAGACGAAGACCCACGATTGATAATGGCACAAAGCTTGTCAGAGCAGTGGAACTCAAAGGTCTTGTGAAGAAGCACCAATTTCTTAGGGTTTGAAGTGGAGAGGAGCGGCTGCCTTTTCTTCTTTATATATATACTAAGTTTGGATCGATCAAGGGTGAGAATTGATAGAAGGAATTTGGGATTAAACTCAGATTTGAGTTTATCTTCCAATGTTTGAGAGTAATCTCGAATTTCTAATAGGAAATAGAGTGTAAATAGTCGGGTTTTGAGTAGGCGGTTTAATAAAAATTTGAATTTCGAAAAATAGCAACAAGGCCCCTTGAGACAAATCATTTTGCACAACAACTTACATATTTACATACCATCATTATATATATATATATATATATATATATATATATATATATATATATATATATATATATATATATATATATATATCCCTATAATAAACTTATATGTATAAGGTTTATTGGTTTAAAGTGTCTACAAAAATCCAAAATCAGTATCTGGGTCACATAATTAATAATAAAATAAAATAAAAATAATTACTTTCAAAATTCGGGACGTGAGTTTACATCCTACCCACCTTATAAATAATTTTATCCTTGAAATTCAATAAGACTATGATCTACTTGAACATATAGTCTAAAATATATTGCTATCAAAACATATCTCAACTACTCTCAAGCCATTTTCTATTATACTATTGCTATACTCTACTAGGAATTTCCGTTAGCTGCTTCTTGTGGTGCCATCGTATCCTCTATGATAATGGCAAAAGCTTGCCCTCCTAGTGCTACAGGTCGATGCCTTGGGCAATCTCGCAATTGATGCTGATCTAAACCACAGCTTAAACATTGGCCTAGTCTCCAGTGGCAATCACTCTCACCGTGTCCCTTCTTTTTGCAATACTGACATATTGGAAGCTCATGATTCGGGGTGTCTCTTGGCTGCTGATGATGCTGCTGTGCTAGGATGTTGGGGCGTTTCACCATTCCCGATCGGCTGCTGCCTTCTCCATACATGTCTCGGTCTCTCTTCTGCTTGCGCTTCAGCTCATTCTCTACGTCCTGTGCAACCTTCAAGATTCTTTTGTATGTGGTGGCCTGGCTGGTGGCGATGGCGATGCAAATTTCATGAGATAGCCCTTTTCTGAACTTCTTCGCTTTGGCTGCATAGGTCAAGGCATCTACGAAGCGGCTGAGGCGGGAGAACTCAGCGGAGTACTCGTCGAAAGAGAGGTTGCCCTGCTCTAGGCTCTCGAACGCATTCTCCAACTCATCGCAGGCTGCTTCGGGATAGAACTTCGTCTTGAACTGTTACTTGAACTCTTTCCAAGTCATATCTGGTACGGTAAATCGGGGCTAATCTCTATACCATGTGCAGGTAATGTCGTAAAGCTGCATGCTAGCTGACTCGATCTTTAGGTCTTCAAGAACTCGAGTCATCCGAAGAATTCGATCCACGTTCTCCAACCAGTCGTCTGCGTAGAGTGTCCCTTCCGTTCCTTTGAATTCTCTGGGCCTAAGGTCCATGAAATTCTTGGAAGTTCTAGGACGTGGTCGTGGAGCATCTCTTGTCTGGAGAGCCTCTCTCAAGGTGTCGCGAAAGGTGTTGGCTTGCTCCGTCTGGAAAGTGATGAGTTGTTAGAAGATTCTGAGGAGAGCAACGTTGTCTAGTGCAGGTGACGGAGGCAGAACAGGCGTTGTTTACATCATAGGAGCTGGATACATTGCTGGTGTTGGATATATGAGAAATACGGGATACATTGCTGGTGCCTGGTGCATGGCTGGTACTGGATGTAGAACTTGTGCTGGTGGTGGGACAATTATTGGGGGTAGAACAGGTGCTGGTGGTGGAGAATGCGAAGGAAATTGCGGGGGTGGTGGAATGTCATCTCTGCAGAATCTCGAGAATTGCGGCTATAGCAGATTGCCCATATGAGTAAGTTGGCCTCCCTGTGTCAGTGGGGTCATGTACGTGAAGAATCCTCCTACCGTCGGTAGGGTATTCAGGGAAGCATTATTCTTGTCTTGAGAATCCATTTACTGTAATAAAAGAAAACATTTAGCTGCTGAAGAATTTTAAGCAGGATGCAAGTCAAAGATTCAATAGAAATCAAGGACAGAGATCAATACTGTTTTTAAGACATGTGGATGAGATCCTAAGTTTCTAATCCTATATGCAGGCTCACAACGGTACAGTAATATAACTGCAGTAATTTAACGTTGACCTGCATGGGCCACCAAAAAAACTGTCACGACCCGCACCCACTTTTCGGATACAAGGCGTGTCCAAACCTAGCCTACGCCACAGTGTCGGCGGTAGAACGCTGTCTACAATGCAACAGTCATAGTAGTCTAGAATAATCAAGGTAATCTATATCTCATCCACAACAATCAACTAACTCAATATGACTGGAAAAAATGAATGGTAATATAAAATGAAGTATCCTGCTTATTAAGAGTTCAAGTTACATCCGTTGGACACAAATCTACTACCAGTAGACAAATATAAAGACATAAAAATAAGATAACTGAGTCCAACTGCAATTCATCAGGATGCCCTCAGCTGCGGTGGTACCGTGGCCCAATGATGACTCAAACCTGCTTATGTGTACCTGGCTCAATACTTCCTAAACCTGAAGAGATCATCAGGTCCTCAGAGGACTAGCAAGATACATAAAAACATGCCTACTAGTATAACAGTAAATAACATGTATGGAATGTTGGGACGGTACAAGAAAGATATCTAAGACACGACAATCAATATAGAAATGTAATGCTAGACTTGGCTATCAATCAAACGATTAATCCCCATAGCTTGTAGTACAATGCAAGATACTCCCAATCTATAGTAGGTTTTGACTGTAGTATAATGCAAGATACTCCCAGTCAAGAATAGCCATTTCTAGTTTCGATTTCTTCTCCTAGAGGAATACAAGGTCAAGTAGACACCTATAAACCGTAGTATAATGCAAGATACTCCCAATCTATAGTATGTCTCAAATCAAGTCAATCAATATTAAGATCAAAGAATCTGCTATAGGTCGTAGTACAATGTAAGATACTCCCAATCTATAGTATGTCTCAACTGTAGTATAATACAAGATACTCCCAGTTAAGAACAACTTGTAGAACTGACAACTCTATCACAAGACACGATAACATGAAGAAGACTAATAGACAAGCAATATCGAATATTCTATACGTGCACATAATCTAGAACAAGTAAAACCAAGCAATCAAGGACAAACCAATCATAATATGGAAATCATGTGACGGTATGAAAAAGAATACAATAGAGAAAGAGAAAAAACAATATAAATACTGTATATGTTCAGCAAGGTATACTTGCCTGTGGTCCTGAGCTGCGGATATGGTCAGAATCCGTATCGAAGTACAATTAACCTGTTTGATAATTTATAATGTCAATAGATGAATCAAAGTAAGATATACTTTACCTACTAGGTCTTTAGTCTAAGACCTTAGCCCAGTTTCGGTTTCCTAGGTTTAACTTTGTTTCCATGCCCCCCCTTTTTGGCATGTCGAGTTTAATCCTATTTATAATTGTACATCCATATAGAGGTCTCACTAGTGCACCCATCGTATTGTGTCACAACACTGTTATTGCTATGTTTACTCTTAACCTTCTACCTATTGTATTCAATGTAGTTTGGTCTAATAATCCCCAGTATATTATTCATTTCAGTCCCTACTTATGCATCATATCCTATAGTTAGATACCAACACTCAATCTCTATTCTTGTATACTTGCACCTAGGCATCACCCATACATAACTATGAGTGACACATAGAGGCTGTTTTATATGTACAATGAGTTTGTTGGTCCTTACAGGGTTGATCTTGTTACTATAGAGATGACATGTATTCTGTGTACATATATTCTAGCCCCCCTCCCTGTTACTAATATTCCAATATGTCAACTGATACTTCATGTATCCCTTGACACAAGTGTATCAATGCATCTAATGTTACTATTCCAGCCACACCCCCTTTTTCTTGTACTCGAATCCATGTCTCTTGCTAATGTTGTACTCCTACTACAACTACACCCACATCTCGACATGCTTATACCTTACCTGGTAGAACTGGTATACATTCTGTACAACTGCAAACCAATACCAGTACAAGTGGTATACATCCTGTACAACTGTAAACCAATACCAATACAAGTGGTATACATCCTGGTATACATCTTGTACAACTGGTATACATCTGGGTACTAGCACATTCAGAGGGCCATTTGATGTATTAGATGCAACCAGTGCATTAATTGCATAAACTGAAGTATCTTGCACACTAGTACATCTTGTTGTCACTCCTCTTAGCTGATATGGCCTAACCCTTTGACACTCTGTAATGTACAGTATGGGGTGTGCCTAATGTAGGGTATATGAGGACATGGTTTGGGGTTACTCCTATGACACACAGGTACCTGCTAATAAATCCATGTACTCCTATACGAATCTACTTCCGTATACTAGCAATTGGGTTTGTCCTGAATTGGTTCCCAGGTTGTTACCTACTCGTATGGTCTACTTCAAATATATTCCTGTATATTTATATTGGGTACCTATCATGATTAGACCTAGGCTGTAATATCAGTGAGCAGAGCACAGTGGTTCCAACTTCTTTTTGCATAGGAGACAAGGTGAGATGATAAGATGACCAATTGAAAGGAGAACATCAACAAATGACTTAAATAGACAAAAGCCCTCATCTGTTTCCTGTTGCCAACTAGTACCTACCTAGTGTTTTACTTTCCTATCATAGCAGTCAACATATTAACATACCTCATATATAGGTATTTGACCCACAATTTGCAAGAACCCTACTCTCTGTCCAGCCTTGCCAAAGTATTACAGGCCAGCATACCCTCGTGGCTGTAGGCCATCCTATTGCATGGCAACCTATACTTAACTGATACAAGGAAAATCTAACTGCTAGACCTGGGTAGTGGCTTATGCTTATTGTATATTCCAACAATTGATATTAGGCTCATTTGGTTATTTCCTATAGAAATAGAGTAATGCATATCTGTGTAAAGGTTCAAAATCTTTCTACTATGCATGTGAAAACTGATTGGTAAGGTACCCCTTTGTTAGGTTTGTACACATTGGTTAATGTTCTTCACTTCTCTAACTTCCCTGTACTTACCATAAAGCTGGTACTCTACTAATTTTCTAATACACAGACCCATAGTTTATATAACTAGAGTACTAACATACACAAATGTCAAGGTTAGTTTCTCTACCTATGCCTATTAACCCAGACCCTTCATGTACTGCAGCTAATGCATTAGGCTGGAATTTGCACCTAGGTAGGCTCAACTGGTATGGTGTAGTCCTATACTCCTTCCATGACTAGCAGGCACTCTTTAGTACGCACAAGGTATTGTGGTTTAACTCCCAGGTCGGGGTTCCTGTCTAAACTAGTGTAGTGTCCTAACCGTAGACTTGGGGAAGAAATATCTGTATGTAGCCTATCAGGGTCTATAATGTATAACAGGGTTGAGTTGTATAGGGAAATGCATGTAGTATCAACTATAGCCTTGGACGCTCTCTTTCTCCTATATTGGCAACTTAGATCGAGAGGTCCAAGTATCAGATCCTCGACCATGAATGGTTCCCAGAGTTGGTATATTTGGCCTAACCCTTACTCTCATAATGCTACATGGTGTCACATGACATGCAGTCAAATGCAACTGGTACATAATATGCGACTAGGGAATCAGCCTATAACTGACATAGGATGTGCAAAGAATACACGAGGTACGACTGTCCTACCAGTATATAAACTGGTCAGTCTATCCTATATTTGGTATCCTCATAGACCAACAGAGTTCAAGTCCCATTGCCACTTTTGATACTTACCATCCTAAATCGGATACATTGGTTACCATCTAATCTTGCCTAGTTATTGAATCAAACACCTGATGGGTTATGCACAATGAAGAAGGGGTTCAGTTATTACCTCGGAGACGAAGACCCGCGATTGACAATGGCACAAAGCTTTTCAGAGGAGTGGAACTCAAGGGTCTTGTAAAGAAGCACCGATTTCTTAGGGTTTGAAGTGGAGAGGAGCGGCTGCCTCTTCTTCTCTATATATATACTAAGTTTGGATCGATCAAGGGTGAGAATTGATAGAGAGAATTTGGGTTTAAACTCAGATTTGAGTTTCTTTCCTGATGTTTGAGAGTAATCTCGAATTTCTAAGAGGAAATAGAGTACAAATACTTGGGTTTTGAGTAGTCAGTTTAATAAAAATTTGAATTTCGAAAATAGCAATAAGGCCCCTTGAGACAAATCATTTTGCGCAACAGCTTACATATTTACATACCATCATTATATATATATATGTTTCCCTATAATAAACCTATATGTATAAGGTTCATTGGTTTAAAGTGTCTACAAAAATCCAAAATCACTATCTGGGTCACATAATTAATAATAAAATAAAATAAAAATAATAACTTTCAAAATTCGGGACGGGGGTTTACAAGTACACCTTGCCAAACTTTACAGTACTTATATGCTTTTCTATACTGCTATTCTTTTATGTCTCACTTGGTACATATTTCTCATCCGTTTCATATCATGGTTATTTTCTAGTTTTTCGTGCACGTAGATTATTACTCTTCCATTTCTCACGTTACTCGCCATATTTTTCTATCGTGTTCATGTCTAGTGATGGTATTGCTTAGCCTCTGTCTGTCCTTTTGACATGATCGAGCTGGACTTGACTTGTTGACTTGTTGATTTATTGACTTGACTTGCCTTGAATTGACTCATAGTTCTGGGCGAGGACCTTGTGATAGATGATAACTATACTTTACCACTCACTGTTGGAGCCCCCACTGAGCTGCGATAGAGATTTACTATAGGTTGTGAGCCCCAACTGAGCTATGATCTATAGGGCCGTGAGCTCCCACCGAGCTGCAGTTTACTCTGATTTACTCGTAGTCATGTTTATCATCACGATTCTCGACGACATGCCACTTCCTTTTATATTTCATTCTTATACTACTCTGCAGTCTTTATTTCTTGTACTATTTCATATCCTTCCTTGCATGTTATTACTGTTATAGATGGCATGTATATTATGTGTCTTGCTAGTCCTCTGAGGACCTGGTGATCTCTTTAGGTATTAGATGAATGTATGGTACACTGATGGAGGATGATTGCTACACGAAGACTACAGGTATATTTAGTTGATATTTTATCTTTCTCTTCCGTAATTAGATTTTATCCTATATTTGATTCTTGCTACAGTATATCCCAGTCTTATACAACCTTCTACTTTTCTCTAGCTTGTTCATGATAAATGTGTTATTGGGGATCCACTCTAACATATTTATCTATTCTAGAATCAGTGTATTATGGTCTGATCAGCCTTACTGCACTTGATTCGTTATTGTTACCGATATTTAGTTGATTGAGATATAGTTGGTCTAGAATAACCAGATAACTTATACGTATTCGTGCTGGGCTGGAGTCCTCTCGATGCGTAGCTGGCATATATACGTATCCTAGTCCTACATATTTTGGGACTAGGGCATGACATATATAAATTAGCTAAAATCCTGGTATACTGTGAAAGAACCACCTCGATACCCATCTCTTGCTGCCTCTGAGTCATCATGACAAATGTGCTAGCCCTCCTACTCAAAGCATATGCTACCATATTTTTCTTGCTTGGATGAAACTGAATCTCTATATCATAATCCTTCAGAAACTCTAACCAACTCCTCTACCTCATATTCAAGTCCTTTTAAGTGAATGCATAATTAAGGCTTTTGTGATCGTTATAAATCTCTACCTGATCGTCATACAAATAATGCCTCTATAACTTGAGTGCAAACACCACTGCTACCAACTCTAAATCATGGATTAGATACTTCTTCTTATGGTCTTGAAGTTGTCGAGATGCATAAGCTATCATATTCCCTTATTGCATCGAAACACATCTGAGCCCCTTTCCGGATGCATTATAATATACAATGGACCCTCTTAGTCCTACTTAAAGAATCAAATTTTTTGTTAAAACCAATCTCTTCTTCAACTCTTCGAACAAAGTCTGACATCAGCTGACCAATCAAACTCAATATCCTTATGCATGAAACGCATTAAGGGTATCGATATCCTGAAAAAGTCTGCTATAAACCTTCTATAGTATCCTGCCAATCCCAAAAAACTATGCATACTTGCAAATGTCCTTGGAACTAGCCAACTCTATATGGCCTTAACCTTTCTCAGATCTACTGATACTCCTGCTTCGGAGATGTTCCCCAAGAAAGAAATGCAATCCAACCAAAAGTGGCACTTGTTAAGCTTTGCATAAATCTGATGCGCCCTCAACACGTACAATACCTTGCTAAGATGCTCCTCCTCACTTCTAGAACAGACAAGGATGTAATATATAACACTACTATAAACTGATCTAAATAGGTGTAACTCCTCTTCCCGAATTTTTTTGAAATATTTTTTATTTTTTATTTGATATCCAAAAGATATGTATAAGTATGCTAAATGATTTTCTTAGCTACCCTTGTGTATTTTTGGAATATTTAGGCTAAACCCATGTTTGTATGTATACCTATTATTGGTTTACCTTGTTTGTTATAATTAATTTTGTTAATATATTTATAACAATATCGTTTGGTATTTTGGATTAAATATAAAATAAATATTATCATATATATATTCATATTTCTATAAACAGCCCTACAGTAGGTTGTCAGATTTTTCCTATTTTAATGAGTATTATTCATATATAGATATGTACGTATATACATGATTATATATAAATACTTTTCTTTCTTTGTCTTTTCCTTAGAAATATACTATTGAATAGTATATAGGAAAACACTTCCAGGCTTCCCAAGGCCAGATCGAGCCCAGCTAGGCCCAAGCCTAGCTTGGCTAAACTCCAGAAGCATAACCCCAACCCATTTTTCGATCGACCAATCATCTATATATCGATAGAGAGTAAAACCTCTTCAAAACCCTAGCAAACCCCCACACGTTGACACCCCTACCTCTGCGCGCACCTCGGCCACCACAACACCGTCGCGCGCGGCCAGAGTCAGCCAGAAATGCACGCGTGCACGAGAAAACCAGAACAACAGCCGCAACAGTAGCATCAGGCTACCACAGTCGGGAAGGCGACCTCATGGCCGAATTTTTCCCACGTTTTTCGATCAAAACCCGAACTACAAAGTCTGGTATGATCATGATATAACCCTCTTTAAATCCTGTTAATTAGTTTAAATTTAGGAGACCCAAAACTCGAGAGAAATTGAGTTGAAATCTCGAGAAAAATTGTGGAGATGACACTGAAAATTTAGTTTCAAAACACTGACTTGGAAGGCAGATTTTTGCCGGTTAGTAAAGAAATTTAGAAATCTATTTGAAGACAGTTGTAGACAACATATACAAGTTCAAAATCCCATTTTTAGAATTACTTTTCATCCACTGGACAACAAGTTACCGGATTGCAAAGATTAAAAAACTATTTTTAAAATATTAAAAAATTGGAAAAACCTTCCGATATGACGTGCGTCCCGCCAAACTGGGTGACGTGATCGCGAATTGAAAGCATTTTAGGTGCGTACCGACTTCGCAAATGTGTGGTCTTTGACGGAATTTAAATTGGTTGCGTGTGTACGACGAATTTGATAGGTATCGTCGAAATTTACCGTATCGACCACTTTGCAAATTGCTCAATTACTTTGTGCACATTCGTCAGATCAAGACGAAACTTGTGCCAACAGGACCGTATCATTTTTTTGGTCTTGTATGCCAAGTTTGGTCCGATTCTGAGACAGTTGATCGGATCGCCATTTTGTGGGCCCCACGATCCGACTCAACGGACGATTTCGTGTACGGCCTACCGGAATCTAAAATTGGACATACCATTGGGTTTGTATCATCAAAATGAATTCGTAGACATATAGTTTGACAACTTTAGAGACCATTGACTCTGGCACGCTTTTCGATACATAGCTGGTCCAACGACGGACACTATTTTGATCCAAAATTACCGTTTTGCCTCTGTGTCCAGAATTAAACTTATGGACATATAATCCTAGATAATTTGACTATTCTAAAAATATTAGTAATGTCTATTTCAGCTTTCGAAGGCAGTTGTAGGATTTGGACTTTATGGCTTACTAGTTGACGGTATATTGTTGGTTTTTTGTGCTACCACCAGGCAAGTATACCTTGCCTTCCTCTATAGTTTATTGCATGCTTATTTCTTTATCTAGTAGCTATATGTCATCGGTTAGTTGGATTGGTTTGATTGGTATGCTTTTCTTCTTATCATGTATATTAGTTATTGTCTCGTCTATATATCGTCATTGTCCAGATTTTGACATTATAGGCTATACAAGAGTTGTCCTTACATGTATCTTGACTGAGTTGTACCGAGTCATCACATGTACCTTGACTGAGTCGTATCACTTCATGGAGTGAGTGCGTGTAACTGAACTGCTAATTCCTGTTTTATTTTCTCAACTTGTGAGTCCACAATCGGGGCGAGGGTTGACCATTTGCACCTACGAGTCCACACTCGGGGAGAGGGTGTTTGTCTTGATCTGTTTGTACCTACGAGTCCACACTTGGGGCGAGGGTGTTTGTCATGAACTAACCTGCGAGTCCATATTTGGGGCGAGGCTTAGTGTTTAGTTCAAACTATCGAGTCTACACTCTGCACGAGAGTTTGATATCCTTTAATCTCTTGTTCACCAGTTCTCTCCCAGCAGTTCATTTATGCGTAGTTGTTTCCCGTATCCATGTTCATAGTCACCTGTCAGTAGCCACTTGTCAGTTTCTGTCTCATTTTCTGTTTATAGCCTGTTTATATTCTTATGCATGATAAAACTGTTAGATAGGAATATTTTTATGTATCTTGCTATGTCCCCTGAGGACCTGATGATCTCTTCAGGTTTAGCGATTGCATGAAGTTAGTTAGCAGAGCAGGATGGTAGATATTTGTGATACACTTGCAGGATCCAGGTATATTGATATTATGCTTATTATCCATTCGTGCTTTCATTTCTTATCATGATATACTCTGCTTGTTAGCTTATTTTATAGACTCATGTTAATTCTTGGAGTTTAATCGGACATGTATGCTAGCGGGCTGTAGACTATGACCCATAGTGTTCATTCATGTTTTATATTCTTATTGTGGATTGAGTTATAGGTTGCCTTGCCATGATTAGGCACGTGATACCATAGTCTAGACAGCGTTTACGTATTCGAGATGAGCTGGAGTCCGTTCGATACGTAGTTGGCTTGCTCACGAGCTCGCATCCGAAAAGCGGGTACGGGTCGTGATAATAGGATATGAAAATATAGTTTATAAAATCCATAAATATTGCTAGAGAATTGGTTAGTACAAACTGTACTACCAAGTACTCATAATGCCCATATTGCGATCTAAATACTTTATTAGATATATCTTGCTCTCAGACCCTCACTTGATAAAACCCAGACCTAATATCAATCTTGGAGAAAACTTTGGCTCTACTCAACTGATCAAATAAGACATCAATCATTGATAAAGGATACTTGTTCTTAATCGTCACTACATTCAGTTGCCTATAATCAATGCATAAGTACGATGATCCATCCTTCTTGCCCACCAATACCACCTGTGCTCCTCAAGGGGTGTAACACCCCTGAATTTTTGGAATTATTTTTATTATTATTTATTTGATTTAAATAGGAATTTATGGAATTTATGAATATTTTTGATTAAATAGTTATTATTATAGATGACCTTAGCTATGGTTAAGATTTGGAGTACAAGACGACTAAGAATTGTGACACAGATAGTGTACACGTGTGCTTTGACTAATGTTTTTGCCACGGTAGGGAAGGCCGAGCCATAGGTGTTTTCTAACTAGGAAAACCAGGCCAAGTTGCGACTTAACCCCCACCGATGATTTATTTATTTAATTATTAGATTATTGACTTTCTAGGAGACCCGGTTGTACCAATTTAGCCCCGACTTGACCCAAACCAAATCCGAATCTAGATAGACATGTAGTACTCTCAAATACCTTCATGTTGATATATATTTTGTATATGTATTTTATTAATATTAATATGTTTTCAATTTTGGAAAGTTTCTATTTATAAAAAGTGTCTACGTGTAATCCTAGTGTAATCAGTGTAATCCTAGTTGGCATTAGTTTATATTTGACCCAAAGTCAAACCCAAATCTATGTAGGCATGTTGGGTATTAATATATATTAATAAATATATATATTTAATATTTATTCAGATTTGGATTGCATTTATATATAGAAATCTAATTAGTTCTATATTAGAAAATTTTTATTTAAATCCTCAATCAATCAATTAGCCAACTCACCAGCAAGCCAAACAAATCAAAGGGGGCTGGCTGACCAAAACAGCCCTCCCCATGTATATTCAGCCAGCATCCCATTCGGAATAGGTTTCTTATTATACTACATGCATGCAGCCCCAAAAAAGCCCATATATATACCTACTTTTAGCCAAACCCAAACCCTAACTTAATTCTCTCTTCCTCTTCCTCTTCCTCTCCATAGCCGACCAACCCCCTCTCCCTCTCCAAATTTTGACAGCACCTCCTCCATCCAAACCCATCATCTTCATCCCTCCATCATACAATTCTTTCTCCTCCATAAAAACTCCTTTCATCCTTCTTCTATCTAAACTCCACCAAACAAACCCCAAAAACTCTATCTTCTCCATCCAACCATCTAGAGCCATTGCCAACTCCTCCAAACTCAACAAGAGAGGATTATCAAGCAAGGATAGCAATAAAGGTAGGAGCTTTGGCAAGGAGAAGCCTCCCCAACCCAACTAGCAAGGACTTTTGGTAAGAAACCCTAATTTTTCCATCTCAAATCTATGCTATATTTCTGTAGAAATTCTATTACTAAATCTGTAAAAATAGTATTTTGGTACTTTTTGTTATGTATTTTCACCCATAAAAGTTTTATGATTTATAGTCGTAATATTCATGTTTCGGTAGGATCAAATTTAATCCCGTTGTGAAGGAACTATAAGTTATTGGTGATTATTTTTAAAACTAAATTTTATGTATGTTCATATATAGAAATTAAGATTTTAAAGTATTTTTCCATGAATTTAGCAACTTAAATCTGGTCAAGAAAATTAGGGGTCAAAACTAGCTTTTTCGGGTAATCTATCGACTTAGAATGTTCTTAATTAGTAGCATAACCTAACTCTTGTATTCATGTCTTAATTCTGAGATATAATATACTTTAAATTCTGTATAAAATATATTTTTGGATATTTTAGCTATTTTGAGTAATTGACCATGTTCAGGACGAGTTTCGGGTAGACTAGGTGACGTAGTTGTCAACTAGTCACATAATTATTTATAAATCATAATTCTAGAATTTCAGAGTTAATATTGTAGAAAATAGTTTTAAATATTATTTTTAGGAATTTTCTATGATTTTTAAGTGTGTTATTGAAGTGGGGTCATAACCAATTAATTGGAAGGTCGAAAACCCTAAAACTGTGTTCCGAGGTCTCTTTGGACACGTATGTATGTTATACAATTTAAGTAGTCCTACGAGATATTTGAATATAGTTAAAGTAGTTTAAAACACTAATTTAGTTAATTAAGTTTTGTTATAAGTTTCATAAGTAGTTAAATAAATTATTTAGGAGCATTGGATTCCGGAGGCGTGGACACGGGAGCGAGACTTCATCTTCACATCACGAAGCCAGGCAAGTACACCTTGCCAAACTTGACAGTACTTATATGCTTTTCCATATCGCTATTTTTTATATCTTACTCAGTTCCATATTTCTCCTGTTCCATGTCATGGTTATTCTAGTTTTGCGTGCACGTAGTTTTTACTCATTTTCTATATTAGTTTTCTGTCTTTATTATCTTGTTCATGTCTAGTGATATTATTGTTATGCCTGTGCCATATTTTCCTGACCTGTTTGACCTGTACTTGACTTGGACATGACTAGATAGACTTGTCTTTCTAGTACCTTAGGAGAGAACATTTTATTAACCGTGGCTATACCTCTATTGTTAGTGCCTCCCCGGACTACGATAGAGAACCTATTATAGGACTATTAGTGCCTCCCCGGACTATGATTTTTAGCCATGATTAATATTATATTCTCCTGACATGTCACCATCCATAGATTTCTTTTCGTGTTATTCTTTCCTTGATTGGTTATTCCTATATCTCTTGCATGAGGTTTACTGTACAGTAAGCATACATATTATGTGTCTTGCTAGTCCTCTAAGGACCTAGTGATCTCTCCAGGCTTAGTTAGAGACGAGGACTACCCGGAGGTATACGGTTCTGGAGTCGAGACTGGTGACGTACCTTCGTAGGAGGACGAGATAGTGGCCGAGGACTTCTATTGAGACATATCTATTTATTTTGGACTTGATACATTATTTTCTTTCTTTTCATCAATGGACATGTAGTTGATTATTCATTTCTTATTACTGTGGTTTCGGGATGTCTTACCCGCACAGTTATTACTTCTATTTCATGTTGAACAAATCTTTATCATTATTATTATTTTATTGGACTTGATATCTTGTGTCTTAGTTCTATGTGGATGAGATTATCTGTGACCTATGGCTTGTATTGTATTGCTGGGTTGTTATCATGATTTACAGCTTAAGCATTTCGCTAATGGGCTTACTTTGAGATTTGGTTTACTGGTGAAGTGCTGCTGGCATGTACCATATCCTAGTCCTATACGTGTTTTGTGATTGAGGCGTTATAAGGGGATCCAAAAGGTCTAATGAATCCTCTCGCCTTTAGCTCCTCAATATGTTGATACAGTTTGTCCAACTCTGATTGGGACATCTTGTAGACTGTTGGAAATTGGTACTGCTTCTAATGTCAACTCCATATAAAATTCCACATCTCTCACTAGTGACATTCTTGGAAGTTCCTCTAAAAAGACACCGAGAAACTCCTCGACCACTATAAGGATTTGTCCCTCTATTGTAACTACTGCTCCAACTTTTCCTCTAGAAATATCATCCAATGGTCAGACGATGGTGACCTCATCCTTGTCTGGGATATTGAATGAAACTCTCCTTCTACGGCAATATATCGTCGTATGACTATCCCCCAACCATTCAACGACCAGGAAAATATCAAAGTTACCAATAGGGAACTCAATTAATTTAGCAGGTAATGGATGCCCACACACTATGACTGGGCATGGTAAGCAAACTCTACTAACTCCTACGAGCCCACTATCAGTGAGAATATTCAACCTCTCAAGCAATGCTTCAAATATCAATCCAATGCATATCATAAACTGCATAAATATAAAATCATATGAACCACCTGAATCAAATAATGCTATTGTAGGAATAGATGCTACAAAAATGGTACCTGCCAAGATGTCATCTGATGCCAATGCCTCATCCAGCGACATGATGAATGCCTACACATGGCACTGTTAGGCTTCCAACTAATGCTGCTGCCTTCTATGTTATTGCCTTTATCCCAAGCCATAATCTGTAGCCTCTGTGGCTGGCCTAACTATGCCCTCTATTGAAACATCTGGGCCTATGTCGGTAACATATGTTGTGCTAATAGCCTCACTACTAATGTTGTCATTCTAAATGGTACGTTTCCTGGTGTTATTAATGCTGGGAACTGCTGAATTGGCCCTC
Source organism: Iris pallida (assembly GCA_029216955.1). Taxonomy (NCBI): domain Eukaryota; kingdom Viridiplantae; phylum Streptophyta; class Magnoliopsida; order Asparagales; family Iridaceae; genus Iris; species Iris pallida. Next base: position 30,268,053 of record JANAVB010040619.1, read on the forward strand.
CTAGCCTCTGAATCAATGAGCAAGTATCTATCTTATGGTCTAAACTTTTATACCTCAAGAACTACCCATTGACTTTCCTGCACACTTTAATTCCAGCTTTGCGTAGTGCATTGGGATGTTTTTTGGTTCAAAGGACTATTTGGACTTGGATTCATACATAAGAATATCTCAAAGATCTGTTAGGTCAAAGCAGATATGCATTTCTTTAAGTGGATGGTTTTGATCCTTCGCTTCTTTACCTTCACATAATGAAATGTAATGCTGCATGCATTAGTTCCTATGCTACGGTTTTGTTTCACGCTAATAAAAGAGAAGGACTAGGATAGATAAAGAGAGTAATCTTTTTTATGTTAACTTGTTGTATAGAACATGGATATTAATCTACTTCATATATGTAGTTTATTAACTTCATGTCATATATATAGATTTTGTACTGCTTTAGTATGTTACCAAAGGGAATTTAATTATATTATTATTTTTGATACATAATATAATGTTGTTTTTATGTATCATATGTAACATAGCAAGTCGTTGTAAATAAAAGGAATATGGAATAGTTTAGGACCGTTGGTTCACCAATATAGAATCCTTGGACTGGAAAGAATAATTCGAACGATGACTCGATGAATGTTGTAATGCTAAGTAGGGATGTATTGTATAGTTATTTTAAATTTGTACCATACATATGTTTGTAGCTTAATTGTTCATGCATACTGTATGGTTATGGACAACTTGTGTACAAGGTTATGTTCCTCAAACAGTTGCTAGGAACTGGAATCGAATCAGCCTAGGGGAACGGTACTGACGTACTAGTACAGGATAATTCGGAACCTTCAGAAGGGTTAGCTACCCGGATTGGTAGTATCACCGTCTTAGTAGAAGTCAAGATGGCTTATTGGGCTAGTGACTTTCATATAGACAAATTTATAAGTTATTGATGTTTTCGAATTATAGGAAAGAATATGGTAAGCGTTGATGCTGGAATGGGCACTTGACACGTTTATGTATTCATGAAGACTAGTGAATGTCTTATACAGCGACACACTTATGAAACACTTTCATATTATGTATAATATCATTATATTGACAGGAAATGATCGTAAGTATTGGATAAGATCAATTGATTTATGTAACACTTTATGCTTCTAGACACATGCTTGCTATGCCACATATGACCACATAATGTTTGCTTGCACTCACTAAATCAACATGCTGCTTTGGTTGAGTTGGCCAGAGACCACTCACTAGTACACGATAATATACTAACTTTCTTCCAGTTCTGCAGGTGCATGGAGTAGCTTGGTGGATTCTGATGTGTCGGAGAGCTTATTGGGCTAGATAGAGCCTCTCATTCAACGATGTGGTTTTCGGCCACTACAAAAATACTGTAGAATTGCTATGCTTTTGTAGCTATCGTTTTACTAGCTCTAGTAATAGAATATTACCAAGCACCCTTCACAATTTTGGATAATATTTACGGTTCTACCTTTTTCTTAGTAATGGGCTTTCACGGTTTTAATGTGATTCAACCGAATGTAGTGACGAAACGAGAACCGTCGCTGAGTTAGCGATGAACAAGCGACTGACCAGTGCCAAAAATTGAAACATGAAACATGCATCCATATTTTCATTGCTATTTCGTCGCTAAGGCGTCAGAGTTTAGGTAGCGACGGATGTTTTCGTCACTGCAAATTGTAAAATTAGTCGCCCAGGGGCTCTTTCTTCATTTCAGTTTTTATCAAAAAATACATTCCCCCTCCTTCCCTACCCCGACCCCGACCTACCTCCTTCATCGACCCCGACCCCCTCCTTTTCTCGTGTAAGCCCCCTGGATTTTAGGGATTATTTTAAATTTTATTAAAGGAATTATTTTTAATAGATATTTTATTTATATTTATTTTGATCATTAAATATACTATTTTGTGACTTTGTTTTTGTAGCGCAAGAGATGTCAATCTCTCGAAACGTCTTTCATGAGTTTTGATCTAGACAAGTTTATCTTCATGTTGATATATCATGTCCCATTCAAACTTGTTTCCTTGTACTCTATTTATGTCGCACAACTTTCGGGTCAATTTAGGCCATTTGATCATTTAATAATTATTAATAAATTTCCAGTTTTATTTATGATTATCATATATACGTTACCGTGACTTACAAATTAGAAGCACAAGACTAGTCATTTTCTCCAAACCAACTTCGCATGAAAAATCTACTTGAGACACTCTATACCCATGACCTTCATGTCCCACTTAGACACACCATCTTGTGCTTCATTTTTATCGTACAACTTTTCTGATATTAGACCCAATCTTGATTCACCCTACGGAGTCACATTTATTTTTTACTCAAATTGGGGATACCATTTCGACCCATACCTGTCAACCCAAGATATGGACATGGCCCATATTGAGTCTTCTATACACATGCCACTTGTGTCCCATTCACTTGAGTCCCTACATGCTACTTATTTATCCATCATCATCAATGCCGTAAATTAGAGTCATGATGACACCAAACCCAAACTTGACCCAATCTAAACCAAATATACCAAACCCAAGCTTCATGTTATCCTCTCATGAATACCTACACACACAACACCATTCTCTCATTTCTACAAAACAACAAACACAAAATATACGACACCAACACCAACCATTTGCCTTAGACCAATTCCTATTTCCTATTTCTAGCCAGCCTACTTTTCTAAGCTAAAGAAATGTGTTACCTATTCTATGGAACACCAGCTTATGCCCAACTAGCCTACACTCTATTTTTTGTAGGGATAGTACTCCCCTCTTTTCCTACTTTTCACACACACAACCAACCCATCCTTTCCTTATCATAGAGCACACACCCACATTCTCTTTTTTACACTCATTCAACCACTCCTAATATACTACATCTCCTCCTCTCTCCACTTTATTTTAAATATACATCCCTCACCACTTTTTGGCCGATCACAGCAAGACACCCCCCCATATTGCTGCTTCTTTTTTCTATTCCTCTTTTTATTATTCCAAACCACAACTCCCCTCCTTCCTCCTTTCTTTTCCTCATCTTCTTTTTCTTCTTCTTCTTCTTCATACCACTAAACCCTACTCCTCCATTCTTCTCCTTCCTCACCATCTTCTTCAATATCACCCTCATCATCTCCTCTCTTCCGAACTTCCTCTCCTCCTTTCCCTCAAAGGCAGCAGCCGCCATGGTCGCTGCTGCTGTTGAAGGAGCTTGTCACTACCATATTTTAGTTTGAGGGTATTTTGGTCATTTTGATTTTTGTGAATTATTTATTATTATTGCATTGGTGTTGTAATTTTTGACTTTTGTTAGTTGTGTTAGGGTTATATACTAAAAGCATCACTTTTGTAGTAACCTTATTTCCTTAAATTTTGAATGAGAATCATATGGACAAATGTTTGCATATTGTATTTGTTGCAAGTGTTAATGCAAATGTCTGATATTCTATATTGTAGATAATATGGTGTGTGGTGTCACACAGAAGATCATATTATCAGTTCCCTATGGAGTATATAAATAGTTCACAACCTAGATGGACTTGGACAATCTATTGGAAAGGTTGTAGTGTAATCTGGTATTAGTCTATCTTGAATATAGGTTTACACTAGTACACTTTGTGTGTTTTGAACAGGACCACTTGAGGTTGTTCTCTTTGTACTGACTACATAAGAGATCAAACACCTCTGTTATTATGGATGTTTGTGCTCTTAATCCAGATATAATAACAAACATGTATATGCAGTGTGCATTACTTTGACTCATAAAAGAGTGAGATTCATTATGGATCAACAACCTCTATGAATTGGGTAATAATATTGTATGTATGATGGGCTATTGATTATAAATAGAATCCATGTTCCGATACAACGGGTTGATGATGTCCCCTTAAGGAGCTCATAAGGATTGTCATGTAAACCCTGCAGGTGGATTATATCCGACATGACAAATAAAGTTGAGCGGTACTACTTAAGGATAAAAGATGTCGAATCAATATAGTTGTCAGTAACTTAATTTGATCAACGAACATACGATATCTTAACATAGGGAGCCAAACGAGCATATAATAAAAGGAGCCCACAAACATAATTTGGCATTAGGAAGGTAGTGCAACAATAGCTCATTAGTGGATCGAGCTATTGTTAATGGGCCTGGATTGTGTATTCGGGCTGAACACGGGATATCCAGATCCGTTAGGAGGCCTAACCCTAATTTTTCATCATGGTCCCTGCCGTAGCCTATATATATATCCTCTATTCTCTGGCCGCCAGATTACTGATCAGAAATCAATACTTTTTCTAAATTCGTGATTCACGTAAGGAGAGAAAGAGAGGGCTGCCAAAGTGAAGAAAAGGTTGGGAGATCGTTGCCCACACGACGTCCAACTCGAGGAAGGAATACGTGCAGAAGATCTTGGGGTCGTCCGCTCGAGATTGCCAGGAATTACTTGTCTCCTTTCTGTCGTAGGTGTAATTCGTGAACCCTAGTTTTTGCCTATGAAGGGTTAGAACACGTATTAGATTTTTTTTTAACTTTCTATCGATCAATACGCACACCAAAGAAAGGGTCCTGGGAATCCCCAGTTCCATCAATTGGTATCAGAGCCACTTTGGATCTACGTATAGATTGATACGTCCATGTTGTCCAATAAAACCTGCGTTGTGTAATAGTCAGTAGATGTTGATCTATTCTAACTCGGTTTTGCAGGCATCATAGATTCAACTATTATGGTCCAATGCATGTTTTTGATTGTGTTGGTTAAACCATGGACATGTCGTGGATGTTGTTATTGCTGTGGATGTAATTAAAATCACGAGGGTTGATCGTGCTTATTATTTTAATTTTTCAATCTAGATTATGTGTGAACTCCTTCGGGAGGCATAGGATTGATGTAATTTTAATTATTTTTGATCAATCGTGATGGCGGTGGTGGCTGTTTCTGACGCCGAACGAGATGCTGGTTTTAAGCAGTCCAGAGGTAGGTCGAACCCCGAATAGATCTGCACAGCACCTGATTTTGGATTCGGATAGTTGAGGACGGAGCAGCAATGATGACCATAATAGTTGGATATTTTCTCTTATTTTTGTCATTTTGCTTTTTTCTGATTATGCATTTTTATTATTGTGTGGATGTTTTTTAAAAAAACTAAGCCTAAATTAATAATGGACAACATGGACATAATATCAATTATTAGAAAAATCCTCATTGTTAAATAACTAAGTGGGAGAGGATATTTATTTAGTATAAATCCTATGGTCTCCATTACTGGTTTGTAGGTGATGTAATTATACTTGCGCGTTGGCTTTAGTGCTTTCCTCCATATCGGATGAGTATAATTATGGATCACCAGTACAAACTTCCTTAGGGATAATTGTAGAAAGTTACCTAGTATGTGTTCACTTCTCCATCTGAAGGAACTCATTACAAGGTAATGGACTTAGTATTAAGTAATGGTATACACTTAGATACAAATAATGGTATCCTCCCCATCGGAGTCACTGCTATTATTTGTATGACCAGAACAAGACCAGCATATTAATTTTATTTGTCATAAAGTTATGTTGACATGATAGGAAAATTAATAAGAAAAACCTACTTGAACAAAGTTAAATTTATATACATCCACACTATCGTGGCATGCTAAATTCATGGTGTTCAAGGTGTTGGTGAATTTCTTATTATTGTTTTGAGGGAATCAATATTTAGTTAATTCAAAATGTTTTTTTGCCCTACATAATTTTATTTATGTGATTCTCAGGATTTCAAAAATGGGTTCTTTCAGTCCACTTATGGTGATTCTTAAAGAAAACAAACTTACTGGACCAAATTATATTGACTGGAAACATAATTTAGACATTGTTCTGACTGCTGAGGAGTACAAATATGTACTTGTTGAGGAATGCCCACCTAAGCCTGATGCTAACTCTGATGAAGAGGTCAAAGAGGCTTATAAGAAGTGGAAAAAGGCAGATGAGATGGCGCGGTGTTACATTCTGGCATCTATGTCAAATGTACTGCAACATCAACATCAGGCCATGGCCACAGCTTATGACATGATGTATAACCTCAAGGAACTCTTCGGACATCAGAGTAGAGCGGCTAGGCAGTTTGCTATGAAATGTTTGATGAATACAAAAATGGCTGAGGGTACACCAGTAAGGGATCATGTTCTCAAGATGATGGGTCATCTGAATGAGATGGAGATCCTTGGAGCTAAAATCGATAGGGAATCCCAGGTCGATATCATTCTCGAAACTCTGTCTAAAAGTTTTGACAATTTTTGCCTTAATTACAACATGAACAAAAGGTTGTATAGTTTGACAGAACTTGCAAAAGAGCTACAGGATGCTGAATCTCTCTTTAGACAGAGTGGTCATATTTTTGTTTCTGAAAAGGCTTCTACTTCTAAGACAAAAGACGGTAAGAAGAAGAATAACATTCAGAAATAGGCAAACTCAGCAAAGAAGGGCATGGGACCTCAAGGTGCGGTAAAAAAGACGAAAGGCAAATATTTCAAGTGCAAAAGGTCAGGACATTGGAAGACTGATTGTCCACTTCTCAAACAAGGGAACAAAGAAGGTATATCTCATTTACTAGTAGTTGAAACATGTTTAGCGGTGTTATCTACCGGCACCTGGTGTGTAGATACAGGAGCCACTAATCATGTCTGTAATATATTACAGGGGTTCCAGAAAACCAGACGGCTCAGTGATGGAGAGATATGCTTATTCATGGGTGATGCTACAAAAGTATCGGTCATTGCATTAGGAGATGTTACTTTATCTTTTGTTAGAAATAAGTCTTTGACATTGAGAGATTGTCTTTATGCACCTTCACTTAGAAGTAATTTAGTTTCTATTTCTATGTTAGTTAAGGATGGATATTCAGTTTATTTTAATGACAATATTGTTATAAGAAAGAATAAACATTTTATTTGTTCTGGTGCATTGGTAGATAATCTGTATGTCATTAATCCTATTTTGCCCACAATGCAACTTATGGAAATGAATAATATGTCATCTAACTTAAATAAGAGAAAAAAACCTTCTTTTATGAACCAAACATATCTTTAGCACTTGCGATTGGCGCATATTAACCTAAGAAGGATTCAAAGACTGGTTGAAGATGGACCTTTGAGTTCATTGGAAGTAGAGGCACTACCAGTCTGTGAATCCTGCTTGGAAGGTAAAATGACCAAAAGGCCTTTTACGGCGAAGGGGTATAGGGCCAAAGATGTGTTAGAGTTGGTTCATTCTGATTTATGTGGATCCATGACTATCCAAGCTAGAGGTGGCTTTGAATATTTTGTCACATTTATTGACGATTATTCAAGGTATGGATACATTTATTTGATGCGCCGTAAGTCTGAGTGCTTTGAGAAATTCAAAGAGAACAAGGCTGAAACGGAAAAACGTCATGGAAAATGTATCAAGTCATTACGATCAGATCGTGGTGGCGAGTACCTCTTTGGAGAGTTTAGGAATTATTTATCAGAGGCTGGGATTGCATCCCAATTGACTGCACCTGGAACGCCCCAGCAGAATGGTGTAGCCGAAAGAAGGAATAGAACTCTTATAGAGATGGTTAGATCAATGATGAGTTATTCGGATTTGCCAGATTCGTTTTGGGGATATGCCTTAGAGACTGCAGCTTATATTTTGAACTTGGTTCCTTCTAAGTCAGTACCTCTTACTCCCACAGAGCTGTGGATTGGGCGTAAGCCTAGTCTGAAACATGTTCGCATTTGGGGTAGTCCAGCACATGTGCTGAATGGGAAAGCTGATAAGTTAGAATCTTGTATAGAAGTACGCTTGTTTGTAGGCTAACCAAGAGGAACGAAAGGAGGTTTATTTTATAGTCCTAAGGATCAGAAGGTTATTGTTAGCACCAATGCCCGATTCTTAGAGGAAGACTATGTGATGAACAATAAACCCATAAGTAGAGTTGTTCTAGAAGAACTGAGGCGTGAATCACCAAGTACTTCAGTACCAAAAGTACAAGAGGATGAACCACAAATAACTGCACAATGTGTCATAAATGTTATACCACAACCGATAGTACCTCATCGTAGTGGGAGGGTTGTGATACAACCTGATAGATATATGTTCTTGGGAGAGTCATCAGACTTCGTCCCTGAGAAACAAGATTATGATCCCTGTACCTAAATGAAGCACTCCAAGATAAAGATGCAGAGTCTTGGCAAAAAGCAATGATATCTGAAATAGAATCTATGGATTCTAATCAGGTCTGGGAGCTTATAGAACCACCCATTGTTGTAAAAGCCATTGGATGCAAGTGGGTCTATAAGCGAAAAAGAGGATCAGACGGTAAGGTTGAAACCTTTAAAGCTCGGTTTGTAGCAAAAGATTTTACTCAAAGAGAGGGTATCGATTATAAGGAAACCTTTTCTCCTGTAGCCATGCTTGAGTCTATCCAGATTCTTTTATCTATTGCAGCTCATCTCGATTATGAGATTTGGCAATGGATGTCAAGACAGCTTTCCTTAATGGAAGTCTTGAGGAAGACATCTGTATGAAGCAACCAGACGGGTTCATTGAAAAGGGCCAAGAGCATCTTGTTTGTAAGCTCAAGAAGTCCATTTATGGACTTAAGCAAGCTTCCAGATCTTGGAACATATGTTTTGATCAGGTGATAAAATCCTATGGGTTTGATTAATGAATGGATGAATTATATGTATACAGAAAGTGTGACAGAAATGTGATGGTGTTCCTAGTACTTTATGTGGATGACATCTTGCTCATTGGAATTAATGTGAAGGTGTTATCTGATGTAAGGGTATGGTTATCCATACTGTTTGATATGAAGGACTTAGGAGAACTAGGTCACATCCTTGGGATCAAAGTTCTACGAGATCTCAAGAAAAGGATGTTGGGCTTATCCCAAGCTTCCTATATCGATAATATACTAACTCGTTTTAGTATGCAAAATTCTAAGAAAGATTTCTTACCTTTTAGACATAGAATTGCTCTATCAAAGGAGCAGTGTCCGAGGACACCTAAAGAGATAGAGAACATGAAGGCAGTTCCTTATGCTTTAGTAGTAGGAAGCTTAATGTATGTAATGCTATGTACGAGACCAAACATCTGCTTTGCCATAGGCATGGTCAGCAGATATCAGTCTAACCCAGGACAAGAGCACTGGACTGCCGTAAAGCATATTTTGAAGTACCTGAAAAGGACTAAAGAGTATATGTAACACCCTGTTTTCAGAATTTGGGGATTTTTGAAAAATTATTATTTTTATTATTTAATAATGGTGATTAGGGCATGATATGGTTTATAGTGATTATTAGTGTAATTAGAACCATCTTCTAAGTCATGTTAAGTCATGACTTATGACTTTGTGATTTTGGTTAGTATAACTTAGTGTAAACCCTAGTTTTCCTTAACCTAGAAGTTGCTATGACCATGTGAGCTTAGCCATAGGCTTAGAACCTCAAATTAGTGATTTTTAGCCTAAAGGGTATTTTGGTAATTTTCTAGGATTTATTTGGAATTATTTGTAATTATGTGATTTTAATATTATTTAATTATTATTAAGTGTCATGAGAGCCCCTAACCTAGTCTAGCCCTAATCTAGAGGTTAGCCACTAACCTAGAATGACTAAGAGGAATGATATTTGTCATGGGATAAAGTGAAATAAATATCTAGTTACCTTTATTTGATATTTTGCTTAAACCATGCAAAATATCTTAAACCTTTACCTAAAGTCCTTCCCTTAGCTTGGAAGCAACCCAAGGACAACCCCCCCTACCCCATGGCAGCCAAGAAACCACCCCTTGCTACCCCCTCTCCTATATAGTTAACACTTAGTTCAAGAGTTCAAGTTTCATGAGAAAAGAACTCTTGAAAAACCAAGAAAAAACCCTTCCACTTCACATAGCCATAACCTTGTCATTTCTCAAGCTTTGGACCTCTAGTTTCTTGCATTAGGACCCTAGTATTCTGAGGAAGCCTAGGGAGAATAGCTATCCAAGTTTCATCAAGCAAGGACTCATCAAGCTAGGGGACACACACTCCTCATTTTGGTGTTTTTTCAAGAAAACCACATTGAGGTAAATATATCTAAACCTAGTTAATATACTGTTTTTCTTCATTATTGCATGCATATAGTTATAATATAGTTGTGGGTAGGGTTTGGTACAATTTTAGGATTGTTTGGTGTCGTGTCGGACACGTATCCTACTTGTAAAACTCTAATTTTTGCTCACTGTTTTGATCACTGTCATAGTATATATACACACTGTTTTCCAATTCTTTTTGAACCAAAACCTAGCCTAGCTAACCCTAAACCTAACCCTAAAACACTGAGCACGTTTTGAGCTTGTGTCGTGTCCAAAACTGGACACAAAGCTCTCGGACACAACACTGTTTAGACACTGCTTTTACACTATAAATATGTCCTGCTACCTAGACACGTTTTCTCGACACATACACCACTTGGACACTTGCCATTTGGCATGCACGTAGGGGCATTGACTGACAAGTCGTACCCAAAATTTTAGGACACCTCGTGTCCTATCGAGGACACAAGGACACGTGCACTGGTCGTGCACTGTCGTGCACGCGCACAGTTTCTGTGGAAACCCGACTTGGACACGGCCTTCGTATCACTTGGACACGACACTAGGACACCTCGTGTTTGTACGAGTGTGTAGCCCTACACGTGGGCTACACGTGGGCATGACCACGAGGCCCCACGTGGCTCGTGTCGTGTCCACGAGACACGAGAACCCATGCACGACGCGGTGCAGAACACTGAGTATCAGTCGATTTTCTTCGACTGATACAGAGTTCGTGCCGTGTCCTGAGGACACGTGGACACGAGACAGGCTACCTAAACCCTAGACCAACCCTAGGTGAACCTACCCACACGTGCACGAGACTTCTAGACACGTGTGTCGTGTCCTAGAGCTAAGTGCACGCGTGCACGATGCCTGTGCACTGCACTGTGTTAGGTTTTACCCGATTGGGTTTTTGGGTGTTTGGACACGCCGTGTCGTGTCGTGGTGGACCCCCACCGACACACACGACACTTATACCTATGGGGCATCAATTACCAACCTAGATATTCGAGCCATAGCTCGGTTTCGAGTATGTATTTTGGTTTACCTAGTATCGAGTTAACAGTCCACTATTTCCTGTTTTAGGATTTTCCAGATTTTGCAAAAATGGATTTCAAACCCGATTTTGATATGATTTATACATTGTATAGGTGTATTTTAGTGTGTATATGTGTAGTATATATGTATGTGTGTGTGTAGGTGGAATTTTAGTGTGTATACATGTATATACATGTGTGTATACATGTATGTGTGTAGTTGGGTGTGTGTGTGTATTTGTGTGTGGGTTGGGGGCTGTGTTTCCAGTTCTCAGAATCTGAGAACAGCCCCCCCCACCATTTCCTATGTGTCTCACCCCTCTCTTTCACAGTCTCTCACACTCTCTCTCTCATTGTCTCACTCTCTCTCTATGTTTCTATATATATAGAGTATATATATATAGAGTATATATATATATATGAGTTTATATATATGTGTATACCTATATGATATATATATATATGTATATTTGTGTTAGGTTACTTTAGGTCAATATATATATATATATATATATATATATATATATATATATATGTATGTGGTTGTATATATATATGTTATGCATTTTTGGGTATAGGGATAGTGTATATCTATATATGTAGATATATACATATATATATATATGACTTTAGTTATAGGTTATATTTAAAACCTAGACTATGGCCTATGGCCAAGGTTATTGGCCTATGGTTGGGGTTAGCCCTAATGACCCAAAAACCATTGTTGACCCTTGTTGACTGAAAGTTGACCAAAGTCAACTATAGGTCAAGGTTGACCTAGTTCACCTAGAAATGACTAGGAATGACCTAAATCAACTAGTTTGACTAGTTTGACTAAAACCCTAACTAGTTAACTAATGTCGACCTAGCTTTGACTTAGAGTTAACTTTAACCTAGATTAAACTTGTTTGACCTTATTTGACCTAGTATGACTTCCTGTGACTTAGTTTAACTATTAGAGTTGACCAAGAGTTGACTTTTGACCAGTTGACCTAGAATCATGTAGTATGCATTGTATACTTTATTTTTATCATTGTGGATACATTGTGACTTATATTGCTCTGACTAGGAGCCACACACCTCTCCTCAGGCAGTATATCCTCTTCAGACATTCAGTTATCAGGCGAGTACATTCTCTGACCGTTTCATACTTGTTCAGGCTTTACTTCTCGCTCTAGATTACTTTACTTGTTGCTGTCACGTTGGTAACACGGATTGGTACTATATGGATCTTTACATGAGATGTTATCCCCCTCGGGAGCATCGGGTACTTCATGTTATGTGTGTTTCACTATCATCATGTACTCCTATGCTTTCATTATTCATGTACACTCATGTGATCATGTACTCTCATGTTTACTGAGCTCTCATGTATACTATCATGTGCACCCTTTTATGGGCCCCATGTGATATCATGTACAATAACGTAACTTGTATAGATCCTTGTGTATTGATTGGGGTACGGGGGAGTAGAAGTGGACATGTGAATAATTCCAAAGTAGTGTAGTCATGTACAAACTCAGTAGTATAGTCATGTATAAATTCTAGCCATTCACATGCCTATCTTGTGCTCTACATCACTAGTCACTCATAGTTCTCTATATACAGTAGATATTTCATTACAACTATCTCTTTTACAGCGTATATTTCCTTTCAGCAGTTCATGTATCTTACTCTATTGCCTGTATCGTATTTCCTAACCTGATATGCACTGCGTGAGATGTATTGTGCTCGTTCCCGTCCTGATTGGACCTGTTGAAAATATTACAGAGGATGAGGATGAGGCCCTGGTGACTACCTATTATGGAGCAGGACTAGATGATACTTATGTTGTGGACCCTCAGCAGGTTCCACCTACAGCTGAGGAGGATGTTCCAGTAGTCTAGACCAGTTTAGTCTAGGCAGTCTTTTCTATATCTTTTTGTCTCACATTCTGTGTTGTATTTTGAGATGTGGAGATGTATAGACTCTTAGACTTTTGTATTATGAGTTGACAGTTCTGGATATTATGTTGTACTAGACACTTAGACTTATTCATCTATGATACTGTTCTCTTGAGTTACTATCTATCTATCTGTTCTTCATTCTTCTACCTTAGATGTGATTGAGACAGCATATTGTTATATCATCTCCATTCGGAGAGTATAAACTGTACAGGTACTTTTATATTGTTAGATGATTGACCTAGGACAGCGTTCTACCGCCGATACTGCGGCGTAGGCTGGGCGTTGTTACGTTCTCGTACCCCAACAGTGGGTGCGGGTCGTGACACGTTTTTAGTGGTGGCCCATGCAGGTCGAGTTTATGTAGTGGTATTCGAACTAGAGTATCACTACAGCCTGCGATAGAATTTAGGAATAGGCTTAGAGAGAATGGATACTCAATCACTGATAGGATACCTTGAGAGATTCCGGGGATGACCCTTGAGAATCTCATTTTGAATTACGATTTAAACTCCTTCTCCCTTGATTAAATTTGATTTTTGAGGATTCACTATAGAACTTTGAATCCTGGTGTTAGTTGATGATTTTGAAAATTTTGTAGTTGTTGATTTTAATTTCTTAGTGTTAGATTAATATCTTTTATTTTTTGGGGTACTCAATCACAATTATGAGAAAACTCTTATTTATTTTTGCCATCTAATCCTCTTGCTAATTGCCTTTCATTAAAATGAACTGTCCTCTCTATTTTGCACCTTGCTTAAACTCTTTCTGCCAAACTATGTGACTGTAACCCAAACCTGACTTACTCGACTTTTCCTCAAATAAAGACTCATTGAGACCTTCTAACCTTGACCTTGATTGGTCGAACCCTAACTATATTCATCTAGTAGCCTATCTATCCCTAGGACTGTGTTCCTAAATTATTTACTGGATTCCTGATTAATTTTATTTCATTGGTTAATTTGATCTTCTTCAATTTTTGCATCAAATATCACGTCTTGAACTCCCACTTTCTATTCTAGATCATTGAATGTCCTTTACCATGACTTAGATATTCAGAGTATAATACTAGCTGTTACCTCCCAACAAACTTCACATGTAAGACCTAGACTAGCCTACCTTCATGTAGGTATTCCATGTCCTACTAAAATCCGTCTCCTTGTACTCTATTTCCTTGACATGATTTTCTGGTCAAATGGCTAAACCCTAACCTCTGCCATGATACTAAATTTATTCTTATTTCAGTTAGAGATCCACCTTGGCTCAATTCTTTCGACCTGGCATGTGATGGTGTTCTGCTTGAACCCTCAAATACTTAACCTTGTACCTTACCTTGAATGCTTGACCCGATTGGTTAAGAATCTTGGACTATGTATCTTCTTTCATCATTTCCACCCTTACTTATATCTTATGCTATAAATTTATCCTTAAGTTTTACAAGTTTATCCTTTTCGAGCTTGGTCATGACATATTTTATTGGGTGGCCACCCACTAACATATTGTCTAATCAGAACCGGTACATGATGGTCTGATCAACCTATTGCACTTTGGTTCGCTTTTTCATGTATCAATCTACGTGGATGGACACAGTTAAACTTACCCTAGAATCTTATCCACAACAGCCTTGACAATTCTCCTTGGAATTATTTATCGCCTATGGACCTCGTATTCGTATCCAGTTGAATTAAATTTAATCATGACCTGGATCTTCATCATTGGATGCTCGTGCTCATACTTGATTTCATTGATTTCCCACCTTGCCCAAATCCCAGTTTATCTCGAAATTGATCAACTTAGATCGTGTCAAGACTAAAATCTATTTGTGATTGTTGTACCTAAATTTTCAATTTTCTTTTTATGGAAGGGTAACTTTAATGATTTCTCACTTGTTAATGACCTATTTTTATATAGGATGGTAGACGACCCTACAGCCTTGATGATTGTTGTTTCCTTACCTTCCCAAATTGGACACCTTAGATTGCTTGTACGTATTGATACCATAGGACAGTATTGATCTAGAATGACTAGTGCACCTAGATGAGACCACAGACTGTTCCATTTAACCTGTCCCCCTGGTACCACTATTTCATCACAATTTTTGGTTCAATTTAGGCCATAGACCTTTCCCACTCTAACTTATGATCATTGTAGGTACATTACCGTGACTTTTAAATTGGAGCACAAGACTAGTTGTTTTTTCAAAACTGACTTCACATACATGACCTAGACATGACATACTACACCCATGACCTTAGTGTCCCACTCAGACATACCATTGTGTGCTTCATTTGCTTAGTACAATTTTTCTGACCCGAGGCTCCATCCTGATTTACCCCATGGAGTTACTTTTGGCTTCGATTTGAATTCAGGACACCATATGACCTGAAACTGCCAGCCAATTCTTGGACATGACCCAGTATAGGTTTACTACCCATATTTTGCTTGTTGACCTTGTATGTTGCCTAGGTAGTGGCTTCGTCCTTGATTGTTGGAGGTTTGACCTAGAAGGAGTACGACCATCTAAATTTCGAGGACGAAATTATTTTAAGGTGGGTAGACTTGTAACACCCTGTTTTCAGAATTTAGGGATTTTTGAAAAATTATTATTTTTATTATTTAATAATGGTGATTAGGGCATGATATGGTTTATAGTGATTATTAGTGTAATTAGAACCATCTTCTAAGTCATGTTAAGTCATGACTTATGACTTTGTGATTTTGGTTAGTATAACTTAGTGTAAACCCTAGTTTTCCTTAACCTAGAAGTTGCTATGACCATGTGAGCTTAGCCATAGGCTTAGAACCTCAAATTAGTGATTTTTAGCCTAAAGGGTATTTTGGTAATTTTCTAGGATTTATTTGGAATTATTTGTAATTATGTGATTTTAATATTATTTAATTATTGTTAAGTGTCATGAGAGCCCCTAACCTAATCTAGCCCTAATCTAGAGGTTAGCCACTAACCTAGAATGACTAAGAGGAATGATATTTGTCATGGGATAAAGTGAAATAAATATCTAGTTACCTTTATTTGATATTTTGCTTAAACCATGCAAAATATCTTAAAACTTTACCTAAAGTCCTTCCCTTAGCTTGGAAGCAACCCAAGGACAACCCCCCCCCTACCCCATGGCAGCCAAGAAACCACCCCTTGCTACCCCCTCTCCTATATAGTTAACACTTAGTTCAAGAGTTCAAGTTTCATGAGAAAAGAACTCTTGAAAAACCAAGAAAAAACCCTTCCACTTCACATAGCCATAACCTTGTCATTTCTCAAGCTTTGGACCTCTAGTTTCTTGCATTAGGACACTAGTATTCTGAGGAAGCCTAGGGAGAATAGCTATCCAAGTTTCATCAAGCAAGGACTCATCATGCTAGGGGACACACACTCCTTATTTTGGTATTTTTTCAAGAAAACCACATTGAGGTAAATATATCTAAACCTAGTTAATATACTGTTTTTCTTCATTATTGCATGCATATAGTTATAATATAGTTGTGGGTAGGGTTTGGTACAATTTTAGGATTGTTTGGTGTCGTGTCGGACACGTATCCTACTTGTAAAACTCTAATTTTTTGCTCACTGTTTTGATCACTGTCATAGTATATATACACACTGTTTTCCAATTCTTTTTGAACCAAAACCTAGCCTAGCTAACCCTAAACCTAACCCTAAAACACTGAGCACGTTTTGAGCTTGTGTCGTGTCCAAAACTGGACACAAAGCTCTCGGACACAACACTGTTTAGACACTGCTTTTACACTATAAATATGTCCTGCTACCTAGACACGTTTTCTCGACACATACACCACTTGGACACTTGCCATTTGGCATGCACGTAGGGGCATTGACTGACAAGTCGTACCCAAAATTTCAGGACACCTCGTGTCCTATCGAGGACACAAGGACACGTGCACTGGTCGTGCACTGTCGTGCACGCGCACAGTTTCTGTGGAAACCCGACTTGGACACGGCCTTCGTATCACTTGGACACGACACTAGGACACCTCGTGTTTGCACGAGTGTGTAGCCCTACACGTGGGCTACACGTGGGCATGACCACGAGGCCCCACGTGGCTCGTGTCGTGTCCACGAGACACGAGAACCCATGCACGACGCGGTGCAGAATACTGAGTATCAGTCGATTTTCTTCGACTGATACAGAGTTCGTGCCGTGTCCTGAGGACACGTGGACACGAGACAGGCTACCTAAACCCTAGACCAACCCTAGGTGAACCTACCCACACGTGCACGAGACTTCTAGACACGTGTGTCGTGTCCTAGAGCTAAGTGCACGCGTGCACGATGCCTGTGCACTGCACTGTGTTAGGTTTTACCCGATTGGGTTTTTGGGTGTTTGGACACGCCGTGTCGTGTCGTGGTGGACCCCCACCGACACACACGACACTTATACCTATGGGGCATCAATTACCAACCTAGATATTCGAGCCATAGCTCGGTTTCGAGTATGTATTTTGGTTTACCTAGTATCGAGTTAACAGTCCACTATTTCCTGTTTTAGGATTTTCCAGATTTTGCAAAAATGGATTTCAAACCCGATTTTGATATGATTTATACATTGTATAGGTGTATTTTAGTGTGTATATGTGTAGTATATATGTATGTGTGTGTGTAGGTGGAATTTTAGTGTGTATACATGTATATACATGTGTGTATACATGTATGTGTGTAGTTGGGTGTGTGTGTGTATTTGTGTGTGGGTTGGGGGCTGTGTTTCCAGTTCTCAGAATCTGAGAACAGCCCCCCCCATTTCCTATGTGTCTCACCCCTCTCTTTCACAGTCTCTCACACTCTCTCTCTCATTGTCTCACTCTCTCTCTATGTTTCTATATATATAGAGTATATATATATAGAGTATATATATATAGAGTATATATATATATATGAGTTTATATATATGTGTATACCTATATGATATATATATATATGTATATTTGTGTTAGGTTACTTTAGGTCAATATATATATATATATATATATATATATATATATATATATATATATATATATATATATATATATATGTATGTGGTTGTATATATATGTTATGCATTTTTGGGTATAGGGATAGTGTATATCTATATATGTAGATATATACATATATATATATATGACTTTAGTTATAGGTTATATTTAAAACCTAGACTATGGCCTATGGCCAAGGTTATTGGCCTATGGTTGGGGTTAGCCCTAATGACCCAAAAACCATTGTTGACCCTTGTTGACTGAAAGTTGACCAAAGTCAACTATAGGTCAAGGTTGACCTAGTTCACCTAGAAATGACTAGGAATGACCTAAATCAACTAGTTTGACTAGTTTGACTAAAACCCTAACTAGTTAACTAATGTCGACCTAGCTTTGACTTAGAGTTGACTTTAACCTAGATTAAACTTATTTGACCTTATTTGACCTAGTATGACTTCCTGTGACTTAGTTTAACTATTAGAGTTGACCAAGAGTTGACTTTTGACCAGTTGACCTAGAATCATGTAGTATGCATTGTATACTTTATTTTTATCATTGTGGATACATTGTGACTTATATTGCTCTGACTAGGAGCCACACACCTCTCCTCAGGCAGTATATCCTCTTCAGACATTCAGTTATCAGGCGAGTACATTCTCTGACCGTTTCATACTTGTTCAGGCTTTACTTCTCGCTCTAGATTACTTTACTTGTTGCTGTCACGTTGGTAACACGGATTGGTACTATATGGATCTTTACATGAGATGTTATCCCCCTCGGGAGCATCGGGTACTTCATGTTATGTGTGTTTCACTATCATCATGTACTCCTATGCTTTCATTATTCATGTACACTCATGTGATCATGTACTCTCATGTTTACTGAGCTCTCATGTATACTATCATGTGCACCCTTTTATGGGCCCCATGTAATATCATGTACAATAACGTAACTTGTATAGATCCTTGTGTATTGATTGGGGTACGGGGGAGTAGAAGTGGACATGTGAATAATTCCAAAGTAGTGTAGTCATGTACAAACTCAGTAGTATAGTCATGTATAAATTCTAGCCATTCACATGCCTATCTTGTGCTCTACATCACTAGTCACTCATAGTTCTCTATATACAGTAGATATTTCATTACAACTATCTCTTTTACAGCGTATATTTCCTTTCAGCAGTTCATGTATCTTACTCTATTGCCTGTATCGTATTTCCTAACCTGATATGCACTGCGTGAGATGTATTGTGCTCGTTCCCGTCCTGATTGGACCTGTTGAAAATATTACAGAGGATGAGGATGAGGCCCTGGTGACTACCTATTATGGAGCAGGACTAGATGATACTTATGTTGTGGACCCTCAGCAGGTTCCACCTACAGCTGAGGAGGATGTTCCAGTAGTCTAGACCAGTTTAGTCTAGGCAGTCTTTTCTATATCTTTTTGTCTCACATTCTGTGTTGTATTTTGAGATGTGGAGATGTATAGACTCTTAGACTTTTGTATTATGAGTTGACAGTTCTGGATATTATGTTGTACTAGACACTTAGACTTATTCATCTATGATACTGTTCTCTTGAGTTACTATCTATCTATCTGTTCTTCATTCTTCTACCTTAGATGTGATTGAGACAGCATATTGTTATATCACCTCCATTCGGAGAGTATAAACTGTACATGTACTTTTATATTGTTAGATGATTGACCTAGGACAGCGTTCTACCGCCGATACTGCGGCGTAGGCTGGGCGTTGTTACGTTCTCGTACCCCAACAGTGGGTGCGGGTCGTGACAGTATATGCTAGTTTACTAGGCAGATAGTTTAGTTCCCTTGGGGTATACAGACTCAGATTTTTAGTTAGATAGGGATTCCAGGAAATCTACCTCAGGTTATGTGTTTACTTTGGAAAGTGGAGCCATTGTGTGGAGGAGTATCAAGCAAAAATGTATTGCTGATTCCACCATGGAAGCCGATAATGTAGCAGCCTCTGAGGCAGCCAAAAAAGCGGTTTGGCTCAGAAACTTTCTGTTGGACTTGGATGTGTAACCTAGTTTGCCTAAGTCTATTACACTTTATTGTGATAATAGTAGTGCAGTTGCAAACTCGAAGGAACCACGAGCCCATAAGACAGGCAAACACATTGAGCGCAAGTACCACATAATACGAGATTTCGTAAAGAAAGAAAAAGTTGCTGTGATCAAGATAGCATCAACCGACAACCTAGATGATCCCTTTACAAAGTGCTTACCAGCTAAGGCTTTTGATAGTCATGTTGAGGGAATGGGAGTCAGATGTGTAGCAGCATAGCTTTAAGTATAAGTGGGAGATTTGTAACAGTATACTGAAAAGCAATGTTTTGAGTATAAGTAGGAGATTGTTAGGGTTATATACTAAAAGCATCACTTTTGTAGTAACCTTATTTCCTTAAATTTTGAATGAGAATCATATGGGCAAATGTTTGCATATTGTATTTGTTGCAAGTGTTAATGCAAATGTCTGATATTCTATATTGTAGATAATATGGTGTGTGGTGTTACACAGAAGATCATATTATCAGTTCCCTATGGAGTATATAAATAGTTCACAACCTAGATGGACTTGGACAATCTATTGGAAAGGTTGTAGTGTAATATGGTATTAGTCTATCTTGACTATAGGTTAACACTAGTACACTTTGTGTGTATTGAACATAACCACTTGAGGTTGTTCTCTTTGTACTGAATACATAAGAGAACAAATACCTCTGTTATTATGGATGCTTGTGCTCTTAATCCAGATATAATAACAGACATGTATATACAGTGTGCATTACTTTGACTCATAAAAGAGTGAGATTCATTATGGATCAAAAACCTCTTTGAATTGGGTAATAACATTGTATGTATGATGGGCTGTTGATTATAAATAGAATCCATGTCCCGATATATCGGGTTGACGATGTCCCCTTAAGGAGCTCATAAGGATTGTCATGTAAACCCTGCAGGTGGATTATATCTGACATGACAAATAAAGTTGAGCGGTACTACTTAAGGATAAAAGATGTCGAATCAATATAGTTGTCAGTAAGTTAATTTGATCGACGGACATACGATATCTTAACATGGGGAGCCAAACGAGCATATAATAAAATGAGCCCACAAATATAATTTGGGATTAGGGAGGTAGTACAACAATAGCTCATTAGTGGACCGAGCTATTGTTAATGGGCTTGGATTGTGTGTTCGGGCTGAACACGGGATATCCAGATCCGTTAGGAGGCCTAACCCTAATTTATTCTCATGGTCCCTGCCGTAGCCTGTATATATCCTCTATTCTCTGGCCGCCAAATTACTGATCAGAAATTAAATACTTTCTCTAAATTCATGATTCACGTAAGGAGAGAAAGAGAGGGCTGCCAAGGAGAAGAAAAGGTTGGAAGATCGTTGCCCACACGACGTCCAACTCGAGGAAGGAATACGTACAGAAGATCTTGGGGTCGCCCGCTCGAGATTGCCAGGAATTACTTGTCTCATTTTCGCCACAGGTATAATTCGTGAACCTTAGTTTTCGTCTATGAAGGGTTAGAACACGTATTAGATTTTTTTAACTTTCTAGCAATCAATACGCACACCAAAGAAAGGGTCCTGGGAATCCCTAGTTCCATCAAGTTGAGACTACAGAGACTATCCTAGAGTTTGACTTTGACCTTGGTGACTTAGTTAGCATGGTAGAATGGTGTGGTACCCTAATCTAACTTAAGTTGACCCGAGTTGACTTGAGTGTGCCTAGGTTTCATGGAGTGATTAGGTGCTTAGAGTTTTTGGGCTTTTAGCTAGGAGGTTGAGCCAACTAGCTAGTGCACTTGGCCTATGGCCCATTTCCCAATGAAACCCTAGCCCTAATCTCATGTGGCCGGCCCCCTTTAGCAGCCATATGGAGACCCTAACCCCCTATATAATATCTCTTCATTAATGCTTGCCTTTTCTCATTTTTATATGAAGCCTAGTCTAGTGTTCTTCTCCAAATCTTTACCATTTATCCAAATTACCTCCAAATTGAGCCTAGTCCCTTGCATTGGGATCCCTTGCTGTTGAAGAAGGTGTTGGAGGCTAGCTAGCTAAGTTGTGGGGCTCACTTGGCCATAGCACTTGGAGAAGGATACCTTCCTTTAGAGCTATTCTTGAGATTTGCTCCCAATAGGTAAATGCCCCTAAATCCTATTAAAGTTTTGTTTTCTTTCCATTAATGCATCCATCTAGGTGTCCCCTAGCTGCAGAGTGACTTTGGTAGAGATTAGAATTAGTTTGGTGCCCGTATCAGACACGTATCAGTGTACTAGGATAGGTGTTCGATGAAATGTCTCAAAGGGGTTTTATTCATATTTTTGAAATCCATTTGAATAGTATTATCGCCCTATATGGGGATTTAATTTGCATTTGACTGAGTTTCATTTGATGCACGTTTCGTGTCCAAACTGGACACGAACATGCTGTCTGGATACCGTACATGGGATGATGTGCTTTCCTGCTGCACATCTCGTGCATGCTGCATGCGCCACGTGGACTCGTGGGACTTGGTGTGGTGGAGTGGGCCATGTCTGAAAGGCCACCCCTCGAATTTGGGACCATCTCGTGTCGTGTAGGATACGAGATCCACCCGGCACTGGTTCTTCCCTGTGTGCACACATGTGAATTTGTCTCTCTAATACGCACTCACACACGCGACACCATACCACGTGGATACGTTACAGGCTCATAGACACGTGCATCTAGACCTTACCTACCTACTGACACGACCCCATAGTGATTGGTTGGACATACGTGTCCCTGGATCCCTCGACATCTTTCCACGAGCCAGTGCACACGCACATTACTATTCTGTGTTCGAATATGTTTTGGACACCTTCGTGTCCACTTGATGGACACGAGTACACCCCTATGACACTTATGCATATGTGTGACACCTCTCCATGTACTGAATTTAGGTTTCATACAATTTCGAGTTTGATTTTGATTTTCGAATGTAAGTTCTGATATTCGAATGAACTGATACTTAGAAATGAAAATTAGGATTTTGATTTTGATTTGGTTTGTTTCATATATTTCGATATGTCCTGATACCTTAAATGAAACTGAGTTGGTTGTTTTCAAATTGAATTTAGGTTTTTTTTCGAGTTTTAGTTTTCGATTGGACATTCTTCATGTCACTGTGACTATTTTCACTAATACACTAACAATTTCATACTATTTCGAATTCCTTGAATATATTCACAGTTGAGTAATCTGAGATTAAATGCATGTATGTTAACCTGAGAATGCAATTGAACCTGAGAAATGATAACCTGAGTTGGATTCAAATGTTAACTGAATTGTGTTTGAGTAATTAACTTAGAGATGTAAACGAAATGTGAATGTTTTCCTGAGATTCTAACCTTATCACTTAACTGAACCCTTCACATGTTGGTACACACTTAACCTCTACATGCTGCTGTCCACATTACTCTAACTTTGACACACTACCTCTAAACAGAAAACCTGAGAATGTGTACACTGTTAAACCTATTCCCTATTAAACCTGAGAAATAAATTAAAAACCTAAGAATGAAATCTGAGTTCACATTACACCCTTCACTATACTGTTACACTCTTGTTGACACACACACACCCCCTATCACTACTACAACTGTCACACTATACTCACATTACATGTTATCACTCTACCTTGAAACTATGACACCCTAATATATTCACACCATATACTCTACACACACACACTCACATATATATACATGTGACACTAACTTTGACACTATACACTTACCTCTATAGTGTAGGAACGAAATCGTAAAACTGAATACTCTAGAGGGGATGAATAGAGTAGGCAGCGGAATATTACCAATTAAAAAACTCGTTAGTAGTTAGATCACAGATATAATAATAATCACAAAATAAATGACAGTAATAAAAAGGTGATCAGAAGGAAAACGCAAATACCGAGATTTATACTGGTTTCTCTCTTGTGAGGACTAGTCCAGTCGGAAGAACTCTAGCTTCCAGTTGAATCCACTATTGAAAAATCTCGTAAGTTTTCATACAAAGTCCTTGCAACTTTTACAGACACGAGCTTTGATACGAAGAAATCGACCAACTTCAATTGTGAAGAGTTGTATCTTCAATCAAGCCTCTGATTACAATCGCTCTGAAACTTCTAGACCGCACCGTACTGGCAAATCGACTAGAGGATTGTAACTGGCTTGGGATTTGAAAATAGAAGCTTTTTAGAACTCTTTGGAAGAAATGTAAGCTTTAGAAGAGAAGAGATTGAAAGTGAATTGGTGATTTGAAATAATCGAAATCCTTCTCTATTTATAGTTTTTCCAAAGACAGAACTCTGACAGAATTCGGGCAGAATTCAGACAGAACTCTTTGTAACAAACCGCAACTGAAGGGAGACCACGTTCAAAATCAAACGTTCACATAACGTTCAACTTGGCCGAACTCTGGCCGAACGCTGGTCGAGTTCTCTCAGGGTTTGGTCAGTTGATTTTGTGAAAAGTAATTTTGGCTTTTTGAAAAGTCCTTCAGAAGCTTTTTGTAAAATAGATATTTTTCAAAAATATAGGTCATTTTAAAAAGATAGGTCAGTTTTCAAAAATGATTTTAGGATATCCTATTTGCCAGTACGACTTGGTGTACAATGTATTCCTAGACTTAATAAAATAAAAAATTATATTGCTTTGAAGGAAATATATTCTGAGTGGCAAACAACTTAGCTCTTGAACAAAGTAGATATCCATCGTTGAGTAGTGTCCAAAACGTCGTAGGTAAACATCTGAATTAACTTGCATTTATATCGAGACAGAGTTTGATCAATTATTAAAATCAGGTTTGACTATGACCAATGGGCCAATAATCTCTTCCATTTTGATAATTGACAAACCTTGCCAATAGAACATCTTGGTTTGGATCAATTCAAAAATATTACAGAAAAAAATAAAATTGTTCATAACCTGTATTCAGAAAGATGTTAGATGTTATTTCTCCCCTGTTGTCACTTAGCAAAATAATTACAAAAGAGAAAACTCCCCCTCAATAATTGTATACGAAACAAGCAGTGAAGAAACACAAAAAAATAAGAGATAAACAACACAGGCATGGTAGTTGTCACAGACAGTTAATATAGAAACATAAAGAAAGATAATGCTAGAATAAAGCTGAAACAAATAAAGTGTTGAATAATAAACTAATGTGAGTCAAATGCCAAACTGAGGCATAAAAATATATGTCTATGTAAGTCACAAATCAAAACCAAAATAATGAGTACAGATAATTATTGTAATGTCGAAGCATGTCCAAGTAAACACAAGACAAAATAGACTGTCTCAAACAGTAAAATCTCAGAAATCATCATCCTCATCCTCATCATCATCGGCTGTAGTGCCAGCATGTCCAGATAGACCACCTCCAGAAGTGCCGGCTCCAGAAGTATGAGGAGTGGCACCAGAAGTACGATACCAATCGTAAGCGTTCCCTGGCTGGAACAGAGAGTGGACCGCCTCATCATCAATGTTGTAGCCAGAAACAGAAGGGTCTCAAAGTAGAGAGCTAGCAGAGTGACCCGTCTGTGCAAATCTCAGATCGGCGAAGGAGTTGGCAATAGCCTGGAACCGAGTAACGTCACGGAACTCATGTCCCCTGGAAGTGTCAACATAAAATGAGTGCAGATCTGATAGATGCTGATGAAAACCCTCAAAGGTCATAGGGTAAGACTGTGGAGGACCAGGTGCTATGGGAGTAGGTACAGGAGGAGCAGGTGCAGTAGGTGGAGGAACAGTGGCAATTCTGCGACGAGAAAGTTTGAGGAACTTGGGCTCAGGGTCCAGAGGATAAGTGGATAAGTCAATATCGAATCTCTGAAAGATGCGTGGGATGATCATCGCATAAGAGAGGTTGCAGTCTCTTCTGCGGCATCTACCCATCATTTGAATGATAGTCTTAAGGGCAGAGAAAGGAATCCCCTTAAGAATATGATATAAAGCAGAAAGCTCAAGTGCAGTGACACCATCTTTTGAAGTAGATTTTGGAAGTAGAGTGGAATAGACGATGCGATGTAATTTGTATTTAAACAAGTTAAAGTTATTGGCCTTGAACTTTTCAGGACGAGCACGTGCGGGCGCACAAAGCTCATTCTTGAAACTAACGAAAGTCCTGCCATCGAAGAAATCAAAATCAGTGATGTCATCGAGCGGGGTACCTTCGTTTGGAATACCAAAGATTTTTGCTAGCGTTTTATCATTAAACTCGATATCTATCCCTCCGACACGTGTGCTCGCGGTAAAAGTGTCTAACACGAATTTACAGTAAAATAGTCTAATGGCATTAGTAGCTATAGGGAATTGTAAAGTAGCAAAGTGCTGTAACCCTAATGCCTCAAAGTAAGGACGGTGGCCGGGAAAGACAGTCCATTTGATCGGAGATCTAGTACAAATAGTACGCATAATAAAATCGGCATACCAAAGTAGGGCCCGGTCGGGAGTATTAAAATAAAACTCGTCTGATGCACCGTCATCCGATTGGACCGGAGAAAAGAGGGAATCCGTATGCGTATCAGAAGATGATGCCTCTTCACTGGCGTGTGTCTTCTTCCTCTTGAAAGGATTGAATCCCTTAGGCATTCTATCCCAAAAATTAGAAACCCTAAAAATTGGAAAGTAGAGGAGAGAAGGAATTATACCTTCCGAGAATCAGGTATGCTGGAGAGAACGAGATTCTCTGCACGAATCGAAATTTTGGACGAAGATCTACACGTGGATTGGAAGAAGGTAGGTAGAGAAGAATTAGGGTTTTCGGGGCACGACTGCTGCTGTTTTGATGAGGTTTGGAAGAATGAAGAAGAGGGGGCCTCGGGTTCTGACTGGTACATATATATACCCAGCTGAACTCTGGCCGAATTCGGACCGAATTCGGGCCGAATTCGCCAATGGTTGCCTGGCTATATATGTATATTAAAAAATTGTGGGGCCATATCTTTTTTATCAATTCGTTTCAAATCTTTAATTCAGAATTTAGTAATTTTAAATTTCAAAATTATATAATTAATATTATTTTATAAATTAATATTCTTTACTCAGCATCTGTCTCAAATTAGCTGTAGGAGTACTGTCCCAGCTAACGAAGGTTCACCGTAGAACTCTTAAATACTGCTTCGCTTCGACCGTAGTCGTGGTGACAGACAGACTCTTTTTAGGCTTGTCTCGAAAACAGTTATTGAGTATCGAATAAATTAATTAATAAAGCAAAATTAATTAATAATATTGACATATAAAATTCCTAATTCTCGACGTAAATAATTAAAACGATCTTTCGCTAAAGGTTTTATGAGTATGTCAGCTAATTGATTCTGTGTGTCTATGTATACAAGGTCTATATCTCCATTTTATTGATGATCTCTAAGAAAATGTTGTCTAATCTCGATATGTTTAGTACGAGAGTGACATACTAGATTCTTAGCCAAATTAATTGAACTAGTGTTGTCACAGAAAATTGGTATGTGTGTAAAATGTAATTCATAGTCTTCTAAAGTTTGCTTTACCCACAAAATTTGTGCACAACAACGTCCTGCGGCGATATACTCAGCCTCGGTTGTTGATAATGCAATAGAATTTTGCTTCTTACTAAACCAAGAAACTAGAGCTTTTCCTAGGAAATGACATGTGCCGCTAGTACATTTTCTATCTACTTTGCATCCGACAAAATCAGCATCAGAATAACCGATTAGGTCAAATGACGTGATTTTGGGATAGCATAAGCCGACAGAAGAAGTGCCTTTAAGGTATCGAAATATATGCTTAACTGCGCACAGATGTGATTCCTTAGGATTAGCTTGAAAATGTGCATATAAGCAAACACTAAACATAATGTCAGGTCGACTAGCAGTTAAATACGGTAAGCTACCGATCATACCTCGATACTTACGTATGTCGACATGTTTGCCTTGTTCATCAATATCAAGCTTGGTTGAAGTTGCCATTGGAGTGCTAAGTGGCTTGACTGCTTCCAGGTCGAACTTCTCTAATAGATCCTTTGTGTACTTTGCTTGATTTATGAACGTCCCATTGTTGGTTTGTTTCATTTACAGTCCGAGAAAGAATTTCAGCTCTTCCATCATGCTCATCTCAAACTCATTCTGCATACACTTTGAAAATTCTCGACAAAGAGATTCATCAGTAGATCCAAAAATAATATCATCTACATAGACTTGAATCAAAAGAATGATGTTATTCAAAGATTTTATAAACAATGTAGTGTCAACCTTTCCCTTTGAAAACCCGTTCTCAAGTAGAAAAGAGCTTAGACGATCGTACCACGCACGAGGGGCTTGTTTCAAACCGTATAAGGCTTTTTTCAACTTGAAAACATATTCAGGAAATTTGAAATCAGTAAAACTGGAAGGTTGAGCTACATAAACTTTTTCTTTTATAAAACCATTTAAAAATACGCTTTTGACATCCATTTGAAATAACTTAAAATTATAAAATATGCAAATGCACATAACTTGCGAATGGATTCTAATCTCGCAACTGGGGCATAAGTCCCATCGTAGTCGATACCTTCTTCTTGATTGTATCCTTGAGCTACGAGTCGAGCCTTATTACGAGTCACTAAACCATTCTCGTTCAGTTTGTTTCGGAATACCCATCGGGTGCCATTGACCGAAAGATCAATGGGCATGGGAACAAGTTTCCAAACTTGATTCTGTTCGAATTGGTTTAATTCCTCTTGCATAGCATCTATCCAAAAATTATCACTACATGCTTCTTCAATATTTTTGGGTTCAAATTGCGAAACAAAAGCAACACAAGAAGCTATACCTTTATTAGAGGAACGAGTACTTACACCCTTGGTAATCTCACAAATTACCAAGTCCTTTGGATGGCCATCCAAGAATCTCATCTCTTTTGGTGTAGTCTCAGGATTGCTAGTTCCGGCTTCTTTGCTTGAAGGTTCATCTGATGCTTGATGTGATGGTTCTGCATCTCTGTGTGAAGGTTTTGCAGTAGCTGTACTTGGTGTGATTATGTCTTCATTGTCATCATCGTCTAAGTGTTGATTTAGCTCATCAAACTTGACATTGATTGATTCTTCGATGATCATGGTTATTTAATTGAAGACTCTGTATCCTTTGCCTTTTGCTGCATAACCTAAAAATATACCTTCATCGGCCTTTTTATCAAATTTGCTCAAATTGTCTTTAGTATTAAAAATAAAACATTTACAACCAAAAATCTTGAAATATGAAACATTTGGTGTTCTATCAAACCATAGTTCATAGGGAGTCTTCTTCGATATAGGTCGAATTAGAACCCTATTGAGAATACAACATGCTGTATTAACATCTTCAGCCCAAAAGTATCTAGGTAGACTAAACTGGTTTAATATTACTCTAGCCATTTCAGATAGAGTTCTGTTCTTACGTTCCACAACTCTATTTTGTTGCGGAGTCCTAGGGCAAGAGAATTCATGCAAATAACCGTGTGTGTCACAAAATTGCTTGAATTCTGCATTCTTAAATTTGCCGCCATGATCACTACGAATGCGAGTAATCATGAACCCTTTTTCATTCTGTACTTTCTTGCGAAAGGTGATGAATTCTGATAATGCATCGTTCTTGCGTGCAAGAAAATAAACCCATGTATATCTAGAGAAATCATCTACAATGACAAATACATATAACTTACCACCTAGACTAGCAATTCTACTTGGTCCAAATAAGTCCATATGCAATAGTTATAAAGATCTAGTGGTACTTACAGCGTTCTTGGATTTAAATACAAATTTGGTAGCTTTGTTCTTTTCACATTCACTACATACCGTATCCATCTAGAAAGAAATGTCCGGTAAGCCGCGTACCAACTTTTTTGTAGATAGTCTTGAAATTATATCCATGTTTGCATGGTTGGGTCTCGTATGCCATATTGACTCTCGATACTTTTGGCCATCAAACATCTACCTGCTTTGTCAACATCTTCCAACAAATAGAAAACAAATATGTTTTCTTCCCTAATACCTTCAAATATAGTACTACCAGTTGAACTATCAACTATAGTACATTTATCTTTGATGAAGTTAATACCATAACCGCGATCAGCTAAGTGGCTTATGCTGAGTAGATTATGCTTTAACTCGGTAACTAGACATACATCTTTAATCACTGGATAGGGAGCCTTACCAATGTCACCGATACCGATTATGTACCCTCTTAAATTATTATCGAAGGAGATGTATCCTTCTTTATTCTTCTTCGACAGTGTTGTGAATAGTGAAGCATCACCGGTCATATGCCGTGAGCAACCGCTGTCGAGGATCCATTTGCTCTTAGCATGTGAAGGGCATCCCACCTATAAAACAATTTACAGATGAAACTCTTGGTATCATTTCTTGTAGGGGTCCTGACTGGTTAGTTTTTGGTATCCATGCATAAATATTTAAATCTACTAACTTTCTGATTCTACATGCAGAAGATATATGACCAATGAGGCCACAATAATGATATTTAGCATGTTGAGTGTTGAAAGTAGTGTGAGGTGCATGATTGGTAGGTTTTGGTTTTCTAGTATAGAAGAATGCATGCCTATTAGTCTTCTTGGGCATAGTTTTGGTATTGTTTGGTCTGACAGTATTCGGCGTGTTTCGATGATTCGGTAATTGACACGTGTTAGAATAGGAAGCAGCAACTTCAGGACGTTTTCCTAAACTAATTTTCAACTTTTTAGAAGTGTCATATAATCTAGTATAGTCAGATGTGAGTGATTCTAATCTGATCTGTGCATACTGGAGACTCTTTCTCTCCTTAGATAGGTCTTCCTTTAACTGGATGATAGTTTGGTCTTTTTCTTCGGATAGCTTAACAGTCTCGTGTAACAACAACTTAATAGAAGAGTGTTGGCCCATTCTATGTTGACACTTCCAGGTAACATGAGTTCTGTGACGTGACTCGGTTCCAGGCTATTGCCAACTCCTTCGTCGATCTGAGATTTGTGCAGACCGGGTCACTCTGCTAGCTCTCTACCTCGCGACCCTTCTGTTTCTGGATACCGTGTTGATGATGAGGTAATCCACTCTCTGTTCCAGCCAGGGAACGCCTACGATTGGTATCATACTACTGGTGCCACTCCTCATACCTCTGGCGCTGGTACTTCTGGACCTGGTCCTTCTGGACATGCTGGTGCTGCAGCAGCTGACGATGATGATGATGATGATGATGACTTTTGAGTTGTTATGACTTTTGAGACTGATACTTTTGTCTTATGTTTACTTGAAAATGCTCCGACATTCCAAGATTTTATCAGTACTCTTATTTTAGTTATTATCAGCACCCTTTTAGTTATTATGTGACTTCTCATAGACATGGTTTTCATTATGCCTGTCTTGACCCGCACCCACTGTGAGGGTACGAGTACGTAACGACGCCCAGCCTACGCCGCAGTGTCGACGGTAGAGCGCTGTCCTAGGTTACTAACTAACCAGCAACTCACGCAATTATAATGTACTCATCATGATCAACTCCGAACGGAGGACAAGTATAAGATATTGTAACTCAATCACAGTCTAAGCACGATAAGATAATCATAGAAGAATTAACTAAGAATAGAAAGACAACTACTAAAATAATAACAACTCTCAACAAATCTCAAATACTACACAAGTCTCAAATCTTCTATAACAAATTCAACATAAAAACATATGCTTGTCTACTAAACTAAATCTCGATCACTCCTGAGTGTCGGGGCCAAAGGTAGTCATCCCGTCTCCGGGTCCATAATATGTAGGACATGTATCCTCAGGACAATCATCTATAAAATTTCAACAGGTCCAGTCAGGACAGGAACAAGTACAACTCATCAAGAAAACCCAAGTAATGACAGAGAACTATAAAGCAGTTATAAACAGTTTTATTGATGAATATGGCAGTTTATATTTAGGTGGTAGTATAGAGAAGCAGTAAGATACAAGGAAAGTAAAGTAACTAAAATAAGAGAAGAATGATGGCAATAAAGACTGTAAAATAAATCTAGCTGAACTAAAGTAACATAATAAGTCCAGACAGCAAATGTAACAAGTGTAAAACCTATGTAAATCCAGTACGGAATGAGTCTAAAATAAGATGAATCCAGTACAAGATGATTCTAGGTAGTGATCAAGAATCCAGGTGAGACCATCTATACTCTAAAAGTGTGTTTTAAAATACTGAGATCGACATGTAAACGGCTGTAGGTAATCAGGCACATCTCTCACTGATCAGGCGAGAGATGGCTATGCTTCCAGTAGATTCCAGTTGGAGATTCCAGATTGGGGTATGTCTACATGTCTTACTCAATATTTCCTCGCCCCGCAATACAAATGAATCCAGAATTCGACACGAGAATCGAGATGAGTCCAGCCAAAATATGATGATTCCAGAAATAGATTTCGGAATAATTCCAGTGATTCCAGTAATAGAGGCCAGATAAGTAAGGTATGTGTGACGCATACATGAATCCAGAAATATCCATACGTGTGGTATCAGAGAATCACATAAAACTAAATAGAACTGAAATACAGTAACTGGCAAATAAATGAGAGAACTATCAGAGAATGTACTCGCCTGATACTCTGAAAAGAGTAGTATAATATCAGATGTCTGCACCAGATTCACAATGTCCTAAATAGAACAGTACAGGTTATAATGTGTTTAAAATAAGACAATAATGTTTATGATACAATCTACATGATTCTAAGTCAAATCTAGGTCAAAGTCAACTCTAAGTCAAATCTGGTCAACTGTCTAGGTCAAACTAGGTCCAAGTCAAACTTGGTCAACTCTGGGTCGACCCAAGTCAACTAAGAGTCAAAGTCCACTATATAGGGTCAATTAAGGTCAATAGTCAACATTGGTCAATTTGGTCTAAGAGTCCATGTCTAGGTATTGGTTAACTAGGATACAAGGCCAATCTCCTAATTCCTAACAATACCATAACATTTATCCTAACATCCTCTACAAGGATACATACATATATCACATATATATAACATAGCCTAACATATATGGTACACAAATATATACTCAACTATATATATAATACATCTCTAATGTATACCACATAGCCTATTATCTAACATATAATGAAATCTAAACGTCTATATAACATATATATATGAATATGTAATGTTCCTACTGATACACTCTAGACTCACACATCATTTTCCTAATCACTGATTCCTCACCCTTCTAAACAGTATTTATGCACACACCCTGTCACCACATCATGAGCCTCCTTCCTTTATGAACTTGACTCCTGTATGCTGTTACCTACTGTAAACTCATAAATTGGTATACCCAAAATACTGCTAATATCTGCACATATATTAACCACACCAGAACTTCCTTGCTAGGCTAGTGTGTCTTCAACCCACAACCATAACATAACCTACATATCCTATAGTTCAAGCATGATATAACCTACCCAAAACTTATGCACAACACCCAAACCCATATGTATATCCATATTGTCATCTATGGGGGTATAGAACTCTAGGCTTAGAACACCACTGCCAGATACTACTCATCCTACCTCTCCAATACCATATGTGATGTAGAACACGTATATATAGATACACATAATATACAATAAACCACAAGTTATAACAGGACATAAGGCAACAACCTAAGGATAAAGGTAAGGGACAATGGTACCTCAAAAGGGCAGAACTAAGTAGCAGTGAGCATACACATGTTCTGATACATGAGTATCATATTGTATTCTTACAGAGCAGACGCAATTCAGGTTGTGGTGTTGTAGGATGAGTTAAGGAGTGCAGTGGACTATGTGTCAGGTGAAGGGTGTGTACAGAGGGTCATGCGTGTGTACTGTGGCATGTTGGGTGAGTTCAAAACAGTATCAATGTGTAAATAGCAGTGTATAAAAGAACTGTTCTCTGGTTACAGTTTGTACCAATAGTGTGAAAGTGTACATGTGTGTATAGGTGCTCAAAATCAGTTTTTGTGTGTATGTGTCAATGTGGTTCAATGAGTTAACAGGAAGCAATGTGTCAGCTAAGTGTGTGTGAGATAGGGATATTAGAAAAATATGGTATTGAAGAATCAGCTCAGTTAATTACAGGAAATAAAAAATAACAGTTAGTGTCACATGGGTATTGGTGTGACAGTTTAAAATCAGAGAGTGGGTGAACTAACATGGTATTTAAACATTACCAAAACAGTAAGAAATCAGAAACAACTAATGAACTGTGTATCAGCCGACCCAATCAAATCTCAGATTTCTTAACATAACCCAACTCAATTCTATGTAAACAAAACTCAGTTTTACTTCCCTTTCAAAATTCAGTTTCATATTTCAATCTTAATCTCAGTTTTCAAGGCTAAAAATCCAACCCAATTTCATTCTCAGGTTCATGGTTTCATTGAAAGATACCAATCTCAGTTTTATGAATAAACCATTCTCATTTGTGAACAAAACTCGAATCAATACATGTCCCAGTTACTATCCAGCATGTAGGTAAGGTATCTACATATTTAAACACAATAATTATTTAATTTAAAACAGAAAAACACAATTTTCTTTCCCAGTATCAGCGTTTACTGAACTCAGCAAAATCGAACCAATATACCATTCAAAACCTAATAAAACATCAATCTAATGTTTGATAACGTGTCGTGCACATTATATGGTGTCACACAGAGTGTCTCGTGTCCAAACAAGGGGACACGAGGTGTCCAACCCTACACGAACACACACAGACACTAAAACATGCAGACAGCCTCGTGCACGTGTTCAAACAGGTGTAGGACACGACACAAGTGTCCATAGGTCTCGTGTACTCATGTGTAGGTTCGCTTAGGGTCAGGCTACACACCTAGGACCCTGATACGTGCCCACGTGTCGTCGTGTCCACGTGCGAAGCACGTATCAGACGCGTTCCAGCGCGCACAACGACAGCTCGTGCGTGTCCCGTGCGACCAATGCGGGGAGGATTTCTCCTCGCACACAAAACGAAATGCTCCGAAATTTTGGGAACATGGTGGCAGTCACTGTCCCAAGACTCACACAAAATTTGGTGTGTCCACGTGTCCTGTGTCGGGAGTTCTCAGCCCCGTGATGCAGGACACAGTGTACGTGTGTGCACAGCGTGTCCAAAACGAATTTCTGACACAATAGGACACAAAAATACTAGACACTCTTCACAGAAAATAACCTACACACCTAGATCTAGGACTCTATTCAAATAGATTTGCAAAATTTGCAAATCGAATCGGTTCGGGCATTTCGTCGAACACCTACCCTATAGGTTCGATACGTGTCCGATACGGACACGAAACCTAATGCAAATGACACTAAATTTCTACAGTAGCTAGGGGACACCTATTCCTAATCCATTATGCAATAAAAATAGGATTAAATCATAATTTGAGGGTGGTTACCTATGGGTGTCAAAATCCTCAAAAAGCTCCAAAGAGGGGTGTTCCTCTTGATAGCCAAACTTCACCAAATTGCTCCCAAGCTGAAATAATCTTCCATAAACAGCAAGAACAGGTGAATTAGAACCTAATGCAATTTGTTTGGATGGAAAAGGAATTAAAATGAATTTTCTATGAATTTCTAAAGTTGGAGATTTACCTCTTTCTAAACTTGAGATCTATTTCCAAGGGAGGCTAACCCTAAATGATGGAGGCATTAAATAGGGTGGGATTCCCTAGGTGGCTGGTCACAAGTTGTAAAATTAGGGTTAGGGTTCCTAAAATAGCCCATGGGCTTAAGTCATGATCAATCAAATTATTAAGCCATAAGTCATTTCATGAAACCACAAGCCATGACTTAAATTCACTAAACCAAATCCCCTCATTCTAAAACTATTCTCTAATGACTAAAATAGGTTAACTCAAGTTACACTAGGGTTACCATAGCTAGGGTTAGGTTCTAGGCTAGTCCACTAGGTCTCAGCAAGTCAAAGTCAAAATAGAATTCACCAATTCATTAAATCATCAAATAATTCAATAAGTCAAAATGACCAAATTACCCCTAAGCTAAAAATGATAATTAAATCATCCTAATGACATGGTTAAGCTCTAGGTCATGCAGTCTCTGGGGTTTCACTAGCAGCACGTCAAAATCACTAGTCGTGACTTAAAGCAGTTTTTAAATAGTTTAAAAATTATTAAAAATCACCAAAAATTATAATATGAAACAAATATCAATAAATAAATATTATAATTACGAAATTTCAAAATTACCCTCATCTGGAAAACCGGGTGTTACAATCCTACCCCCCTTAGAAAAATTTTGTCCTCGAAATTAAAATGATCGCACCCCTTCTAGAT
Source organism: Iris pallida (assembly GCA_029216955.1). NCBI lineage: Eukaryota > Viridiplantae > Streptophyta > Magnoliopsida > Asparagales > Iridaceae > Iris > Iris pallida. The sequence goes on from JANAVB010040619.1 coordinate 30,304,477, forward strand.
CAAGCCCAAACAATCAAGGTCAAGAGATAATCATGCAACATAATCTTACTGGTCATGATATCACGGTCTTGATCAGGGTCACTATACTATCTATCACAGCACAAACATCCTGACAGGTACTAATGAAATCACACAACAAGATGGAAAGAAGAACATGAAGGACAGACATGCAAACCCGTCACCCGTAGCGTCGGTCTACTCGACTGTCAGCACAAAAGCTCTGCCCCTCTGGGGTGTATCCCTCTGATGGTGCGGGGCACGGTGCTGTGCTACAGGTGGCCTAGCTCCCTCTATCTAATCCATGACACTCAAGTAATATCCACCCTGATATTCCACTCAATTATACTAGGGCACCATCTATATGGTATCTATTCTGCAATTGATAATCATACCCGTCTATCCAGAACCATGTTACCAGAATCCTCGTCACACCAGTAAGTATGGCTACGATAATCCATAGAGTCCACAACTAATGTACATACCTCTAGAATCATGGTATTTAAAATTTTTGCATTGCCGCTAGCTTGGCTGCAAAAACTTTAAATTCCCACACCCGAGAAATATATCCAAAATCAGACTCTATCTCATCCCCCAACCAGCTGATATGGCTGTAGAAGACTCTAGATTCCATGACTGAGGCAACCTAGCCCATAATGTTATCTTGGTAGAAAATCAAGTCAATAATGAATACCAAGAATCAAAATCAAGGATGAACAAGGAAGATAGACAGATACTGTCAGAATCAAATTTCGAGATAGTTTATAATGTGATTCTCAAGGGTCATCCCAGAAATCTTCTCAAGTAGTCCTAACTGTGATTGAGTACCTTTCCGTTAAAGCCTATCCCTCAATCCTATCGCAGGCTCGTAGCAGTACAACTAAGTCGTCGTACCACCACGATATCGTACTAATGCGACTCTCGACCTGCATGGGCCACCACTAAAAACGTGTCACGACCCACACCCACTGTGAGGGTAGGAGTACGTAACGACGCCCAGCCTACGTCGTAGTGTCGGCGATAGAGCGCTGTCCTAGGTTACTAACTAACCAGCAACTCACGCAATTATAATGTACTCATCATGATCAACTCCGAACGAAGGACAATTATAAGATATTGTAACTCAATCACAGTCTAAACACAATAAGATAATCACAGAAGAATTAACTAAGAATAGAAAGACAACTACTAAAATAATAACAACTCTCAAGAAATCTCAAATACTACACAATTCTCAAATCTTCTATAACAAATTCAACATGAAAACATATGCTAGTCTACTAAACTAAATCTCGATCACTCCTGAGTGTCGGGGCCAAAGGTAGTCATCCCGTCTCCGGGTCCATAATATGTAGGGCATGTATCCTCAGGACAATCATCTGTAAAATTTCAACCGGTCCAGTCAGGACATGAACGAGTATAACTCATCAAGAAAACCCAAGTAATGACATAGAACTATAAAGCAGTTATAAACAGTTTTATTGATAAATATGGCAGTTTATATTTAGGTGGTAGTATAGAGAAGAAGTAAGATACAAGGAAAGTAAAGTAACTAAAACAAGAGAAGAATGATGGCAATGAAGACTGTAAAATAAATCTAGCTGAACTAAAGTAACATAATAAGTCCAGACAGCAAATGTAACAAGTGTAAAACCTATGTAAATCCAGTACGGGATGAATCTAATACAAGATGAATCCAGTACAAGATTATTCTAGGTAGTGATCAAGAATCCAGGTGAGACCAGCTATACTCTAATAGTGTGTTTTAAAATACTGAGATCGACATGTAAACGGCTGTAGGTAATCAGGCACATCTCTGACTGATCAGGCGAGAGATGGCTATGCTTCCAGTAGATTCCAGTTGGAGATTCCAGATTGGGGTATGTCTACATGTCTTACTCAATATTTCCCCACCCCGCAATACAAATGAATCTAGAATTCGATACGAGAATCGAGATGAGTACAGCCAAAATATGATGATTCCAGAAATAGATTCCGAAATGATTCCAGTAATTCCAGTAATAGAGGCCAGATAAGTAACGTATGTGTGTCGCATACATGAATCCAGAAATATCCATACGTGTGGTATCAGAGAATCACATAAAACTAAATAGAACTGAAATACAGTAACTGGCAAATAAATGAGAGAACTATTAGAGAATGTACTCGCCTGATACTCTGAAAAGAGTAGTATAATATCAGATGTCTGCACCGGAGTCACAATGTCCTAAATAGAACAGTACAGGTTATAATGTGTTTAAAATAAGACAATGATGTTTATGATGTAATCTACATGATTCTAAGTCAAATCTAGGTCAAAGTCAACTCTAAGTCAAATCTGGTCAACTGTCTAGGTGAAACTAGGTCCAAGTCAAACTTGGTCAACTCTGGGTCGACCCAAGTCAACTAAGAGTCAAAGTCCACTATATAGGGTCAATCAAGGTCAATAGTCAACATTGGTCAATTTGGTCTAAGAGTCCATGTCTAGGTATTGGTTAACTAGGATACAAGGCTAATCTCCTAATTCCTAACAATACCATAACATTTATCCTAACATCCTCTACAAGGATACATACATATATCACATATATATAACATAGTCTAACATATATGGTACACAAATATATACTCAACTATATATATAATACATCTCTAATGTATACCACATAGCCTATTATCTAACATATAATAAAATCTAAAAGTCTATATAACATATATATATGAATATGTAATGTTCCTACTGATACACTCTAGACTCACATATCATTTTCCTAAACTCACATATCATTTTCCTAATCACTGATGCCTCACCCTTCTAAACAGTATTTATGCACACACCCTGTCACCACATCATGAGCCTCCTTCCTATATGAACATGACTCCTGTATGCTGTTACCTACTATAGACTCATAAATTGGTATACCCAAAATACTGCTAATATCTTCACAGATATTAACCACACCAGAACTTCCTTGCTAGGCTAGTGTGTCTTCAACCCACAACCATAATATAACCTACATATCCTATAGTTCAAGCATGATATAACCTACCCAAAACTTATGCACAACACCCAAACCCATATGTATATCCATATCGTCATCTATGGGGGTATAGAACTCTAGGCTTAGAACACCACTGCCAGATACTACTCATCCTACCTCTCCAATACCATATGTGATGTAGAACACGTATATATATATACACACATAGTATACAATAAACTACAAGTTATCACAGGACATAAGACAACAACCTAAGGATAAAGGTAAGGGACAATGGTACCTCAAAAGGGCTGAACTAAGTAGTAGTGAGCATACACATATTCTGATATATGAGTATCATATTGTATTCTTACAGAGCAGGCGCAATTCAGGTTATGGTGTTGCAGGATGAGTTAAGGAGTGCAGTGGACTATGTGTCAAGGGAAGGGTGTGTGCAGAGGGTCATGCGTGTGTACTGTGGCATGTTGGTTGAGTTCAAAACAGTGTCAATGTGTAAATAGCAGTGTATAAAAGAACTGTTCTCAGGTTATAGTTTGTACCAACAGTGTGAAAGTGTACATGTGTGTATAGGTGCTCAAAATTAGTTTTTGTGTGTGTGTGTCAATGTGGTTCAATGAGTTAACAGGAAGCAATGTGTCAGCTAAGTGTGTGTGAGATAGGGATATTAGGAAAACATGGTATTGAAGAATCAACTCAGTTAATTACAAGAAATAGAAAATGATAGTTAGTGTCACATCGGTATTGGTGTGATAGTTTAAAATCAGAGAGTGGGTGAACTAACATGGTATTTAAACATTACCAAAACAGTAAGAAATCAGAAACAACTAATGAACTGTGTATCAGCCGACCCAATCAAATCTCAGATTTCTTAACATAACCCAACTCAATTATATGTAAACAAAACTCAGTTTTACTTCCCTTTCAAAATTCAGTTTCATATTTCAATCTTAATCTCAGTTTTCAAGGCTAAAAATCTAACCCAATTTCATTCTCAGGTTCATGGTTTCATTGAAAGATACCAATCTCAGTTTTATGAATAAACCATTCTCATTTGTGAACAAAACTCGAATCAATACATGTCCCAGTTACTATCCAGCATTTAGGTAAGGTATCTACATATTTAAACACAATAATTATTTAATTTAAAACAGAAAAACCCAATTTCCTTACACAGTATCAGTGTTTACTGAACTCAGCAAAATCGAACCAATATACCATTCAAAACCTAATAAAACATCAATCTAATGTTCAATAATGTGTCGTGCACATTATATGGTGTCACACAGAGTGTCTCGTGTCCAAACAAGGGGACACTAGGTGTCCAACCCTACACAAACACACAGACACTAAAACGTGCAGACAGCCTCGTACACGTGTTCAAACAGGTGTAGGACACGAAACAAGTGTCCATAGGTCTCGTGCACTCGTATGTAGGTTTGTCTAGGGTCAGTCTACACACCTAGGACCCTGACACGAGCCCACGTGTTGCCGTGTCCACGTGCAAAGTGCGTATCAGACGCATTCCAGCACGTACAACGACAGCTCGTGCGTGTCCCGTGCGACCAGTGCAGGAAGGATTTCTCCTCGCACACAAAACGAAATGCTCCCAAATTTTGGGAGCATGGTGGCAGTCACTGCCCCAACACTCACACAAAATTTGGTGTGTCCATATGTCCTGTGTCGGGAGTTCTCAGCCCCGTGATGCAGGACACAGTGTACGTGTGTGCACAGCGTGTCCAATACGAATTTTCGACACAATAGGACACTAAAATACCAGACACTCTTCACAAAAAATAACCTACACACCTAGATCTAGGACTATATTCAAATAAATTTGCAAAATTTGCAAATCGAATCGGTTCTGGCATTTCGTCGAACACCTAGCCTATAGGTTCGATACGTGTCCGATACGGACATGAAACCTAATGTAAATGACACGAATTTTCTACAGTAGCTAGGGGACACCTATTCCTAATCCATCATGCAATAAAAATAGGATTAAATCACAATTTGAGGGTGGTTACCTATGGGTGTCAAAATCCTCAAAAAGCTCCAAAGAGGGGTGTTCCTCTTGATATCCAAACTTCATCAAATTGCTCCTAAGCTAAAATAATCTTCCATAAATAGCAAGAATAGGTGAATTAGAACCTAATGCAATTTGTTTGGATGGAAAAGGAATTAAAATGAATTTTCTATGAATTTCTAAAGTTGGGGATTTACCTCTTTCTAAACTTGAGATCTATTTCCAAGGAAGGCTAACCCTAAATGATGGAGGCATTAAATAGGGTGGGATTCCCTAGGTGGCTGGTCAAAAGTTGTAAAATTAGGGTTAGGGTTCCTAAAATGGCCCATGGGCTTAAGTCATGATCAATCAAATCATTAAGCCATAAGTCATTTCATGAAAACACAAGCCATGACTTAAATTCACTAAACCAAATCCCCTCATTCTAAAACTATTCTCTAATGACTAAAATAGGTTAACTAAAGTTAGACTAGGGTTACCATAGCTAGGGTTAGGTTCTAGGCTAGTCCACTAGGTCTCAGCAAGTCAAAGTCAAACTAGAATTCACCAATTTATTAAATCATCAAATAATTCAATAAGTCAAAATGACCAAATTACTCCTAAGCTAAAAATAATAATTAAATCATCCTAATGACATGGTTAGGCTCTAGGTCATGCAGTCTCTGGGGTTTCACTAGCAGCACGTCAAAATCACTAGTCACGACTTAAAGCAGTTTTTAAATAGTTTAAAAATTATTAAAAATCACCAAAAATTATAATATGAAACAAATATCAATAAATAAATATTATAATTACAATATTTCAAAATTACCCTCATTTGGAAAACTGGGTGTTACAATGCCTCAGTTTGGCATTTTAGTTTATCATTCAGCACTTTATTTGTTTCAGTTTTATTCTAGCATTATCTCTCTTTCTGCTTCATATTAAAACTGCCTGTGACAAATAACATGCCTGTGTTGTGTATACAATATCTTTTAAACAGTTTCTACCATGCCTGTGATGAATGTTTCCTACATATTTTTTTGTGTTTCTTTACTGTGTGTAACTTATGCATTTATTGCGGGGGAGATTTCTCTTTTGCAATTATTTTGCTAAGTGACAACGGGGGAGAAATAGATCTAACATCTTCATGAATACAGGTTATGAACAATTTCTTTTGATACATTTTTGAATTGATCCAACATTAGATTTTATATCAGCATGGTTTGTCAATTATCAAAATGGAGGAGATTGTTGGCCCATTGGTCATTGTCAAACCTAATTTTAATAATTGATCAAGCTTTGTCTCGATATAAATGCAAGTCAATTCAGATGTTTATCTACGATGTTTTGGATACTGCACAAAAATGGGTATCTACGATGTTCAAGACTGAAGCCGTTTGCCATTCCAAATGTATTTCTGTCAAAGCAATGTAATTTTTCATTTTATTGAGTCTAGGAATACATTGTACACCAACTCGTACTGGCAAATAGGCTGTCTGGAATCGTTTTTCAAAACTGACCTATCTCTTTAAAAATGACCTATGTTTTTGAAAAATATCTTTTTTACAAAAAGCTTCTGAAGGACTTTTCAAAAAGCCAAAATTGATTTTTCTCAAAAATGAACTGGCAGAACCCTAGCAGAACTCGGCCCGAGTTTGGCCAGAGTTCGGCCAAGTAGAATGTTAGTGAACGTTTGATTTTGAACTTGGTCATCCTTCAGTTGCGGTTTGTTACAAAGAGTTCTGTCTGAATTCTGCCCGAATTCTGTCAGAGTTCTGTCTTTGGAACTATAAATAGAGAAGCATTTCGATCATTTCAAATCACCAATTCACTTTCAATCTCTTCTCTTCTTAAGCTTACATTCTTCTAAAGAGTTCTAAAAGGCTTTCATTTTCAAATCCTAAGCCAGTTACAATCCTCTAGTCGATTTGCCAGTGCGGTGCAGTCTAGAAGTTTCAAGAGCGATTGTAATCAGAGGCTTGATAGAAGATTCAAATCTTCACAACTAAAGTTGGTCGAGTTCTTCGTATCAAAGCTTCCGTTTGTAGAAGTTGCAAGGACTTCGTATGAAAACTTGCAAAATTTTCCAATAGTGGATTCAACTGGAAGCTAGAGTTCTTCCGACTGGACAAGTCCTCACAAGAGGAAAACCAGTATAAATCTCGGTGTTTGCGTTTCCTTTCTGATCACTTTTAATTTCTGTCATTTACTTTGTGATTATTTTTATATCTGTGATCTAACTGCTAACAAGATTTTTAATTAGCAATATTCCGCTGCCTACTCTATTCACCCCCCTCTAGAGTATTCTACTTTACGATTTCGTTCCTACAAAAAGAGCTCACCAGACTCATTTGAAGAGTCATTATTTCTAACATGATCTAGTAGGTCGGTAAGTCTTCCTAGTTCACCTTTGTACTCTTTGAGTACCTTCTTAGAGGTTTCATATTTACTACGCAGTTTCCTGTAATCATTTAGCAGGTCACTGAAAGCCTCTCCTAGTTGCTCCAAGGTGAAATCATCATAAGGATTAAATAGAGGATTAGTGATTACCTGATCGCAAGCCATCAAGCATATATTTGCAGCATCATCTGATTGTCTGTCTTCAGTGTCGCTGGCCTCACTTTTATACCTTATGCTTGTGTTGGCGTACTTCTTTGATGTATATTTCTTCAGGTTGCCTTTGTCATATTTGCTGCTTTTTTTGATGATGATGTAGTTAGACAATCTTTCTTCATGTGTCCTTTCTTCTCGCATCCGTAGCAAATAGGATTTCCTCGTTGTTGTTGTTGCTGTCTTTTGTTCTCCTGTTAAATCTCATGAACTTCTTGAATTTTCTTACCAGAAGAGCTTGATCTTCAGAGTCGGAGTCGCTGTCATCAGAGTCGTCTTCGACAGTTCTTCTATGTTGAGCCTTTAGAGCGATCGACTTCTCTGACTTCTCCTTTGGTGTAGCATTTTCAAAGTCTTGAAGTTCTAACTCGTGAGTGAGTAGCTTACCCATGAGTGTTTCTAGAGACATTGTTGAGAGGTCGTTCCCTTCAATAATTGCTGTAGCCTTTGGAATCCAGTTCTTTGTAAGAGCTCGTAGAAATTTGTGAATCTTCTCATGGTTACTGTAATCCTTGCCTAGTAAAGACAAAGGATTTACAATATCCAAGAATCTTGTAAACATCTGAGTGACTGATTCACTTGGCTTCATTTTGAACGTCTCGTACTCCTGAGTAAGTCTGCTGATCTTTGACTCCTTGACTTGTGTTGTTCCTTCGTGGGTTACTTCGAAAAGTTTCCATACATCGTTTGATGTTGTGCAGGTAGACACCCTGTTGAATTCAGTTCTGTCTAAAGCACAAAATAGAACGTTAAAAGCACGTGCATCAAGACTGGCCTTTTTTTCATCCTCTGTATATTTGTCATGGGGTTTTTCAACTAAAACACCATCAATATTAATACGAGGGGGTTTTTATAGCCATCAATAACTACAGACCATAAGTCAAAATTAAGAGATTTCAGAAAGAAACTCATACATGTTTTTCAATAAGTGTGATTTGTGTCGTCAAACAGTGGAGGTCTGTTTGTGGCTTAGCCTTCACTTATGAATTTCACAGTTGCCATGTGTAATGCTGTGATCTATATAACAATTGAATATAACTGCAATTTTACCGTGCTTTACCTGTATAACCCGCTCTGATACCAATTATAGGAACGAAATCGTAAAGCAGAATACTCTAGAGGGGGGTGAATAGAGTAGGCAGTGGAATATTGCTAATTAAAAAAACTCGTTAGCAGTTAGATCACAAATATAATAATAATCATAAAATAAATGACAGTAAAAAAAAGGTGATCAGAAGGCAAACGCAAACACCGAGATTTACACGGGTTTTCTTCTTGTGAGGACTAGTCCAGTCGGAAGAACTCTAGCTTCCAGTTGAATCCACTATTGGAAAATCTCGCAAGTTTTCATACGAAGTCCTTGCAACTTCTACATACGCAAGCTTTGATACAATGAACTCGACCAACTTCAATTATGAAGAGTTGTATCTTCGATTAAGCCTCTGATTACAATCGCTCTGAAACTTCTAGACCGTACCGTACTAGCAAATCGACTAGAGGATTGTAACTGGCTTGGGATTTGAAAATGAAAGCTTTTTAGAACTCTTTGGAAGAAATATAAGCTTTAGAAGAGAAGAGATTGAAAGTGAATTGGTGATTTGAAATGATCGAAATCCTTCTCTATTTATAGTTTTTCCAATGGCAGAACTCTGACAGAATTCGGGCAAAATTCAGACAGAACTCTTTGTAACGAACCGTAACTGAAGGGAGACCAAGTTCAAAATTAAACGTTCACATAACGTTCAACTTGGCCGAACTCTGGCCGAACTCTGGCCGAGTTCTGTCATGGTTTGGTCAGTTGATTTTGTGAAAAATAATTTTGGCTTTTTGAAAAGTCCTTCAGAAGCTTTTTGTAAAATAGATATTTTTTCAAAAATATAGGTCATTTTAAAAAGATAGGTCAGTTTTCAAAAATGATTTTAGGATAGCCTATTTGCCAGTACGACTTGGTGTACAATGCATTGCTAGACTCAATAAAATAAAAAATTACATTGATTTGAAGGAAATACATTCTGAGTGGCAAACAGCTTCGGTCTAAAACATAGTAGATATCCATCGTTGAGCAGTGTCCAAACGTCGTAGGTAAACATCTGAATTGACTTGCATTTATATCGAGACAGAGTTTGATCAATTATTAAAATCAGGTTTGACCATGACCAATGGGCCAACATATAGGCCTATATGTATGGGATGTGAATGATGGATAATGTGAATGCGTATATGTATTTATATTTCTATTTGTATTATAGACAATAGCCATATATGTGATGTATATATTAGTATATATATATACCTTGGTGTGATACTTGTTGTATTTGTGCTTGTGTTAGCCTAGATTGCATAGGCTAGGTTTGGTTAGGCCTAAAATGACTTGTTAGACTAGATTAGACCTTGAATAGATTGGTTGACCTAGTTTAACTAGGATTATTGACTAGAGTTGACCAAGAGTTGACTTTAGTCTAGAATGACCTAGAAATTATATAGAATGTATTGTAATATTCAGTATTACCTTTCTGGACATGTTGTGACTTGTGTTGCTCTAAATAGGACTCATCTACTCTATATGGACATCTATACTCATCAGACACTCAGGATATCAGGTGAGTACATTCTCTGACCGTTTTATACTTGTTAGGATTTATATTTATGCTCTAGATTACTTTACTTGATGCTGTCACATTGTTAACCCGGATTGGTACTATATGGATCCTTTCATGAGATGTTATCCCCCTCGGGAGCATCGGAGTACGTCATGTCATGTGCTTTTCACGTACATCATATATTCATATGCTTTCATCATTCATGTGCACTCTTGTGATTCATGTATTCTCATGTTCACAGAGCCCCTATGTATACTTCACGTGCACCTATTTATGGGCCCCCATGTGAAGTCATGTACAATAACATAACTTGTCTTGATCTTTGTGTATTGATTGGGGTGCGGGGGAGTATAAATGGTTATGTGAACAATTCCAAAGTAGTATAATCATGTGCAAACTCTTTCATTTAATTATGTGCAAATTTAAGTCGTTCACATATCTATCTTGTACTTTACATCACTAACCACTGATAGTTCTTTATTTATAGTAGATATTTCCTTACAGTCATCTCTTTTACTTCATGTATATTCTTTAACGTTTCATGTATCTTACTCTATAGCATGCTTACATTTCCTGTCATGATATAAACTACGTGAGATGTATTGTGGTTGTTTCTGTCCTGACTGGACCTGTTGGAATATTATAGATGACATTGAGGAGTTCTGTCCTACGTACTATAGAGCAGGCCTAGATGACACCTGCGAGCTGGACTCCCAGGTGGACCCAGTCCTTGCAGAGGACGTTACCCCAGTTGTCTAGGCTAGTTAGCTAGACTAGTTATCTTACTTCATTGTCTTGTCTTATTTGGATACATTATGTATATATTTGGGATCTTGTTGCTATTCTAGATGTTTGTGGAGATGTTACCTTAGACACTTAGGCTTTTTCTCTTGTTTTATTTTATTTGGTGATTTTTATATCATATCTATCTATCTTATCGTACTTCTACCTTAGATGTGATTGAGTTGTACATTTCTGTACCGTCTTTCGTTTGGAGAGTATATACTATACAGGTACCTTACAATTGTTAGATGTATGTGACTTAGGTCAACGTTCTACCGTCGATACTGCGACGTAGGCTTGACGTACCCACTTCTTGTGCCCCAACACTGGGTGCGGGTCGTGACACGTTTTTAGTGGTGGCACATACAGGTCTAGATTGTAGTGGTATTCGAACTAGAGTATCACTACAGCCTGCAGTAGGATATAGGAAATAGTTTTGAGGTACTCAATCACATTAGAAAAACACTTATCCAAAACTTGCCATCTAAATTCTTGCTAATTAAATGCTTCCCTTTGAAAATAAACTGTCCTCATTTATTTTTTTGCTTCATTTTCAGTAATTGCTTCTTGTTTGATCTGTCTTCAGGATGGTTATAGAGACACGATCTCATCGCTCCGGCCCGAAGGATACTATCGAGAGGTCATCCACCTCCCTTCCTGTTCAGCAGGGCCCCGGGACCGCAGCTCCTGTTATGCCAGCTCAGGTTGGCATTTCTGCTGCATTTGGAGGTGCACCTCCGCCTGTACGGAGACCTTTCCTGTCATTCCTGATTTCTTCCAGCAGCAGCCGCCTTCGGGATCGGTTGACGCAGTACAGTTGTTCACCTTCTTTCAGAAGATGGTGGAGGCCCAGCGGCAGCAGTCCACTCATTTTCAGTAGGGCATAGAGTGTAGTGCCCCGACCCGCAAGATGCCTTATGTTGGATGGTTGGTTCGATGAAGCCTTGTTAGACTTGGGATTATGCGAAGGATCGTTTGGAAGTCTATGCGATCGTGGCGGGAATCGTCCTATGAAAGTGAGTAGTGTTGAACCCTTCAAAGATCCTTTAGCTTCACGCTTAAAATAAGGATAGTATGCTATGTTTCTTGTTGAATTGCTCAATAACACATTGCATGGAATTTGGAAAGATAATGAAAGATAATAATCACCTGAACGTAAACTGTTGTGGCTAAATGAATTGTATGCTTGTACGCTGTTGCAATAAAATACATGACAGGTGAAAGCAAAGCCCCAAATACTTGGGCGGTGAGTATATCGAGCTTTGGCTTGATGAATAGTTGATAACACAGATATTAAGACCCAAGAACTGGGCAGTGAGTATGCTTGAATTATGTTCGAATGAATGTATGCTAAACAGATGCTAAGTCCCAGGAACTGGGCGGTAAGTACATTGAGTTGGTTGAAAAGATGTATGGTATCAAAGATGTGGCAAAGAGATTGGATAACAACATTCTATTATCCTGTGCCGATGTAGAATGTTGATATCACTAAGACCCTGGATGGGCAGATGATAATATGGGCGTTGGCTCAAGGCAAGATGGCTAGATGGCAATATGAATGAGAATGATAGTTTTGCTTAGTTTTCCTTATCATGTATTATATGTTTTCTTCTTAGATAAGTTGCATATAGTTGCATGGTCATGGACAACTTGTCGACAAGGTTTCGTTCCTCGAACGGTATTCCTGGGCCATGGAACCCGGTTTGTCCTAGGGAGGACAAGGATGGTGTCGATGTACTGACATCGGGATTACAGGACTTGCAGTGGGGGCTTGCTACCACCCACTGAAAGGACGCTGAAATCCCATGGTGCTGAAGTAGTAACACGGTGTTTCGGAAACCTCCCATGGATTCGTACCCCATTTGGAGTTAGCCGTTCACCAGGAAGACGGTCCAGGATGGCGTGTCGCCAGTGACCTTCATATAGATAGGTCAGGTGCTAATGATGTCTTATGTCGGCAGAGTAAGTTATTACTCAAATACAGGAAAGGATGTCGGCTGTTGGTAAGAATCACCTAAACGGTGATATTCATATTGAATCATGATATTGTTCCTAACAATGTCTTGTGCAGGCAGAGTAAGTATTATAAATGTACAGGGATGGCTACACGACCGTGGGTAAGAATCACCAAAGGGTGATAACTGCATGCTTTAAATTATGTTGGCTATGAGATTTGCATGCTTTACTTCTTGTCGGCTATAACATGAAATTGACCCTAAGGCAACGAAAAAAACCATTGATAATAATGTTCTGTAACATGATTACTTAGTGCTGTCTTCTTAGGTGAGTTGGGCCAGCACCGCTTGCCAGTACATTGATGATGAACTGACCCACGTTGTGGGCAATATTACAGGTGTTTGCTTGGGGGAAATCCTGTGAATCTGTGCTTGGCATCGATGAATCGGATGGGTATGCAAAAGCTCTTCTTTCAAGACGATGTCTTCTGCTATATGGGACATAATGTATGGAACAGGGGAACTCAGTTGTACCAGTGAGATTGTAGCCATATTGGCAAGTTCATGTAAAGAAGTCGGCATATTCAGTTTTAGCCTAAAGGGCAAGTGTATATATTCAGTTGGATACTCAAGAGTCTTGTAATCAATTGTAAACTCTGTATTCCGTTGCAAGTCTTGTAATTCATTTTAATTATCAATAAAGAGATACATTTCTTCATAAATTATGTGACTTCAATTTATCTGCTTGGTTCCGCTGCGTTGTCTATGTTTTCTGAGAATTACCAGGAACTATAATGGTTTTGCCTTGTACAAGTGCAATCTAGACTTGTACGGCATCACGCCCAGTGGCTTGTTTTCGATCCTCCGGGATCGGAGCGTGACATAATGGTATCAGAGCACGGCTTTACGTCCTTAGATTCCTATTCGATTTGTTTCGAATCAATTTTGCTACTAAGATGATTCTAAGCTGCTTCCGCGATGATTCAAAGATTGCTTCCGCGATTATTCAAAAGTTGCTTTCGCGGTGAATCAAAGTTGCTTCCGCGAATACTCAAAGTTGCTTCCGCGATGAAATCAAAGTTGCCTCTATGATGATTCATAGTGCTTCTGTGATTATTCTGTGTTGCTTCCAAACTATTCTAAGTTGTTTCCTTGATTGAAAGTCCGTTGATCATTCTAACCTCTCACTGGGTGTTCCATACAATAAGTCTAAATATGTGGACTGTGATATGTGTGCTTTGTTGAATTTCTAAAAGATACCAAAAAGAATAACAATGATGCGATGCGATAATAAGTTTGTGATGTATGCTGGATGTCTTGTGTGTGGGATTCATTGAAGTCGATTGTTATGCAGCAATCGACCGTGGGTGATGGCTTGGTATGTTGGAACATAATGTACATGGATTTCAGTGAATGGGAATCAACAGAATCTTGAGTCGATATTTGTGGTCAGCATAACCACTGCAGGATGGATTGTCTATGTTGGACGTTGGTTTGATGCGAAGGAATATTGTGTTGGAATGGCTTAAGCTCTGGGTGGTATATTACATATACCTTCGTCGTGATAAGATGTCCATTGATCCTGGATGTGTTTATGATTTTGTGATTGCTTTACCTATAAGGTATTGGGTGGTATCGAGTCGTAGCTGAGCTTACGATTGATACATGTTGGCTAGAAATGTCCCTTGATGATTAAGTTGGGATGACCCGTTGTGAGATTTTGATGTATTCAGATGAACCATCGCTAGACCTTGTCGGTTAGCATTAAGTTGGATAATAAAGGAATTGAGAATATGAAATGAATGCCTTGGTTGGGAAGGAAACAAATTTTAGATTCAGGCGAAGACTTGAATCAGTTGGGTAAGGAGGATTGTAGGCTTGATAATGATAGTGTGGTGTTGCTATCGAATGATTTTGCGGGAATAGCTATGGACCGAATTTTGAATGATATTGGAATTGAGTGAAAGAAATTGCATGTTGGATATCGACAGAATTGACGATAATGCTAGGCGCTTATCAGGATGTTGTGAATGATTAGAAGATGCAGAGAGTTGCATCAACGACGAAAAAGATTGAGATTGAGATTGAGGAATAGATGATCCTAGCACGTGGTGCAGTTGTACTGGAGAGAATTTGATGTGTCCCGAATTAACAAGTTATGACCCTTGACTATTTTGAGGCACAGAGAATAAGTAATTATCCCTTAACGTATGAAAGAGTAGATGTCCCTTATGAGAGTCGAATGGCTGGAATACAAATAAATATCGAGGTGCAGCGATATGTAATAGACCATGTCGGTAGATGATGTTGTCGCATGAATAACAAGATTGGTAGAATATAGAATTGTGGGATTTTGACTTAGCTAATTAAGTTATGTCATATTCAATTGGATGATCGAAGTACGAATGCTAGATGATTGGTGCTATAGAGATTGGATCGGTGCATGAATAGTAAATTTTCTTATGGAATCATAAGGAGATGATGCAAGACGAATACTGATGGTTAACGTAAATTTGCCAAGAGATGACCGTGTTGGTGCTAGAAAATTTATAAATGATGCCTCAGAAGAAATATGATTATATAGTTGCCTTATGTTTTTGGTTAAGGAGTGCAGACCGTATCGATGATCTAAGAATATGGGAAACGAATATGTCGCAAAGTGACCGTAGGAAAGAGATCATAAGTGATAAAGTATTGAGATAACAATGTCGGATGATGATTCAGAATAGCTGACCCGATTGAATAGACATATGAGTACGATATGAGGATGCAAGTCGGATTGAACAAGTGATGCTATGTCTATGCAAATGGAAATTGAAAGTTGGATATTCGATTGATAAGTTTTTTATGATAACTTTGGATTGACCCATAAGAATTGTTGGATAGAATTGTCGGATGGATTTGGTCGGTTGCGGGTAAGTCTAGAATGAGACTTCGTTGGGTATGTCCCGAGTATAAGTACGGGTAGAAAGACTTGACTCTAGATTGTTGGCTGATTGCCTAGATTGTCAGTTGGTTGCCTAGAATGTTGGTTGGTTGCCTAGAGTGTTGGTTGGTTGTCTAGAGTGTCAGTCAGTTGCCTAGAATATTGTTGGTTGCTTAAGTTTCAGATTTGGTTGGCTATGTTCTTCAGTTGTCCGTGTTGGGAATAAGTTCATAAGATTGGGGTGGTGTCCCATGTCCCTAAGTTGATCAGACCATAGAGTTGCCCCTATGATAAGAATTGGTTGCCTCTAAGATAAGAGATAAGTATGTCCCTGATAGCTATCCATCTCATATGTGTTAGCTGAATGTCTGGTTTAGCTTAGATTAGCTGACCGTAGAGACTTGACTGTATGCTAAGTTGACTGTTGGAAAACCGTAGGATGTCCCTATTGATGTTGCGTGAGTATAGTCGGAATGAGTAAGATGTGTTGGAAGGTAGGCTTTGGAATGGAATGGATATTTAGGAAATTTGATGTTATAATATTGGATGGGATGATGGATCATGTTGGTTTCAAAAATTTGGTTGCTTTGTTGGAATGTCGGAAACTGAGTTGCCTTTGTTTGATTGCTGGAAATTGTTTGAAATGGTTGGATTTGATTGATTAATATTGAGCTGTGTAAATTATTGGTAGTGCTTTGAGATAGTTGGGATAATTTTATTGACCGAATCAGAATTGAGGATATAAGTGTAATGACGGAACTGGATAGTGCATGTAGCCGAGATCGACGAATATGAATAGGAATGGCCCTCGGGATTAATGTTGCTGGATATGAGAGTTGCTTATGCGAGAGGATAATACGTTGGCTTGATCAATACGAAGAAATAATTGAGTACATCGAGAAATATTGCTAGAATGGAATGATGGTACACTTTGATAGATGAATCATGATCGAGGAAGTTACGAGTTGCAAACAAAGTGTATAGATACAAACGATGATGAGTACAAGATTCGACCGATAAGAATCGGGATATCGAAATAAAATGTGGCTATGGGATTTATCAACTTTGGAGGCATGGACGACAATGAACTTGAAAGGAATACTTGATACATCTAAGTCTGAATGTTTTGGAAATGTTGGATCGGTTGAGGAAAATTTACCGAGTTGGAATTGGCAACATCTGTTACGTTATTGCTTGGTTGGGATATTGAATAAACAAGTGGGATTATACGAGATGCTCAAAAAGGATTACTGATGTTCGGAAAAGAAAGGTGCACCGTAGCTCGTTCGCTTTCTCTATCACTGAACTTGGCTGAAGTGCATGTATTTCGGGGACGCCTAAAATATGTGTATGATTCCAACTAAGTGGTATGCTGAATTCAAACGAAGCCACGGGAAGGATTATCATGTGCTAAGGATTTGTACGAGTGTCGGAAGAAAGATCAAAGATGATAAATTATTTTGAATCAATTGGGATGTTGTATCGAGACGGTACATTACTTGAAATCAATCGAGAGATTGCGGAGAAATATTAAATGGTGCAAGTTGATCGTTGAAAAGTTTCATGAAAAGTTGATTGAAGTTTTGGGGATGAGTTTTGTTTTAAGTTTCGAGGACAAAACTTTTTCTAGGTGGTATATATTATAGTGCCCCGACCCGCAAGATGCCTTATGTTGGATGGTTGGTTCGATGAAGCCTTGTTAGACATGGGATTATGCGAAGGATCGCTTGGAAGTCTATGCGATCGTGGCGGGAATCGTCCTATGAAAGTGAGTATTGTTGAACCCTTCAAAGATCCTTTAGCTTCACGCTGAAAATAAGGATAGTATGCTATGTTTCTTGTTGAATTGCTCAATAACACATTGCATGGAATTTGGAAAGATAATGAAAGATAATAATCACCTGAACGTAAACTGTTGTGGCTAAATGAATTGTCTGCTTGTACGCTGTTGCAATGAAATACATGACAGGTGAAAGCAAAGCCCCAAATACTTGGGCGGTGAGTATATCGAGCTTTGGCTTGATGAATAGTTGATAACACAGATATTAAGACCAAAGAACTGGGCAGTGAGTATGCTTGAATTATGTCCGAATGAATGTATGCTAAACAGATGCTAAGTCCCAGGAACTGGGCGGTAAGTACATTGAGTTGGTTGAAAAGATGTATGGTATCAAAGATGTGGCAAAGAGAATGGATAACAACATTCTATTATCTTGTGCCGATGTAGAATGTTGATATCATTAAGACCCTGGATGGGCAGATGATAATATGGGCGTTGGATCAAGGCAAGATGGCTAGATGGCAATATGAATGAGAATGATGGTTTTGCTTAGTTTTCCTTATCATGCATTATATGTTTTCTTCTTAGATAAGTTGCATATAGTTGCATGGTCATGGACAACTTGTCGACAAGGTTTCGTTCTTCGAACGGTATTCCTGGGCCATGGAACCCGGTTCGTCCTAGGGGGAACAAGGATGGTGTCGATGTACTGACATCGAGATTGCAGGACTTGTAGTGGGGGCTTGCTACCGCCCACTGAAAGGACGCTGAAATCCCATGGTGCTGAAGTAGTAACACGGTGTTTCGGAAACCTCCCATGGATTCGCACCCCATTTGGAGTTAGCCGTTCACCAGGAAGACGGTCCAGGATGGCGTGTCGCTAGTGACCTTCATATAGATAGGTCAGGTGATAATGATGTCTTATGTAGGCAGAGTAAGTTATTACTCAAATACAGGGAAGGATGTCGGCTGTTGGTAAGAATCACCTAAACGGTGATATTCATATTGAATCATGATATTGTTTCTAACAATGTCTTGTGCAGGCAGAGTAAATATTATAAATGTACAGGGATGGCTACACGACCGTGGGTAAGAATCACCAAAGGGTGATAACTGCATGCTTTAAATTATGTTGGCTATGAGATTTGTATGCTTTACTTCTTGTCGGCTATAACATGAAATTGACCCTAAGGCAACGAGAAAGACCATTGATAATAATGTTCTGTAACATGATTACTTAGTGCTGTCTCCTTAGGTGAGTTGGGCCAGCACCGCTCGCCAGTACATTGATGATGTACTGACCCACGTTGTGGGCAATATTACAGGTGTTTGCTTGGGAGAAATCCTGTGAATCTGTGCTTGGCATCGATGAATCGGATGGGTATGCAAAAGCTCTTCTTTCAAGACGATGTCTTCTGCTATATGGGACATAATGTATGGAACAGGGGAACTCAGTTGTACCAGTGAGATTGTAGCCATATTGGCAAGTTCATGTAAAGAAGTCGGCATATTCAGTTTTAGCCTAAAGGGCAAGTGTATATATTCAGTTGGATACTCAAGAGTCTTGTAATCAATTGTAAACTCTGTATTCCGTTGCAAGTCTTGTAATTCATTTTAATTATCAATAAAGAGATACATTTCTTCATAAATTATGTGACTTCAATTTATCTGCTTGGTTCCGCTGCGTTGTCTATGTTTTCTGAGAATTACCAGGAACTATAATGGTTTTGCCTTGTACAAGTGCAATCTAGACTTGTACGGCATCACGCCCAGTGGCTTGTTTTCGATCCTCCGGGATCGGGGCGTGACATAGAGAATGCCCATCAGCTTACCCTGACGACGGTGGAGAGAGTCATTGTGCAGCCCCAGGCAGGCCAGATGCAGCAGTATCAGCCGAGGACACCAGGGATTCAGGAGTTCCAGAAGATGCATCCGCGGGACTTCCGTGGCACAGAAGGATTCTGTATGCGGATGACTGGATAGAGCATATCAAGAAGATCTTCCGGCTGGCAGAGATTCCGACATGACTGCAGATTAAGGCGGCAGGTAGTTAGATGTAGGGCCTGGCACGCACATAGTACCAAACGGACCCGAGGGTCGGTATAGAGGGACAAACTTGGGTAGCCTTCAAGAAGCTGTTCAAGGAGAAGTTTTTCCCTGACACAGCCCTTGGCGCCTTGGGGGTGCTGTTTGAGAGCTTAGTTCAGGGCAGTCAGACTGTCGAGGAGTACGCAGGGGATTTCTGTCGTCTGGACAGATTTGTTGAGGGACTCAGTGAGACAGCGAAGGCCAGGATATTCTGAAAGGGGTTAGTCAAGGAGGTTAAGTCCTTGACCAAGAGTGACCGGAGTACCACTTTTAAGAAGATTCTGGTAGGTGTCCTAGCTGTAGAGGATGATCTTGAGCTGAAGCTCTAGAGGGGACGAGACGCTCATAGAGCCAACAACAGCGGAGGCCAGGCCAAGAGGCCTCACTTTCAGTAGCAGCACCACCAACAACAGAGGTAGTTCCAGCCACAGCAGTTCTAGGGGCAGGGTCGTGCACCTTTCCAGCAGGTGCAGCAGCAGCAGCCGAGGTTTCAGCCACAGGAACTCAGACAATAGTTCGTTAGTTGTGGCTTATGCAAGAAGCCATGGAATATATAGAATGACTGCAGAAAGAGGCTCGAGAAGTATCTACTCTGCGGTTCGTCGGAGCACCAGCTGAAGGAGTGTTCCATGTCTTCGGGACGAGCAGCTCAGGGAACGGAAGCCAGGGCTCCAGTAGTATAGCAGAAGGGACCCTTGCAGACTCAGCAGCAGAGGTTCGTTCAGCACTAGCAGCAGGCCAGGGGAGGTCAACAGGGGAGAGCTTTCGCCATGGCAACTGATGACGCAGAGGCTATCAGATAGCTGATCGTAGGTTCTATTCTTCTCGACTCTATTCCAGCTTTTGAATTGTTCGATTCTAGGGCTTCCCAAAGCTTCGTGTCTGTATCTTTTGCTATTAGACACCATCTTGTTACTGAATCATTTCCTAGGACTTGCAAGATCATGACCGGGGGTGGCATCATCCTTGTTAGTGATATTTGCAGGGGACAGAGAGTTGATTTAGGAGGCCGAGAACTGGATGTGAGTCTGCTCGTGATGCCACTACCGAACTATGATATCATGCTCGGCATAGATTGGTTGAGCAGGCACCATGCCAGTATAGATTTTTGTGGGGGTAGAGTTCTTTTTAGAGTGCCAGGAGAGCCAGAGTTCGAGTTCACCCGACGGCAGGCGGAGCAGAGCAGCGGAGTTTTCTGCGGAGTATCAGTTGAGTAGCATACAGTACCACACCCTTTGATAGTGGGGTTCATGGACCTCTTTTCGGAGGATTTGCCAGGAACACCACCGGACAGAAACGTAGAGTTCTCGATAGACTTAGTACCCGGCACAGAACCGATATCCCTACACGTCTATAGGGTAAACAACAGCGGGCTGGTAGAGTTGAAAAAGTAGGTGGATGAGCTGCACGACATGGACTACATCCGATCGAGTTCTTCATCATGGGGTACACCGGTACTCTTTGTACCAAAGAAGGATTGGTCGGTAAGGATGTGTATCGACTACAGGGCACTCAATAACCTCACGATCAAGAACAAGTACCCGTTGCCGAGGATCGACAATCTCTTCGATCAGCTGAGTGGGGTGAGGGTATTTTCTATGATTGATCTGAGGTCAGGCTACCATCAGGTGAAGGTGAAGATACAACATTCAGGACACGGTATGGCCAGTTTGAGTTCATGGTGATGCCATTTGGGTTGACTAATGCCCCGACGGTATTCATGAACCTGATGAACAAGGTGTTCCACCCGTACTTGGACAAGTTCGTGATGGTGTTCATCAATAATATCCTAGTGTACTCGAAGACCGAGAAGGAGCATGAGGAGCACTTGAGAGTGGTTCTGGAGACTCTGAGAAGGGAGGAGCTTTATGGCAAGCTCTCGAAGTATTAAGTTCTTTCTAGACAGAGTTGACTTCTTGGGTCATGTGATGACTGGAGATGGGATCTCAGTTGACCCGAAGAAGATCACGGCAGTTGAGGCTTGGACAACACCGAGTTCAGTAGCGGAGATTAGGAGCTTTTTGGGACTGGCAGGCTACTATAAGAGATTCGTGCAGGATTTCTCCTAGGTTGCAGAGCCATTGACTAGGCTGACCCAGAAGGACACAGAGTTTATCTGGTCAGAGGAGTATCAAGTCGCTTTTGATGTGTTAAAGAAGAGGCTGACGATAGCCCCGATTCTGACATTGCCTTCTGGATCAGGAGGGCTCTCTATCTATAGTGACGCCTTGGGGAAGGGTTTGGGTTGTGTCTTACAGCAGCATGGAAAGGTGATTGCCTATGCTTTCAAGCAGTTACGTCCCCATGAGAAGAACTACCCTACTTACAACTTGGAGTTGGCAGCCGTTATATTTGCTTTAAAGTTGTAGAAACACTATTCATACGGAGAGCGGGTGAAGATCTTTACAGATCATAAGAGCTTGAAGTATCTGTTTACACAGAAGGAGCTCAACATGAGACAGCACAGATGGTTGGAGTTGATGAAGGACTTCGACATATCACTGCAGTATCACCCAGGGAAGGCCAACGTGGTTGCCGATGCCTTGAGTAGGTATCCGACAGCCATGTATTTGACGATGGATCGTCACTTGCTAGCAGATTTGGAGAGCCTGGGAATCGAGGTTGTTGTGCCAGGAGTTCAGATACAGATATAGGGCCTTCAGATTCAGTCAGACTTGATAGAGAGTATCAAGTCGACTCAGTTTGAGGATGTTGCTCTGCGGTGCATCCGAGAGCAGGTTCGAGCACGATTGGTGGATGATGAGTTTGTTCTTGCACAGGATGGCGTATTAAGGCACGGTTTCAGACTGAGTGTGTCCAGCTGAGAACTTCTGGAACAGGTCATGTAGGAGGCCCACCGTTCTCAGTACTTTATACATCCAGGAGCCAACAAGATATATAGGGATCTGAGGGAGCAAGTTTGGTGGTATGGGATGACGCGGAAGGTAGTTCACTTCGTAGCTAGATGTTTGGTCTTTCAACAGGTAAAGGCAGAGAGACAGAGGCCATGGGGTTTGTTACAGCTATTGTCCATTCTAGAGTAGAAGTAGGAGTACATCACGATGGACTTTATTTCCGGATTGCCGCATACACCGGAAGAAAAAGATACGATTTTGGTCATCATAGATAGGTTGACCAAATCAGCTCACTTTTTGCCATTTAAAGTGGGTACGTCTACTGAGAGGCTAACAGAGATGTATATGCGGCATATTGTCAGAATACACGGAGTTCCGGTGAGCATTGTCTCAGATCGGGATAATCGTTTTACTTCCTATTTCTGGCAGAGTCTGCAGACTAGTTTGGGCAATCAGCTCAAGTTTAGTACTGCATACCACCCTCAGATGGACGGACAGTCAGAGAGGACTATTCAGGTACTCGAGGACATACTGTGAACTTATGTCTTAGATTTTGGAGGATCCTGGGAGGGTCACCTGCACTTAGTGGAGTTTGCATACAATAACAGTTTTCAGGCCAGCATTGAGATGTCACCATTCGAGGCACTATACGGGCACAGATATCGACACCCTAGTCTTGGGATAATATTGGAGAGAGAGCTTTATTAGGACCTACGATGGTTGTGGATGCAGCCGAGAAGGTGAAGCTCATCAGAGATCGACTTCACGTGGCGTAGGATAGACATCGACACTAGGCCGATAGCCATCGCAGACCTTTGGAGTTTGAGGTACAGCTTAGGAATATGATTAGAATGAGGAGTTGTTTTGTTTGTGATTTGGTTTGATTATGTTTGAATATATATAGTAATTGAGACCTTGTTTGTGATTAGATTGGAGATCTGGTTTTCTTGAGGATATCTTTGACACATGGTACGATAGGTTTTGGTGGAGGTGAAAAGCTTGGCCCGCGCTTCATCGAACCATTCGTGATCAGCGGGAGAGTCGGTGATGTGGCTTACAAGCTAGACTTACCACCTGCATTAGTGGGAGTCCAAAATGTATTCCATGTGTCGCAGTTGAGACGGTATGGGGCAGATCCTAGCTATGTACTCGATCACTCAGAGATTGAGGTTGGACCTACTCTTAGCTATCTAGAGCAGCCTATAGAGATTCTGGATCGACGAGAGAAGGTTCTGAGGCCCTTGGTTCGCATCGCATAGAGGCGTCATTCTACAGGAGAGTCTACCTGTGAGCGGGAGGATGAGATGCGTGAGCGATACCCATATCTTTTTGGACCTTGAGGTATGATTGTCTATCCTTCTCATCAGTTCAGTTTCGTCTTTCAATTTCGAGGACAAAATTCTTTTAAGGAGGGTAGATTTGTCACTACCACATTTTAGTTTGAGGGTATTTTGGTCATTTTGATTTTTGTGAATTATTTATTATTATTGCATTAATGTTGTAATTTTTGACTTTTGCTAGTTGAGACTATAGAGACTAGCCTATAGTTTGACTTTGACCTTGGTGACTTAGTTAGCATGGTAGAATGGTGTTGGACCCTAATCTTGCTTAAGTTGACCCGAGTTGACTTGAGTGTGGCTAGGTTTCATGGAGTGATTAGGTGCTTAGATTTATTGGGCTTTTAGCTAGGAGGTTGAGCCAACTAGCTAGTGTACTTGGCCTATGGCCCATTTTCCAATGAAACCATAACCCTAATCTCATGTGGCCGGCCCCCTTTAGCAGCCATATGGAGACCCCAACCCCTATATAATCTCTCTTCATTAATGCTCGCCTATTCTCATTTTTACATTAAGCCTAGTCTAGTATTCTTCCCCAAATCTTCACCATTCATCCAAATTACCTCCAAATTGAGCCCAGTCCCTTGCATTGGGATCCCTTGCTGTTGAAGAAGGTGTTGGAGGCTAGCTAGGTAAGTTGTGGAGCTCACTTGGCCATAGCACTTGGAGGAGGACACCTTCCTTTAGAGCTATTCTTGAGATTTGCTCCTAATAGGTAAATGCCCCTAAATCTGATTAAATTTTTGTTTTCTTTTCATAAATGCATCCATCTACGTGTCCCCTAGCTGTAGAGTGAGTTTGGTAGAAATTAGAATTGGTTTGGTGCCCGTATCGGACACGTATCAGTGTCCTAGGGTAGGTGTCCGATGAAATGCCTCAAAGGGATTTTTGTTCATATTTTTGAAATCTATTTGAATAGGATTATAGCCCTCTATGTGGTGATTTAATTTGCATTTGACTGAGTTTGATTTGATGCACGTTTTGTGTCCAAACTGGACACGAACATGCTGTTTGGACACCGCACAAGGGATACTGTGCTCCCCTGTTGCTGTACATCATGTGCACGCTGCATGCGCCACGTGGACTTGCGAGACTTGGTGTGGAGGAGGGGGTCATGTCTGACTGGCTACCCCTCGAATTTGGGACCTTCTCGTGTCGTGTCAGACACAAGATCAAGCCTGTACTGGTTCTTCCCTGTGTACACACACATGAATTTACCTCTCTGGTATGCACTCACACACATGACACCACACCACGTGGACACATTGTAGGCTCCTGGACACACGCATCTAGACCTTACCTACCTACTGACACGACCCCATAGTGATTGGTTGGACACACGTGTCCCTGGATCCCTCGACATCTTCCCACGAGCTAGTGCACACGCACATTACTGTTCTGTGTTCGAATATCTTTTGGACACCTTCGTGTCCACTTGCTGGACATGAGCACACCTCTATAACACTTGTGCACATGTGTGACACCTCTCCATGTACTGAATTTAGGTTTCATGCAATTTCGAGTTTGATTTTGATTTTCGAATATAAGTTCTGATATTCGAATGAACTAATACTTAGAAATGAAAATTGGGATTTTGATTTTGATTTGGTTTGTTTGATATATTTCGATATGTCCTGATACCTTAAATGAAACTGAGTTGGTTGTTTTCAAATCGAATTTGGGTTTTTATCGAGTTTTAGTTTTCGATTTGACATTCTTCATGTCACGTGACTATTTTCACTAATACACTAACAATTTCATATTGTTTTGAATTCCTTAAATATATTTACTGTTGAGTAATCTGAGATTAAATACATGTATGTTAACCTGAAAATGCAATTGAACCTGAGAAATGATAACCTGAGTTTGATTCAAATGTTAACTGAATTGTGTTTGAGTAATTAACTTAGAGATATAAACTAAATGTGAATGTTTTCCTAAGATTCAAACCCTATCACTTAACTGAACGTTTCACATGTTGATACACACTTAACCTCTACATGTTGCTGTCAACATTACACTAACTTTGACAAACTACCTCTAAACTGAAAACCTGAGAATGTGTACACTGTTAAACCTATTCCCTATTAAACCTGAGAACTGAATTGAAAACCTGAGAATGAAATCTGAGTTCACATTATACCCTTCACTATACTGTTACACTCTTGTTGACACACACACACCCTATCACTACTGCCACTGTCACACTATACTCACATTACATGTTATCACTCTACCTTGACACTATGACACCCTAATATATTCACACCATATACTCTACACACACACACTCATATATATATATACATGTGACACTAACTTTGACACTATACACTTACCTCTATAGGCCTATATATATGTGATGTGAATGATGGATAATGTGAATGCGTATATGTATATATATTGCTATTTGTATTATAGGCAATAGCCATATATGTGATGTATATATTAGTATATATATATACCTTGGTGTGATACTTGTTGTATTTGTGCTTGTGGTAGCCTAGATTGCATAGGCTAGGTTTGGTTAGGCCTAGAATGACTTGTTACACTAGATTAGACCTAGAATAGTTGGTTGACCTAGTTTGACTAGGATTGTTGACTAGAGTTGACCAAGAGTTGACTTTAGTCTAGAATGACCTAGAAATTATGTAGAATGTATTATAATTTTCAATATTACCTTTCTGGACATATTGTGACTTGTGTTGCTCTAAATAGGACTCATCTACTCTGTTTGGACATCTATACTCATCAGACACTCAGGATATCAGGCGAGTACATTCTCTGACCGTTTCATACTTGTTAGGATTTATATTTATGCTATAAATTACTTTACTTGATGTTGTCACCTTGTTAACACGGATTGGTACTATATGGATCCTTTCATGAGATGTATCCCCCTCGGGAGCATCGGGATACGTCATGTCATGTGCTTTTTACGTACATCATGTATTCATGTGCTTTTATCATTCATGTGCACTCTTGTGATTCATGTACTCTCATGTTCACAGAGCCCCCATGTATACTTCATGTGCACCCATTTCTGGGCCCCCATGTGAAATCATGTACAATAACATAACTTGCCTTGATCTTTGTGTATTGATTGGGGTAAGGAGGAGTATAAATGGTTATGTGAACAATTCCAAACTAGTGTAATTATGTGCAAACTCTTTAGTGTAATAATGTGCAAACTCAAGCCGTTCACATGTCTATCTTGTACTCTACATCACTAGCCACTGATAGTTCTTTACTTATAATAGATATTTCCTTATAGTCATCTCTTTTACTTCATGTATATTCTTCAGCATTTCATGTATCTTACTCTATAGCATGCTTACATTTCCTATCATAATATGAACTGCGTGAGATGTATTATGCTCGTTCCTGTCTTGACTCGACCTGTAGAAATATTATAGATGACATTGAGGAGTTCTGTCCTATGTACTATGAAGCAGGCCTAGATTACACCTGCGAGCGAGACTCCCAGGAGGACCCAGTCCTTGCAGAGGACATTACCCCAGTAGTCTAGGCTAGTAAGCTAGACTAGTTATCTTACTTTATTGTCTTGTCTTATTTGGATAAATTATGTATATATTTAGGATTTTGTTGTTATTCTGGATGTTTGTGGAGATGTTATCTTAGACACTTAGACTTTTTCTCCTGTTGTATTTTATTTGGTGATTTTCACATCATATCTATCTATCTTATCGTACTTCTACCTTAGCTGTGATTGAGTTGGACATTTCTGTATCGTCCTCCGTTTGGAGAGTATATACTGTACAGGTACCTTATAATTGTTAGATGTATATGACTTAGGACAGCGTTCTACCGCCGACATGTGGCGTAGGCTTGACGTACCTACTTCTCGTGCCCCTACACTGGGTGCTGGTCCAGACAGAGCTTCTACATCCATTACTGCTACTATTGTTAGCGTCGCCTGGCCGTCGACGTGCTGCCGTGCGCATCCAGCGCGCGTAGCCGTCGTCAGCGAGCCAGCCGTTGCTACTGTCGACTGAAGCTACGATCGGTGCCTCCCCGACCTACTATCGGCCCCCGTACTCCGATGATCACCCAGGGCAGCCTGCCACCTCCGACGGCCTCCCTAAGGCTGCCCAATCTGGCCAGATAGCAGTCATTGCTGCTGTTGCGGTTGTATCCTCCCGCGCGGCCACGATGTCATACGATGGTGACTCCCGGTACTCCGACAACCCCATCCACGTGCCATCGCGCACCACCCGACAGCGACCAGTGCGACATAAAGTCGATTTCGGCTTCGGGATCGAAATCCCCTCGTGACGCGCATGTTGAATAAGACAAAAAGGGTACTTTTTGACAGCGACTTCATGCGCATTTTTTGGATAATCTGACCGTTCGATCGTCGCACTCTTCCTTCTGTTGCAATCTCGGTATATAGTTCTACCTCCACCTCAAGTTTCAGCTGTTAATTTCTTTATTTGATATGTCAACATCGGCCGCCAAGTTGTCCGAATAATTGTGTTTATTTTGGACAGTTTCGTAGAGCCAACTTCGTGGACTTGTATCTCCGTTATCGCAGCTCCGTTTGATGCACCACCCATTCCTGTGCATAGCTAGTATAACCAACTTCTTGTCCTTAAAGTTTCGTTTCATTATGAGGTTGTTTGATTGGTTGAATTTGACACCAAAGTTGGCAGTCTGAATTCATAATTTCCAACTTGTAAAATTCCAATTTTGGATTCAAAACTCCGGATTCCAATTTTGAAACCACCAATAGACTCATGTAATCATTCTGGTACGAATTCATATAAAGTTTGCTAGATTTGAAGGACGTGGGCTCCGACACGTATTTCGGTATAAGGCGGGCCCCAATGTCTGACTCAACGGGCCATGTTAAGATCGATTCATCGGAATCCAATTCTGGATATACCGTTGGGTTTGTATCATCATTCTGGACTCGTTGATATGTACTTTGCTAGATTTTATGGACTTGGGCTTCGACACGTATTTTTGTGCAAACTGGATTCCAAATGTCTCGGTCGACGAACCATTTTGAGATCGACTCATCGGAATCCACTTCAGGACATACCGTTGGGTTCGTATCGTCATTTTGGACTCGTAGACATATAGTTTGCTAGATTTTGATAATCTTGATTCTGACATGTGTTTTTGGTACAAAGTGGATCCAACGGTGGACCGTATTTTAATCCGAAATTACTATTTTGCCCTGTGTCAAGAATTGGACTTATGGGTAGTCTATCCTAGCTATTTTCTTTATTTCGGGAACATTGGTGATTTTTGTTTCAGTATCTGGCGACGTTCATGGAGACTCCTATGCTGCTACCTTTCTTAGACTTGACGATGTGCTTGTTGGACATTATTGGATTACTGCTTCACCCCAGGCAAGATACCTTGCCATACCTGTGTTGTTTACAGTATCTATCCTTGTATTGTTAGTTGGTGACACTGGTAGTGTGTATCCAAGGATAACATGGATTTTATCGATGATGGCATCGATGTTATAGATGTGTGCATGTGGGTAACTTAGAGTTGGTAGACATACCCGAGATGGTGAAGTTATTCCGAATAACTTTTATGACTTGACATGAGGTACTACACGACACCTTGAGTGAGGGTCATTGTGTTGGCATGAACTTACCAATTCGACTGATCCTCGGTACGAGCGGTTCGTGTGTCCGTACATATAGAGTTAGATGGTGTCTAGGTTAAGAGACTCGCATTGAGTGTCACGAACTTCACCCGCATTTCAGGATGTAAGTGCGTGAGCAAGCCATCTACGTATCGAGCGGACTCCAGCCCATCTCGAATACGTAAACGCTGTCTGGACTATGGTATCATGTGCCTAATCCTGGCAAGGCAAATCTATATCTCAATCCATAATAAGAATATGAAACATGAATGAACACTATGGGTCGTGGCCAGCAGCCCACTAGCATACATGTCCGATTAGACTCCAAGAATTAACATGAGTCTATAAAGTAAGCCAACAAGCAGAGTATATCATGATAAGGAATGAAAGCACGAATGGATAATAAGCGTAATATCAATATACCTGGATCCTACAAATGTATCACAAGCATCTACCATCCTGCTCTGCTAACTAACTCCAAGCAGTTGCTAAACCTGAAGAGATCATCAGGTCCTCAGGGGACATAGCAAGATACATAAAAACATACCTATCTAATAGTTTGTCATGCATAAAAACAAACAAGATATAAACAGGAAAAGAGACGAAATCACGATAAGTAAATACTGACCAAATGACAACTAACAAGTGACTATCAACAAATGACTACTGACATGTGACTATGAACATGGATACAAGAACAACCATACATGAATGAACTGCTGGATGAACGAGTGAACAAGAGCTCAATGGAAAATCAAACCCTCGTACTGAGTGTGGACTCACGGGTTTGAAACTAATCACTAACCTTCGCCCCGAGCGTGGACTCGCAGGTTAGTTCACGACAAACACCCTCGCCCCGAATGTAGACTCGCAGGTGCAAACAAATCACTAACCCTCGCCCGGAGTGTGGACTCGCGGGTTAGTTCAAGATAATCACCCTCGTCCCGTGGGTGGACTCTCTAGTGCAAGTGGCTAACCCTCGTCCCGAGTATGGACTCACGGGTTCAACAGTCAAGACAAACACCCTCGTCCCGAGTGTGGACTCACGAGTGAAAAAAACAAATCAGAAATAACAGTTCAGTTCATATACTTGTAGACATGACTCAGTCAAGATACAGGAATGGACAGTTCTAGCATGAACTATAATAAGAATAAGCCTGGTATAACTACACTATCGAGTCATGAAAGATGATATACAAGCAAGATAATAAACTGGTAAACGCGGTATGCTGAAATCATATAAACCTATAGCAACTAAGGTAACTAAAGATAACATACTAAAACAGATGAACTATAAGCATGAAAATGAACTATAGAGGGAGGCAAGGTATCTTGCCTGAGCACGAAGAATCGACAATATACTTGTTAACTGGTAAGCCATAAAGTCCAAATCTCACAACTGTCTCCGAAAGCTACAATAGACATTACCAAATTTTTCAGAATATTCAAATTAGCTAGGATAGCCTGTCCTTAAGTCAAATTCTGGATACAGGGACAAAACGGTCATTTCGGGCCAAAACGGTATCCGCCGTTGGATCCGCTTTGTATCGAAAAGCCTGCCAGAGTCAATGGTCTCCAAAGTCGTCAAACTATATGTCTACGAATTCGTTTTGATGATACGAACTCAATGCTATGTCCAATTTTCGATTCCGGCGGGCAGTACATGAAATCGCCCGTTGAGTCGGATCGTAGGGCCCACAAAACAGCAATCCGATCAACTATCTCAGAATCGGACCAAACTTGGCATACAAGATCAGAAAAACGATACGGTCCTGTTGGCATAAGTTTCGTCTCGATCTGACGAACATGCATAATGTAATTGGAAAATTTGCAAAGAAGCCGATACGGTAAATTTCGACGGATACGCATCAAATTCGTCGTGCACATGCAACCAATTGGAATTCCGTCAAAGCCCACACGTTCGAAAAGTTGATGAGCACCTTTCGATACTTTTGGTTCGCGACCACGTCGTCGGGTTTGTCGGGATGCACGTCGTATCGGTGAATTTCTAAAATTTCTATTGGTTAAAACTTGGTTTTTCTTCAATTTTTTTGGAACTGTTTTAATAGAAGTATAACACAGAAATAAATAATCTATTAAATAGGTTTTGATCCTGATTAGGTTGTCTAAAAGGCTGTTCAGACGGTTTTTGTGAATACCGAATATCCTGACGAAAAAATGACTTCAAAGTCGGGTCTGGATTTAAGTTTTTGTTCTGTTTCCGAGTTCTAGGAAACTGATATTTTTTTGATTTTAAGGAACTTCTACGTCAATTTATTGCATCTACTATCATAACTAATTGATGGGGTTCCTAGAGGGTCATCTAGGCTATGCATAAGATTTTACAGATCGTACTTTGATCGAAAACTGGAAAAGATATAAGACTATGAGGTAGTGTACCTCGCAATAACGCTTGTTGTTACCATGTGCTCTGTTGGGTGCACAGCCGGACCTGGGCGGTGCTCCGGCATGCTTCACGGCATCGTGGGAGGCCAGGGGTGTTCGTAGGGATTGGGGGCTTGCTCGGGTTCATCTGGAATCAACCACGAGAGCGAGTTGTGTTGTCGAGGAAGCCTCGATCGATCAGGAGAGAGAGATATATGTCGATATATATTTGATTTAAGTTGATAGTTGATTATCAGTTGAGAACTAGATTGGTATTGGTTTGGACAGGATTCAAAGTTATCTAGATATGGTTTGATCTAGTTATCGATCTGAATTTTGAACTGGCTTGGAGCCCTGTTCTTCCCGAGTTTTGGCTCGGTTTGACGTGGGGATGGCAAGTGAACAGTGCACAACACTGTTCACAGAGTTGGTGTTTGCTCATTTTCGTTTCTTTTTCATTTTATTCTCTATTATAAATTTATCTCTATATATACATATGTGTATTTCTATATATAATGATATATGCATATACACCATATGTGTTAGGGTTTTAGAATTTTGAAATTTCTTCTTTGAAATTTCGAAATTTTGGTTAGGTTTTAGAATTTTCGTATTTTCAGTTTCTTTCGATTATCTTATTGTTCTAATTTCCAACCTTCTCTGCAGGGCCCATTTTGTGTTTCTTGGCCCTAGGACCCGCTTGTAATGCACTTTCAGAGCCACCCCTTAATTTTAATAAAGTTGCTTCTTTTTAAAAAAAATATATATGCATATACAACCATAAATCTAAATATAAGCAATACAATATTCTAGGTATGATCAATAATGGCAATATATATTCTTAATTTATATACTAAAATTTATATAAATAACATAGAATTATATTGTTACCTATATATAAAAGCCTAATTTTATATTACCATGAATAACCGCGTTCTATGCCAATATATATAGGTACTATTATATATTATAGTATATGTAAAAATATATAAATATCTATTAATATATATATATATACTATATATATATATAGAGTATATTGTAGTTGGTATAATGGTATATTATATTTATAGATATATAGATCTTGATAATATATATATAGATCTATAGTAGATATAAAATTATATATATAATCTATATATATATATATAACTATATATATAAATATATATATATATATATATTATATATATATATATATATAGTATATATATATATATAATATATATTATATATATATATATATATATATATATATATATATATATAATATATAATAATATAATATATATATATATATATATATATATATATATATATAAATATATAAATATATATATATATATTATATATATATATATATATATATATATATAGATATATATATATATATATATTCTAGGTATGATCAATAATGGCAATATATAATTCTTAATTTTATATACTAAAATTTATATAAATAACATTAAATTATATTTTACATATATGTAAAAGCCTAATTTTATATACCATGAATATACTTCGATATATATGCCCAAGTATATATATATATATATATATATATATATATATATATATATATATATATATATTTATATATATATATATATATATATAAATATATATATATATATCAAATATATATATATATATATATATTATATATAAAAGAAAAGAAAAAAATATATATATATTTATATATATATATATATATATATATATATATATATAGATATATATATATATATATATATATATATATATATATATATATATATATATATATATAAAACCTAGATAAACTCAAAAGTCCAACATATTTGTTAAGGAAAAATATTTACTATATTATCAAATAAAACATTATTTCTAATAACAAGCACAAATAATATGTTTATATATATAACAATTGTTCCTAGAATTGACTCCAAAATTACCAAGGTAAAATACCAACACAATATATGTCTACCCTGACGTCTTTGGTCACACTGCAACACCTCATGGGCTTGGGCTTGGTTTGGGTTGTGTCCGGGCTGGCCGGGACTCCTAAAAGTCAATAATCTGATTAATAGATACTTAAATCATCTGTAGGGGTTAGGTCACAACTTGGCCTGCTTTTTCCAGTTAGGACACTTCTATGGCTCGACCCACGTGAGGACAGTCTTTATGGCTGACGATGAT
This sequence comes from Iris pallida, assembly GCA_029216955.1. NCBI lineage: Eukaryota > Viridiplantae > Streptophyta > Magnoliopsida > Asparagales > Iridaceae > Iris > Iris pallida. Next base: position 30,338,604 of record JANAVB010040619.1, read on the forward strand.
CATGAAGAACCTTCTGATCGACAACGTCTAGAAGTACTTGAAGCCATGCTCCTATCCTTGGTCAGATCCGTGGATGAAATCAAAGCCGCCTTGCCAACCCAACCGGCAAGGACGCTCGGACAAACAAGCTTGGGACCCACAGTCGACGTGGACTCCAACACGACCGTCCCTCCTTTGGGTGATGATCCCTTAGGAGCACCTGTTCTTTCAGCTGCAGAAGAAGCCAAGGAGGCTAGGAGGGAAGTCCAGGAGCTTCTAGCATTGTTCAATGCCCGAGACTCCTCTCGGGACCTCAGAATACGACAGCCATATCCCATTGCATGGAGAGATGTGCCTTTTCCACCATGGTACAAGCCGTTCCATATCGATTCTTATGACGGGAAGACCTCTGCTAGTCGGTATATGACTTACTTTGAAGTCACAACAGACCACTTGCCGCATAGTGACACCATCCTCACGTGATTATTCATCGGAGCATTGGAGGGGATCGCGTTCGACTGGTACCACAACCTTCCCGATAACTGCATCCATTCTCTTGACGGCTTCAAGCACATATTCCTGGAAAGATTCTATGAAGTGGGGCATGATGTAACAATGTCATCTCTCATGAACGTCGTTCAGGGAGAGAGGGAGCTAACAAGGAACTATATCGAGTGGTTTCATCAAACCGCAATGAGATTGCCCCAAGGCAATCCCGAGAGCCCATAGATTGAAATCTGCCAGAAGAAGTTGCTCCCCGCAATTAGCCTCTGGATGGATGACGATCAGTTCAGGGATTGGACGACCTTCATCATAAGTTCTATTAATACAGAGGCAAAAGTAAAGAAGGCTCGCCAATTGGGATTACACATCCCAAACGGAGAGGATAAGGGCAGACGTCCTGGTTCCACCTCCAGCAACAACAACAGTGGCGCCACCTCCAACCGGGACAATAAGGGCAAACAGGCCATGGTCGCTGATACAACCTAGAAGCCCGAACAAAAATAGGCGAAAGGTCAGTGGCCTAAGGTGAATTACTCATTTGAAGATAGTCATATCAAACCTATCTTCGATATGCTCTTACAAGGGGGTAGGATCAAGCTCCCTCCACCAAGGCGCGAGCCCCGAGCGACAGAAAAGGAGGACCCAATATTGTCACTTCCACCGCTATGTCCATAATTCTATTCATGACTGCTTCCAATTAAAGCGGTACATTCAGAGTCTTATCGACTCTAAATCTCTGTCGATAGACATTTAAGAGGTTACCGTGGCGGCGAACATTGTGTCAATTCAGTTCGGCGACTTCCCTCTAACAAGCACTCCAGACGGGGTAATACCTGTCCCTCGGGCAATGATAGAGGTTACTAATCTTCCACCCATCCGGAGCCAGACATCTGGATTGATACCTCTCACCACATCGCGAGGAGAGATCAGGTGGGTGCATCCAAACTTAGTGCCAGAAGTTACCCGAGAGGTGTCATCTCCTACCAACTAGAAAAAAAGAGAGGAAGTCTAGATCCTCCCATACAACTTCAGCTGAGGCTGAGGAAGCTGCAGCCATTGTTACCCGGTCTCGAGCACAAGTCCATCCCACACGGGATAGTTCAGTCGAAGATTCTCAGCCGGTAGGGTTGCCTCCCTCTGATGTTCCAAGGCCATCTCAGCCTCCATCGACAGATAAGTCCAGGCCAAAGGAAACCCGCTTCGACAGGCCACTCCGTAATGATGCAACTCAAGGGCTGTAGAGACCTTACAACTTTGACATATTAGCACAATTGGCTAATACGCCAGCAAAGTTGTCGTTATACAAGCTCCTAAGGCTCACAAAGGATCTTCGTGTCGCATTGAGAGAAGCACTCCAAAATGTTGACGCCTACTTAGCCCAGGTCAAGCCTCCGGGGGAAGACCCATCAGCAGATCTACATCGGAGCAATGGCATAGATGTAATGCCCAATATCATATTTACTCTACATGATATGTTGATCAAGTCCAACTTTCATGATCGCCCCTTGTACTACACTAGATACATAGGCGACATCAAGGTGGATCAGATGCATATCGACCCTGGCTCGTCAATAAGCATCATCCCCAAATCAACTTGCTCCCATTAAAGGTGCTTACTTCCTGGTCATAGGCAGAAGAGGATAGGATCACACGGTCATCATTGGTCAAAAAGAAGGTCCTCAATCTTTCACGCCACAAAAGTTTGATCTCGGACCCGACGCTGGAAGATTACCGTTCTACCTGTATAGACCACAAGCCAAGTACGTCATGCAAAAGTAGGGGTACGACTTGGAGGCTACCCCGGGTCTGAACTACGGCAGCGGTCGGCGATTGCCTGCATAGCCGTCGGCACCGGTTGGGAAACCTCAAGACTGTTATCACAAATTCAGACACGGCCTCGAGTATGTTACACCAGCAACAACGCCCAAGAGTTTCGATGAAGAATGCGAGTGGCACTCTCATTCGTCTGAGTCACCTACTTACGACTTCGATAAACAACATTGGAGATATATTCAAACAGAAATTATCTGTCAATATGACATCCGCTGATATTGAAGAGGAAGACGAAGACCTACTCTAACCGTTTGAGTTGGAGCCATGGGTCCATCAACTAGATATACAATGGGAGAAGCGCTTCGAACTGCGAGACCCTCCCACTGAAGACGAGGTCATGCAAGTTAACCTCGATGATGAATCCTCTCCAAAGCCAATATTCATCAGTAAAAGCCTGACAGACGACGAGCAGGAGTAATTGTTACAACTTATCAGAAAATATATCGACGTCTTTGCCTAGAGCTATGAAGACATACCAGGGTTAAATCCCGAGATCGTACTTCATAAGCACACTATTTATCCGGACGCAAAACCAGTCAAACAACAGCAATGGCAGTTCCATCCAGATATCATGAACTCCATCGAAGCGGAAGTAAACAAGCTTATAGCTAGCAGTTTCATCCGTGACTGTGTAACAGTACACACCGATCCAATAGAAGTTGCTCTGTTGACAGAAGCTATTCTCGCAATCATCGACTACTTCTCCAAATGGGCGAAAGCTCTTCCATTGACAGAAGTAAAGACATCAAACGTGATCAGTTTCATAAAACGTCATGTCATTTACCGTTTCAGGATGCCAAGGAGGATCATTCATGACAATGGTCCGCAGTTCGCAAGCCATACCTTCTATCGATTCTGTGACAAGAACCGAATTCAGAATATGGATTCAATGGCCTATAATTTGTCAGCTAATGGTCTGGCCAAAGCCTTTAACAAGACCATAATCAAGCTTCTCAAAAAGTTCGTGCCTTCAAACAAGCGCGACTAGAATAAAAAGCTTGGTGAGTGCTTATGGGCATACCGTACCATAATTCGGACGACCACAGAAAATACGTCGTTTTCTCTGGTTTACAGGAGCGAGGCAGTCCTCCCATTGGAGACTCAGATCCCCTCACTTCGAGTGGCCCTTTCTTATGGATTAACGTCGGACGATAACTACCGTCGACGGCTATAAGAGGTAGAAGCATTAGATGAGAAGCGTTTACAAGCTCAACAAAGCATAGAGCTCTACCAAGCGCGCATCTCTCGGGATTTCAACAAAAAAGTCAAACAAAGAATATTCCAAGTCGGCGATCTCGTCTTGGCTATTCACAGACCAATGGTCATGACTCACAAGACCCCCGACAAATTCCTGCCTAAATGGAAGGGTCCATTCATCATCGAGACCGTATTTTCCAACGACGCGTACCGTCTCGTAAAACAAAACGAAGACTTGCTCATGATTCTCATAAACTGCAAGTTCCTCAAGAAATATTATGTCTAAACGACATCTTTCAAGTATCTCTCAGATTGTGAGTTATGTACCCTCTAGTATCGCTGAACTTACACTCTGACCTCAAATCTTCCATATTGTTGAGTTATGTACCCTCAGGTACTACTGAACTTACTCCCTAACTGCCCCGATGGATTCATATCTCATCTCCTGGTCATATCTATGAACTTTCATATTAAATGCTTTTCTCCACCAGAGTTTACCTCAAAATCTGTTACCCGCACCACCAGTGCGCAGAAGGGTAATAGGTCCATAAAACTTATCATAATCAATTACTCGCACCATCAGTGCATAAAAAGGGTAATAGATCCACAAAATTCCCCAACGGAAAAACAACCATGTCCATATTACCTCTGAGTTGTTTTCCCATCCATCACAAACAAACCACCCAATACATAGAACTTCCACATTGATAGCACCTCTGGGTTGTTCTGTGTATCCTCATTAGGCCCACTCCTACTACGTCCTCATTACCTCTGTGTTGGAAGGCTCTACTTTAGACCCATATTTACCACGTTTTCATTACCTCTGAGTAAATATGTTGGTTTTTTCTCCACTTATTATCCGTACTCGTACCGCCAATACACAAAAAGGATAATAGGTCCACAAATGTCCTCTATTGACCATAAATACTTTATTAGGTCCTCTAGTACATATACCCCTTCTTCACAATCATATGCTTCTGGAACCCAGTTATCCCGTGGCATTCATTACTCGTTACGTAGAACTTTTACGTCCATATTACCTCTGAGTTGTTCTATGTATCCTCATTGAGTCCACTCCCACCACCTCCTCATTACCATCAACCCCATATTTACCATGTTCTCATCATCTCTGAGTAAATATGATGGTTCCCTCTCTTAACTTTTTATCTGTACCTAAAACCATAGTAAGCCAATGATGATAAGTCCACAAAAAATCCCCAACGGATGTACCCAAACCTATCACGTCCATGATACCTCTGATAGGATTGCCACACCTAAACAACTCTACTTTCCATGCTTCTTATTCAAAGTATTCCAAATTTGTAATTTGAAAACTTTGAAGGGGATCTTGTAGAAGCATGGAAAATATTACTTTTGGTCCCACATCGGAATGGAGAAGAAGAAAGGGCTCATTCCATTATATATAGAGATCCCCTTGCCTCCTTTGAAAAGGGCACTAAAAATAAAAAAAGGAAAGAAAGAAAAGAATCACTCAAATTAGTCACTTGTTGTCATGGCGAGGATGAGTTGGGTTCTCAGTACTAGGCGTCTTCACGGGCTAGTGTGAAGAAATCCAAGGAGGTACGGTCCATGCGCTTCAAACATGCTATGCCAACAGTAAACCAGAGATACGCGTGCAAAAATCATGCGCGCTACCGATGGTAAACTGTACAGAATCGTCTCGGGTGCGGTTGCACCATATATGAGCCGACTCTTAAAGTCCCCCCACTTGGGTGCAGCTATTGCGCTTGAACTAAGTAGGGGGGAATCTCTTGCTAAAGTCCCCCTCCCACTTCGGTGAAGCTATTGCGCTTGAACTAAGTCGGGGGGAAATCTCTTGCGGGCCAGACCCCATGTGGCCTATTGAGAATGTCAAAGCTTCCAACTTAGAATCTTCCTACTACGCACCTTCGGGTACTAAGTTGAAGAAGTCTAAGGCCATATTGCATACTTTATGCGGGCCTTTCATAGCTCATCCTGGCTCGCAGTGCTTTACTAGCCTCAGAGCAGGGAGCCAATATGATAGTCCCAAAAGTCTTCCTACAACGATCGAGCACAGTGATTTATTAGCCGATGAACAGGGAGAAAATATGATGATCCCAAAAAAGTCTTCCTACAATGATCAAGCACGGTAGTTTACTAGCCGGTGATCAGGGAGCAAATATGATACCTACACACCCGGGCGCTCGGGATACCCGGTCCCACAAAACGGATATGAAGGTAGATCAATCTACTAACAACCTGCGAGAGGTGATTACTAACAAACGTAAGAAGAGAGAAGAAACGTTGGCGTACGATGAGCCCCTTCCCGGACACCACTGCACCCAAGCCATCATCAACTGCCGCTGCCATAAGACAGTGGCTCCACTATCAAGGTAGTCTGTGTTCCAGCGACTGCGACCTACTGCACCTTTCCAACATCCTCTCAAAAACATGATGCCAATTGAAGACGTTGTAATGGTCTACTCTCAACTAGATACATTACTCAGATGTATCAGTCAGGCAAATCGTCTCAGTCAAGCGCATCACAATCTTCTTAAGGAGTCTACCATCAAATCTACTTCGAACAAGGACATCAGTCAAGAGAAAAGCAAATAAAACTCTCCCAAACTGTGACATTCAGCACAGCACCTCCTCCTAGGGCCCCCATACCCATCCAGCCAGAAGATATCCTTCATACGGCTTAATCATGAAACATTCCTCATGTGGCTCGGTCATGAGACATCCTTCATGCAACTCTGTCAGAAGGCATTCCTCATGCGGCTCGGTCATGAGACATTGCTCATGCAGCTCGGTCAGAAGGCATTCTTCATACAACTCGGTCATGAGACATTCCTCATGCGGCTCGGTCATGAGACATTCTTTCATGCAGTTTGGTCATGAGACATTCCTTCATGCGACACGGTCATGAGACATTCCTTCACGCGGCTCGATCATGATACATTCTTTCATGCGGCTCAGCCATGAGACATTCCTCATGCAGCTCGGTCGGAAGACATCCTTCATGCGGCTCGCCACAGAAGATTAGTTGATGCACGTGACAAGTTGACCAGGTCTCAACTGCTCAGATTTGCTACAATGACAAATCATAACAAGTCTTAAAAAATCCCCAGCTATCTGTCACAGACCGAGTCTCGAGGAATGATTACGGCCATGTGGCCCGGGAATTTGCCATGTGGTCATCTATGCGGCTCAAAATATCTTTCATCTCAAAATTACTATAAATAGCAGGGTGCCATACCCCTGCAAGATGGTTGGCAATCCAAGGCTGGCAACCTTTGAAAAGCAATTACTTCAAGAGCTAAGGACTGCGTCAAATTGTCCAACGAGTAAGGCAGAGTTGATAGCACTTTCCAGAGCCTCTACCGTCACCCCCCAGAATCAAAACTAAACAATTGTACTTAGATTGTTCCCTAAGATTTCTTTCTAGACTTTTCTTTGTACAAACGAGTTTGTAATCAATTTCAGTTTTCCTGTAATACATGTCTTTGATTTTTTTATGAAAAACACCAAACTGGATCACAATCAACCAAATATTGACAAATTGACGATATGATACTTGTCATGATTCAATATGACACATCAAGACAGAACTCAGTATAAGACGGACGTCGTCTCTCTCCTACAGCATACTCGTTTTCAGAGTCTGTACTATTTTGCATTTATTTAGTCTAGCAAGATGTAAACTGAGTAGCACTGGGTATTCTTGGCTTACATCTTATTCCCAAACAAACTCAAAGTTCTACTAAACCAAAACTAGCCCACAAAGCCCATCTGAACATTATGTCCTATGGAGATAGATTTCGGGCCGAACTCTGCCCCACACAAAGTTCGGGCCGAACTCTGCCCCCTGATTTTCAGGACCCTAATTTTTAGGGTTGGCTGTATGCTAGTTGTCCAACGGCCGAAAATTTGAATTCATGGCACAGAGTTCTGGCCGAATTCTGCCTATCCCAACTAGTATAAATAGGCTTTGAATTCTCTTATTTTCAATCATCAAATTATCTCTTCTTCTCTTCTTTATAAGCCTCATACAAGGCTTAAACTTCTCATCTACTAGCCATAAGCTTCCTAAGCCTAAAAGTGCTCAGTGCTATTTAGTTGGAAGTTTGTGCAAGAGTCAAGAAAGTTGCTTGGAAAATTTCAAGCTTCACTACAGCGATCTTTGTAAGAAGTTGACGTGCTCATCTGAAGAAAAGGCACGGGGTGTAACTACTATTTCATAAATAGTGGATTTAATCCTGAGCTAGAGTTCTCAGGCCTGGACTAGTCCTCCACGAGGAAAACCAGGTTAAAACGACTGTGTTTGCGTATGCTCTCTTGATCTTTTTTATTTTCGCATTTACTACTTTGATTATTTACGGTTGGTAAAAAGAGTTAATTTTTATTTGGTCATTATTATAAACTCTATTCACCCCCTCTAGAGTTGCCTATCTGTTCTTCAATTGGTATTAGAGCTCCGTTCTCTTACCAAGCACTAACATCCTAGAGCTGATCCATGGCAACCACACAACCTATATTTTCCAACCATAGTGAGTGACGGTCAACTCATAGGCCACCCCTATTTGATGGAACCAACTACACCTTTTAGAAAACTAGGATCAGTTTCTATCTTAAGTCTCTAGACTTTGACCTGTGGACCATTGTCACCGATGGTTACAAAAAGCCTGCCAGAATAGTTGTCGAGGGAGATCTTATCGAAAAACCCAATGTCAAATATTCTGACGAGAAAAATAAACTGGCGAGTCTAGATGCTAGAGCTATTAATGCTCTTTTCTGTACAATAGACATGAATGAATTTAACAGGGTCTAACATGCACCACCTCGTACGAAGTATGGAAGCTTCTAGAAGTGACGCATGAAGGAACCACTCAAGTCAAGAAATCTAAGATATGTCGTCTGACTAAAGAATACGAGGCATTCAAGATGAAGCCGAACGAGATGACCACTCAAATGTTCACAAGGTTCTTTAACGTCATCAATCCTCTGTCATCTCTTGGCAAATAATACTCCAATCATGAGAAGATCCGTAAGTTACTTAGGGGGCTACCGAAGATCTGGAACCCGAAGGTAACAACAATTATAGAAGGCAATGATCTTACCAAAATGTCTATGGAAACTGATGGCAAAGCTGATGACCCACGAGCTCAACCTCAAAGACTTCAACGAACCTATTCCAAAGGCAAAAGAGATTGCCCTAAAAGCTCATCGTCGAAGGGCTTATCCTGAAGAGACTGATGAACACAATTCAGAAGGTGATGATCAAGCTCTTCTAGTCCGTAACTTCAGAAAGTTCTTTCGTTTTAATCGAAAGAAGAAGGAACAACAAGAAGACGACGAGGAAGAACCAACGTGCTACGGCTGTAAAAAGACTGGACATGATCGAAAGGACTGTCCCTTTGCAAAGAAAGGTAACATATATGAGAAGCCCAACAAGAAGCCCTCTTTGTGAAAGTACGCCAATACTAGTATTTGGCACGAAAGGGAAGCCAGTGATTCAGAGGAAGAAGATGACTCTCCTCGAGACACTGCTAATGTCTGTCTAATGGCAACATCTGATATGGTAACTGGCGAAACTGTTGATGGCTTTACATTTGATGAACTTGGCGATGCTTTTAGTGACTTACTAAATGATCACAAGAAAGTCATTAGTAAATATAAGCATACCAAGGAGAAAATCAAAGACTATGAAATATAGATACGTAATCTTTCTTCTTTACTTGATAATGTTAGAGACACTCCACCCACGGAAGTCACTGATGAGGTGTCCAAGCTTAAATTAAGCTTACATGATGCCGAAACACTTATTGAGAAGCGAACACACGAGATCTCAGCACTCAACAAAGAGCTTGCTGAAGAAAAGAACGAACACAAGATCTCTATTGCTAAGATTGATGGTCTGAATGCTAAGTACAATGAACTGAATGCTGTCTCTAAGAAATTAGAGATTAGATTGGGGAAACAGGTTGCTCAACCTCAAACCAAATCTCACAGTTACAAAACACACATAAAACACCAGACCACTCATAATAGTAAAATACGTCACCCACATGCAGCATGTAACCATGCTTATATATACACGTACTCCCATACAGCACGTAAACCACATGCACGTAGACATCATTCTCAACCTATCCATAACTATTATCCTACTACTACACATAGTCATAACTATTATCCTGCTGCTACACATAGTCACTATCCTGCTGTTTTACATAACTATCACCATACTTCATATAGACATCACTATCAACCTGCTCCTAACACAAATATGCATACTACTTGCACATACTGTGGATTACATGGTCATATCTTACCATAGTGTAGAATTAGGAAATTAGTTGATCGATATTAATCTATATGCATGGGTACTGAAGACTAACATTTCAGGACCCACAATAACTTGGGTACCAAAGGTCACATCTACTCGTGATGCAGGTGGACCTTCCTTCTTCAACTAAAAGCAAGTAGATTCTCGATAGTGGATGCTCGCAACATATGATAGGAGACGTAAATCTTTTCACATCACTATCGATAAAGAGGTAAGGATATGTATCCTTCGGTAAAAATTTAAAGGGCTACATCATAGGTAATGGTACTATTGGTTATCCTCCTTCTCCTGTAATAAAGGATGTCTTCTTAGTGACCGAGTTAAAGCATAACATGCTCAGCATAAGTCATCTTACTGATCATGGATATGATATTAACTTTAGAAAGAATAAATGCTACATTTATGATAGGTCAACTGGAGACATTGCTTTTGAAGGGATAAGAGAAGATAACATTTATACTTTCTATCTATCTAGAAATATTAACAGTACAGGAAAATGCCTTTACGCCCACAATGATGAAAGACTTTTATGGCACCGACATCTTGGTCATGCCAATATGGAGACTATATCTAGGCTATCGACAAAGAAGCTATTAAGAGGTCTGCCCGACATCATATTTAAGAAGGAAATGATATATGTCGAATGTGAACTGAATAAGACAACCAAATCCTCATTTAAATCCATAAACACGGTAAGTACTACTAGACCCTTGCAATTACTACACATGGACTTAGTTTTTCCCAGTAGAGTAGCCAGTCTTGGTGGAAAACTCTATACTTTTCTTATTGCAGATGATTTTTCAAGATTTACTTGAGTTTTCTTCCTTACAAACAAAAGCGATACTATTTCAGTTTTTAAAATCTTTGCCAAAAAGGTTCAAAACAAAAAAGGCTACATGATTACTCGAATCCAAAGAAATCATGGAGGCGAATTTGAAAATTCTGATTTTGAAAAGTTTTGTGAAACAAATGATTTTGATCATGAGTTTTTTTATCCTAGAACTCCTAAACAAAATAGTGTTGTGGAGCGGAAGAATAGGACTCTTGGCGATATGGCTAGGGTCATGTTGAATAAATTTTTACTTTCAAAATATCTTTGGACAGAAGCTGTCAATACAGCTTGCCATGTTTTAAATATGGTACTTATTCGATCTATTTCAAAGAAAATACCCTATGAACTTTGGTTTGGTAGGACTCCTAATGTCGCTTATTTTAGAGTGTTTGGTTGTCGCTGTTTTATCCTAAATTCTAAAGCTGACGATGGTATTTTCTTGGCTATGCTGCCAAGAGTAAGGGATATAGAGTGCTCACAAAACGCTCAATGATTGTAGAAGAATCTACTAATGTGTCTTTTTGATGAGGAAAATAGTACAGCGGCTATCCCCAACGATGATATTGAACTATCAACTTCCACACCGATGAATACCATCCCTGAAACCAATTCTCTGGAGTGCTTACCGAAGAAGTTCGAGTTCAAGCCGTCACACCCAAAAAACTTGGTAATATGTGAGGTATCACGCGAAATAAGTACTCGATCATCTTTAAGATATTTATTGCTAGTACTGCTTTCATTTCACAAATTGAGCCTAAAAATGCTTTAGAAGCTTTTAATGATGAATTTTGGATTTCCGCTATGCAAGAAGTACTCAATCAATTTGAAAGAAGCCATGTCTAGGAACTTGTTCCTAAACCGGCTAACCATTCGATTATTGGTACTAAATGGGTTTTTCGTAACAATATAAATGAAGATGATTCAGTCACTCGCAACAAAGCGCGTCTAGTAGCTCATGGATACAACCAAGAGGAAGGTATCGACTACGATGAGACGTATGCTCTAGTTGTAAGACTTGAATCCATTCGGATGCTTTGTACTCTTACAAACTTTCAAAATTTTAAACTCTTTCAAATGGATATGAAAAGTGCTTTTCTGAATAGTTTTATTAAAGAGGAAGTCTTTGTAAGACAACCCCCTGGTTTTGAAAATCATAAATTTTCCGACCACGTTTTCAAGCACAAGAAAGCGCTCTATGGCCTCAAACAAGCCCCCAGAGCTTGGTATGAATGCCTAAGCAATTTCTTACTAGATAAAGGTTTTTTAAAAAAAAATTGACACTACACTTTTTATCAAAACTTTTCAAGACACCATTCTTTTAGTTCAAATTTATGTTGATGATATCATATTTGGGTTCACTAATGAAAATCTATGCCAAGATTTCGCTAAGTGTCTGCAGAACAAATTTGAGATGAGCATGATGGGGGAGCTCAATTACTTCCTCGGACTGTAAGTCAAACAAACTTTGCAAGGAACATTCATCAGCCAGTCAAAATACACAAAGGATAAGCTGAAAAAGTTTGATCTTGACAACGTCAAACCAATCAGCACTCCCATGGTTACTACGACCAAGTTGGACCCTGATGAAAGCGGCAAACTTGTTGACCAACCTAAGTATCGAGGTATGATTGGTAGTCTACTTTACCTAACTGCTAGTCATCCCGATATCGTGTTTAGTATTTGTCTGTGTGCTCGCTATCAAGCTAGTCCTAAGGAATCACACATGTCCGCCGTTAAGCATATCTTTCGATACCTTAAAGGTACTGTTACAGTGGGCTTGCAGTATCCCAAATCCACATCCTTTGACCTTATTGGTTATTCGTATGCTGATTTTATGGGATATAAAGTCGACCGTAAGAGTACAAGCAGCACGTGTCATTTATTAGGCAAGGCTCTAGTCTCATAGTTTACTCATGGTTTAGCAAGATGCAGAATGCTGTTGTACTATCCACAACAGAAGCTGAATATATTACAGCTGGTCGTTGTTATGCAGAAATTATGTGGATGAAGCAAACCCTTGCAGACTATAACCTATCTTTTATGCATATTCCTATATTCTGTGATAACACTAGCGCTATCAACCTTACTAAGAACCCTATATGTCACTCATGTACCAAACACATTGAAATTCGTCACCACTTTTTGCATGATCATCAACAATACGATACTATAAATTTAGAATTTTTTGATACTGATCATCAGCTGACAAATTTATTTACAAGAGCACTATCCGAAGAGGGACTCAACTTTCTTTGTCATAAATTAGGAATTTTGGATGAAACAGTTATTCATTAAATTGGCCTGCATAATTATCGATTATGTCATATATCTTTATGGCAACTTTTCTATGGGTACAAGCCGAAAGGGTCCTTCTGACAATAAGGCATAAAAGCCTAAGCGACACGGTGCACTAGTCTTCGGACTACCGCTAGCTAGGATCTGGCCCCTATAGCTACCCCTTGGTAGTTTTATCGTAATAATTGTTGTCATAAATTCTTGTTTATTATATGGTTCAATTTCATTTATACCTTAGTTTTTTCAAAATTTTCTAAATTCTATTCCATTTATTACATTCATGGTTTCTCTCAAAATCACAATTTTTTGTTTTTCATCAAACATTTGCAAATCTTTCATCTTTGGCAATCCATTTTCTTAACACTTAGCCATTTTTTAGCTGTTTTGAGTTCTGGCCTCAGAACCAAGAACTTGGGTCGAACTCTGCCTCACACAGAGTTCGGGCCAAGTTCGGTCTACTGATTCCAGAACTCCCAATTGCTCTCAGCCTTCCATTTATTTTGATCCAATGGTCAAGGATTAACCCGACCAGCCGAACCTTCCTTCATATTTTCGAGATTTTCTTCTCTTTCTTCTCCATTGCCACCTCTAAACCCTATCCAAGTTCATTCTCTCCAAACCCTAACCCTAGTTCTCTCAATCCTTGGCTCTTTTACTCTCAAAATTCAAGGAGCTTAGGTTTGGGGCTATCCTCTTCCATATTCTCCTACTCTTTTGAGGTATAATATCTTATTTTTTCTATCTCAAATTTCAAATTTATATCATTATCAATGGCACCTAGTTTGTTCAATAGGAGAAATAGGGCTAGAACCGAGGGTGCTTCCTCATCGAACCCTCCTCCTCAAGATGTTCAACCCATCCATCCACTTTTTAATCCACCACCACCTCATGACCCCAACACGTTTAATGAACAAATTTTGGTTTCATTGGAGGCTTCCAATGAATGGTTCAATGACTTTCGTTCTAGGAGCGTGTATGCGGGTCATCCTATCAATTTTACTATATTTTTTTGATATGACTTATTATTCCCGGACCTTTGTCTAGATGAGTTAGTATCTACATCATCTCTTATATATTTGAATGTTATCCAGATGTTTTACTGCAATCTCACTTTTGACGACACACGAATCTATTCTTGTGTCGTCGGAATCGACATCTCTTTTGATGATTTCGAACATGCGGAATATCTTGAGATCCCGGAACCCAATTCCTGGGAGAAACTTGTCGATGTACGCAAGTTTTAATTTTTCGATGGATCGTCCCTTGAGAGTTTCAAGGATGATTTGTGTACTTCCAACACACGTCCATGCAAGTTACTTGCTAAATTCTTGAACCCATATTTCTATGAACTTCATCGTATCGTCTTCTCCACGATCTTGCCCAAAGTAGGATCGACTGATGAAGTTTCTTATTTTGAGATCTTCGCACTCTATCAACTTTACTTCTATGTCCCGTTTAACCTTTCGTGCACTATGATGGACTGGATGATTAGTGCACGGAAGAGGCCTCGATCATTGGTCTATGCTCTTTATTTGCCAATGGTCTTTCGTGCGTTCAACATTCCTCTTGATGAGTGCCAGTTCCTTCTAGCCCCTGCCTATCTATCTAAGGCGAGGCAGCTTCTAGCAGCTATCGAGTCTCCTGTTGAGTCCGATCATTCTGGGTCTGATGCTCAGGCTGATGCACCTACTCTTGGGCAACCTGCGCCCGAGCCACATGCTATTCTCGAGTCTATCCAGACCATATTTTACGATCGTTTCATATTGGAGGATGACCGCTGGACCCAACTCGATTATCGTACCACTTTACAGATGAGTGACATAAGCAACTCATTACATGACATCCGGTACTCCATGTCTCGGCATCCCACTATGCCCCTTCCTATGGAGCAGGATCCATCTTGCACTCGTTACCGTATTGACGACCCATGGGTCATGCAATATCTGGATCCGGATGCAGCTTTTGTAGATCCTCGTCGTTCTAATACTGATCCATCTGACACCGCTGGACTATCTCGTGCGCCATGATGGATGTGGTTCCATACTGCTGCTACTACTGCTGATGATCTTCTTTAGTTTTATGCTTTATGGACTTAAGCTTATGTAGTTTCATTTTCCTGTATGAGTACATTTTCAGTTTCTATAGATCCTTAGATTTTATCTGTAGTTATTACACTACCAAAATATGGCAAATTTGTGATGAATTTTGCGACTCCATAAAAGGACGTCGCTAATTTTTAGGAATTTAGCGACGTGGAAATATGATGTTGCTATTCGTCAATGGTGGCGACTACTAGCGACGAAAAGCGACATTAGTTTTTTAAATGGGAATCTGTATCGCAATATCGTCGATACATGTCGCTAATTATTTAAATATAGCGACGCATAGCGACAACTGTTATAGTACGTCGCCGTATATTAATAATCAGCGATGTCGCATGCGGACGTTGCTAAATGTTTCATATAGGGCAGGAGGGTTTTCTTTACTATCATTCCTCGAATTTTTTACCCCCCAATTTTCCCGCTCTCCCTCTTCTGGTGCTCGTACCCTCCTCCGGCGCTCCCACCCTCCTCCGGCCTCCTCATCCTCCGGCCTCCTCCTCCTCGCACCCTCCTCCGGCCTTCTCCTCAGGAAGCCCCCCTCTCTCTCTCCCTCTTTCTCTCTCTCTCTAGGGCACTGGCGGTGATTTTGGGATACATGGATTCCCTCCAACTTTGTGGTCATGTGGGGACTATTTTGGGATACATGGATTGCTTGTGTTTGGACTGATTTTTGCAATATAAAATTAATCTACCATTGTATTAGTTATTGTTTGAGGGTAAAGGAAGTGCATCAGTTAATAGACTGATGAGTGCATCAACAAGTAGACTAATAAATGTATCAGTCGTTGTTGATATGTGTACCATCCCTACATGTAATCTAGAGTATCTGTTATTTAAGCCTATGTATATATATTGTTCACTGTTAACTAGTGTAATGAGTGATGATTGCATACCTTGTATCAGTCAAGAGAGTATTAGTATCAAGATTCAGGTTCAGTCCTCCATTATATTAGTATCAGTCATGATTCATTCCTATATACTACTTTTTTTATTAGTCTTTACTGATAACATGTATCA
This sequence comes from Iris pallida, assembly GCA_029216955.1. NCBI lineage: Eukaryota > Viridiplantae > Streptophyta > Magnoliopsida > Asparagales > Iridaceae > Iris > Iris pallida. Next base: position 30,354,694 of record JANAVB010040619.1, read on the forward strand.
GTGATTACTGATAAATGGTAGCAGTCATCACTAAACATGGTATCAGTCATGATACCTTGGTTCAGTCCTTGTTTGGATTTTATTGTATCAGTCCCATGCTTCATTGTGTATTAGTAATTAGTATGTAGAGAGGGGAATACTTCTTTATGTATTTGTAACTGAACAATGTGAAGGATTACTCCATTTTAGTTTCAGTACCACATGTGGACTTTGTATCAGTCCTTGTTATTGTATCCAGCCATTGCTTGCATTAGTATTCAGTCTATGTGGACTAATGTTCAGTCTTATCTCTTGTGTATCCATCAATTGACTTTCTTTTGTATCATTAGTATAGGATGTATGGCATCTAATTGCATACTTGTTTCAGTCCTTGTCTCCTAATATATCAGTAATTAGGATGTCAATATAGTTCAGTCCTTGGTTCAACTTGTATCGGTCTCTTTTTGCATATATATCAATTGGGGGTTTTGATACTCACTTTTGTACCAGCTATTAGAACATGGCAGTTGGCTATGGATTACGTCAGTCCTGCATTGTATCGGTCCCATTCCTCTACTATCTTGTTTTAGTCGAGAGGGCACTTTAGTCCAGTCCCTTTCTATAGACTATAGATGTATGTTGTTACCAGTCCTTAGCTACCTGCATAACTGCTGGTAGATAGACAGGGTTGGAAGCCTGAACTACATAAATAATCGCCTTTCTTAAGCCTCTAATATACTAACTGATCAAGCATCCTTCAGAGATACCTTGTATCCTCTTGGGCAGTTTTTTATTTACTAAATAACAAGTATGTATTTACTACTTAACATACATATATGTCGTAATGACCATCAATCTCTCGATAGATACTGGATTGGTACCAGCCAGGCACTATCCTTGCAGCTATTCGACTGGCGAGGCAAAAATCTGTGTACGACATTTTCTATAAGGAATTTGCATCAATCTATGTTTCGACATCGTAATCAGGACATAGTCCCTGCAGCCATTCGACTAACGAGGCAGAAACTATGTAGCCGTAGATAAAGTTGACTGTCCTTCGACCCCCATCCCTTGGCAATGATGATACGACAACCTATCACTACATCTTTTAGTAGTAGATGATGTCTTAGTATTACATTATGTGGGTTCATCTTGATTCTGTTACATCCTTCATATACTAGATTCGATAAGAACATATACTACACCATATGTACAGAACATAGATGATTCAAACTAATGTATGCTAGAATAAATTTTGGGTTGTGTTCTGAGCCATTCGTCCCCACACTTGGCAATTCAAACTATGTAGCCATAACTTCACCCTTGAGAATGAATCTATTAGAACTCTTGCCAAGGGACCAATTTATGCCGTCAAAATATTGCCAAGTTATTGAGTGAATGGGTTTAAGTTCAAGTCAACTAATGCTACTATCAGAGATAGGTTCCTGGATCCTGATTCCACAAAAAATAGTTGCTTGTGTATCAAATCTACAAACTACAAAGATGTCACTCCAGGCAATAATTTCTATAGCGTCTTACGGGAGATTGTAGAATTGACGTACAATTATGGCATAGAGCCTGCTAAGATCGTATTGTTCAAAGTTGATTGGTTCGATCCGATACAAAATCAAGGATGGAAAATTGACAAGCATGGTCTTGTGGATATTAACTACCGTCGTCGATACCAAAGATACGAACCATTTATCCTAGCAAGTCAAGCTCAAATCGTATATTTTACAACATATCCTAGACATGGAACAACGAGGTACGAATGGTGGGTAGTATGCAAGACTAAAGCCAGAAATACCTACGACGTCGACGAAGTGGCTTATCAGGAGGACGAGCTGCCTCTTGTACCAAATACAGTTGATGTCGACTCAGCAAAAGTTCCCCATTTCATATCTACTTGTGTAGAAGAGGTACAAGTATCCAAAGGGGAAGACGAAGGAGATGCTAGTGAATATGAGGAGGAAGAGGAAAAGGATGATGAGGAGGAGGCAAACGAAGAAGATGAATTTTTAGTGGATAATTGAGAAACTGTAATTTCAATGTATTCATATTTCTGTAATCTTAAATTATGAACTGTGATCATTTCTATTAGTATTCAGATTTTTGTAAACTTAAATTATGAACTCGAATGTATGCAGATATTTTTAAACTGTCATTATATTTATTTATATTTTTAATCATATGTTATTATCAGCATGGCAAGACGACGCAAAGGCATAGCAGGACGACGCAGAGATAGGTCGGGATGAGCCGTGTCCTTAGGTGGGCAGAGAGCTTCGTTACCAGAGGATGGCTCCGGACCATCGTCTGACCCGAGCACTCTATTGTACGATACGGTCGCAGGTCCGGGTGGCTGTACACCTCGAACGAGCAGTTCCAAGCTTGCTGATACTCCTTCCCCTAGCCTTCCTACCGCTGACGGCAGCATGGAGGGTGGGGAGCAGGTGGAGAAGGCAGACCCTACTCCTGTCCGTGCGGATCCATACCAGAGCGACCCTCCATGCGCACCTCAGGACGAGCCGAGGATGGAGATTTGGGCCGACGGTCCTACGAAGTAAGTTAAATGAATATATATATATATATTATGTATGTCTGTATATATATATATATATATATATATATATATATATATATATATATATTCATATATATATATATATATATATATATATGAATATAATTATCGTTGTATACAATATCGTCCCTCGTCTGTACAGAGAGCGTTAGGCTCCTTTCTGAGGTCCAACTTTGGGTGTCCGTAGATCAACTACTCGGATGCCTCGGAAGAGAGGAAGGCATTCTGGTTTGCCCACTTCAAGGTAATTAAAGATAGTTAATTTAGTATGATTAATATAATTTTAAGCATTTTTTAGAACTTATTATTTTAATTTGTAATTCTTGTAGAGGACTTATTTTTATCCACCATACCGGGTCGAGCAAATTGAGAGGTAGTTTCCTGCTGTCGCCGCCAAGCTGATCCGTGATGCAATTGACGATCAGAAAGCTCGTCAGCGCTCCGAAAAGTCGTTTGCTGGTTGGATCATGCCTGACCAGTGGACCGCGATGAGGGCTCGATTTGAGGAGCCCCGGTACAGAGAGCGGTCGGAGAAGGCGAAGGCGGCTAGGACGAGGGCCAGAAAATGGTGTGGTGGATCGATTCGTATGACGGAGTATTTTCGTCGTCTGGTATGTAATTTATTACAATATATAAGATTTTATTGATAGTAGGAGTATATAATTTTCTATTTTAATAAAGAATAAAATATAACAAACACGCAGGTACAGAGGGGTGAGGATGCAAACATGGTGACCGTCTTCCTGGCCACCCATCGGAAGGACGGGAAGCTCATCGACGACCGGGATACTCAGAGCTATGTAAGTACTAATTTAGATTTCGTTAATTTTAACATAACTTAAAGAATATACAGATAACCATATAGTTAATAATAATTAAATACTTTAGACATTTATTAGGCTAATTTAGGTAAGTACTAATTTATAGAGATGCACAATTTTCTAGGACGAGTTTTTTAGGCTACGTGAGTGTGCGAGTGCTAGTGCACCTACAGAGGGAGGGGTTGGTACATCGCAGCTCTCTCTGCCTCAATCGGAGGACGAGCTCTGGAATACCGCCGTTGGCGGTCTTCATTGAGGTACGTACTACGGTACGAGGTCCTACGGCACATTTGTTACGATTCAGGCATCCAGGGCTCCCTCTGCTAGTACACATTCATAGCACTCACAGGCCGAGTCGTCCCGGGTCGAGGATAACATTGCACGCCAGATTGCTGAGCTGCGCGACGATATGCTGAGGAGGATTTCTGAGCAGCCAGGGTCTCAGGCGCTAGGGGACGCTGTATTGCACGGATTGCAAGATCCTCTAGGAAATGAAGGGTTCTTCGATTTTGCAAGTGTCTGGACTAGAGTAGCCCAATCTAGCAAATAAGTCAATGGTTCGTAAACCTTCTTTCTATTTGTATCTTTGAATACACTTTATCGCTATTGAAACTTCATGTTTGCTCTCGATTATTCTTTCTTATCTTTCTGTCTTTCCCATTTCAGAGCGACGAATGGTCATGCTTATTAGAATTTATCAACATTTTTTAGCTACTGGTGTAAATTTGTTGCTTGTTCAATTTTGGGTTGCTTGATAGATAGGAGAGGATTATAGATGCCATATGCAGTAGATATCTGTTGGTAGGATTGTTAGCAACAATGTTAGAAGATTATAAGAATTTAGTTTTGAGGAGTAGTGTGACCAAAGGAGGGTAGAAGTCCTAGAGGTTATGTAGTCACAAAATGGCAAGGAGGAAGACATAAACTATTTTGAGGAATTAGAATTTAAGGAGATTAAGGTTAAGGTAGACTTTCTTTTCGAGTTCTAAGGAATAGCTATGAATTAGAATTTCGAGGACGAAATTATTTTAAGGTGGAGAGATTTGTAGCTCCCCTTCTCGAAAATTTTGAAATATTTTTATTATTATTCATTTTATTTAAATAGGATTTTTAGATTTTTATAAATAATTAATTAGTTAATTATTACGGTAGATAATTTTAGTCATGGTTAGGAATTTGAGTACAAGGTGACTAGGAATCATGGCACAGATAGTACAGTGGCATGCATTGACTAGTGTATTAGCCCTGATAGGGAAGGCCGAGCCATAGTGATGTCCTAACTTAGAAAACCAGGCTAAGTTGCGACTTAACCCCTATAGATTAATTAATTATATATTAATTAAGATTATGATTTTAGGAGACCCGGTTGTGCAAATTTAGCCCGAACTGGACCCGAACTAAGCTCAAGCCCAAGCAGACATATAGTGAGACCAAAAACGTCCATGTAGGTAGGCAGATGTGTCTATATACATATTGGCAGTCCATTTTATAGCCTAGTGATAAATTCTATAGTAGAATATTTAATATTGCATATTAAGTATTTTATTTCTGTTAATATTATTATTATTTCTATTAATTGTATATATATTATATATATATATATATATATAGTAAAATATATATATATATATATATATATATATATATATATATATATATATATATTTATATATATATATATATATATATATATATATATATATATATATATAGTTATAGTTATAGTTATTATTAGCTGTTTCACCATTTTCTAGCAAATAAATATAGAAAGGTAATTAGGAATTTAAAGTATATATATATATATATATATATATATATATATATATATATATATATATATATATATATATATATATATATATATATATATATATATATCTTATACACACACACACATATATATATATATATATATATATATATATATATATAAATATATATATATATATATATATATTTTTTATATATATATAATATATATATATATATATATATATATATATATATATATATATATATGTATATATTAGTGGCTAAAATACATAAGAAATAGAAAGAAAGAAGAATAAGGCAGCAACAGGAAATCCCAAGCCTCGTTCGGCCTCGCCAAGGGCCCAACACCCGGATATAACCAGCCCGAGCGGGATTTCCTCACCCCGACTCTGTTTATATACGTGCGAGAACAGAGTATCGATAACCCTAACCCCTCGAAACCAAAACCCCCACCCCGTCGATAATCCTACCTCTGTGTGTCGCTGCAAGCCGCCACCGCCGACCGGCCAGGCGTAGGGACCAGCTCACGCACAAGCGCAGGCGAGCAGCAGCAGGGTGCCGTAGCAGTGTCCAAACTTCGCGGTAAGATTCCTCGTTCGATACTCCATTATTTCATGAATCATAAATTAGTTTGGGAAGCCAACATAATCGCCTCGAAACCCCAATAATTAGATTTCTTATAGGTTGCACGACCAGTCCATGAGATCGACCCGAAGTCGGTCAAAAACCTGTAAAAACAGAACACGAATGAACTTTCATGAGGCTGTTTTGGAAGGCGTATAATCGTCGATTCCTCGATAGTTTAGGGAATCTAATTGAACACGTCTGTTGACAACATATACAACATGGAAACCCCATTTATAGATTTATTTTTCATCGATTATATTGTTGTTAAACTATTTTCAAAGTTCGAAAAAAACATATTTTTAAAACTGTCCAAAACTTAGAAAATCCATCGGTACGACGTGCATCCCGCCAATCCGGGCGACGTGGTCACGAACTGAAAGCATCGAATGGTGCGTATCAGCTTCGTAGACGTGTGGGCTTTGACGGAATTCAAATTGGTTGCTTGTGCAGGACGAACTTAATGTGTATCCGTCAAAATTCACCGTATCGACCTCTGTGCAAATTTTCTAATTACTTTGTTCACGTTCGTCAGATCGAGAAGAAACTTTCGCCAACAGGACTGTATCGTTTTTCTGGTCCTATATGCCAAGTTTGGTATGATTCTGAGACAGTTGATCGGATTGTCGTTTTGCGGTCCTGACGATCCGACTCAACGGGTAATTTTGTGCACGGCCCCAGAATCCAACTTTGGACATACGGTTGGGTTCGTATAAGAAAACTGGACCTGTTGACATATAGTTTGACGACTTTAGAGACCGTAGACTTTGGCACGCTTTTCGGTGGAAAGCGGGTCCAATGGCGGACACCGTTTTGACCCAAAATTACCGTTTTGCTCCTGTGTCCAGAATTGGACTTATGGACAGGCAATTCTACCTAATTTGACTATTCTGAGAACGTTGGTAATATTTATTTCGGCATCCGGAGACTTCTGCATATGTTGACTGATTGTGGCTCTTTGAGTGGTATAGTATTATCGGTTTCACCAGTACAGGACCTCAGGCGAGTAAATCTCTGATAGTTTTCGTATTTGATTATCTCTATACTTCTTGTATTTAATATTATTTTACATTGATATTATGTTGATTCTTGACACGCTTGTCACACGAGATTGTAGTTATGGATTCTTGCATGTTGTTCGTGACCAATATATTTTCATGTTCCTGACCTGTCTAAATCCATGGGTACTCGCCGGGCAGGGAAGTACATTAGTTGACATGTAAACATACCCAAAAATACTCCCAAAATGTCTATTCTTGCCTGATAGCAGTCGCATAACTTACGTGCGGGGGTGACGGATATACCCTTAGCCATTTACATATCGAAAGTGTATTTCAAATCACTTATTAGATATAGTCTTGCTATATTATAGTTTCTTGTCATTGCTTGTCTTGTGTACCATGACTCCCTGCTTTTACTCGCATGATTCCTACCCTGATTTCCTGTTTATCCCTTATCATGTATCTCAGTTTTATTACAAATTTATGGATTTTGTCATTTATTGATTCTGTTGTAAGATTTTACTCGTTCCATTCCTGACTGAAAACTAACATTTTTCAGGTTTAGCCATGATCACTCTTAGCACTGGAAAGACATGGGTATGTTGAGGTCAACCTAGATAGGAGAACTAGCTGACTTTACTATTTTGTGAGACATTGTATTTTTCTTTCAAATATAAATATTGTAAATGTTATAATAAATTTAGAAAAGTGAATGAGCAATAAAGTTATTATTTTGTGATTTTGAGCATCATGGCCGTGACAGCGTTCTACCGCCGACTCTGCGGCGTAGGCTGGCTTGGACACGTCTCGTATCCGAAAAAGCGGGTGCTGATCGTGACAGGATAATAAATAAAGTAAGCTAATATCACTGAGCAGGCAGTAAATCAGGAACTGTAGTAATGTTACAGCTAAAAGAATTAGAAATAAATGAACAATGATATGCAATAAATAAAATACAGACTAATTATAAATAGTAAATTATGGCATGGTTTCTTGCCTGGTGTGTCGTCTGAAGTGGTGCAATGATCCGACAAGTTCTAGGTTGTCCAATAGCTAAGGTTAATGTGTGAGGGTCCAAAATCCAAGGAAAAATAGAAATACGTGATTAGTCATGATCAAAGGTGATGGGGAGAAATTGCGGAGACAATATACTTTTTTTTTAGAAATTATTTTTTATAAGTAGTTTTATATGTAAAATCGTTGAAGGTTAACAACCATAATTTACTAGTAAAATATTTCATTTAAACACTTGAAATATGAATAATTATAAGATAATTATGTTGAAAATCTGGAAGAATTGCTTTAGAAATACAATCCATAGTTCTGTCAAAGTCTAATTTTGTCAAGTATATTTTAGGTCAAACTGTTTTACAATAGATAGGAAGTAATATAGAGTAAAAAATTTAGATTTTTAACTAAATTTTAAAATAGATACAAGCCCAAAAGAATTTTTTCTCATCAATATAATTTAGACATATAAAATATATTTATTTACTTAGTTAATAAAAACTTATAAATACACTCTAAACTATAATATATACATGTTTTAGAACTTATACTTTGTATATATAAGAAATATTAGTCGTGACTCATATTTAACAGCTACAACTGTTCTTTTTTTCTTAAATGTTACAAAGGAAACATAATGAAAGGAAGGAGGAGGTGAGAGAGAATGAAGGGGATTGGTCGGGAGAATAAGAGGAAGGGAAGCTGGAGAGCGAGAGGGAAGGAAGCATACAGGAGAAGCTTCGACGAGGCGGAGGAGGGAGCGTGAAGCCGAAGGGGGGTACGGGAACCCACCTCGGCGTTGCGGACACGCTTGCTGGCGGCGGCGTGACGTGGATCCACGAGTGGACGCGAGGAGCTTGCTGCACGCGATGGGAGGGCCGCGGATGGAAGATAGATGCGCAGAGGGGTCGTCCCATCGGCGGCTACCTATAATCCTGCTTTCTAATTATTTTAAATCCTTGAATAGTTTTTCCTCCTAAAAATTTAAGTTAAAATTTGAATATCAAGTTAGTTATAATTAATTTGAGGGGTCCCACTTGCTAACAAACTTGAAAGCAATTTTCCCTCCTTATAACAAACTTTTAAATTCAAACTATAACTGATTTTGGATGATCTGGATAAATTATGAAAAAGAAGAGGTCTCTATTGCATATAGGCCAAGTTGCGGGGGCCCCTATGTGTATAATTTCAATTCTTTCTTATAACTCAATGGAGAGAGAAAGTCTGAGCAGAAGCTCATCTTCCACGCTTCACTCGAACTCTCGAGAAATCTTCCTTCAATTTCTCCCCAACGAAACCCTAACCCTAAATAGAAGGCCCGGTGGCGAGCTCTCTTCTCCGGCGATGGCGATGGCGCTGGTGACTACATCTTTATCATTCCTGGCGTCGAGTTTCCTTCCATTCGACTAGACGGTGACGACGAACTCTCAATCTTGGTAGATCGGAGGCAACACTCTCAGGTGGCGCTTGGTGGCACAGTTTCTCGGTGGCAACGAGCGGTCATAAAACCTCTTCTCCGATGACAGTTTTGTCTTCGACATCTCGTGGTGATTTCTTGAACACCTCTTCTTAATTCGTTCCATTCTTGAGCCGATCTACTGTTCTTGACCCGAGATCTCATAGATCGTTCAAATTTCCTCTATGAACTCAGGATCTAGACTCAATGCCAACTATAGCAGTCCTGATTGAGGTTCAAACTTGAGATTGAGTAGGTACATTGATTGGATCTAGCTTCTTGTTTATTTTCTTAGCATGTTCATTCAAAATTCTAAATCGAATCTGTCCCATCCCAGTCAAGGATTACTGAGTTTGTAGTTGCTCGAATTCATTGAGCACGAGAACAGTGGGAGATCTAGTTGCTGTGATTAACATTGGGCTTCACGGATGAGTGTCCGAAGTGTTGAGAGTATCCTTAATTCTGTAGAAGAATTCTCCAGTTAATTTTCCTTCTCCAAAACTCATTTTGCACAATTTTACACTTGGATACTTTGATTTTAATTTTGGTTGCACGTGTTTCCTTTCATGCCTCGTATTTGTTGGGGTGTACGTTCGAGTTTATGCTGGTGTGGATCTGATCGTGTCGTGACCAGTTGCATGATGAACCTGGTGTTGTGTCGATGGAAGTATCGGTTGGCTTGTGTCTATGTTTGTGTCCAGGTAGAGGAAATGGTGTCAAGTGCAGACCATTTCTCGACTTTGTGTTGTACTCGTGTGGGAATTAGGATGGACTCATAGTAATTCAATGGTTGTGTCCCATAATTCGTGTCGAATACAAAGAAAGAGTTACATCTTTTATTTGCTAAATTTTCGATTGGGTTGTATTTAGTAATTTTTGCGTTAGATTAATTCTGTATATTGGGCCGGGCCAGCCTGAACATTATTGTATTTAGACCAAATAATTAGTTCGGCCAAGTTAGCCAAAGCCCATAATACCATTTGTGTTGAACTATTTGTATATTGGGCCAGAACAGTTAGAGCCCATACGGTTTTTTACTTTTATTATCTTCAGTATTGGGTTGATGGGCCTCGCATTTGAATAATGCAGGCGATTGTTTTGTTTATGGGTACTATTGTCTTGATTGGAATTATTAGCTTCTTATGAGTTCATGAATGGTCCTGGTTAATTAAGAGCTTTTTCTAGCACTTCTTTTTCCTGGTGTAGCCGACCTCTCGCTTCTATTATGAGAGATCTGGACCCTATTGGTAGGAGGAACAATTAGCTGGACTAAACTATTATTTCAAACCCAGGAGATGAATGTCACTTGGTTGCCTAGGTTTTGACTTGAGTATAAGTTAACATGAATTGATATAAGGTTAGCCTAACAAGTCTACTTTGATTAGTGGCTTATTAGTAAGAAATTAGATAATTTGGCTACATAGCCTTTTAGCTAATTGTCATGATTAAGTTAATCAACTTGTACTTAAATTCTAAAACAGATGGGCATCCAGCTTTACATCCCACACTTGATCACCCTGAGCAAGGCAAGTATACTCCTCGGACTTGTCTATTTCTTCATGTCTTGTATTCATGATTGTATCTCCTTTTTGGCACGATGTTTCACGAGATTGTCTTATATCTTGTTCCCAGAGTTTACTTGTGTGTGGGAGGAGAAATACTACAGATGTGTGATCAAACCCGAGTTACTATTCATGTGAATAGCTTAGGCCCCACATCGTGAATGCGGGATCGAAGCCGTACCATTTCATGTTCCCTGAATATACCCAAGCTGATCACACACTCTGGACGTATTTCGATATATTGCACAAATCAGGATCATTGTGTATCTCATATTCTGGTTTTATTTCATGTTCCCTGTATTTACTTTTCAGTATTCATGTTCAGGTTTCATGTCATGTTCTCATTTCTCGTACTTTATATTTTTTTTGTATTTATTTCCATACCATGATGTTCATGTTTAATTCCTTGGAAATACTTAGCTCCGCTCCTGACTATGATATGTTGTAGGTGAGTTGGAGGCTACTGTGACACTTATTACGGGCAGGAGCCTGGAGGCACCTATGAGCTAGCCGATGTTGCTCTGGACTTAGAGGCTGAGGAGGCCAAGTATTTACCTTTGTAGTTCATTTAGACTTTGTATTAGAGACATCATTTTATTTTTATTTGCTGGAAATGTAATAACTCTTAGACTTGTACTTGATTCTAGGATTCTCTATTAGATGATGTGGTTTATATTCATTTTTATCTGGACTTGTAGTTTTCCCTAGAGATTGGTACAACTTACTTCATCGTGTCTAATGACGAAGGCTGGGCGTGTCCGACTCGTGTCCAATTATTCGGGAGCGGGTCGTGACATATTTTTAGTGGTGGCCCATGAAGGTCTATCCTAATGGTACCTAGGTATTAGTGTACTATTGGAGGACTTGATTAAACTAGGAAAACTTGATCACAATATAGAAAAATCGAGAAAATAAGGGTATATCAGGTAGATTGACATTATAAAAAAATATTATTTATGTTTAGGTTTTAAGGTTTGTCAATCAACGAAGTTTTCTTTCTATTGCAGGATGGTCAACACGAGGAAGACCGCAGATCAGCTCGGAGTTGCAGGCAGTATGGGACAGTCTTTACCAGACGTTCCGATAGAGCAGCTTCCGCCACCGCCTCCAGTCTTTCCTCTGTTGCCACCGACGATGATGTTCGACAGCGCTCAGGTGATGGCCATGTTCCAGCAGTTCATAGAGGCCAGAACCACCATGCTGCACAGTTCAGAGCGACAGTCGTTGATTCACTCAGGACTCGAGAGCCGACAGCACCAGCACCGGTAGCACCTCCAGCACCAGCAGCACCGAGACCGGGGACTGCCAGGGACTACTAGAACCTTTGTCCGATGGATTTTTGTGGTCATAAGGGGATTGTATATGCGGATGAGTGGCTGGAAAATACAGAGCAGATACTGAAGATGGCGAGTATTCCTGATGACTTGAAGGTGGAAGTTGCGAGCATGCGACTTTTTGATCTCACCAGAGCTTGGTACCGAGAGGATTCCATTTAGCTGCACCCCAGGTCCTTTGGACAGATTTCAAAACTCTATTCAAGGAGAAGTTCTTCTCCGATCTTGAGCAAGACGAGCTTCGGATGCAGTTTGAGGCCTTGCAGTAGGGTACCATGACGGTGGCAGAGTATACGTCGGAGTTCATCCGACTCAGCAGGTTCGCAGAGAACCTAGTCGGCATGCCAGAGGAGGGGGCTTGGTGGTTCAAGAAGGGCCTAACCAGGGAGTTGCAGCATGCAGTGGCGATCAGCCAGGCGATGACTTATTCGAGCATCCTCAAGATTGCTCAGGCTGTGGAAAAAGAGATGGACCAGAGGCCCAAGAGGGATAGGGACATCGATAGTAGCAGCTATCAGGCACCGACGAAGAGGACTCAGATTCAAACTCAGACGAGGCAACCACAGCAGACAGTAGTTCAGCATCGTCCTGCCAGAGTTCCAGCAATTCAGCATCAGAGACAGCATAAGGTCACTTGCACATACTGTCATCAGTCAGGATACCATATGGAGGTTTGTCGCAAGAGGCTCAGACTTTGTCAATTCTGTGGATCGGACGCTAATCAGATGAGAGATTGCCAGCAGGCCATAGCCAGACTAGCAGGAGGACCTCGAGGAGCTGGATGACCACCACCTGCACCACCCAGAGCACTGCCTGCTACACCCCAGAGAGGAGGACCAGCAAAGATTTGCACAGCACCAGCAGCAGCAGGGAGGAGGACCACAACAAGAACGTGCTTACGTCATGGCCACAATTGAGGAGGATGAGGCAGCCCCAGTTGTTATTACAGGTTCTATTATTTTATATTTATTTCCTGCCATTGCATTGTTTGATTCTAGAGCCACGCAAAGCTTTGTATCATATGAGTTTCTGTATAAGCCCACTAGAAGGAACTGTCTGATCATGACAGGAGGAGGGGTAGTGCCAGTTAATGAGATGGTCGATTGCCCTATCACTATAGCTGGGAGGGAGCTTAGGGCTCGACTTCTAGTAATGCCATTGCCCGAATTTGATGTAGTCCTCGGTATCGACTGGATGAGTGAGCAGTTTGCTGTAATAGACTGCCATAAAGGAAAAGTTACTTTCAGCCCGCCTGGAATTCCGCCGTTCGAGGTCAGAAGACGGATCGCAGAGAGGCCAGAGAGAGTTTACTTTGGAGCAGTTGTAGAAGACCCAGAGTTGCCGCATCCGCTGATTACAGAGTTTCTCGACGTCTTCCCCGAGGAGTTGCCAGGATTGCCACCAGATCGAGATGTGGAGTTCAGCATCGACTTAGTGCCCGAATCAGCACTAAAGTCCCATTATTGCTACAAGATCAACCCGAAGGAAGCTGCAGAGTTGAAGGCCCAGATTGATGAGTTGGAAGGCAAGGGTTTTATTCGGTGCAGTGCTTCACCCCGAGGAGCACCGGTACCCTTCATGCCGAAGAAGGATGGGACTGTTAGTATGTGCATCGACTACCGTGCACTCAATAACATCACCATCAAGAATAAATACCTGGTGTCGCGGATTAATGAGTTGTTTGATCAACTGAGTGGGGTGAAGGTCTTTTCCAAGATTGACCTTCGGTCAGGATATCATCAGATGACGGTTCGGGAGCAGGATAGTCCAAATACAGCTTTCAATACTCGCTACGGCCAGTATGAATTTTTAGTGATGTCGTTCGGACTCACCAATGCCCTAACAGTGTTTATAAACTTGATGAATAAAGTTTTTCACAAGTATTTGGACAAGTTTGTCATAGTCTTCATTGACGACATCTTGATATATTCGAAGACCGAGGAGGAGCATGTGGAGCACCTGCGAATTATTTTGGAGATTCTGCGAAAGAAGAAGCTGTACGGGAAGATCTCGAAGTGCGAGTTCTTCTTGGATAGAGTAGAGTTCTTGGGGCATGTGGTGACTGGAGAAGAGATTTCTGTAAATCCCAAGAAGATTGAAGCTGTGGAAGCATGGGCACCTCCCAAGTCACTAGCAGAGGTTCATAGTTTCCTTGGGCTAGCAGGTTACTGTCGAAAGTTTATGAAAGATTTTGGCAAGATAGCAGAGCCAATGACGAAGCTTACGCTGAAGGACGAAGAGTTCATCTGGAGCGACGCCTGCCAGTCAGCATTTGAAGAATTGAAGAGAAGACTCACTACAGCACCAGTTTTAGCTTTACCATCTGAATCTGGAGGATTCGTCATCTACAACGATGTATTAGGGAAGGGCTTGGGATATGTGCTTGAGCAGAACAAGAGGGTTATTACTTATGCTTCTAGACAGTTGAGGCCTCATGAGAAGAATTACCCTACACATGACTTGGAGCTTACAATAGTCACTTTCGCCTTGAAACTGTGGAAGCACTATTTGTATGGAGAGAGAGTGGATATTTTTACGGACAACAAAAGCCTGAAGTATGTTTTTACTCAGAAGGAACTAAATATGAGGCAGCAAAGATGGCTGGAACTCATGAAGGATTTTGACATCAATCTGCAATACCACCCTGGGAAGGCGAATGTGGTAGCAGATAATCTCAGTCGATATCATGTTGCTATGTTTCTCACTATGGATCGACATCTTCTAGAGGATCTTGAGAGTCTGGGGATTGAGATTGTTCTTCCGAAAATTGGAGGGCAGTTGATGCACATGCAGATACAGTTCGGACTGATAGAGAAGATCAAGGAGGCCCAGCTTCTAGATGAGGGACTCCGATGTCTCAGAGACCAGGCAGAGACAGGATTGCTCGACAATTTCACTATTGCAGATGATGGATCTCTGAGGCACGGAAACCAATTGTGTGTGCCCAAGGATTTGCAGGAGGAGGTTATGCAGGAGGCCCACCAGTCGCAGTATTCTATTCATCCTGGATCTACCAAGATGTATAAGGATCTACGGGAGTATGTTTGGTGGTATGGGATGAAACGAGAGGTTGTCAAATTCATTTCCAGATGCCTTGTGTGCCAGCAAGTCAAGGCGGAGCGCCAGAGACCAGCAGGATTACTCCAGCCTTTATCTATTCCGGAGTGGAAGTGGGAACACATAACCATGAATTTTTTCTCTGGTTTACCGCGTACGCCCGAAAGCAAGGATGCTATTTGGGTTATCATGGACAGACTGACGAAATCCGCTCACTTTATTCCGTTCAAGGTAGGGCTATCGACCGAGAAGCTTGCAGATCTCTACATGCGACAGATTGTACGGATCTACGGAGTGCCCATCAGTATCGTTTTAGATAGGTACAGCCGCTTTACATCAAATTTTCTGGAGGAGTCTATAACTGAGCTTGGGTTCACAGTTGAAGTTCAGCACCATCTATCATCCACAGACAGATGGGCAGTCCAAGAGGACCATTCAGATACTGAAGGATATGTTGTAAGTTTGCGCACTCGACTTCGGCGGTTCGTGGGACGATCACTTGCATTTTGTGGAGTTTGCCTATAACAACAGTTATCAGGCTAGCATCGTGATGACACCGTTCGAGGCACTGTATGGGCGGAGATGTTGCACACCTTTATCCAGGGATGACGTTGGCGAGAGGGCTTTGTTTGGGCCAGAGATGGTGGTTGATTCGGTCGAGAAGATCAGACTGATCAGAGAGCGTCTCAGAGTTATACAGGATCGGCAGAAGCACTGGGCAGACAGCAGCAAACGGCCACTGGAGTTTATAGTTGGAGATAGAGTGTTCCTGAAGATCTCGTCGACCAGGAGCATCATTCGTTTTGGCAGAGGCGGAAAGCTCAATCCGAGGCACATCGGGCCTTTCGACATGACGGCGTGGATTAGCGAGGTGGCGTATCGACTAGCGCTTCCAGCTAACTTCGAGGGAGTGCATGACATTTTTCATGTGTCCCAGCTTCGACGCTATAATTCCAGATTCGAGCCATGTGGTGGACTACTCGGAGTTAGAGGTGGGTCCGAGCTTGACCTATGAGGAGCAGCCAGTAGAGATCCTTGATCGGAGGGAGAAACAATTGCGGAATCAGACTATACCACTCGTCCGTGTCATGTGGAGACATCACTCTACGAAAGAGTCTACATGGGAACACGAGGACGAGATACGGGAGCGCTATCCTAGTCTGTTCATCTAAATGTCACTTATTTTGGTTTTTTTCCAAATTTAATAAATGATTGGGATTTTGCGACCAACTATTTTAAATCCTTGAATAGTTTTTCTGAGGGGAGAAGATTTGTAACCCTGCTTTCCAATTATTTTAAATCCTTGAATAGTTTTCCTTCCTAAAAATGTAAGTTAAAATTCGAATCTTAAGTTAGTTATAACTAATTTGAGGGGTCCCACTTGCTAACAAACTTGAAAGCAATTTTTCCACCTTATAACAAACTTTTAAATTCAAACTATAACTGATTTTGGATGATCAGGATAAATTATAAAAAAGAAGAGTTCTCTGTTGCTTATAGGCCATGTTGCGGGGGGGCCTATGTGTGTAATTTCAATTCCTTCTTATAACTCAATGGAGAGAGAAAGTATGAGCAGAAGCTCATCTTCCACTCTTCACTCGAACTCTCGAGAACTCTTCCCCAAATTTCTCCCCATTGAAACCCTAACCCTAAATCAAAGGCGCAGTGGCGAGCTCTCTTCTCCGACGATGGTGATGGCGCTGGTGATGATAGCGTCTTCATTCCTGGCATCGAGTTTTCTCCCATTCGACTAGAGGCGACGACAAACTCTCGATCTTGACAGATCGGCAACAGCACACTCAGGCAGCGCTTGGTGGCACAGTTTCTCGGTTGCGACGAGCGGTCAGCCAACCTCTTCTCCGATGACAGTTTTGTATCCGACATCTCGTGGTGAGTTCTTGAACACCTCTTCTTAATTCGTTCCAATCTTGAGCCGATCTACTGTTCTTGACCCAAGATCTCATAGATCGGTCAAATTTCCTCTCTGAACTCAGGATCTAGACTCAACGCCAACTGTAGCAGTCTTAATTGAGGTCAAACTCGAGATTGAGTAGGTACATTGATTGGATATAGCTTCTTGTTCGTTTTCTTAGCATGTTCGTTCAAACTTCTGAATCTAATCTGTCCCATCCCTGTCAAGGATTATTGAATTTATAGTTGCTCAAATTCATTGAGCATGGGAACAGTAGGAGATCTAGTTGATGTGATTAACATTGGGCTTCACGGTTGAGTGTCCTGAATGTTGAGAGTATCCTCAATTATGTAGAAGAATTCTCCAGGTAATTTTCCTTCTCCAAAACTCATTTCGTATAATTTTACACTTGGATACTTTGATTTTAATTTCGGTTGCGTGTGTTTCCTTTCATGCCTCGTGTTTGTTGGGGTGTACGTTCGAGTTTATGCTGGTGTGGATCGGATCATGTCGTGAACAGTTGCATGATGAACCTGGTGTTGTGTCGATGGAAGTATCAGTTGGCTTGTGTCTATGTTCGTGTCCACGTAGGGGAAATGGTGTCAAGTGCAGACCATTTCTCGACTTTGTGTTGTGCTCGTATGGAAATTGGGATGGACTCATAGTAATTCAGTGGTTGTGTCCCATGATTCATGTCGGATATAAAAAGAGAGTTGCATCTTTTATTTGCTAAATTTTTGATTGGGTTGTATTTAGTAATTTTTGTGTTAGATTAATTCTGTATATTGGGCCGGGCCAGCCTGAACATTATTGTATTTAGACCAAATAATTAGTTGGACCGAGTTAGCCAAACCCAGAATACCATTTGTGTTGAACTATTTGTATATTGGGCTAGAACAGTTAGAGCCCATGAGTATTTTTACTTTTATTATCTTCAGTATTGGGTTGATGGGCCTCGTTTTTGAATAATGAAGGTGGTTGTTTAGTTTATGGGTTCTATTGTCTTGATTGGAATTATTAGCTGCTTATGAGTTCATGAATGTTCCTGGTTAATTAAAAGCTTTTTCTAGCACTTCTTTTTCCTGGTGTAGCCTACCTCTCTCTTCTATTATGAGAGATCTGGACCCTATTGGCAAGAGGAACAGTTGGCTGGACTAGACTATTATTTCAAACCTAGGAGATGAATGTTGCTTGGTTGCCTAGGTTTTGACTTGAGTATAAGTTAACATGAATTGATATGAGGTTAGCCTGACAAGTCTACTTTGATTAGTGGCTTATTAGTAAGAAATTAGATAATTTGGCTAGATAGCCTTTTAGCTAATTGTCATGATTAAGTTTATCAACTTGTACTTAAATTCTAAAGCAGGTGGGCATCCAGCTTTACATCCCACACTTGATCACCCTTAGCAAGGCAAGTATACTCCTCGGACTTGTCCATTACTTCACGTCTTGTATTCATGCTTGTATCTTCTTGTTGACACGATGTTTCACGAGATTGTCTTGTATCTTGTTTCCTAAGTTTACTTGTGTCTAGAATGGGAAATACTACAGATGTGTGATCAAACCCAAGTTATTATTCATATGAATAGCTTAGGCCCTGTATCGTGCACACGGGATCGAAGCCGTACCATTTCATGTTCCCTGAATCTACCCAAGCCGATCACACACTCTGGACGTATTTTGATATATTGTACACATCAAGATCATTGTGTATCTCATGTTCATGTTTCATTTCATGTTTCTTGTATTTACTTTTCAGTATTCATGCTCAGGTTTCATGTCATGTTCTTATTTCTCGTACTTTATATTTTCCTGTATTCATTTCCATACCACAATGTTCATGTTCATTTCCTTGGATATACTTAGCTTCGCTCCTGACTAGGATATGTTGTAGGTGAGTTGGAGCCTATCTGCGACACTTATTACGGGCAGGAGCCTGGAGGCACCTATGAGCTACCCGATGTTACTCAGGACTTAGAGGCTGAGGAGGCCTAGTATCTACCTTTGTAGTTCATTTTGACTTTGTATTAGAGACATCAGTTTACTTTTCATTTGCTGGAAATGTAATAACTCTTAGACTTGTACTTGATTCTGGGATTCGATATTAGATGTTGTGGTTTATATTCATTATTATCTGGACTTGTAGTTTTCTCTAGAGATTGGTACAGCTTACTTTATCGTGTCTAACGACGAAGGCTGGGCGTGTCCGACTCGTGTCCAATTATTCGGGAGTGGGTCGTGACACTACCGGCTGGCTCAGTGAATCCCGGCAGCACAGGGGAGACCACGACGGGGCGGTGGAGCAGTCGGAACGCTGTGCGGAGGAGCTGGGTTTGGAGGAAATTGTGGGTCGGTGGCTCTCCGGTGGGACGGGTCTCCGGTGCCGGTACGGGAACGGTCGGAGGAGGTGAGTGATTTTCCTATATATATTTTCCCCCTTTTTATTTTCTCGTGTGTTTGATCGGATCGGCCGGAGTGGCCAGGGGCGATGGGTTAAGGGTTGGCCGGCCTTGGTGGCGAGGCTGGAGTCTGCTGACCCTGGGTGGCGGTGACGACTTTAGGGGGCGACGCCGGCAGGCAATGGCCGTGGCGGTGCGGTGTTGGAAGGTTTGGCCTGGTTGGGTTGGCCGGGATGGTTGGAGCCAGGGGTCGGCTTGGTGGTATGGTCTAAGAGGAGGTAGCATTGAGACGATGACGGTGGCGATGAAGCTGGTGGTGGTGAAGTTTGGTGGTTAAGGTGTCGACCAAGTGGTCGGGATAAACTGGGGTAGTGGTGTTGGGGTTTTAATTGTGTCGTCCCGACGAGGGTCCAGGTGGGGTGGCTATGGTGGTGCTGGGGCGGGGTGATACTGCCGGTGGACGGGATTAGGAGGAACGACGGGGCTCGAGGAGTTGTCGGGAAGGACAGGGAGTGGCCGGATGGTGGAGGTGGGGATTGTAATGGAGGCGGTGGTCGAAACGGAGAAAGGAATCGTCGTGTCGGGGGATGTACGATACGACATGGATGAATGTAATAATTACTAGAATAAGAATGTGCGTCACAGACACGATGCACAACATATTGCACGAATTGTGGAGATTGGTTTGGGGGAAATTCTCTAGAAAAGGAGCAACGGGGCTCTCCTTATATAGGAGGTGAGGACCCCTGGTTGGATATGGACTCATACTAGTTTAAACCCGAGTAGATAATTCTATTTTTATTTTAAATCGAAATAAAACTGTTTTTGTTAAAATCTCTCAATTCAAAACTAGAAAATAGCTTTAAAACAAAACTATTTAATCTATCCAAAAAATCAAAAATTCGATTTAAATCACCATAGATTCATTTAAAATACTTTTCCAATAATTTTCAATATTAATAATTAATTAATTTTGAAAATCATAACAATTAATTAAATATTTGAGATACCTTTTTAATACAATGAATAAAGTAATTTCAAAAAATCAATTTATAAATAAACTCGCCTTTTATAATAATAAAATAAAATGAGACTTTTGAAATCTCGACACGATGTTATTTTGAAAACATACTTCTCCTCTATAAATAAAAAGTTTTTAAAAAATATGTACCTTGCACATATTCGTACTCGACGAGCAAATACAAAAAATGTAACTTCGTACGCGACGTACCTTTACGAGAATGCGAACTTTTACGCGATGTATAAATATGAAGTACAAAGTAAATACAAATTTATTTTTTTTAAAATTGTAGTAGAAAATTGAGGGGGTTTACATCCTACCCAACTTAAAAGAATTTCATCCTTAAAATTTAGAAATAATTAGGGAAGGAAGGCTTAAGAGATTATCGATAAGGAAGTATGAACAATCATCGTGCGAGGCAAGGAAACAATGTTCAACACAAACATGCCTCAGGATAACATGATTTCGATATCTACGAAAATAACTCACGGATATGGAATTGAATGAGGGTCGCTAGTTAAGGCGATAAAATCATGATGACAAGAATTAGAGAATAGTAAGGAATTGAGTAGATCAAAGAGAATAATTTAAACATTTGGGAAATATGGTTCCCTGAGGGAATGCTAATCGTCTGCGTTGAGGGTACGATTAAGGGAACAATTTGAAAAGTTTTACAAACGATTAAATGGTCATAATAATAGGCCGAGGGCCGAAGGAAGGGAGAGTAAGTGGCTAACTATCTTGGAAATAGATAGTAGGCAACTAAGGGGATATCAAGTACGAGTGTTTGTCTTTCTAAATAGGCGAAAGACAAAAATAATAAAGAGTTCGAAGAAGATATTATCGAATACGAATAAGTGGTTAAAAGGCGATTGCAAAATTTTCAAAAAAATTGTCAAGACAGTCGTGGATGGGATTCTAGAGACCAAGTATAACTATGTCTCCATCCTCATAGAACAATATATGAAAAGCGAGCCAAAGTGCAATAGGTTGATCAGACGATCATGCACCGGTTCTGATTAGACAATATGTTAGTGGGTGCGCACCCAATAAAATATGTCATGATCAAGCTTGATAAGGAAATAAGCTTACAAAATTTAGGCTAAATTAGCAGTATAAGATAGTCAAAATATAAGTAGGTGGTAATGGTGAAGGAACATAAAGTCCATGATCCTTTAAAATCTAAGTCTTGCCCAAAGTTTGGGCCTATGCAGTCGTCCTAGCATTTCCTTATTTATGACATGAGACTAGATAAGTTAGGGTCCTCTGAATTCTATATTCTAAGTAAACTTATCAATATGGTCACAAGGACAAAGTGTTTGTTAGGTCATGAGGTATTCTACCCAACTTACAAGAGTTAAACTAGTAGTGTGATGGAACAATGGGTCAAGCAATCAAGATAAAGCACAATGTTAAGCATTTAAGAAATTAAGTGGATCGCCATCATATATCGGGTCGAAAGCTTTAAGTCGAGGTTGAGTCTTATCTATAGTTAGAAAGTATATTGGTTTCACGGTAACGGTTATAGTTTAGCCTTTTTGACTGAAAAGTCGTATCAAGAAAATAGAGTACAAGAAGACGTGTTTAAATGGGACATGATATACCTATATGAAGGTGGGCTTGTCTAGGTCTTGTATATAGAATTTGTTGGAAGATAACAGCTAGTATTACACTCCAAATGTTAAAGTCACGGTAAGGGACGCCAAAAGATGTAAAATAGAAAGTGGGAGTTCATGAGGTGACAATTAATGCAAAAAAATAAAGAAGATCAAGTTGAAGCATGAAATAACATTAATTAAGGAATCCAGTAAAATAATTTAGGGACACAGTTTCTAGAGAGAAGATAGTCTCCTAGATTGATATAGTCAAGGAATGATCAAATCATTTTTCAAATTTCAAATGGTCAGAGGGTCACAATAAAAGATCTAGATTTGAGAGAAGGTCGAGTAAGTCAAGATTGAGATATAGTCACATAGTAGATGACTAGCTACACTTGAGTATATACTACTATTATGGTCATGAATGATATGGTAATTTATGTGGAATACTTGTATTTCTTAAGGTGACCTTTGCTTCTTGGTTCTCTATCACGACAAGGTTTGAATCAATAATTACGAGCTTCCACAAAGTCTCTCTATATAATTCTCAAAAATAGTCTACCCAACATTTCTAATCATTCTAAGTCGTCAACATAATCTTCTTAAAATTTAAATTCTTTTAATAATTCTCAAGGTCACCCTTATCATAACACTAGTAAAAATTTCCACCCTTTTTTATTTTTTTTCTCTAACCTTTCATAACAATCATAACTCAATTTTTTTTAAACTCTCAAATAACCCTCTTAGTATATTACATATCAATCCAAATCGTAAGCTCAAGATTTAAATAATCTTTCCAATCGTAATTCATACAACAAGGATTGAACATTTAAAACAACTCCTCAAATTGATTCTATATCTACGCGATGTGTATATCTAAACTTCCAATAAGTCACAACTATTCTAAAACCTACAAAAGCCAAAAATATCTTCTTCTTTTTTCTAAAATTTAAATATCCATAATCAAGGCTTTACACTCGAAATCTAAATAACTTTATAATTCATAGATCATATGACACAATTTAATTTTTAAAAAAAACATTTACCAAAATTTATCAATCGTCCTCAAAGTTTGGTCAATCGTAAATCATACTTCAACATTTATAATTTTAAGATCATTTTCAAATCAAATTTATATCCCTCCAAAGGTGTATAGCTATAACTCAATAATTCAAAACTCAAAATCAAATCAATTTGTTCTTTCGATCTAGCTATCCTCTTGTATTTACCACCTTGTAATATCAAAATAAAATTCCAACTATTCTTTGATGGCGGTAATATGCTAATACCCAACTTGGAATTAATTAATCCTTAAGATCACACTTTTAGAAAATAAATGCCTTTATAACTCAAATAGAACCTCAATGTATATTAATTGTCGATGTAACCTTTTCTAGCCATGTGTTTGACCTACGAGCATATAATAGTGTAGTCATCTTCCTAGCTGTCACTAAGCACGAAAATAATAAGAATTTACGGCAGAAAGAGTTCAAGCGGGATGCAAATCAAGGATGGTAACGAGAGTTCGAAACATGAAGCAAGGAAGGAGGTCAAGCTTGTGGATGAGATCCTAAACTCTATTCCTATATGCAGGTTCACATTGGTACAGTCATGTAACCGAAGTGATAAACTTGACCTGCATGGGCCACCACAAAAACATATAACACCCCAGTCCCAAAATACATAGGACTAAGTACATCGATATGCCAGCTGCATACATACGAAGTAACTCCAATATATGGAACCATCGTATGTATACATAAGCTGTAAAATATATTAAACCACGATACTTATCTCATCCACAAGTAAAGAATAAAGACTTTATAATAAACTCATGAATTATCATTTACAAGTTGTTGGGCGGTGAAAAATCCACTACCAACGAAAAATTAAGAAATACATGATAACAAAATTTTGTCGAGCGATGCGAAGATGATCCAAGTGTAATCATCCTCGAAGAAATAGCCTTGGCTAGAGCACCTACGAAAATCACAAACACACACCTAGAGAATTCACTAGGTCCTTAGATGGACGTAACAAGATACATAAAGAACATGCCATATAAATACTTTATATAAAATATGCCACAAATAAAAGTAAGTGACAAGACATCAACAAGGTAACCTAACCGTACTAAAGTGAACATGCAGTAGAGAAAAAACCTTTCGTCGCATGAGACCTGGCCATAAGTAGGATCTGGTATAGTCTTCACTTCGGCACCAGTGACCTAAGCGCATGACGTTGAAAAAAGAAAGTGGCCAACCTTAGGGAATAATCATAGCCGTATCTCCAGCGGAGCTTACAAGGGAATGTGTAATAGAAGCCCATACGATAAGGAATGTTCTCCCCACCCAATGTACCTATCAAGTCACATCCGCGATCATTTACCTCTACCAACTGCTAAGTCTTCTAACATGCCTCTGTTAGCAGTTAGACCTAACACATGTGCACGGGTGATCAGCCAATACGCAAGGACCTCTACATGATACTCATCTCACACATACTTGTGGTACAACTGTGTCGAGGTATATGCGATACACTACAAACGGTAGTCCCTTAACTCTAAGTCCATATGCAATCAAAGGATAATAAATAAAGTAAGCTAATATCACTGAGCAGGCAGTAAATCGGGAACTGTAATAATAGTACAGCTAGAAGAACTAGAAATAAATGAACAGTGATATGCAATAAATAAAATACAGACTAATTATAAACAGTAAAATATGGCAACGTATCTTGCCGGGTGTATCGTCTGAAGTGGTGCGATGATCCGACAAGTTCGAGGTTGTATTATAGCCGAGGTTGATGTGTAAGGGTCCAAAATGCAAGGAAAAATAGAAACACGTGATGAGTCACGATCAAAGTTGATGGGGAGAAATTACGGAGGCAATATATAATTTTTTTTTAGAAAACATTCTTTATAAGTAGTTTTATATGTAAAATCGTTGAAGGTTAACAACCATAATTTACTAGTAAAATATTTCATTTAAACACTTGAAATATGCATAATAATTTGGAACCCGTAATTTATTTATCCAAAATAATTACAAGATAATTATGTTAAAAATCTAGAAGAATTGCTTTAGAAATACAATCCATAGTTCTGTCGAAGTATAATTTTGTTAAATATATTTTAGGTTAAACTATTTTAGAATAGATAAGAAGTAATATAGAGTAAAAAATTTAGATTTTTAACTAAATTTTAAATTAGATACAAGCCCAAAAGAATATTTTTTTTCTCATCAATATAATTTAGACATAAAATATATGAATTTACTTAGTTAATAAATATTTATAAATACACTTTAAACTATGATATATACATGTTTTAGAACTTATACTTTGTATATATAAGAAATATTAGTAGTGACTCATATATTTAATAGCTACAACAGTACTTCTTTTCTTAAATGTTACAAAGGAAACATAAGAAAAAGAAGGAGGAGGTGGGAGAGAATGAAGGGGATCGGTCGGGAGAATAAGAGGAAGGGAAGCTTGAGAGCGAGAGGGAAGGAAGCATACCGGAGAAGCTCCGGCAAGGCGGAGGAGGGAGCGTGAAGCCGGAGGGGAGGTGCGGGAACCCGCCTCGGCGCGGCGGACACACTTGCTGGCGGCGGCGTGACGCGGATCCGTGAGCGGACGCACGGAGCTCACTGCACGGGATGGGACGGTAGCTGATAGAAGAGGGATGCGCTGAGGGGTCGTCCCATAGGTGGTTACCGGCGGGCTCGGTGAAGCCCGGCAGCGCAGGGGAGACCACGACTGGGCGGTGGAGCAGTCGGAATACTGTACGGAGGAGCTGGGTTTGGGGGATATCGTGGGTCGATGGCTCTCCGGCGGGACGGGTCTCCTGCGCCGGTATGGGAACGGTCGGAGAAGGTGAATGAGTTTCCTATATATATTTTCCTCTTTTTATTTCTGTTGTGGTTGATCGGATCGGCCGGAGTTGCCAGGGGCGATGGGTGAAGGGTTGGCCGAACTTGGTGGCGAGGCTAGAGGTCGTTGGCCCTGGGTGGCGGTGACGGATTTCGGGGGTAGCGCCGACCGACAATGGCCGTGGCAGTGCGGTGTTGGAAGGTTTGGCTGGGTTGGGTTGGCCGGGATGGTTGGAGCTAGGGGTCGGCTTGGTGGTACGAGCTAAGAGGCGGTGGCATTGAGACGATGACGGTGGCGATGAAGATGGTGTTGGTGAAGGTGTCAACAAGGTGGTCGGGATAAACTGGGGTGGCGGTGTTGGTGTTGTAATTGTGTCAACAAGGTGGTCGGGATAAACTGGGGTGGCGGTGTTGGTGTTGTAATTGTGTCATCCCGGCGAGGGTCCAGGCGCGGTGGTTCTGTTGGTGCCAGGGCGGGGTGTTGTTGTCGGTGGACGTGGTGGGGAGGAACAGCGGGGCTCGGGGAGTTGTCGGGAAGGACAGGGAATGGACGGGTGGTGGATGTGGGGATTGTGACGGAGGCGGTGGTCGAAACGGGGAGAAGAATCATCGTGTCGGGGGCTGTCCGATACGATGTGGATGACTGTAATAATTATTGGAATAAGAATGTGCGTAATAGACACAATGCACAACATGTTGCACGAATTGTGGAGATTGGTTTGGTGGAAATTCTCTAGAAAAGGAGCAATGGGGCTCACCTTATATAGGAGGTAAGGACCCCTGGTTGGATATGGACTCGTAGTAGTTTAAACCCGAGTATATAATTCTATTTTTATTTTAAATCAAAATAAAACCATTTTTTGATAAAATCTCTCAATTCAAAACTAGAAAATAGCTTAAAAACAAAACTATTTAATCTATCCAAAAAATAAAAAATTTGATTTAAATCACCATAGATTCATTTAAAATACTTTTCCAATAATTTTAAATATTAATAATTATTAATTTAGAAAATCATAACAATTAATTAAACATTTGAGATACCTTTTTAATACAATGAATAAAGTAATTTCAAAAATCAAATTATAAATAAACTCGCCTTTTTATAATAATAAAATAAAATAAGGCTTTTGAAATCTCGACGTGAAGTTATTTTGAAAACATACTTCTCCTCTATAAATAAAAGGTTTTTCAAAAATATGTACCTCGTACATATTCGCACTCGACGAGCAAATACAAAAATGCAACTTTGCGCGCGACATACCTTTACGAGAATGCGAACTTGTATGCAACGTATAAATACGAAGTACAAAGTAAATACCAATTTATTTTAAAAAAATTATCGTAGAAAATTTAGGCAGTTTACACACCCGACCCTGTCGGCTCCTACTCAGAAGCCCCAAGACAGAAGGAGATCTACTCCTTCAATGTGAAGACACTCTGCAGCTCTTTGAGGTGCTGATACAAGGCGACAAGATCAAGTTACCTAATCCTAAGCACCCTAATGGGGTGGACAGGGTAGGTGACCCAAGGTACTGTCACTACCTTCGGCTCGTTGGGCACCTGACCCTGTCGGCTCCTACTCAGAAGCCCCAAGACCAAAGGATGTATACTCCTTCAATGTTAAGACACTCTGTAGCATTTTGAGGTGCTGATACAAGGCTACAAGATCATGTTGCCTGATCCTAAGCACCCAGATGGGGTGGACAGGGTAGGTTACCCATGATACTGTCACTACTATCGGTTCGTCGGGCACCCGACCCAGGACTGCTACATACTGAATAACTACATACAATACATGATCAATGTGAACATCATCTCGCTTGACTACGAGGACATGACAGTCTCGACGAACATGGTCTCTCTCTAGTTTGGCACCATCGCACCGACAGAAGCTCAAGATGGTATCACTCCATCCCAAAGGCGATAATGGAAGTAACCAACCTTCCACCAACTCGTAACAATTTGAGAGGGTTGGTACCACTCACCACATCCCGAGGCGAGGTCATGCTGGTTCACCCAGATCTGGCTCTGGAACTGATTCAATTGGGGGTTCGTCCGACCTCCAAAACCAAAGGTAAGAAGACCAAATCTTGCCGAATGGTCAATTCCTCTCAAGAGGAAGCCCTTCCTGTACAGATTCATTCTCAGCAGAACGCTCAGCAGAGGGAGGCCACAGCCAAAGAGACGCCTTCTGTCACCACTATTGCGGCCCAAAAGGAGGGTCCCTCTCAACCTTCGATAGCAGATAAGCAAAAACATCAAGAGGCTCATTTTCACAAGCCTCCTTAAAAAAGGTACATTAGGGTTGACTAAATCCTACAACTTTTGACATACTGGCATAGCTTGCCAGTACTCGCTCAGCTATTACTGTTTGAGCTTCTCCGACTATCCAAAGATACTCGAAATGCTCTATGTGAAGCATTAAAAGGTACTGAGTCCTTCAACAGTTATGTCCAACAGCCAGAAGAATATCCAACCACATGTCTGTACCGCCATAGTGTGGGGAAAATCATCTCCAACATTACATTCACTCAATAAGACATGTTGTTCAAGAATAACCGGCATAACAGACCGCTGTATTACACAAGGTATGTTGGTGCCATCAAGGTGGATCGGGTTCAAATGATCCTGGGTCATCCTTCAATATTATCCCTCGAACTGCTCCAAATGCTGGGGATCCGATGCATCATCCGACTGCATCCAACACTACAATCAGTGGATTCAACGCTAGAAAGAGCGAGCCTCTGAGTAAGACCCGACTGAAATGTCATATTGGCGATCTTCAGACAGATGTGACTTGCTAAGTCATTGATGTGAACATTAACTACAACATCTTCCTGGGATGTCCATGGATACATGAGTACATGGTGGTGCCATCTACCCACCACCAGTGTATGAAATATGTGTCTACCAACGTCATAGTCGGGATAAAGTTCGCTGACGTCAATCCCTTCCGAGGGGTCGAGGCATTCTTCACTAACTCCAATCTGTAGAAGCCAGTGCACTCGGACAATGAGGCCAACGATACTGATGATGAAGCAGAGGCCTTAACAAAGGCCAAAGTAGAAGCTAAGATGGTGACTGAAGTACCTCTGAAGGTACGACTCAAAGAGAAGCCTTCCTCGATATCTGCTCCACTCGTACCCAAGCTGCATGGAAAGGCTCCGACTTCAGCTCCTTTGGTCTTCAAACTCTCGGTTCGGGCTCAAGAACCAATTCGGTTCAAACTCCCGAGGAGGTCTCCGAAAACCCCTTTTGCCCAGACGACGGCTCCGCTGGTGGCAAAAATACGATGAAAGACTATTGTGCCTCCTTCCAAGGATGTCTTGTAAGCCCCCAAATTTTTGGATCTTATTTTTAATTATTTTATATGGATATTTTAATTTATTACAGTCAATAATGACTATTATATTATTTTACCGTAGCTTTGACTTTTGAAGCACAACAAATATTAATTTCTGAAATCCAATATCATATTGGAGTTCTAGACTCGTCCACCTTCAGTTTGATATATCATGTCCAACCCAAATTTGCTTTTCAATATTCTTTTGGCTTCGCACTATTTCGGGTCAACTTAGGCTATTTGATCATTTATCGTAATTCTATGCCCAACTTCTAAATTGATTTCGGGACTTAACATCGATCGAAACCGTATGACCCAATAAATAGTTTTGATCCATTTTGAGTCTATAATGCACATGCCTATGGTGTACCATCCAATCGAGTTCCCATGTATACTTATTTGCAAATGACACATGAGACTCATTAAATTAATTTTCAGGTCCAATTTGACTAGTAATGCTACTCGGGCCCTAACCTAATCAACCCTACTAGTTAGAGCCTAACTAGGAGTACCAAAACCAAGTATACATATATTTAAACAAATTTTAAGTAATAAATTGCAGCCATATACAATATTTCCTTATATCTTTGACTTGGTCAAACTACTATCCAAATTAGGAACCTAATACTAACAATATAATTTGGAGAACCAAGTCATATCCAAATTAGATCAAACCAAAGACCATGCCTTAATAATATAAATTCAAACCCAACCCTAATATTTTCCTCTCTCTTCATAACCCCCAACACCCCACATAGCCCTACTTGCACGCGGCCACAACCTCCCAACCCGAAACCCTAGTCGACCTTCTTTTCTTCATAAAATATGATTTCTCCTTGATTTCTGTGCCAACCACAACCATTCTTGCGACCCCCTCGATGTTCTCTTATACCCTAGCAACTGTAAGAGCAACCTTACTGCCGTTAGAGAGGTGCACGACGTGCTACTTTGGCTGAAACTCCGCTGAATCGAAGTCTAAAATGTCACAGCAGGTTAGTTGACTTGTAAATGATGTTTCACCCATTTTTTCTCATCTGTTTCTCCTCAAACCAAATCTGGGATTTACCTTGTGTGTCTACTCCAACCTTTCATCGTCGGATCCCTTAGTTCCAAGCGGTTTTCCCGTGGCGTCGATTCTATGACAGGTGTCTAGAACCAATAAATTCTTTTGCGGGCCACTTTTCGCCTATCTAAATTCAGTTTATAACCTTTTTATATTTTTATTCAGAATCTAGATGTCGATATCTTTACGATACATATCTGAAAGTTAGGTTTCGTATTAGTTTACCATTTTCTAAAATTCATGACATTTGTCGTGTCACCGAACTCCGAAAAATTATGTTTTCCTTATGGCCAAAAGTGTCAAAACTCCATGAATCCATATTAAACTTTATGTGGTAAAAGATTTAACATTATAAATACTATTTTAACAAATTTTTGGAATTTTTACAAAATTTATTTATTTTATTTTATCATTGTTTCGGAACTAAATTAGTGGGTCGAACTGAGGAAGTTATATGTGGCATTGATGTAAGACCTCTTTTGAAAGGGTTTCTCTATTTAAAATATCATTATAGCAATATATAAATATTTATAAATAAATTAAAGAATTTGAATATATTATTTTGTTATAATTATAAAATATTTATGAAAGAATTTGGTACGTTATGTATTTATATAATTGATGCAGTGTTGTAACAACGTTATAGCAACTAGGAGACATAGATACTCATATATTCGATACACGATATGTTGATATAGAATATTACATATAATATATTATTATAGGTGAGCTTGGAAGGATCGACAAGGACACCGGAGTTGGTCAGGCCTACCCGTAGACAGCAGTTACAGGCAAGCATGGCTTGCCTTCATTATAGTTTTTTCTTCTATTTTATTGTTCTTGTTGATTAGCATTGTATGACGTAGGACGTTGATACATAGTATCCATTTATAAACGGGTGTCGATGTCATGATAGTGACATCGAGTATTGATATTAGGCATTACGTACATACTGATGTATCCATTGACACGATTGACCACAGGACACCGACATATTCATGATGTGAGGTTTACATGACTATTCGTGGTATTGACCTCATATTAGCATTCTAGATTTCTTTATCAGTATTGCTTTTATTTTCGAGATGACTGTACAGACTTGACATTGTTAGATTCTAGACATGAGGATTAGGGAGAACTTGACAACAATATCCCTATTATCGTGTGGCCCGTTGTTTAGTGACCTTTATCTCAGTAGCAGAGTAAGAGGTCATCACTTTTGAGAATTGATTGTCCTTGGTGCCACGATACGGTATTGGAGACAATACCCTGCTGAGGTGCTAGTGAGCCTTAGTAGAACGGGTCTGGTATTCTAGAAAAGTATCTCACTTGCATAGCACATAGACGGATACAGTAGATTTCCTTAGTTCATATTTTTATTTATGTACCTTGGCATATATATTATGCACCTTGCTACTCCCCTGAGGATCCGACTATTTTTTATGTATAGACAAAGTTGAAGACTACCAGGAGGTTTACGGTTTGGGAGCTGAGACCGGAGACGTACCGGCACAGGAGGATGAGATAGTGCCAATGGACTTTTCGTGATCATGTTACCTTCATATTTAGTCTTGCTACATTATTTCCTTTTTTCACCAGACTTGTAGTTGAGTTGTACTTTATTTCTATCTCTGTGGTTTCGGGATATTTTACCCGCACAGACTTTATTACTTTTATTGCAGGATATTTGAGATATTTTCTTATTTATTCTTGATCTCTTTGTGGACTCTATGGATGTGATCAGATGTATATACCTGTGGACTGTGTTGTATTTTTGGATGTTATCATGATTTACAGCTTAAGTATTTCGCTAATGGGCTTGTTGTGTAGCTTGGCCCATTAGTGAAGTGCTGCTGGCATGTACTCGTATTTTTGGTCCTACGTATTTTGGGATTAGGACGTTACATATTTTTATGGTGGCCCATGCAGGTCCACGTTAAATCAATTCGGTTATGTTATTGTACCGATGTGAGCCTGCAATTAGAGTAGAAAATACCCATAGGATCACATCCACATGCTTGATACCTTCCTTGACTTTAGTTCAAACTCTCACTTGACTTTTTGATTTGCATCCAGTTTTATTATGTTCTAACATAATCCTTATTTATTTGTGCTAGTAAGCCGAATCTTCATAGTGGGCGTTTCTTTATCTTACTATCACATAGTAAGGGCACAGACACTAGAACCCATAAGTGCAGGTGGAGCCTTCGTGAATTTTGTGAAGTCATGGGGTTACCTAGGATAGTCGTACTGCTACGAGCATGCAACCAATTGAGGAATAGGTAGTAAGGGCACAGATAATAGAAGCCATAAGTACAGGTGGAGCCTTCATGAATTTTGTGAAGTCGTGGTGTTACCTAGGATAGTCGTACTGCTACGAGCCTGCAACCAATTGAGGAATAGGACTTGAGGATATATCCACAAGCAAGATTATAGACTTCTCTCAGACTCTTCAGCATGAATGTTTCTATATTATCTTTTTTTCAACATGATAGCCTTTGTGTTCTTCCCTACTCGAGATTTGACTAAACTCTTCCATGTTGACTTCTTGAGTAATTCTTTCCGTTCTTTTTGTGCTAACTTATTAGAAAGTATCTTATGGATTGGTCCAGGGAAAAGTTTCAGAAATTATATTTAACCTTGTATTACGAAATCAAAGTTTTTACAGCCAGAGAAATACTAGCGAGGCAGGACCTCAAATAACGATATCATGGCTATAGATGTTTCTCAAATTCTACTTGACCTATAATCTATGCATGTTGATCTCTTCTTCTGTATTTTTGTAAAAAGTCAATTCAGAAATCTTTTATGGATTTGGCCAAGATAAGCTTAAGAACCTGTATTACCTGGCATAGCAGATGTGTACTGCAGCCATCCGTCGTATTATTTAACAAAAAATTTATTTGCAGCCAGATGCACACTGGCATTGTAGTAACTTCACGTGACATAATCACGGAGATATATGGTTCTCGAGTCTTACCTAGACTACGTCCTATGCATCATGTTTGGCCTCACGTCGTTCTTGAAAATAGTTCGACAAATGCTCCTAATTTGCTTAACCCTACCATTGTTTGAAATTGGTATATAGGTTTGTTTGACCCAGCTTTAGGCTTCCGTTACCTTCTATTTCTTACATGACTAAAATAGACAAACCATATAGTTATATTATAGAATATAATTAAGCTATATTATTGGCGTGATTGTGATGTTAGGTAGCTAGAAACGGATAAGTTTCTTAGAGATGGATTCTAGTAAGATTACGAGTCGAGTATGAGTGTCTGGATATCGAATGCCTAGAGCCTATTCGGAGAAATTGCTAGGTTTGAGCTGACGAGTATCATTGAATAGGTTATAATACTGTACCTACGATAGAATGGTACGACTAGTGGTATTAGAATTCTTCTGCAGTAAACACTTTAATCATTTTACCTAGCTTATTATCGAGAAGCATCTTAGAATTGTGTTAGGAGTATTAAGGAAGGCGAGATTGTATGCTAAACTTAGTAAGTTTGAATTTTTCCTTGATAGAGTTCCTTTTCCTGGATAAATTATCTCGGGAGAAGGACTTTCAGTTGATCAGGAAAAGATAGCTACCGTAGAGTCTTGGCTGACATCAACGTCGGTTGCAGAAGTTAGGAGTTTTTTCGGATTTGCAGGGTATTACCGCAGGTTCATAGAGAATTTCTTACGGATTGCAGAGCCGATGACACGATTAACCCATAAGGATCAGGAGTTCCAGTAGACATGAGACTGTTAGAAGGCTTTTGAGGAACTGAAGAAGATGTTAACCTGACCACCTATTTGACGCTTCCTTCTTGATCGGGAGGATTCATTGTATATAGTGATGCATCAAGCAGTGGACTTAGATGTGTATTGATGCAATACGAAAAGGTCATCGCCTATATGTTCCAAATGGAGAGTTATGGCAGGAGTTGATGAATAAAGCCCATAGTTTTATTTGTTCTATTCATCCCGGGAGTACTAAGATGTATCAGGACCTGAAGTAGTACTATTGGTGGCATGGTATGAAGAGGGACATTGCATGCTTTTTAGCAAAGTTCTTGGTCTGTCAGTAGGTGAAGGCTAAACATCAAAGGATCGCAGGTATGTTGCAGTCACTTCCCATCCCCGAGTGGAAGTGGGAGCATATTACCGTAGATTTTGTTATCGGATTTCTGAGGAGTCCTAGTAGAAAGGACATCGTTTAGGTAATTGCGGATGGACTCATGAATTCGGTGCATTTCTTGTCATTCAAAGTGGGTCAGTCCACCGAGATATTAGCTGACTTGTACATGAGGCAAATTGTGAAACTTCATGGGGTACCAGTTAGTATAGTCTCGGACAGGGGTTCTATATTCACCTCTATTTCTAGAGGATTATACAGGAGAGCTTGGGTACGAGACTCAAGTTCAGTACTTCGTATCATCTGCAGATGTATAGTCAGTCGGAGTGCACTATTTAGACACTAGAAGACATGTTGAGGGCGTATATATTGGACTCTGGAGGTTCATGGGAGGACCACTTGCACTTGGTGGAATTCTCCTACAACAACAGTTACCAAGCTAGTATAAAATGGCACCATATAAAGCACTATATGGAAGGAAGTATAGATCACTAGTATGTTGGAGCGATGTTGGAGAACGACAGATACTTGGACCAGAGCTTGTGATGCAGACAGTCGAGAAAATAAAGCGGATTCAGAGTCATCTTCAGGCAGCTCAAGACCGGCAGAAGCACTGGGTCGATACGTATCATCAACTACTGGATTTCAAGGAGGAATAGCATATATTTTTGAGGATTTCATCGATGGGGGGCACCATTAGATTTGAAAGTAGAGGAAAGTTGAGTCCAAGGTATATTGGACCGTTTGATATTATTGAACGTGTAGGAGAGGTGGCATATCGTCTTGCATTATCCCCATCATGATGTATTTCATGTCTCACAGATGAAGAGGTATGTGGCCGATCCCAGTCATGTGGTCGATTACTCTGAGATCACGGTGGGACCCAGTTTATCATACAAGGAGCAGCCGGTAGGTATCTTGGATACGAGTGAGAAGAGGCTCAGAGGCCAGACGATTAGACTGGTTCATGTTGCATGGAGGCACCATTCTCCGGGAGAATCAACTTGAGAGCGCGAAGATTCTATGCGTGAGCGTTATCCCCACTTATACGTAGATGTCGGTAAGTCTTAGCTTAATTATTCTTATGATAAGTTTTTTAATATAATGTGTTATTTTAGTTTCGTGGATGAAATTTTCTTAGGAGGTAGTTTGTAAGCCCACTGATTTTTTGATCTTATTTTAAATTATTTTTAGTTATTTTATATGGATATTTTAATTTATTAAAGTCAATAATGACTATGTTAGTAGTTTACCGTAGCTTTGACTTTTGAAGCACTATAAATATTGTTCTCTCAAATCCAATTCCATATTAGAATTCTAGACTCGTCCACCTTCTGTTTGATATATCATGTCCCATCCAAATTTGCTTTCCAATATTCTTTTGGCTTCGCACAATTTTGGATCAACTTAGGCTATTTAATCATTTATCGTAATTCTAGGCCCAACTTATAAATTGATTTCGGGACTTGACATAGATCGAAAACGTATGACCCAATAAATGGTTTTGATCCATTTTGAGTCTACAATACACATGCCTAGGGTGTATCTTCCAATCGAGGGTTTGTATCACTTATATTTTCCTTGGACCCAAGGGATTATATCTTTTTAAATAATTTCTCACTCAATTGTCTATACATTAATCTCAAGTTAAGTTTTTGGATTCAAGAGTTATCCTTCCTAACTAATTATTTTCTTTTCAAGACTTGATATTCATACTTGAAGGACAGATACTTACACCCTCATGGAACTTCTTTAAAATTCTACAACCTCCTTTGAAATTTCATAAAGTATAGTTAAAAGAATATTCGTTGACTTGCGATGGCAAGATAGCTGCATACTGTCGCCACTTATTTGAATTATCGAGACTATGGGTTTACTGCAGCCAGCAGCGCACTGGCGTGGCATGTCCCCCTAGTTGAAATAATTTCAAGTAAGCGTGAGTTATCGAATGTCATTAAAGCTATAGCTTAGTTGCCCTATTTTTTTCTCGAATTATTATGTCAAGGTTGGATAGAGTTGATAGGGTATTCATTATCGTATCCACATTTGAGTCGTGGAACCAAGAGTTTATTGCAGCTAGCTGTACACTGGTGTGGCATAAATTCTCGGTAAAACGACTTCAGATATGTTTACGATATTCGAAAACCATATAGGCTACGTCTTTTATTGGCATACGATTATAAAGTTTCTAAATTGATTTGTGCATTATTCCTAGTTACCAGCTTCTCAATAAATTGATTGTTCTTTTCCTCCATAACTTCCTATTTTTGAATCGTCATCTTTTAAACCTAATTTGATTTTCTTCCACTAGATAAATAATCACCCCTAGATTATGATTCTATGATCAAGCTTACCCAATCGATCGTGTTAGAACGGTTTCGAATTGGACCATCCTTAACGACCTTTAGATCACGACTAGACTATTTGATTATATTTCAATCGTGCCAATTCGCATGTTATCCTAGAATTCGATTCTATAATCGTGCCTAAATAATTTTGCTTAACTTTTTGTTCGTACCACAATGATTTAAATTTTGATCGATCTTAAACAATTTTTGTTCATAACTAAATCATAATCGTGCCTATATTTTTTTACTATATTTTATTTTTATTCCACCGTGATCATGACTACTGTGATCTTGTTCATGCTCGTACCAGCTTTTAAATTTTGATCATGCTTGGATAACTTGTATGAATCTTAGTTGTACATAAGTAGCTTTAACCATGCTTGGACTTTATCTAAATTTTGATCCTTAACCAGGCCTATATAATTCCAACAGTAGTTAATCGTGCCTAACGACTCCTTGTTTAACTAATCCCATTTTGATTATATCCTCGACCATGGTAACTAGACTCTTTCGGCTATACTTTAATCATGAATCGTGGTACCTTTTCTATTCACGATCTAACTCTTGATCATTGGTCATACCATTTTGATTATATTCGTAACAATGACTAATTCGATCATAAATCATAAGATTCCCTTGATTATATCAACTATCATTCTTATTCATATTGATTGAAATTTTATTTCTTGATTATAATCGTAGCTGTGCTAATCGTGTCCTTTAAAATTTCAAAGAAGAATATTTCTAAGGTGGGTAGAGTCTTCGATTG
Source organism: Iris pallida (assembly GCA_029216955.1). Classification (NCBI taxonomy): domain Eukaryota; kingdom Viridiplantae; phylum Streptophyta; class Magnoliopsida; order Asparagales; family Iridaceae; genus Iris; species Iris pallida. The sequence continues at coordinate 30,392,347 of JANAVB010040619.1, forward strand.
GTGAATTATTCTTGAAGTTATTGTTCGTTTTTGGGGTTGATTTTTGAGAAAATTTTGAACATTTTAGGATTCAAGACCATAGCCTAAGACTCCAACACCAAACCATACCTATTTACCCCTTTCATTTCCACCATAATTGATCAATGCTCCTATTAAATTTTTTTTCTTTCCAAAAATTTTCTTATCATAAATTACCATCTTTTTCGCCGATCAACCTTGTCCATCTATTCTAGTAGTCCTTAAATTCAAGGACGAATTTATTTCTAAGGTTGGTAGATTTGTAACTCCTCTTCCCGGATTTTCAATATTTTATTTTATTTTATTGTGTTTAAAAGGTAATTTTTCTCCGAGATTATTGAAAGATATTTCGTGATAATCAAATAAACTAGTTTAAATTAAAGTACTAAATTCTCTTAATAAATATTTTACTAAATTTTATTGTTATTGGTTTTAATAGTTTAAATGATCATAAACACTTTTGGATAATAAAAAGGGGTTCAATTTGTAAAATATAAGTTACAATATTTTCATGACAACAAATATTATTTTTAGTTTACAATGATAAATCAATTGTATTTTGGACTTAAATTTATATGCTATCAACAAATACAATCTTTAAATTGTTATGATGATAGCTTATTTGCCTTGAATTTGAAATTCGTATGATGCAAATTGCTAAGTAATAGAAAGGATTTTATTTCAAAAATATTCCTAAAAATATCTTAAGTCTTTTAAAACTATTTATTATTATTTTAGATAAGATTTTGGGTAAGAAATATAAGATAATTCGTTTGCTAGTTTCAAATGTTAATTATTTTGATAGTTATGTATATAACCCATTATTGGATTAAGGTTATCTTAAGTCAGTTTAAATTATTGGTTAATATCTTGCCAATAATAAATTTGTTAATTTGGGTTATATACTTTAAATTAACTTTGATAAGATAATTTAGTTTTCCACTTTATTGATTTAATTCGTTTTGATAAATATTAAATATTATTTCTAAAATATAATGTTGATCTTTTGTTTGAGCTAGATTTAAATGCGTACTATTCAAAACCATTTGATAATACTAAATGGTGATTTAAATTGTTGGCACGATCAATTATTTGATTTAGATTAAACTAAACTAGTTTTTGAATTTATATTGATTTAAACCAATGGAAGAATTATCTATCCTAATCTTTTTGCACTATTCATCTTGAACCCTTCTCTAAAACTTCTACATATAATTCCTACGAGTCCCCTCCATTCTTCGACTCTCTCGAGCCAATGCCACCATGGCCACCTGCAGCCGCAGTGCTCGTTCCCTGCCGTCTTCATCGTCGTCTCCATTACCAATGAACAACCCGGCCAACCAAGGCCAAGACCATCACCATCAACAAACATCACAGCCTCCAATTCACCACAGCAAACAGACCCGTGTCATCGCCCTTGGGTCTGTGTCTCAACATCGTATTCATGTCAGCCGTGTGTCCGGCCTCGGGCCCGACCCCGGGCGTTTGTTTCCTTGCATACATAAAACTCCTCATCCAGTTCTTTACACCAGCACACATTATTGTGTCCGACATATCGGGCACGATTTCACCCATAGCCCATCCTCTGTATCCAACAACCCGGACACAAGACACCAGGACACAAAACCAAAACAAAAGACTAACCGTAACCTTCTTTGACTTGCCGACCGCCAACGTCTCTCGGTCAACGACCTACGGTAACCGATCCTGGCCGCACCCAGCCCCTCCTACCCGAGCTCTAGCATCAACCTCCTCCACTTTCGGTGCCCGGATCTGCGTCTACCGCCGTGAAGGCCCGACCATCTCCTACCCGATCCGTCCTCGAGCTGCGCCACAAGACCATTTCTGGAGAGCCGTACGCCGCGCACATGCCAGAATGCCACCGCAACCCTTACTCCCGATCTGGCCGTCGATTAAGAAGCCAACCGCAGCCGCCTCCTTGGTCGCCGTGTGTCACCACGTTTCCCCTCATCTTCCGTCGCCCAATCTCCCTACGACGCCACTTCCTGAGCCATGCTCGACGCCTCTGTCCGCCGAAACCCTAGTAGCCGTCGGAGCACCTGACCGTCAAACTCCCCCAGAACCCTGAACTATGTCGGGGTAGCACGGACGTGGCCGCACGACCCTGCGTCTCCATCATTCCGAGCCGCTCAGCCACCGGACCGAGATCGGTGAACATCCCCGTGGCCATCTCCACCGACTGTTGGCCGCCGAGTGTGAGTCTCCCTCTTTCCCTCTTTTGCTTCTTTAGCTTCTTATTCTTTTTACATTTAGTTTAGTTTGTTCTCTCTTTTCCATAAAGGAATTGAGTTGATTTTCTTTTTATTTCTTTCTTGTTTTATTTTTCACTAGGCTAAGAGTATTGGGCTAGGTATTGGGCCCAATTCCGTGGGCTTGTGTTTTATTTTATCTTGTTTATATTCTTTTGTTAGTTTTGTTTTGGACTATTAAGCCCGGGCCCACAGTTTGGGCAGATTGGACTAGGCTAGGCTTGTATTTGTTTTGCTCAGCTATCGATTTTGGTATACTATATTAGTTATGTTTTATAAATATTTAGTTAAAGTAGTATTTCTAAAATCTTAATTAATAGTTTGTAATTATTAAGCTATTAGTAGTTATTAGTTTGCGATTAATTTTACTCAATGATTTTCCTAATTAACTAATAAATATTAATTATTATTTAGAATTATATATTGTTATTATTTTCAAAAGTATATTGTAGCAAAAAATATTATATTTGAGTTTAGCCTAAAAGATATTTCTATGTTTTCAAAACAATTATAGTTTTCAAGTATTGTAATTATTTTCTAAAAGAGGTCATAAATAATTCTCTAAATAAATTATCTTATGGACTCTTATTCTGTAATCAAATGCTTTAAATACATTTCATAATATATATATTCTTATTAAGAATTATTTTTAATTGATTCGTTGCCTTTTCGATTAAATAGTTTCCAACTGTGACTAATCATACAATTCTAAAATGCTTGTAATTCCTAACTTCTGTATATCGACCCTAGGCTAATCATACTATCCCGGACCAAACTGGATTATGGGTTTCACCAGCAAAGGACCACAGGCAATTACATTTTCTGATTGCTTTCGATTCTTACTAGTCTTTTCATTTTATGTTTATACATATGTCTTGCTGCTTGTTGACACGCTCGTCACACGGAGTAGTCGGGAGGGGAAATATCTTAGTAGACATATGGACTACCCAGAACTATCCTATTAGTCTATTCTTGAATAATAGCAGCTGCACACGACACGTACAGGGTGCCGGATTTACCCCCTAGCCGTTCACATGTCGAAACTGATATTTCACATCACATTGATAGTTGTATTTTGTTTGTTTTCCTTGTCTTCTCCACCACTTGTCATGTCATCAGTACTTTCTAGTTTTCGTCTCTCATATGTTATTTTCATGTCTTGTTAATTCTATTGTGTTCTCGTATTGTTGTCGGTTTGTGTGCTTGTTCCATTCCTGACTGGAAACCAACATTTTTCTGGTTAGTTGTGGCTTCACTTAGCTTTGGGAGATACGGGTGTACATGCAGACAGAAATCTAGAAATAGATAGCAGTTGTATCATTTTTATTAATTATGAGAAATTTGTATTTCTCGTTAAATATAAATGTTGTAAATGTGGTAATAAATTTAGAATTGTGAATGAGCAATAAATGTTATATTTTTTGTGATTTTGAGCAGCTTGGTCGTGATAGCATTCTACTGCCGACCCTACGGCGTAGGCTGGCTTAGACATGCCTCGTATCCGAAAAAGCGGGTGCGGGTCGTGACATGTACCATCCAATCGAGTTCCCATGTGCTACTTATTTGCAAATGGCACATAAGACTCATTCAATTGATTTTCGGGTCCAATTTGACTAGTAATGCTACTCGGACCCTAACCTAGTCAACCCTATTAGTTAGAGCCTAACTAGGAGTACCAAACCAAGTATACATATATTTATGGGAATTTTAAGGATTAAATTGCAGCCATATGCAATATTCCCTTATATCTTTGACTTGGTCAAACTACTAGCCAAATTAGAAAACCTATTATAACGATATAATTTGGAGAACCAAATCATGTCCGAATTAGATCAAATCAAAGCCCATGTCCTAATAATATAAATACAAATCCAACCCTAACCTTTTTTCTTACTTTTTATAACAACCAACACCCCATGTAGCCCCTACTTGTACGCGGCCACAACCTCCCGACCCGACACCCTAGCTGACCCCGCTTAATTCACAAAATATAATTTCTTCTCGATTTCTGTGCCAACCACCACTACTCTTGTGACCCCGTCAACGTTCTCTTCCACCCTAGCAACTATACGAGCAACCTTATGGCCGTTAGAGAGGTGCACGACGCGCTACTTGGGCCAAAACTCTGTCGAATCGAAGTTTGAAACATCACAACAGGTTAGTCAACTTGTTGATGATGTTTCATCCACTTTTTCTCATTCGTTTCTCCTCAAACAAAAACTATGAGTTACCTTTGTGTGTCTACTCCAACCTCTGGTCGCCAGATCCCCTAGTCACAGGTGGTTTGTCCGTGGCATCGATTCAACGACAGGGAGTCCAAAACATATAAATTATGTTGCAGGCTACTTTTTGCCTAACAAAGTTCCGTCTTTAACCTTTTTATATTTTTATTCAGAATGTAGACGTCGATACCTTTTTGACCCATATTTAAAATTTAGGCTTTGCATCCGTTTACTATTTTAAAAAATTCATGACATTTGCCGTGTCACCGAACTCCGAAAATTTTTATTTTCCGTCTGTCCAAAAGTGTCAAAACTCCATGAATCCCTATTAAAAATTATGTTGTGCAAGGTTGAACATTATAAATACTATTTTAACTAATTTCTTGAATTTTTACAGAATTTATTCATTTTATTTTATTATTATTTTGGAACTAAATTAATGGGTCGAATTGAGGAAGTCATATGTGGCAATGATATAAGACCTCTTTTGAAAGGGTTTCCCTATTAAAAATATCATTATAGAAATATATAACTATTTATAAATAAATTTTAGAATTTAAATATATTATTTTGATATAATTGTAAAGTATTTACGAGAGGAATTGGTACCTTATATACATATATAATAGATGCAGTATCGTAACAACGTTATGGCAGCTAGGAGACGTAGATACTCATATAATCGATACATGATATTTATATAGAATATTAAATATAATTTATTATTATACGCGAGCTTGGAAGGATCGACAAGGACAACGGAGTTGGTCAGGCCTACCCGCATACAGCAGTTACAGGCAAACGTGCCTTGCCTTCGTTACAGATTATTTTTTTCTGTTTTGTTGTTCTTCTTTATTAGCATTGCATAACGTAGGACGTTGATACTTAGTGTCCTTTTATATATGGGGGCCAATGTCATGATAGTGACATCGAGTATTGATATTAGACATTACGTACATATTGATGTGTCCATTAACACGATTGACCACAGGACAACGACACATTCATGATACGAGGTTTACATGACTATTCGTGGTGTTGACCTCGTATTAGCATTCTAGATTTCTTTATTAGTATTGCTTTTATATTCGAGATGACTGTACAGACTTGACATTGCTGGATTCTAGACATAGGGATTGGGGAGAACTTGACTACATTACCAGACCTATTGTCATGTGGTCCATTGTTTAGTGACCTTTATCTCTATAGCAGGGTAAGGGATTATCACTGTCGAGAATTGATTGTCCTTGGTACCATGACACGGTACTGGGGACAATACCCTGCTGAGGTGGTAGTCAGCCTTAGTGGAGGGGGACTGGTATTCTAGAAAATTATCTCACTTGCATAGCACATAGACGAATACAGTAGATTGCCTTAGTTCATATTTTTATTTCTGTACCTTAGCATGTATATTATGCACCTTGTTAGTCCCCTGAGGACCTGGCTATTTCCCAGGCTTAGATGAAGCTGAAGACTACCCGGAGGCTTACGGTTCGGGAGCTGAGACCGGAGGCATACCGGCACAGGAGGACGAGATAGTACCCGAGGACTTCTAGTGATCATGTTACCTTCATATTTAGTCTTGCTACATTCTTTTCTTTTCTTTTCATAATAATTGTAGTTGATTTGTACTTTGTTTATATCTCTTCGGTTTCGGAATGTTTTACCCGCACAGACTTGATTACTTTTATTGCTGGATATTTGAGATATTTCCTTATTTATTCTTGATCTCTTTGTGGACTCTATGGATGTGATTAGATATATATACCTGTGGACTGTGTTGTATTTCTGGGTGTTATCATGATTTACAGCTTAAGTATTTCGCTAATGGGCTAGTTGTGTAGCTTGGCCCATTATTGAAGTGCTCCTGGCATGTACTCGTATTCTTGGTCCTACGTATTTTGGGACTGGGGCGTTACATGTCCCGATCCTAACAGACGAAGAATTGGGAGACTATATATCTGCAAATGTAGATGCACCTTCTCTCGATGATGTAATTCTCCGGGACAAGATCTCGTATTTTATCAATAAAAGACTGTCTTTGAACTACTCTAATCTTTCATACTGGAATGCTATGTATACTTTAGATAATGTCTTGCAGTTGTTGTAAACATAAATAATGGTTATTAATGATGTATCCCGAGTTGTCCCATACCTGGGGGTCTGTAATATAGTTTTGCACCGAAGCAAGTGCGAAAAGCCTATCATCTTCGGTAAGGTCGAAACGTCATCAGGACCTCTCTCCAGCCGAACTAGAGCCGGATACTGGTAGATTGCGAATATGCCGGTGCACCTATCAAGCAAAGGATCTCATCCAGAAGATGGGTTACGACTTGAAAAGCAGTAAACGCTTGAACTAGAAAAAAGGTTGGCGTCTTCTCCTACGACTTCTAGTTCCAAAAGGGAAGCATCAAGACTATTACCATTGCACTCGATGAGAGGTAGGCTATGTCATGCCTCTGACAACTCCGAAGAGTTCGAAAACAGAAGCGGTTGAGCACACTCACTAATCTGACACGTCAATTTGGGACTCTAACACCAGTATCGGCCCAAGCTTCAGCAAAGTGTTGTTAGTCAACATGACATCCACAGATCCTCCAGAAGAAAAAAATGACGATCAAACGGTAGAGTTCTTCAAGTAAGAACCCTGGGCTCAACGCTTAGGGGCGCAATGGGAATCTCGCTTCGAACAACGGGAATCTCCTACCGAAAATGAAGTCGAGCAAATCAACTTAAGGGATGAATCCTCGCCCAAACCCATCTTCATTAGCAAAAGCTTGGCATGGGAAGATCGTGAATCCTTGGTTCAAATTGTCAGGGAATACATCGGCATCTTCGCCTAGAGATATGAAGATATGCCGGGTTTGGACCCATAAGTCGCAATGCACAAGCTTAACATTTTACCTAACGCTAAGCATGTTAAGCAGCAATAGCGATGCTTCCATTCTAACATCATGGATGTCTTTGAGAAAGAAGTAGACAAACTCATAGATAGTAGGTTTGGGGACCTCAACTCCGGACTGGGTGGCTGACATCGTTCATGTTATTAAAAAGAACAGAAAGATCCGAGTCTGCATCGACTTTAGGGTCCTCAACTCCGCCTGTCTGAAAGATTAGTTTCCCCTTCCGATCACCAATGTGATGATCGACAATACCTGCTGCTTTGAACGCATGTCCTTCATGGACAGATATTCGAGCTATAACCAGATCAAGATGTTTCCGGACGACGAGAAGTACACGTCATTCAAAACTCCAAAAGGGGTTTACTGGTACACAGTGATGCCATTTGGCTTAAAGAATATAGGTACAACATACCAACGAGCTATAAGCACCATCTTTCGTAAGCATCTTCATAAGACAGTCGAATGTTATGTTGACGACATCGCTGTCAAAACCCATCTGTGTGGTGATCACCAACAAGATCTGAGGACAGTCTTTGATCTCATGCCTGCACATCAACTTAAAATGAACCCAGCTAAATCCTTTCTCGGGGTTTCCAATGGTAAATTTCTGGGTTTCATCATCACTGCGAAGGGTATCGACCTTGACCCTGAGAAGACCAAGGCCATCCTTGACATGAGCCCTCCCAAGAAACTAAAATAACTTCGAGGCATGCAAGGACGTCTCGCATACATCTGAAGGTTTATAGCAAATATTTTAGGACGATGCTAACCATTCACCAAGATTATGAAGAAGGGAGTCTCTTACGTATAAACGGAGGAGTTCCAGAAGACATTTGACGACATCAAGGCCTATCTCACAAATCCTCCAGTTCTGGTAGCATCACTTGCGGGCAAACCCTTCCTGCTCTATGTTCGTATAATGGATCATTCTTTTGGTGCCCTACTGGCTTAGAACAATGATGCAGGATACAATCAAGCTATCTACTACTTAAGTAGGACAATGATCGGAGCTGAACACCGGTACAATTCAGTCGGAAATGAGTGCCTAGCTTTGGTATTCATGATCCAAAAGACTCACACTACGTCTCGGGTCAGATGATCCATGTCATCTCCCGAGTCAATCCACTCGGGGTCCTCATGATAAAGCCCAACACGTTAAACTCTCGATTAGCTAATAGGCAATATTATTCACACCATACGATATAGTATCGTCCCACAAAAAGCTGTCAAAGGCCAAGCGCTGGCCGACCTTTTAGCCGCACATTCGATCCCGGAGTTATCCAAACTCTTTGAAAATATTCTGCATGAGGTGCTGGAGTCCAACGTTGTCGAAGAGAACTTCGTCTGGCGGATGTTCTTCGACGGCGCTTTAAGAACAGGCCCCAAGGGTCAGATCATCGCAGGAGTAGGGGTAGTCTTGGTCTCTCCAGACATCCTAGTTATACAGTGCACCTATTCACTAATAGAGCCGTACTCCAACAATGTGGCAGAATACAATACCCTCATTATGGGATTTCAGTTGGCAAGACAACTGGGGGTTGAATACCTCGAGTCCTATTGCGATTCAAAACTCGTTGTCAACCAGGTCCGAGGATAATACAAAATCTGCCACGAAGACCTGATTCCCTATCATAAAGCAGCCTTGGACACCATCTCAACCTTCACAAAGTTCTTCATAGAACATGTACCTTGGCTACAAAATCTGGAGGTTGATGCTCTAGCTGGTGTTGCTGCCTCTTTGGAGGCACCTCACGCAACTCAACACTTCGGTATGGTAACTGGCCAAGATTTGGTGTGTCATAAAAATAATTTGTGTATGTGTCTAAACCATACCATGCCAGCAAACGCCGTCGTCAACATCAGAGATTGGCAATTTTTGTTCATAAACTTTACAGCCTACGGGATCCTCCCAAATGACCCGAAGGAAGCCGTGTCATCAAAAGGCGCTCACTCCGATTTTACTACGATACAGCTACCAAAATGATGTACCGTTGTTCTTAGGATGTGCTTCTTCTTTGATGTCTATCAAACGAGTAAGCGGCCAAAGCTCTATGGGAGGCCTATGACGGTACCTGTGGAGCTCATCAACCCGGTCCTAAGCTACAGGATCGACTCCAATATATAGGCTATTACTGGCCTACTATGATGGCCGACGCTATTGAGTACGCCAAAGAGTATCGTATCAGCCAGTTGTACGCCGACTTTATCCATCAACCCTCAGAGTTTCTATACCCTATGGTCATCTCCTGGCTATTTAAATCTTGGGGTATGGACATCGTTGAAGCTCATCAACCCGATCCTAAGCTACAGGATCGACTCCAACATATAGGCTATTACTGGCCTACTATGATGGAAAACGCTATTGAGTACACTAAAAAGTATCGTATCAGCCAGCTGCACACCAACTTCATCCATCGACCCTCGGAGTTTCTACACCCTACGGTCGCCTCTTGGCCATTTAAATCATGGCGTATGGATATCATTGGGCCGATCACCCTTCTATCATCTAAAGGACATTACTTTATCCTAGTAATCACCGACTACTTAACTAAATAGACAGAAGCAGTACCTCTGTCAGAGGTAAAAAGCTCGAAGGTGATCAGCTTCACCAAGAATCATATCATCTACCATTTCGGGGTACCTCAGAGGATCATCCACGATAACATTATACAATTCATAACCATGCGTTCAGCATGTTCTGTGATAAGAATTGTATCCAGAATATGGCATCGACTGCTTACAATCCGACAACAAATGGGTTAGCTGAAGCGTTCAACAAAACCATCATCAAACTACACAAGAAAGTCATGTTCTCACACAAATGCGACTAAGGCGAGAAGTTAGGCAAATGCCTTTGGGCCTACCGCACAACGGTGCAGACTCCAATGAACAATACATTATTCTTTCTGGTATATGGGAGCAAAGCAATGCTTCCTCTTAAAATCCAGATACCCTCACTACGAGTAGCCATCACGAACCAGCTGACGGAGGAAGACAATCAACAACGTCGCTTGTAAGAGTTAGAGGCACGGGACAAAAAATGCCTCTTGGATCAACAGCGTATCGAGCTCTACCAGACCCATATTTTCCAGGCTTTTAACAAGAAAGTCAAAAATAGGACTTTCCAAGTGGGTGATCTCATCATATCATTCAGAAGGCCAATGATGATGACTCACAAAACACCAAAAAAGTTCGAACCCAAATGGAAAGGCCTCTTCATCGTTGAGACGGTGTATTTTAACGGTGCCTACCAGCTCGCAAAGCCTAACGGGGACTTGCTTATGATGCCAATCAATGCCAAGTTTCTAAAAAAGTACTATGCTTGAATCCCTTCAACATGTACTTCTACTTCTCCAGCAAGAAAATCTACGAACTCGACAACTGAGTTCCCTCCTTCATCATGATATGTCTTTGGAGCCCAGCTGCTCTAGGGCATTTACTCATTGTTCTCTAGTAGAAAATATCCAAGTCCACATCACGTCTGAATTATTTTCCTACAACCCCATAGAGCTTAATCTTACCTCTCAGTAAGATGATGCTAAAATGAGTCTTTACCATGTCCATATTACCTCTGAGTAAACACCCTATTCAATAACTATTGTGTTGTTACATCTCATCCACATAACATCCACGTCCATATTACCTCTAAGTTGTTCTTTATATCTCTCAAGAGTCTACTTTTACCACGTCCATATTACCTCTGAGTAAAAAAATTTCTACCACAAATCCCATGTTTACAATGTCCACATTACCTTTGAGTAAACATGCTGATTCACTCCTTCAACTTATCATCTGTACCTAAAAACCAAGGTGCACCAAAGATGTAAGCAAGCAAAAGTTCTTTATTTCTTATCATCAAAAGGAGAAAAAGGGCTACATTATGAAAAAAGAAACATACTACATCTCAGAACGACAAAAGAATAAATACAAAAGGTAAACAAAAGCTAAGGGTCGGCAGACAGCTCATCGATACGATGCTTCAAAGCTTCGGCCCTGGATTCGACAGTCACCAAGATCCGACATTCAGCTTCATGATGCATCATTTTCTTATCCTCGGAGGTATTATCAACTGCAGGCTTGTCATCCAGCTTCTTCTTCTGGTGGAACAAATTGGCCACATGGCGAGTAAACTTTGCCGCCTCCTCCTTAAGTACGATGTGGGTAGCCTGCGCTCGTTCAAAGTCTACCAGGAGTTCGGTTCGCTGCTCCTAGAGCATGCGGATCTTGGCATCAACCTCAGCTAGGTGGACATCCAGAGATTTTCGTAGACCAGTATTCTCCTCCATAGCTGAAGTTAACTCTTGTTCTTTGGCCTCAACATCGGCCAATTCCTGTTTCCAAACGGCTATAGTGGCCATATAGGCTGACTCAACCTCAGTCAGTAACTTTTCCTGCTCCTCTTCTATCAAAGTGGAAAGATCATTTTGTCGGATGCTTTGGAGCACAGTAAGATGACGATCGAGTTCAGCAACCGAAGCCTCCAAGATCTCAGCCATATGGTCATGACCCTGGTGAGATCGGATCAACCCAATTTGCCATATCTCTATTGTTTGGTTGTCATGAAGCTCCTGCCCTCCTCCGGTACGAAGGACATCCCCTCCTTAATATCTTGTATATAGCCTCGACGACAAACTTTACGTACTCGTCTTTGTCGGCTAATGCTTGAGGCGTCATAGGGGGCACCGTTGGAATCCGTATGTGAGCAGAGAGGATAGCAGAACTCGGTGATGGCACAACATCTTGGCTCGACGGAGCAGCCGTCACCTCGTCGTCGACCCCCCGACCACCAAAACTTCAGGGTTTGAGTCCCTTTGAGGAGACCCTAACCCAGGGGCTGCCAGGATCTCAGCATCTGTAAACCCTGTCTGACTGCTAACAGTCTCGGGGTCAAAAACTATAGTGGCCAAACACTTTAAGGGACCCGTTATAGTCCCCCAAGTGGTTGGGACAGAAGAAGATTCTTCCATCATAAGGCCCTTGTCAAGATCTACCCCGAAGGTTCCAGCAATATCAAGGCCCATCGTAGTAGGCTTAGAGATAACACTTGCTACTAAGGCAGGTTCCTTTACTCCGTCTTATGATGAACGAGAAGGCATAGGACTAGAAGACAGGGCTGCATCCTTCATCTCAGTTGTTTCTACAAGGGCACGAGTAGAACTCGGCAACAAGGAAGGTTCTTCCATCTTGACCTCCGTCACTAGGGTAGGAGTGGGACTCGACTGCGAAAATGCTTCCTTCTTATCATGATCAGGGGATAGCTCGGTCTCTACCAACCGGGCTGGTCCTCTCTGCCTATTGTAGAGTCTCCTTATGCATCTTCAACAGCAACATCTAGGACGTCTTCCGAAGAAGACGAGTCCCAATCAACTTCTTTCTCCAGAGGATCTTGCGCAACCTCCCCCTTCTGGGTCTGGGCAACAGTCTCCTAACCTATGCTCGTAGTCGATTTCACCATTGTCTGTGAAGGCCTCGCTTGATTTGTATCTTTCAGAATGCTCGATGGGGGTTGTTTAATATTTTTGTACGCAACCACATCACCGAGTCATCCTCAGTGTAGTCAAAGACAGAAGGAAGATCCACTTGAACGATGTCATCTAGGTCATCCACTATCAAAAACTTTATAATGGGAGAAATATGCTCCTCGGAAGAGCTGGCAACTTCCTTCTCAAAAGGTTTATCCGGACCTCGCTTCGAAGTCCGAGACTTTTTCTTTGCCACCTTCTACAAACAAAAAGGGAATACAAATAAGAAGAGAAAGACCATCTTTACCTCTTAAAAGTTGATATTGATTTACTCACCGTCACGGGAGTGGGCTCTCTTGGTCCATCTCTGGGTAAACTATGGTAGCCTCCGACTTGGTTGCCAAAACTTTTTTTGGCCTCTTTGGAACAAAGGGACCTGTATCCGTTGAATTACGCCTCTTCAACTGATTATTCGTGGATTCCTCCCGCGAGCCCTCCGCCTTTGCTATTGGGGCTACTACGGCACTGCAGCATCTGGCGGGCGATACGCCCGGGCTTTCATGAGCACGGCTTCAGATGCCTCAAGTTGCGTCTCGACAATGAAGCTAGTCTTCTTATCGTAGCTAGGAGATATCATGTTTGCCGAACAATAGATCTTGACGACTAAGTACAAGATATGCGGCCTGGAATTCTGAAGGGGGGCTGTAAGCTACACTTCCGTACATCCAGCATTGTGCCAGCCGTAGGCTCCATCCAACAGGCTTGCAACAAATCCTAAGCAAGTACTTGGATTGTTCAACATCAGCTGAGTATAGCCGAACTAGCGAGCAAAATGGCTTAGTATGTAGATACGGCTCCAGGAAGCAGTGGTTCCTGTTTCGATATTCCAAATACGAGGGTCGGATGCTTTATAGCCAGCGAAACACCCAAACTGGAAGGGAAATAGCATCTACGCCTGTATCCTCCAGTCCTTTATCTGCCTCAAAGCCTAGAAAGACCGGACCAACTTTAGAGATGTCACATCCTTGAAGCTAGGACAAGATCTTCCTACAAACAGGAATACCAGTATCCATCTACTTCCTTCTATGGTAGCGAAAGATAAAGGCGTCACCAGCAATATGACCTTCCTTGGTGCCACGGCTCATCATATTAGGATGATATAATATCAACCACCCCATTAGATAGTGGTAAGGCATCTTCGCTCGAGGAAAGTTTCTGCTTTTTCCCTTCATGGCTATGATATTCACCGCGAACTCTCTTAGACCCCGCATCTGGTTACTAACCATTACAGGAAGCAAAGCCAAAGGATGGCCAAACACCAGTTTCATAGTTGGCAGGATAAGGTTTTTGGTTACCCTTTCCACAGAACCTGATCCACTAGGGAACACATAATCTCGAAGCCATATCAACAGATAGGCAACTAGTACCGTCTTCGGCGATATTTTGTGTGCGTAATATCAGAAGCAACTATAGATGTTGTCGTTTGGCTCCCTGTTTCGTCATTCGTGGGTTGTATTCGCCAAGCTTATTCATTTTGGCTATAATTTTTGCATGTGTGAGACCCTTGGGAGTTGAGAAGCGAACCTTCGTCAGATCGCTTTTGTTCTGAGTAAAGACATAATCTCTCCAAACGATCACTTGAGGTTGTGCCTTAATATTATCCTTCGCTGATACAGATAATGGTCGCTTACTACTTCTTTAAAGATCACTATCATTTTTGTATCCTTCTCTTCCAAAGCGGAGAGCTCCTCAATCATTGGAAAAAAACTCTTCGTATGGCTCAGTCCCCCAAGGGAGTTGAGATCGCAAATATCTCATGAAGTGCCAATCCTAGTTCCCCTACGGGCGTATAAAACGTCCCGATGTAGGAATTGTAAAGCTCCAAGAGGGCTAGAATATAGGCCAATTTTTTTCTATGCCAGTCTGGGTAGTCTAGATGACAAAGGTCAAACAGATCCCCCTGAGCTCATTCTTGTACTTCGCCAAGATCCAAAGTGTCAGATTATCCTACTTTGGCACATGGTGAAACCAATCTTCGACCCAAAACTTCCCTTTCGGATATGAAAACTTGGCCACCAACATACGCATGACAAATATCGAGGCACTGAAGGCAAATGTTTGAGAGGGAACATCTACTATATACTCCTAGGACGCAGAACTCGCAAAGAGTAAGAAACGGAGTCAATCCGGAAGGACCCCGAAACTGCCCCCTCCCTGAGTTGGGGTAAGCTGCCATTGCATCCTCCTCTTCAAAGCTAGGCTAATGAAGGCAGTCAGTGGTAACTGACACTCCATCTTTGTTGCATATATATTAAGGCCCTTCGCCTTGAAAAACCAATCCTCATTGATCATTAACACCTTTGCTTCATAGAAAGCCCGACGATCCCCAAACAAAAATTGGGGATTCAAGTAAGGCTCGGTGGCATTCTCGACAGCACTGTCACGATCCACTCCCGAATAATCGAACACGAGTCGGACAGCCCAGCCTACATTGGAAGACTCAACGCAGTAAGCTGTAAACATCTAAGAAAAACTTCAAAAATAATATGAAAGTAAACATCACAGCATCTAACCGTCCCAGAATGATCACCATAATTCAATGGTCATAATTCAATTTATACATGAAAGTACTAAAAACAAATCCAGTGACAGGGATCAAATACAACTATGTACTCTCAATATACAACATCTAGAAGTAAAGCTAAACGAACCTAAACCTGTAACCTCTAGCTAAGTCATGCCTCCATCCTGCTTAGCTAAGATTCCGGGCTTTGGCCCATAAGGTGGACGATATCCTCAAGTACACATACAACATATCCAGTCAGGAGCGGAGCAAAGTACAGTTCTAGGTAATGAACAAAAACATCATGATATGAAAAGTACAAGAGAACATGTAAAGCACATGAAAGAACATAAAAGTACATGAATGTAATGTACAGGAAGTAAAGTATAAGAATGTAAACCATGAACTTAAAGTACAAGATATGACATGTGCACAATATTTGAAATACAACTAGCATACGTGACCGGCTGGGGTAAGCACAGGAAGCACATGAAATGGGTACGGCTTAGGGCCCGCGTGCACGGTACGAGGCCTAAGCTATTCACATAAATTTTTGATCTCTGGGTTTGGTCACATAGCTAGTATATTTTCCTCTCTGACCACAAGTAGGTACAAGACATGAAAGTACAAGAGAACATGATATCGTGTCATGATGTGTCACAAAAAAGTACAGAAATAATATAAATGAACATAAAGCATAGAATGTACTTGCCTTACTCAGGGTCATCGAAAAAAGGAAGAAGATCTTTATGTCCTCCTGAATATAGGTACCAGTTGATTTTCTAAAACATGTATCCACTAGCTATCTCTTCTCTAAATATAAACTATCTATATAATATTTATATAAGGGTATACTAGCTATACTTAAATCTCACTAGTTATAGAACAATAAGTAGGTTTATATATATATATATATATATATATATATATATATATATATATATATATATATTTTTATATATTATATATATATATATATATATATATAGAATAATCATAAAAAAAATTAAAAAAAATAAAAATATATAGAATAATCTTAAATAGGTTATCTACAGATGCAATTCACTCAAGCAAGTGATTTAAAAGTATTTAATTACTGAAATTACCCAACACATGAATTAGCAATATTAAAATCCAATGCCTGGATTATTCCAAGTAGGCTTGGCCCTAACTCATCCACAGCATGGAAAAAGGCAGTTGGTGGCCCTATACGCAGGAAAGGAAAATACTGTGCTTATCTCAATTTACTATAACTGCTCCTAATGTATTGTCATAACCCATAATATTCTATACAACTCAAATAAACAACCAACATCCTGTATTGTTATAGTCTACCCAACCATTAACATTCAACTCTTTCAAATTTAGAAACCCAACTGTATACTGTAGCAATGATTTTGTTTGAACTCACTCAACCAACAACTATAAGAGTTTTACTAATCAAATGAACAAGGCAAAAACAAACCCCAACAATTGTTTCCCTGCAGAACACTCCTTCTCTAACAAGTATTGCTTGGCCACAGCATTAGTATTCATTTGAATGCTCACCCTAGCTAATACAAACCAACCCAATGTTACTAGATTAAATCCAAGTACTATTATACCCAGCAAATATTTGAATTTAAGAAGGCAGCATAGGCAACAGCTTCCTGCACTCAACACTAAAATTTAACTCACATACTAGCCCAAGCAAGTATTTGAGCCAGGCAGCCAGGCTATATCAGCAACATTTTATACAGACAACTTAACAATTTAACACAAGACAACTCTCGAGCTATACTGGAAGGACAGCTCAAAATCCCATCATTCCAACTTAGCCGAGTACTTAGCAACACAGCAAGTCTCTAACCAATCCAAGTAGCCCTAACAACACACAAAGCCAGGCTTTTCTACTCAACTCAACATCACAACACAAGCCCCCAACCTAGCAATAATACAAGTCAACTGATCCCAATCTCAGGGCTTACCACCTGCAAGAACATATGGGCACATTCTAAATCCCAATTCTTTGCTATAGCTCAAAACAACATTAAGCAATCCAGCCAACCCAACGATCATATTTTGAAATCAGAGTTTAGAGAAGATATTCACAAAACCAATCGACAAAAAAATATACAACCATATCGAACTAAAAAAGGAAATTACACAACAATTAGATTTAAAATATAATTTATTCAATTAAACGTTCAAACAGACAATCTCCAATGCTAACTCCTGGACATGCACATCCTCCTGGACACGGTTAACGCTTGAATACGCACCCACATTCTGGACACCAATCCAATTCGCGGACACGCCCCTACACTAACATAATTGGAAGAGAAATCTGAAACAACAACTACTTCTTCAAATTATCGATCTATAATCTATCGCTCAAATCCTAATGAAATCAACTTAATTCAAAGGAAGAATCTTACCAAGAATTTGAATCGAACAAGAAGAACAGATCTGGACACAGCTACCACGAACCGAAGATCTGCTCGCCGACCGTCGATCACCGTACAGTTGCTGAAAACACGGTGGAGAAAAGATCGGACAAGAATATGATCCAGATCTGAGTGTTATTCAATTGACTAAGTTCAAAAAGATCGATCGAGCTTACCAGGAACTTGGACTGGTCCAACCGATCCGCGTCGCCGCCGTGGGAAGAGAAAGGACCACCGGAACATCCCGTGCGCCACCGAGGATGAAAAAGCCCAGCAGTTGGAGTCGAGTACACCGCCGCTGGGAGAGAGGGGATCACCGAAGATGACAATCCCGCCATCGTCGTCGTCGCCATCGAGCTTAGGATTAGGGTTCGGCTTCGATTTGGAAAAAATGAGGGGTGAGCTCTGTTGGAGTGAAAGGAAAAATGAGTTGTGTCTCATTTTCTCTCTCCATAATTCTTATATAGGAAAAGGAGAGAAAATGGATTAAATGCAATTTGGTCGTCAATAATTTACTATTTATAAATCACTTCCCAAAGGTTGTTAGGAAAGTTGTTAGAATCTTGATTGAGGTTGTTAGGATTCTTGTGCCCACTTCTCGGTTAGTGATTCCTAGTTGGTTAATTAACTACCATTAAAATTAATTAAACTAATCCATAAATAATAACCATGAAATTAAAATAAAAAATCAAACTTGAATATACTTTATTCCTTAACATAATAAAATATTCTAAAATTTCTGAAAATTGGGAAAGTGGGGTTACAAATCTCCCCCCTAAAAAATTTTTTCCTCGAAATTCAAAGGGGTAGTAGACATGGTTAAGCAATCAAAAATAAATTTTGAGACTGATCAACTACGTTAGACATGCCATAGAACCGAACCTAGTCACGACTAGAAGAATAATTTATTTGGTACGATTAGCTAAGCAAAATCCAAATCAAAGTTGAGGCACGATGGAAATAGAACAAGAATGGTCACGATCAACACCAGTTAGCCACGATCAAAATGGAATTCAAATCGTCGGCTTGATTGATAGGTACAAAAGTATAGTCATTATAGCATATAGGTATGATCAGGATTATCTAGATACGATCGAAGATATGATTTGGAATGACTTAGCATAACAAAATAAATGAGTCAAATGGCATGATCGATAATGATCGAAATTGGTCAGGTACGAAGTGGAACAAAATTTATTAAGACCAAGTATGATAATTCATACAGGGGGTTGAAATAACACGATCTAACCATGATCAAGAATTTTTAAATAAGCACGAGATGACATGAATTTTAATTACGACTTAGAGGAGTAAAATCATGAAGGCACGACCAAAATTGAAAGTTTTAGTACAATTGAACCAGAATAAATTAGGAAAGTCACGGTTAGATAGGCATGATTAGGATTATAGTTTACACAAGGCACCATCAAGATATAAGTACGATTTATTGAGATAATCAAATGATTTATCCATAAGATGCAAGAAGAATTTGCCAAGATTGATCCAGAGGGTGTATGGAGTCTACCGGGAAGATGCTAGTATCAAATCAAGGTAAAAGTGCAAATATTTGTGATTCACGAAGAATCAATAATCATGTGAAAAGGGCATATAATTTCTATGGTATCCGAGAACATATAGATATTTGAAGTCACTTTACTTAGAATCCCTGACCCGCCAGTGTATATCTAGCTGCAATAAACTTTCGGTTCCGTGACTCAAACAATGATATGTTACCGGATACTATATCGACTTATCCATTTCCAAACAATTATCAACGAAGCAACTCAAGAGATCAAAATATGAAGAATTTAGGACAAGGTCTCAATAATACCCAAAAATCTATGAATATCTGAAATCACTTCAACTTAGAGTTCATGCCTCGCTAGTGCGCAGTTGGCTGCAGTGAACCCTCAGTCTCCATAATCCAAATAATGGCTGTAGCGCGCAACTGCCACGTCATAATAGGTAGTCAAATATTCTCTCAACCTTATCCATGGAAATTTTCAAAGGGTTTATGATAATCCAAAATGTATTCTAAATCATGATAGATAATGAAATCCCGAATGGCAAACAAATTTTTTTATATAGGAAACAAAATCCTGAATAGGTAACAAAATCTCAATGGTGAATAGAAAGCAAGATATCGAATAGAAAACAAAATCTCGAAGTAGGAAACAAAATCTCGCATAGGAAACAAAGTCTAACAAAATCTCAAATAGCAAACAAAGTCTCGAACAATATCTCGAATGGAAACGAAGTTTCAACAGGAAAAAAAATCTCAGATAGAAAATCAATATCAACAAAGTCACGAATAGGAACCAAAGCAAAATCTTATATAGGAAACAAGGTCAAAACAAAGTCACGGATAGAAAAATTTCAAATAGAAAACCTCGAATAGAAAGTAAGGTCATAAATAGAGTATCAATTAGTGAATAGGACAAAAAGTATCAAACTGTGAATATGAAATAAAGCAAAATATCAAGAAATCTCGAAAAAAATAAAACCCAAACAAGGTTTTGGATAAGAAATAAATTATTATTTTTTAGTAGAAATTAGATCTTGAATAGCAACAAGTTCATGAATAGTGAATAAAATAGAGTATCGAACAAATATCAAACAGTGAATATAAAATATCGAATACGAAGATAAGACAAGTCTCGAATAGAAAACAGAGTTTTGAATAAGAAACAAGATCTAGAATAGAAAACGATATTTTGAGATACGTCTCGAATAGCAACCAAAGTTTTTGAATAGGGAACAAAATTTCGAATAGAAGCCAAAAATAGAAAACAATGTAATGAATAGTAAATATGAAAATAAGGTATCTAACAGTGAACATGAAATGAGTCTTGAACGAAAAAGCAAAACCTTGAATAGAAACTGGAGTTTCAAATAGGAGACAGGATCATTAAAACAATAATTTTTCATCTCGAAAGAAATCTCGAACAAGATCTAAAGTTTAAAATACAAACAAAGTCTAACAATTCTGAATTTAGGAAACAAAGAAGTTTTATGTGCTAATATAAAATTCCAAAGGAAATTGGATTGCGAATCACAATCCATGGCCTTCTCCAACCATGCAGGAAAATCTTCTGTCTTCAGTATTCCTCCGGGATTGCAATCTCTTCAACATCTTCAGCTGTCCTGACGTAGGTTGGTCCTTGCGGTAGTGCTTCATGCGGCTGCTGAGTCTGGAGAGGTGGGTCCCTCTTCTGCAACCCTGGTGCTTCTTGTACCCGTCCTTGGGTAGTACGATCAGCGGCCTCCGGGCAATCCTTGATCTGGTGTACAGGCGATCTACAGAACAAACATAGCTTCAGTCTCTTGCGGCACTCCTCAAAATGATGTCCTGGCGGCGGTAGAAAGCATAAATGGTCAACGTCTGAGTCTGAATCTGATGACGCGGCTGAAGAGGCACTGTCTGAATGTGGCGATGCTTTACGGGTCCAGAGTAGTTGCTACTTCCATCATAAGTCTTGTGACGCCCCAGTCCTAAAATACGTAGGACTAAAAATGTATCATGCCAGCTGTCTGCATACGAAGTATACTCCAATATATACATATCTCGTATATGCATATAAGCTATAAAATATAGTAATCATGAAGCTAGTCTCATCCACAAACCAATATATCATAAAATCAACTTATTAAAGTCATTTGTACAAACGTTGGACGGAGACAAAGTCCACTACCAGCTATCTCAAAATAAAATATACAAGAAGTGAATCGATAAAATATCAAACGAACCAAGCGCAATTCTCTTCGAAGGAAAGAAGAAGATCACGGCCTTGGCTAGAACACCTGTAGTAAATCATGAAAGCATACACCTGGAGAGATAACCAGGTCCTCAGAGGGACGTAACAAGCTACAGAAAGAACATGCCATGTAACTGCATAAGTAAAAAAAATACTATAAACTAAAACAC
The DNA here is from genome assembly GCA_029216955.1 of Iris pallida. Classification (NCBI taxonomy): domain Eukaryota; kingdom Viridiplantae; phylum Streptophyta; class Magnoliopsida; order Asparagales; family Iridaceae; genus Iris; species Iris pallida. The sequence continues at coordinate 30,414,136 of JANAVB010040619.1, forward strand.
AACAGGGTACCTAACCATATATTTGATATGCACTTTGAGGACAACGTTCTACGCAGGGGCTGTAATAGATTCACGCAAGCAAGTAATAAAGAGTGGCCGTCAAGTAGTGCTCATCCGAGACACTATCGGCCGGGCAGCAAGTAGCGCTCATCCGAGTCACTATCACCTATAAATGTGTAAAAAGTAAATATAGCCCCTATGCTAGTAGCTGTCCCCTCCCCCCAATGATATTATACATGCATCGTAACCACGATACGCCAACACATGTCGTTTCTGTAACACGGTTTATATTCAATAACTGTCAAGTCTTCTAACATGCATCTATTGACAGTTATTCCTACGCATGCGCATGGGTGATCAGCCAACACGCAAGTGACCACTACATGATACTCACAACTCACACACGACTCATGATACAATCGTGACAAGTTAATGACATGCACTCTATTGACGGTAGTCACTTAACTCTAGGTCCACATGCAAGAAGAAAATAATAAACAAGGAATATAGATACAATAACTGAAATAAAATACAACCAAATGTAAGCAGTAGAGATGGCAAGGTATCTTACCTGATTCTGTGCTGTAAATATGAAATGCCACTCCCGCGTCCACGCCTCCGGAACCCGACGCTCCTAGATAATTAATTAACTAAATTAAGTCACTACTTATGAAACTTACGATACGACTTAATTAGACAAAGTAATGTGTTAAAATTATAGTCAATCTCTCATGGCACCATTTAGATCCATACAATCATACACAGGTTCCACGAGACATCGAAACAAGGTTTTAGGGTTTCGAACTTTTAATTAGTCGGTTATGCCCCTACTTCAATAACATACTTAAAAATCATATAATAATCATAAAAATAATATTTAAACTAATTTTCTATAGATTTATCTCTAAAATTCCAAAACTAATATTTCTAAAGACATTTATGACTAGTTAATTAATAAGTCAGCTAGTCTAACCGAAACTCGTCTGGAACATAATTAATGACTCAAAATTGCTAAAATAAACAAAAATATATTTTAAACAGAAATTAAATAATTTATTTTATATAATAATATCAGAGATACAAGGGTTGAGTTGTACTACAAGTTTGGGACATTCTAGGTCAGCCGGTTACCCGAAATTAGTTAGTTTTGACCTACAATTTTCTCGACCAAATTTGAGTTGCTAAAATCATGAAAAAATACTTAAAAATCATAATTTATGTATATGAATACACATAAAATTCAGTTTCAAAAATACGCACCAATAACTCATAGTTCCTTTACAATGGGGTTAATTTTGATCCTACCGACACATAAATATTACGCATATATTTCATGAAACCTTTATGGATGATTATACCTAAAAAATCCATCATAATATGAATTCTACAGAATTAATAAATATTTTCTATAGAATTTTAGCAAAGATTTTTAGAAGAAAATATTTGGGTTCTTACCAAAGATCCTTGCTAGAAAGGGTGATGATGACTTCTCTTCACCAAAGCTCCAATCTTTTTCGCTATCTTCGCTTTCTAATCCTCTCTTGGTGAATATGGGAGAGTTGATAATGGATATAGAGGATTGGATGGGAGAGATGGAGTTTTTAGGGTTTGTTTTGAGGGATTTCGGGGATGTATGGTGGAGGAGATGAGTTTTTATGAAGGATGGAGAGATGTGCAATGGAGGAGATGATGTATAGATGCTCTGGGGAGTTTGTTGCTGCCAAAATTATAGAGAGGGAGAGGGGTTTTGGTTGGCCAAAGATGAGGGAGAGAAAGATTAGGATTTGGTTAAGGTTTGGAATAAGTTGGTATATTTAAACATATCCTTAAATAAATTTTAAGCAATCTAGGATTTAAATCCTATTTAATTTGATGCATTTAGCCATGGGGGGGTTTTTTGGCCGAAATTATCATGGTGGGGGTCCACTTGGCATGATTTGGTTGTTTGGTGAGTTGGCAAGTTGATTGGATTGAGAATTTTAAAAGGGGTTACCTAATATAGAACTATTTAATTCTATCTATGTATTTACACTACAAAATCTGAATTAAATACAAATGAATGTAATTATTAATATTTATTAATGTCCAACATGCCTACATAGGGTTGGATTTGGCTTGGAAGAGGTTTGGGAAGGTTTGGTGCAACCGGGTCTCCTAAAAAGTCATAAAGGCTTTCTTAACTAATTAATTAAATAAAAATATAACTTTTGCCATAATTTGAATGGTTAACATGCAAGAGATTACAATATGACCATGGCATTCCTAACATGGCTAGCATACTAGCTAAAGCACCCGACTACGCTAGGCATGCCATACTTTCTAGTCGTCTTGCATATTCAAACTCAACCATGACTATAGTCCTTTTATATAATATAAATAAGATAAAAATAAATTAGAATTAAATAAAATCCTAAAATAATTTAAATATTCCTTTAAATTATAAGGGATTTTACATCCTACCCAACTTATGTCAATTTTGCCCTCGAAATTAAAAATAATCATAATATCAAGAATTGCGAGATTTTGTACGGAGGGAGAGTAGGTAAGTCAAATCTTAGCTCAATTTTTGAAAGAATGGATGGGTGGTTGTCATAGGAATCCCAATTGACCTCATATTCTACAAGATGGGGTATGCTTCCTTCCAGATTCTACCCAACTTATAGAAGTTGGCCACCCGTAAAGTTTGTCGTCATTACAAAACCTTGAGGAGGATAATTTCTAGGGAGGGGCACGAGAATAATGGACACTTCTGACTGAAGTCTTGGATTCTAAGTGAGCCTCGATAACACAATAACGTTCTCGGTCAATAAAAACTATAAGAAAGTTACTACAATGAAACATTGTCACTCTAGGGGTCATGCTTCTAACAAGCTGGTAGCAACCTCTTGTTGGAATATACTAAGGTGTGTCGGTTCAGAAGGATTCATTCTACGTCTAACATGGGAAAATAAGAAGTGAGCTTGAAAACTTAGAGAAGAAGAATTTATGCCCAAGTGATAAGAATCGATGATAATTAAAGAACCCAGGCTATATATTATGATTAGGCAAGTGTTTTGAAAACTCAAAGTCAAAACGACTAATATGTGTGGGCTGATGTTTGGTGTTGTGTAGGAGGCATGCGCTTGCTTGTTGGAAGGCATACGTCATAGGTGTGCTTCTTGCATAGATCTTGAGTATTCAGTTTAGTTAAGGGAATGGGTCGATATTTGCATGGGTGAAATTGAATAGGTCGAATTTGGGTCTCTATGGTTTGTTTTGAGGAAACAATGTGTAATACACGTGGTGTAATTTTTAAATGGAGCACTGGAAAGTTCGTTTGCGTGGGACGTGTATGTCGTGTGAGTAGCATGACTAGTCTAGTTCGTAAATGTGAACTTTGTCGAAAGGAAAAGGCTAGCGTTGTGCTTCAATTATCAAAATCACGGTCGAGGGTATCACATGATACGAATATGGGTCGACGTTATGAACCATTGAATTATTAGTCTAATTAGAACCAATCATTTCCAACTACTTGTAAATTCTAAAATCTTATGTTCCTTAGAGAGGCTTGCGATCTATTTGCCACAAAAAAAATTGCTATTGATTTAAACAAAAATGATTCTATAATTGACTTGAAGAATTTAGGTTGCAATTTGTTATCGTAGTTATCTAAACGCACGAGCAAAGGGATATAAAATGCAAAATGAAAGATCGTTTCATAAATTCCATACAGACGGAAGAACGGTCACGATTGTAATCCCATTCTGAGAGGTAGAGTATAATAAGTTCAATGTTCTACCCAACTTATAGAAGTTGGTTAATCGGGAAAAGCACAGTAATAGGACTTCTAAGAAGGTCAAATTTCAAGAAGGTATAGGAAGTATGATGTATTTCCAATCATAGTCACAGACTCTATAGAAAGTCTAGGTATTATCTATTTAATATGGCCCATATATTAATTATGTTTGGTCAAAACAGTATAAGAGGTCTTGGTCAAGTATATCCGGAAGCATGTTGGTGTAGAACCCTAGAGGGGGGGGGGTGAATAGGGAAATAAAAAATAACTAGTGCAACAGAAGCAATATATGACAAATAAAAGTAAAGAGTGAGAAGATCAAACACAAGATGTATCCTGGTATCCTCGCTTGAGGCAATCCAGTCCCAGAACTCTCTCCGGCTTAAATCTACTATTTAGTCAAATAGTACACACGAGTTTGGATCCGAAGAACTCGCCAACTTCAACACGAGTTTGGATCCGAAGACTCGCCAACTTCAACACACGAGTTTTCTTACGAAGGCTTGCCAACTTCAAACAAATGAGAAGAGCAACTTGTTGATCTTCTAACACGTGAAGATCAAAAATTACAACTCTTAAAAACTCTATCACTTTGGGAGAGGATGACAATTAAAAGCTTGGAAGAGTATTAATGGTGGAGCTCTTGCTTGTTGGAAAATTTATGGCAAGAGTTGGTAAAAGCCTCAAGAGAGAAAGAGCTTTCTTTTATAGAGAAACCAAGAGTTGGTGGCATTTAATGCTCTGAATACAGGCAGACCGGCATGCCGTCGGTATGCAGCGGCATACCGTCGGTATACCGGCCAAATAGTAACGGTCATATTAATGACCGTTTGAGAGCATTAAATGCGGCCATTAATGCTAGTCAGAGCAAATCAAAAACCAAATATTTGAAACTCGGTATACCGTCGGTATGCAGCGGCATACCGTCGGTATACCGACATTTTGTCACAGCAAGTTTTGGGTTGCTAAAAACGGTATACCGTCGGTATGCCGGAGCATGCCGTCGGTATGCCGACAATTTATCGCAGCAACTTTCTGGACACTAAAAACGGTATAGCGCCGGTATGCCGAAGCATGCCGTCGGTATGCCGACAATTTGTCACAGCAACTTTCTGGACTCCAAAAACGGTATACCGCCGGTATGCCGAAGCATGCCGCCGGTATGTCGCTTTGTAGGTAATTAATTTTTGACTTGTTCTTTTACTTGTCATCCGTCCTTAGGTGTTTACAGATATACCTAGACTTTGTACAGACACGAAGACTCTAAGCAGGAGGACGCCGTCTTATGCAAGGAACGCCGGTAACTGCTTCAGTCTTCGATGTAAAAGATGGTTGCGCTTGAACGGAAGTACTTCATGTAGTAGAGCTTCTGAGAATAATTGAATATGAAGATACAGAAAACTAAACTACGAAGATGCTGTTAATAATCAAAATAAAATGTTCCAACAATCTTCCCCATTTTGATAATTGACAAAATAGAGAGATAGCATCTTCAGGGAGTAACTCCCCCGTAGGCAGACAACTCCCCCTCAATACGTTTCCTTCTCCTTTGTCACTTAGTCAAAGATGGGAAAACAAATTGAAAAATAGCAATAATAAGAACAAGAGTATAGAATAAAAAGCATGTATTTATATATAGAAGTGAAAGCTTAATACATGCAATATGGTCATACTACAAAAGACAATTAAAAAGACTCTCCCCATAAGAGTTTGATAACAATAGACAGACACAAACCAAGTCCCCGAAGGACTGCAAAGTACTAGGATCAACCACACAAAGGTCCCCGAAGGACCGCAAAAGACATAACATAAAAAAAAATACATAACTAAAACACGCATTATTCGAGACCATCATCCAAAAGGAAGCCACCCCTAATCGTCTGCCGGATCGTCCCCACCATCCTGAGCTTGTTGAAAGGCACCGTAAGGATCAATGTCGTCCGGGTACATGAACCCATAGGCATTGGGATCGGAGAAGCGCAGAGCCTGGTACATTGGATCTTGAAGATTGAGATCCAGATACATGTCCCGGTCCTGAATAGTGCGCTGGATAAAATATGCTTGATCATGAAAGCGGGCTTGAATTAGATTCCCAAGGCCACGAATATGAGCCCTCATCTGTTCCTCTGTCTGGGCCATCCGTATGTCGAAGTGCTGCTGAGTCAGCGGCATATATCGGCCGGAGGTAAGAGGAGTAGATGTGGGAGCGGCAGGAGTGGAAGCCGGTGGCTCTTTGGAAGACGAGGCACGCGAAATAGATGCGCCACTTGCGGAACGGGAAACAGCAAGATAGAAAGGGATGCCATCCGAGGAGCAAAGGGAGAGATCAACTTGCTTGGCTTCCAGAAGAAGAGTAATGAGGGAGCCGTAGTAAAGGTTCTGCTTTTCTGCCGGCATGACACGTCTGAAGAGAAGAAGGAGAGTCTTCGGGAAGGAGAAAGACTTCCGTGCATAAAGATAATACATGCACACCAGGGCATGGCCGGTAATGGTGTCGTAGTTCCCGTCCTTAGGAAAGAGTGTATGACACACAATCCTATGGAGCTCGTAGTAAAATGGCTCCAGCTGTACGAAAAGGGCCGGGATAGCAGGAGGGTTGGGGCCATTGCAGATGATACGGCAGAACTCGTCGAAGGGTGACGCCGCCGAGGAGTGAAGAGCAGCTAAGGATGGCAAGGCTTTTCCTCTGTCCGGGATGCCGAGGATGTTGCCGATGTCCCGAGATGTGAGACGGAAGTGACGATCGTTGACCATGGACTGAATGGCGTTGTGCTCGTCGTCCGGGGCCAAGTTGCAATAGAAGAGACGGACGGCAGCGGGGTAGACGGGGATTTGACGCCGAAGGAGGGAGGAGAGTCCGGCCACGTCAAACAAAGAGACATGGCCGGGAAAGAGATTCCAATTTATTGCTCGTCCCTTGAAGATATTGTGATAAACGAAGTGTTGGAACCACAACTCGGCCGCCAAGGAAGTGGTAAAGACCCGCTGGTCATACCCGTGAGGTTGAGCCACCGGGATGAAAGGGTTGAAGAAGGAGGAGGAGCGGGGAGAAGAGATTAAAAGAATGAGGGTTTTAATAGAGTGGTAGGGAGATGAAAGGTTGGATTTTGAAAATGTAGGGTGGGTTGGGAACGGATGAGGAGGGAAGTAATGGGGGATAGGAATAGTTAGTGGGTTGGAAATAATGAAAGTGGAGTAAAAAGAGGAGTAAATGGAGGATGTGAAGAGATGGGTAATAAATGTGATAGAATGTTAAAAAGTTGAAGGATGAGAGGGTAATTAATAGGGAAGAGATAGATGTGAGGGAATTTAATGAGGGTTGAGAAGAATAAGGAGAGAAAGGAAGAGAGGTGGGCCCAGATCTGGATATGAAAGGCTGTCCGCCGTGATCCGTCATACCGTCGGTATGCCGACATATACCGACGGTATGCCGAGTTTCGAGACAGAACCAAATTCTGAGTCGAAAAACGGCATGCCGCCGGTATACTGCTGTATACCGTCGGTCTGTCGGCCAAGAAGAATTATGGGTCAAGGGATAAAATGCCTAATTCTTGGCAAAGGAAGGTGAAGCGATCTTCCGAGAGCGGTTTGGTGAAAATATCGGCTAACTGATAGGTAGTATCGATAAATTCAAGATGAATATCTCCCTTTTATTGTTGGTCACGAAGAAAATGGTGTCTAATTTCAATATGATTCGTACGTGAGTGACAAATCGAGTTTTTCGTGAGATTGATTAAGCTAGTATTATCATATTTAATAGGGGTGCAAGAATGAGAAATGCCATAATCTAAAAGTGTTTGTGACATCCAAAGAATTTGTGCACAACAGCAACCAGCCACAATATACTCGACCTCAGTGGTTGAAAGAGCAACAGAATTTTGTTTCTTACTAAACCACGATACCAAAGACTTCCCGAGGAATTGACATGTGCCACTAGTGCTTTTTCGGTCAATCTTGCATCCGGCAAAATCCGCATCCGAAAAGCCGTAAAGCTCGAAGGATGAGGATTTCGGATACCAAAGACCCATGTCAATGGTGCCTTTGAGATAACGAAAAATGCGCTTAACGGCACATAAGTGTGATTCCTTTGGATTGGCTTGATATCGTGCACACAAGCAAACACTAAACATGATATCAGGACGGCTAGCAGTTAAATAAAGTAAACTACCGATCATACCTCTATACTTACGAATGTCGACCGATGTGCCATCTTCATCATTGTCAAGCTTTGTCGTTGTGGCCATAGGAGTCCTCATTGATTTGGATGAGTCGAGGTCGAAATGCTTGAGGAGGTCCTTTGTATATTTCGCTTGATTGATGAAGGTTCCTTTGGGTCCTTGTTTGATTTGTAACCCCAAAAAGAAGGAAAGCTCACCCATCATACCCATTTCAAATTCTTCCTGGATAACTTTAGCAAATTCTACACAAAGTATGTTGTTAGTAGAACCAAAAATGATATCATCGACATAAATTTGAACCAATATGAGAGTGCCATTATCGGATTTAATAAAGAGTGTTGTGTCAACTTTCTCCTTTGAAAAATTGTGAGAAACTAGAAAGGAGCTAAGGCGCTCATACCAAGCACGGGGAGCTTGTTTGAGGCCATAAAGGGCTTTGTGGAGTTTGAACACGTGATTAGGAAATTGAAAATCTTCAAATCATGGAGGTTGTTTAACATAAACTTCCTCTTTAATAATACCATTCAGAAAAGCACTCTTAACATCCATTTGAAAGAGCTTAAAGTCATTTAAACAAGCAAAAGCACAAAGCATACGAATGGATTCAAGACGTGCAACCGGAGCATAGGTTTCGTCGTAGTCAATGCCTTCCTCTTGGTTATAGCCTTGAGTAACCAATCGGGCCTTGTTACGACTCACCAACCCATCTTCATTAAGTTTGTTACGAAACACCCATTTTGTTCCAGTAATGGGATGATTGCTAGGTTTTGGAACAAGTTCCCAAACCTTACTTCGCTCAAATTGATTTAGCTCTTCTTTCATAGCTATCGTCCAAAATTTATCAAGAAAAGCATCATTAACAATTTAGGCTCTATTTGAGAGATAAAAGCAACGTTGGCACAAAGATCACGAGTGGAGGATCTAGTGCAAACACTGGAGGAAGGATCCCCAATGATAAGCTCCTTAGGATGATTGGTGACAAATCTCCATTCTTTTGGGAGATCCTTTTGAGGAGGCTCGAGAGGAGGAGACTCTTTTGATGGAGTCACAACTTCATTGTTAGATGAAGAAGGACGATCTTCAATAAAGGAGTTCTCCAACCCAAACGAGATGTCATCAATATCCTCGGAAGAGGAGAATGTAGAAGAGTTGAGTTCATTAAAAGAGACATTGATTGACTCTTCGACAACAAGACTTCTTTTATTAAAAACACGAAAACCTTTACTATGAGTAGAGTATCCAAGGAATATTCCTTCATAGGCTTTTTCTTCAAACTTGTCTAGGTTATCCTTGGTATTCAAAATAAAACAATTGCAACCAAAAACTTTAAAAAATTCAATAGAGGGAATTTTGTCAAACCAAAGCTCATAAGGAGTCTTCTTAGAAATAGGTCTAATCAAGACCCTATTTATAACATGACTTGCCGTATTAACGGCTTCCGCCCAAAAATATTGGGGAAGCTTATATTGGTTTAACATAACCCGGGCCATATCGCCAAGGGTTCTATTCTTTCTCTCCACAACACCATTTTGTTGAGGAGTTCGTGGACAAGCAAAATCATGTCCAAAACCATTCTTTTCACAAAATCTTTTGAAATCGGCATTATCAAATTCTCCTCCATGATCACTTCTAATTTTGTTAATAGAAAAACCTTTCTCATTTTGAACACGTTTACAAAAGGCAACAAATTCATGAAAAGTATCACTTTTGCAAGCAAGAAAAATAATCCAAGTGAATCTCGAAAAATCATCAACTAAAACAAAAGCATAAAGCTTGCCTCCAAGGCTAGCAACTCTACTAGGACCAAAAAGATCCATATGGATAAGTTGAAGGGGTCTAGAAGTACTCACAGAGTTGATTGATTTGAAGGATGACTTTGTTAACTTACTCTTCTCGCATTCTTCACACACCATATCCTTTTTGAACGGGATACTTGGGAGTCCTTTTACGAGCTTCTTGGTAGCAAGAAGAGAGATGGTATCCATGTTGGCGTATCCAAGCCTCATGTGCCAAAGCCAACTCTCATCGTTTTTAACAACTAAGCACCTGTCATTGTTAGTGTCTTCAACAAGATATAAAACATAGATATTGTTTTCTCTAATCCCTTCATAAACAATAGATCCATTAGAGCTATCGGTAATGAAGCATTTGAGCTTAACAAACTTGATATCATAACCATTATCGGTAAGATGACTAATACTAAGAAGATTGTGTTTAAGATTAGTAACAAGACACACATTCTTAATACAAGGATAAGGAGGGAAACCTATATTACCATTCCCTATAATGTGACCTCTGAGATTGTTACCAAAAGAGACGTGTCCTTCCTTCTTCATCGATAGCGTTGTAAATAATGAAGCATCCCCGGTCATGTGCCGTGAACAACCGCTATCGAGAATCCACTTGCTTCTAGCATGAGAAGGACTCTTCACCTACAACATAAGTTAAAGATGAACATTTTGGTACCCATGATCTTATGGGTCCTTGAGTGTTAGTCTTAGGAACCCACATAAAAACTTTCTTGTCAACAAGTTTCCTTGTATGACAATAATTGATCGTATGTCCATGCAAGCCTAAGTAATTGCAAATCATAGAGGATTTAGAAGAAGATATGTGAGAATCATGCATATGTGAATCTCTAGTGCGAGGAGCTCTAGCATTAGTATTGTGATGATGATAATAAAAAGCATGATGCGAAGTATTTTTCTTAACAAATGGTCCTTTTCTTGTGTTAGGAAAGGATTTGTGTGTAGTGTTCATGTATGAAGTATGCCTAGCATTGTGATGAGTGTGGAGATGTCTAGAAGCATGCATGTGAGTAGTGTCCTTATTACCAAATTTCTTACACTGTATAAGAAGATCATAATACTTAATAGAAGTGTCATATTCTCTCCTATTAGCATCTTGAACTTTGTGCATAGCAAATTCATAAGAGCTTCTCATGGATTGAATCTCATCATCCTTTTTCTTGATGGTGTCAAGAGATTCTTGAAACTTGAGTCGCAAGGACTCTATTTCATCCGTCTCAGAAGCAGAAGATTTTCCCTTCACATCAATAATGATGCTTGAGAGCCTCTCTACTTCAAGTTGAAGAGCCTCAACCTCTTTGGGAGATTTCTTGTATTTATTCCGAACACCTTTGTGCTATTCATGCAATTCAAGAATAGCTTTCTCAAAATCATCATAGGTAAGAGTGTTTAAGGAGAGATCATCAAGTTCCTCATCGGTTGCCATGAGACAGACGTTGGCATTGTGTTTGCACTCCTTGTCGTTGTCGGAGTCGCTCGCGTCACTCTCACACTAAATGCTTGTGTTGGCGAACTTTCTGGAGGACGAGCTTCCCTTGCTAGGCTTCTCGTACTTGCTTGTTGTCCCGTCTGAAGCGGTTGGCTTTGTTGAATTTAAGGAACTTCCGGAAGTGCTTAGCTGTGAGAGCTATTTCTTCATCGTCGTCTGACTCATTGTCGTCGGAGCTATCCTTGGAGTAGGACTTTGTCGCTTTGAGAGCAAGAGTTTTCTCCTTCTCTTTGGTCTTCTCCTTCTCCTTCTCTTGTATGGAGGATTCCTCTTGATCCTTCATATCGAGCTCGTGAGTCATTAGCTTACCCATGAGGGTCTCAAGGTTCATGATTGTTAGATCGTTCCCCTCAATGATTGCGGTAGTTTTAGGACCCCAAACTTTCGTTAATCCTCTAAGAATTTTTTTGATCTTTTCATGAGGAGGATATTCCGTACCAAGAGAAGAGAGAGGATTAATAATGTCACCAAAATGAGTAAACATGCAAGTAATAGATTTATCATGCTTCATTTTAAAGGACTCATATTCTTGCGTGAGTCTACTAATCTTGGATTCCTTCACTTGTGAAGTCCCTCGTGTGTGACTTCAAGTAACTTCCAAATCTCATTGGAAGTCTTGCAAGTAGAGATTCGGTTGAATTCACTACTGTCGAGAGCACAATAAAGAGCATTCATTGCCTTGGCATCTCGACTAGCAAGCTTCTTGGTGTTTTCAGTAAGTGTGTCCCTGAGGGTGTCAGAAGCAATATCCTCAATAACTCTGGAAGGAGTAGGAAGACCATTTATCATGCAATCCCATAAATTGAAACCTATGGACTTCAGATAGATGCTCATCCTAATCTTCCAGTAGTTATAGTTGGTTCCATTAAATAGGGGAGGCCTATTTATGGAGTGTCCTTTATTGTGGAAGGTGTTGATACTAGGGTTAGAGGCCATGGATCACTCAAAGGGTGTAAATCCAAATCAAGAGAACAAAGCTCTGATACCAATTGTAGAACCCTAAAGGGGGATGAATAGGGAAATAAAAAATAACTAGTGCAACAGAAGCAATATATGACAAATAAAAGTAAAGAGTGAGAAGATCAAACACAAGATATATCCTGGTATCCTCGCTTGAGGCAATCCAGTCCCGGAACTCTCTCCGGCTTAAATCCACTATTTAGTCTAATAGTACACACGAGTTTGGATCCGAAGAACTCGCCAACTTCAACACGAGTTTGGATCCGAAGACTCGCCAACTTCAACACACGAGTTTTCTTACGAAGGCTCGCCAACTTCAAACAAATGAGAAGAGAAACTTGTTGATCTTCTAACACGTGAAGATCAAAAATTACAACTCTTAAATACTCTATCACTTTGGGAGAGGATGACAATTAAAAGCTTGGAAGAGTATTAATGGTGGAGCTCTTGTTTGTTGGAAAATTTATGGCAAGAGTTGGTGAAAGCCTCAAGAGAGAGAGAGCTTTCTTTTATAGAGAAACCAAGAGTTGGTGGCATTTAATGCTCTGAATACAGGCAGACCGGCATGCCGTCGGTATGCAGCGGCATACCGTCGGTATACCGGCCAAATAGTAACGGTCATATTAATGACCGTTTGAGAGCATTAAATGCGGCCATTAATGCTAGTCAGAGCAAATCAAAAACCAAATATTTGAAACTCGGTATACCGTCGGTATGCAGCGGTATACCGTCGGTATACCGACGTTTTGTCACAGCAAGTTTTTGGTTGCTAAAAACGGTATACCGCCGGTATGCCGGAGCATGCCGTCGGTATGCCGACAATTTGTCACAGCAACTTTCTGGACACTAAAAACGGTATACCGCCGGTATGCCGAAGCATGCCGTCGGTATGCCGCTCTGTAGATAATTGATTTTTGACTTGTTCTTTTACCTGTCATCCGTCCTTAGGTGTTTACAGATATACCTAGACTTTGTACAGACACGAAGACTCTAAGCAGAAGGACGCCGTCTTATGCAAGGAACGCCGGTAACTACTTCAGTCTTCGATTTAAAAGATGGTTGTGCTTGAACGGAAGTACTTCATGTAGTAGACCTTCTGAGAATAATTGAATCTGAAGATACAGAAAACTAAACTACGAAGATGCTATTAATAATCAAAATAAAATGTGCCAACAGTTGGTACCGAGAGATGCATAACATAGGCTACGAAGAGATGCAGTTACGAAATCTATGGAAGGAGAATTTGTAAGCCAAGAGGTGGGACCTATATAATAGGGGTGAGGGCCTATTTCATCAAGTTTGGTTTTATAGTCCCAATATAGCGATGGGCTATGACGGGTTTAACTGAGTCTCAATAGGTTCCCTAATTGGACTTCAATCTTTGATTGCATGAACTTTAGATTTTAATCTATAGTGGCTGGACAAAATTTTGTGGAATTTTAAACCATCCCTATTAGGTTAGGGTAATGTAGATCAAATTCAAGTGGTTGGGCAAATTTTCCATCGGGTTGGTAGAATAGGTTCTGTAAGTCGTGAGATGCGCCTTTCGTGACTTTTGTGTTTAAGTAGAAAACAAGGCCTCTATTGAGTGGCACACTAGTAGCATGTGCGTAGAGGGCTTCGAGTAGATCACAATCATATATTGGGCCAAAAGATTTGAGTCAAGGTTGGATCTCTAACTTTAGTCCGAACGTACATCGGTGTTATGGTAAGGGTTATCGCTAGTCTCTTTTGACCTGAAAGTCGTATCATAATAATAGAGTCCAAGGAGATGTGTTTGTGTGGGACATGATATGTCTACTTGAAGGTGGACTCGTTTAAGTTTTGTATATAAATTTTGTTGGAAGGTAACATCTAGTATTACACTTCAAATATCAAAGTCACGGTAAGGGACACCAAAAGATCTAAAAAGAAAGTGGGAGTTCACGAGTCACTAATTTATCATCTTAGTGAGAACCAATTTACCTCAATCAATCGGTGATCCCTAAATTCCTAAAAGTAAGAATAGCTTACAATCTATTCACTCTAGAGACTAGGATATTGCTTTAGGAATAATGAGGTTAGGAATATTTGAGTCGCGATATCGTACCTTGACATTTGGTAATAATAAGTCACGATATAATCGATAACATGATAGGGTAGTTATGAATCAATTTCGAGGATTGTACCCTGAGTCCTAATAAATGGAAATGATCGCGTACAGTGGTACCTGAGTCGATAAGATTGAATGACCCGCTTGTCCATGGTATATGAGAGTCTATCGGTAGAATAACGAACTCTAAAGCACGTCATGGGAAAGATCCCTAACTACTAAGTCGTGAATTTTTATTTGTGTCAAACCTGCCAGACTATAGTCATAAGCGTTCTAGAGGTATTAAATGTAGTGCTCATGCATCACTTGTTGATTACTAATACAAAATAATGACGGGGCATCATGCTACAGATTTTGGCTAAGCTGGTGAATGTGTTGTTCTAATATTATGTCACTTCTTTGATAATAGAATTTTGTACCTAGAGTAACATCTGCTAAATCTCTAATCTTGGAATGGGTGTCTACCATGGTTCTTGCAATGCTTGTCCTTGTTTTGGTCTATTCTTCTCTGTCTAAACTGTGGGGGCCTAGTCAAGTAAGGTTTGAGTTGAGGCATACGGGTTGCTAGTTAAGCCAATAATCAAGATGAATAATTGGAGACTTACAATAAATGATTCCTGGAGATTAGATAGTCTCATATGTTTGTGGTTTACCCAAGGGTAAGATCTTACTCATCTTTCAAGCTCAAATGACTAGAAGGTCACGATATTACTATTAGGGTCGAGGGAAGGACGAGCAACTTTAGGGAAGGTTGTAGTTATATGGCTTGGCCGATGGTTGCTATACTTGTGCATCTAACTACCATGGCCATAGGGATACTCTGTATTTATCTATCAAATACGAGAGTTCGTCTTTCCAATCAGTGAAAGATAAAAGCAATAAAGAGTTCAAGAAAGATGTCACTGAATACAATTACGTAATTCAAAGGCGAATGTGTAAGTCAAGAGAAATTGTCAATGCAGTTGCGGATGAGATCCTAGATACCTCTATATCTCAATCCATGTGGGATAATCATATGAAGAGCGAACCAAGTGCACTATTGTTGATCAGACCATAATACATTGATTCTAATTAGACAATATGCTTGTGGGCGTCCCCAGTATACATATGTCCTGAACAAGCTCGACAAAGAATAAGCTTACAAAACTAAGCTATAAATAGCGTCATTATTCATGGTAGTTTAAAGTATAAGTACGGGAGAATACGTTGAAAGCAGTAATAAATAGTTCGAGTTTCACAAGGATCTAAGTCTTATCCAGTGTGCTTGCATATACAGTCGTCCTACTCGTTCTTGTATCAGGCCTTAGTTGACCAATGGGTATGGGCTACGAAATCTCTATATTCTAGGTAAACATCTCTCCTACACTAGCATATATTTATTATCACTCTGTTACACTTTAATACTAGGTTAAAATGATACGGGTGGTAGATTGTATCATACTACTCAACTTATGAAGTCAACTAATGGAGTAATTGAGGAATATAACACGTATACTCGTATGAGTTATCTCCTAACCTCCCTATTCAGCACAAAAGAATATAAGATTTGCAATGAAAGGAATCAAGCAGAAGGAAGTCAAGATAATCGGACGAGAGTTCGAGATTTGGAATTGAGGGAGGAAGTCAAGCTTTTGGATGAGATATCTATATCATAATCCTATATGCAGGTTCACATCGGTACATTAGCGTAACCGATATGACAAACTCGACCTGTATGGGCCACCACAAAAACATGTAACGCCCAGTCCCAAAATACGTAGGACTAGAAACGTATCATGCCAGCTGTCTGCATACGAAGTATACTCTAATATATGGATATCTCGTATGTACACATAAGCTGTAAAATATAGTAACCATGAAGCTAGTCTCATCCACAAACCAATATATCATAAAATCAACTTATTAAATTCATTTGAACAAACGTTAGACGGAGACAAAGTCCACTACCGGCTATCTCAAAATAAAATGTACAAGAAGTGATTGATAAAATATCAAACGAACCAAGCGCAATTCTCTTCGAAGGAAGGGAGAAGATCACGGCCTTGGCTAAAACACCTGCAGTAAATCATGAAAGCATACACCTGGAGAGATAACCAGGTCCTCAGAGGGACATAACAAGATACAGAAAGAACATGCCATGTAACTGCATAAGTAAAAAAAATACTATAAACTAAAACACAACAGGGTACCTAACCATCTATGTGATATGCACTTTGAGGACAACGTTCTACGTAGGGGCTGTAATAGATTCACGCAAGCAAGTAATAAAGAGTGGCCGTCAAGTAGCACTCATCCGAGACACTATCGGCCGGGCAGCAAGTAGCGCTCATACGAGTCACTATCACCCATAAATGTGTAAAAAGTAAATGTAGCCCCTACGCTAGTAGCTGTCCCCTTCCCCCAATGATACTATACATGCATCGTAACCACGACACACCAACACATGTCGTTTCCATAACACGGTTTATATTCAATAACTGTCAAGTCTTCTAACATGCATCTATTGACAGTTATTCCTATGCATGCGCACGGGTGATCAGCCAACACGCAAGTGACCACTACATGATACTCACAACTCACACACGACTCGTGATAGAATCATGACAAGTTAATGACATGCACTCTATTGACGGTAGTCACTTAACTCTAGGTCCACATGCAAGAAGAAAATAATAAACAAGGAATATAGATACAATAACTGAAATAAAATGCAACTAAATGTAAGCAGTAGAGATGGCAAGGTATCTTGCCTGATTCTGTGCTATAAATATGGAATGCCGCTCCTGCGTCCACGCCTCCGGAACCCGACGCTCCTAGATAATTAATTAACTAAATTAAGTCACTAATTATGAAACTTACGATACGACTTAATTAGTCAAAGTAATGTGTTAAAATTATAGTCAATCTCTCGTGAAACCATTTAGATCCATACAATCATACACAGGTTCCACGAGACATCGAAACACAGTTTTAGGGTTTCAAACTTTTAATTAGTCGGTTATGCCCCTACTTCAATAACATACTTAAAAATCATATAATAATCATAAAAATAATATTTAAACTAATTTTCTACAGATTTATCTCTGAAATTCCAGAACTAATATTTCTAAAGACATTTATGACTAGTTGATTAATAAGTCAGCTAGTCTAACCGAAACTCGCCTGGAACATAATTAATGACTCAAAATTGCTAAAATAACCAAAAATATATTTTAAATAGAAATAAAATAATTTATTTTATAGAATAATATCAGAGGTACAAGGGTTGATTTATACTACAAGTTTGGGATATTCTAGGTCAGCCGGTTACCCGAAATTAGCTAGTTTGGACCTACAATTTTCTCGACCAAATTTGAGTTGCTAAAATCATGGAAAAATACTTAACAATCATAATTTATGTATATGAACACACATAAAATTCATTTTCGAAAATACGCACCAATAACTCATAGTTCCTTTACAATAGGGTTAATTTTGATCCTACCGACACATGAATATTATGCATATATTTCATGAAACCTTTATGGATGATTATACCTAAAAAAATCCATCATAATATGATTTCTAAATAATTAATAAATATTTTCTACAGAATTTTAGCAAATATTTTTAGAAAAAAAGATTTGGGTTCTTACCAAAGATCCTTGCTAGAAAGGGTGATGATGACTTCTCTTCACCAAAGCTCCAATCTTTTTCGCTATCTTTGCTTTCTAATCCTCTCTTGATGAGTATGGGAGAGTTGATAATGGATATAGAGGATTAGATGGGAGAGATAGAGTTTTTAGGGTTTGTTTTGAGGGATTTCGGGGATATATGGTGGAGGAGATGAGTTTTTGTGAAGGATGGAGAGATGTACAATGGAGGAGATGATGTATAGACGCTATGGGGAGTTTGTTGCTGCCAAAATTATGGAGAGGGAGAGGGGTTTTGGTTGGCCAAAGATGAGGGAGAGAAAGATTAGGATTTGGTTAAGGTTTGGGAAAAGTTGGTATATTTAAACATATCTTTAAATAAATTTTAAGCAATCTAGGATTTAAATTCTATTTAATTTGATGCATTTAGCCATGGGGGGGGGGTTTCTTGGCCGAAATTATCATGGTGGGGGTCCACTTGGCATGATTTGGTTGTTTGGTGAGTTGGCAAGTTGATTGGATTGAGGATTTAAAAAGGGGTTTCCTAATATAGAACTATTTAATTCTATCTATGTAATTACACTAAAAAATCTGAATTAAATACAAATAAATGTAATTATTAATATTTATTAATGTCCAACATGCCTACATAGTGTTGGGTTTGGCTTGGAAGAGGTTTGGGAAGGTTTGGTGCAACCGGATCTCCTAAAAAGTCATAAAGGCTTTCTTAACTAAATTAAATAAAAATATAACTTGTGCCATAATTTAAATGGTTAACATGCAAGATATTACAATATGACCATGGCATTCCTAACATGGCTAGCATACTAGCTAAAGCACCCGACTACGCTAGGCATGCCATACTTTCTAGTCGTCTTGCATATTCAAACTCAACCATGGCTATAGTCCTTTTATATAATATAAATAAGATAAAAATAAATTAGAATTAAATAAAATCCAAAAATAATTAAAATATTCCTTTAAATTATAAGGGATTTTACAAGTCTTCATGTCTCTTTTGGGCTTCTGCTTTCCGTCTTGTTCTATTGCTCATGCTATATTCAAGATCTTCTGGCTGGTGGCTTCAACCTTCAGAGGAGTCGGATCCTCGGAGACTTGGATGATCTCCAGAAGTGGCAGCTCCAGGTTCTCGATCTGCTCCTCAGAGCAAGGAATGCGCTCAGTGTCGAGAAAATCCAAAGATTCTAGAGTCTGGAAATCAGAAGTCCTCCTTGGCTTAGAAAGCGCATTTATAAGTCTAACTTGGAAGAGAATGGCTTGCTCCCTTTGGGCATTGAAGAACTCATGAAACAACTCCATCAACTGGGTACTACCAATGGTGATAGTAGAGGCGACAGGGGTGGTGGAAGCTCAGAAGCGTCAAGTGTAGGTGAATCGATAGTTTCTATGTTGCATGTCTGATCCATCTGAAAAATAGAAAAATGTTAAAATGACCTAGCTATAATAAGCTAACCTAGTAAGTAATATGCATAACCAGACTTAGTAATAACCATAACCATTTTTTCATAATTCTATGTTGTGATGAGTTTTCTTTAGTCTAACAAGTTCTCCAATAGCACTCTATAGCCTAAGTGCCATTAGGACGGACCTGCATGGACCACCACTAAATATATGACAACCCGCTCCCGAATAATCGGACACGAGTCGGATACGCCCAGCCTACATTGAAAGACTCAACGCAGTAAGCTATAAACATCTAAGAAAAACTCCAAAAAAATATGAAAGTAAACATCACAGCATCTAACCATCCCAGAATGATCACCATAATCCACAAGTCATAATTCAATTTATATATGAAAGTACTAAAAACAAATCCAGTGACAGGGATGAAATACAACTATGAACTCTCAATATACAACATCTAGATGCAAAGCTAAACGAACCTAAACCTGTAACCTCTATCTAAGTCATGCCTCCATCCTGTTTAGCTAAGATCCCGGGCTCTGGCCCATAAGATGGATGATATCCTCAAGTACACCTACAATATATCCAGTCAGGAGCGGAGCAAAGTACAATTCTAGGTAATGAACAAGAACATCATGATATAAAAAGTATAAGAGAACATGTAAAGCACAGGAAAGAACATGAAAGTACATGAATGTAAAGTACAGGAAATAAAGTACAAGAATGTAAACCATGAACCTGAAGAACAAGACATGACATGTGCACAATTTTTGAAATACAACTAGTATATGTGACCGGCTGGGGTTAGCACAGGAAGCACATGAAATGGGTACGGCTTAGGGCCCGCGTGCACGGTGCGATGCCTAAGCTATTCATATGAACTTCTGTTCTCTGGGTTTGGTCACATAGCTAGTTTATTTTACCTCCCCGACCACAAGTAGGTACAAGACATGAAAGTACAAAAAAACATGATATCATGTCTTGACGTATCACAAGAAAAGTACAGGAATACTGTAAGTGAACATGAAATATAGAATGTACTTGCCTTGCTCAGGGTGATCGGGAAAAGGAAGAAGATCTTTATGTCCTCCTGAATATTGGTACAAGTTGATTAAGTTCTAAAACATGTATCCACTAGCTATCACTTCTCTAACTATAAACTATCTATATAATATTTATAACGGTGTACTAGCTATACTTAAATCTCACTAGTTATAGAACAATATATAGGTTTTTAAATATTACTCACAAGATATATATATATATATATATATATATATATATATATATATATATATATATATATATATATATACATGTGTTGGGTAATTTCAGTAATTAAATAATTTTAAATCAGTTTCTTGAGTGAATTGCATCTGTAGATAATCTATTTATGATTATTCTATATATATATATATATATATAGAAAAAAATATACATATATATATATATATATATATATATATATATATATATATATATATATATATATATATATAGGATAATCATAAAGATTATCTACAGATGTAATTCACTCAAGCAACTGATTTAAAATTATTTAATTACTGAAATTACCCAACACATGAATTAGCAATATTAAAATCCAATGCCTGGATTATTCCAAGTAGGCTTGGCCCTAACTCATCCACAGCATGGAAAAAGGCAGTTGGTGGCCCTATACGTAGGAAAGGAAAATACTGTGGTTATCTCAGTTTACTATAACTGCTCCTAATGTATTGTCATAACCCATAATATTCTATACAACTCAAATAAACAACCAACATCCTGTATTGTTATAGTCCACCCAACCATTAACATTCAACTCTTTCAAATTTAGAAACCCAACTGCATACTGTAGCAATGATTTTGTTTGAACTCACTCAACCAACAACTATAAGAGTTTTACTAATCAAATGAACAAGGCAAAAGTAAACCCCAACAATTGTTTCCCTGCAGCACGCTCCTTCTCTAACAAGTATTGCTTGGCCACAACATTAGTATTCATTTGAATGCTCACCCTAGCTAATACAAACCAAACCAAGGTTACTGAATTAAACCCAAGTACTCTTATACGCAGCAAATATTTGAATTTAAGAAGGAACCATGGGCAACAGCTTCCTGCACTCAACACTGAAATTCAACTCACATACTAGCCCAAGCAAGTATTTGAGCCAGGCAGCCAGGCTATATCAGTAACATTTTATACAAGCAAATTAACAATTTAACACAAGACAACTCTCGAGCTATACTGGAAGGACAGCTCAAAATCCAATCATTCCAACTTAGCCAAGTGCTTAGCAACACAGCAAGTCTCTAACCAATCCTGGTAGCCCCAACAACACACAAAGCCAGGCTTCTCTACTCAACTCAACATCACAAAACAAGCCCCCAACCTAGCAATTATACAAGTCAACTGATCCCATTCTCAGGGCTTACCACCTGCAAGAACATATGGCCATATTCTAAATCCCAATTCTTTGCTATAGCTCAAAACAACATTAAGCAATCCAGCCAACCCAATGATCATATTTTGAAATCAGAGTTTAGAGAAGAGATTCACAAAACCAATCGACAGAAAAATAAATAACCATATCGAACTAAAAAGTAAATTACACAACAAATAGATTTAAAATATAATTTATTCAGTTAAACGTTCAAACAGACAATCTCCAATGCTAACTCCTGGACACGCACATCCTCTGGACATGGTCAACGCTTGGACACGCGCCCACATTCTGGACACCGATCCAATTCTCTGACACGCCCCTATACTAACTCAATTGGAAGAGAAATCTGAAACAACAACTACTTCTTCAAATTATCGATTTATAATCTATCGCTCAAATCCTAATGAAATCAACTTAATTCTAGGGAAGAACCTTACCAAGAATTTGAATCGAGCATGAAGAACAGATCTGGACGCAGCTACCACGAATCAAAGATCTACTTGTCGATCGTCGATCCCTGCACAGTTGCCCAAAACACGCTGGAGAAGAGAGCAGACAAGAATATGATCCAGATTTGAGTTTTCTTCAATTGACTCGGTTCAAAGAGATCGATCGATCTTACCAGGAACTTGGACTGGTCCAACCGATCCACGTTGCCGTCGTGGAAAGAGAAAGGACCACCAAAACTTCTCATGTGCCACCGAGGATGAAGAGGCCCAGCAGTTGGAGTCGAGTGCACCGCCGCTGGAAGAGAGGGGATCATCGGAGATGACGATCCCACCGTCGTCGCCATCGTCATCGAGCTTAGGGTTAGGGTTTGACTTTAATTTGGGAAAAATGATGGGTGAGCTCTGTTGGAGTGAAAGGAAAAATAAGTTGTCTCATTTTCTCTCTCCCTAATTCTTATATAGAAAAAGGAGAGAGAATAGATTAAATGAAATTTGGTCCTCAATAATTTACTATTTACAAATCACTCCCCAAAGGTTGTTCGAAAAGTTGTTAGAATCTTGATTGGGGTTGTTAGAAGGTTGTTAGGATTCTTGGGCCCACTTCTTGGTTAGTGATTCCTAGTTGGTTAATTAACTACCATAAAAATTAATTAAACTAATCCATAAATAATAACCATGAAATTAAAATAAAAAATCAAACTTGAATATACTTTATTCCTTAACATAATAAAATATTCTAAAATTTCCTAAAATTAGGAAAGTAGGGTTACAAGCACGAATCTTGTCGCTCTCCATCACGGCTTGAAGAAAAGAAAAGGGTTGATCCTAAATCAGAGTCATCCTCTCTGACGGCTGGTCCAACATTATTGCATCCTTAGTAGGGTTGACTATCTTTTCGTTGAAGTCCAGACCCATCTGACAGAGGGAATGGTCGAACAGAACATCGTTCAGAAAAGGCAACATCATAGACACTGCGAGAAAACAAAGGAAAAAAAAGAGTTATCAAAAACTTGGCTCTTTTTTGGATAAAAATTCGAAAGTTATGCACAGTCTAGCATCGACGCATGTAAACTTTTGCATATCAAACTCTCGAAATATCATCAGATAGAAGTCCATGCACATTGACCGAGTTCTAACGTAGTGCATCTCCAGGACTGAAGTCCATACGCAATGGTATGAAAGCTTCGGCGCATCTACAAGACCGAAGTCCATGCGTGTCAGCATAGTGAAGCCTAGGCGCATCCCCAAGGTATAACTCATAGGGCCACACACATGCGCTTTAGCGGAGTGGTTTGATGCATGTTCCAAGATGGTTACCTATCCATGTGCTCAACCACGTATAAGTGACTACGTATTTTAAAGAAAGAACTCCTAAGATAGAAGCCACCTACCAATGACTTCTCCTCACACATCGGTGTGGGTCGTGTCGACAACTTAGGTCTCGTCAACGTTGGCTTCAATAGGCTTATTGCCCTTGCCTTTTCCCTTACCAGTAGCACCACGGGGAGCTTTGGGGGCCATCGCACAAGAACTAGGGTTTTTTTTGGAAGCGAGAAAAAACTCTAAGGAAGAAGAAGAAAGAAAGAGAGCAGAAGAAGTCTCCCTTCCACCCAGACACCTATTTATAGGCTTAGTACGCACGTAACTCGATGAGGCATGATGCCAGCAATCAACGCTTCGAGTGTTGTAAAAAGACGGCTTTAAATCTTCAAAAAAAGATTATCATTAATCTTATACGAAAATTGAAGATTTATCCATTCGGCCAATCAAACAGCACCTATGATATCTAAAAACAATACTTAATAGTGAATATTAACTCTAAATCTATTTACCTATATAAATATAGGAGATGTATAAGACTTTATAGAGTCGAGTTGGTGAGGGAGGAGTACTGTTGGGGGGTTGCCGAGGGGGGAGCTGGGACTAGTCAGCCACCGACGCCGGCTACGAGGAACGACTTGTGGATACAAGCTGTCGGTAGAGGAAAAGGCGACAACATGTACGGTACCGAATCATTGGCATCCTAGCCGTCTTTTTATTATAGAGCTTCTCTTCTATCTCCACCTCCACCACCACCTGTAGCTACATAGCCCGACGTTACTACAAGAACCTATACTTTGGAGCAGATTACACAGATATTGGTAGCCCTACAGGGTCAGATGACCTAGGTGACCCACATTCTAGACAATTGTGGCCTGATTCCTGCTACCACTGCACCGGCTCCTCCTTCGACCAGAGGGCCTCCTGTACTGTGGTCGGCTCCTACTTCGACCATAGTGCCTCATGTCACACCGGCGACTGTTTCAGGCAGTGTTCCTGCCCAAACCTTCAGCGGGTCATCAGTTTGGGGATGACGTAGTTATATACATGCAGACAGTCGCCTCTGCCTCCGCCACCTCCTCCACCAGCGATTTGATATGTTGGAGAATTTTGTATAATTTTTTGTTGTACTGGATCAGTTTGTATGACTTTATTGAGTTTATGTATCATTTGAGGGATTTCTATAAATGTACTATTCTTTGTCATTACTCCATAGTTTGAAAAAATAGTTGATTATATAAATATTTGTGTTTGGGTCTATTTCCTTCAATGTTATATATATATTTGTGTTTTAGTTTATTGAATAAATAGTATATTTCTATTGAATATATAATATAATATATATATATTGACAGGTTTGAGCATAGTAGGAATTATTTGTTTGGGAATAATGACAAGCTCAACGATGGACTAGCGACTGATTTTCGACGGATTGCTACAGGTCACCGACGTACTAGCGACTGCTACCGACGTATTGTTGCTGCCCACCGACGTACTACCGATGGAAATTTCTATCGATAACATGTTGTCTGATACCCAAAAACGTATTAGGCGTCTTATCGACAGAAATTTTCGTCGGTAACCTTCTGAAAAATGGTAATTATGGTCTCAGAAAATTTCGTTGCTGATTCGTCACAAAACTGTCGCAAGTCTTACCGACAAAAATAATACGTTGTTAATCCGTCGATGTGTTATTGTCGCCAAATCTATCAGTAATTTGTCACTGCAGCAACGGATATTTCTTTGCAACAATAAATCAAACGACGCATCATTTCCAACGGTATTACTAACTAGCAACGAAAAAAGTTAGGTTTAGCGACAGATATTTTTGTCACTAATTAGCTGTAATTTTGTAGTAGGCTATAAGGGACATAATATATGAAAATCAATGAATTGTATAGTTCATGAATTGTAAGCCTTATGGCATATTTTACTGTATTGAGAGAGAGAGAGAGAAAGTGTGTGTGTATGTGTGTGTATGTGTGTGTGTGTGTGTGTGTATGTGTGTGTGTGTGTGCTTGTTTATTTCATCGTTCTTGAACAGATGATCGACTTGCATCTCTTTGATGACGTAATATTTGTTTACTAGATAAAGGCATGGATGACTCTGAGAAGTAGTGCATGTTAAGGGTAGAACAACAATTTTTTATTTTGTATAGCGATATATCTATATATTATTTTAGACAGAAACTATGTTGGAAAAGCTGCTGCTATAACTAGTAAAGGGAAATGGGACAAATATATTAGAGAGAGAAGAGAGCTATTAAGAAAGAGACATTTGTATTCAAAAAATCTTCTGTATATACAAAGTGAACAAAGCCAGCCTTATGTAGGCTTCCATCAACGGTTTACAAGGAAAGGAATTATTCAAATATACCTATTCTTCAGTAACAACACATGAATGGTTCAAAAGAACCGTTTGAATTATTTCTAACGTGCCCCCTTAATTCAAACATATCTTACTATACCCATTGCATTTCTAAATTTATTAAACTTGTCTTCAGCTAGAGCCTTTGTGAAGATATCAGCTACTTGGTCATCGATGTTGCAGTGCCTCAGTTCAACTTCTCATTTATGTACCATCTCGTGGATGAAGTGATGGTGAGTCTCTATATGCTTGGTTCTTCCTAGATGGACTAGATTTTTAGACATTACAATTGTTGATTTGTTGTCACAATAAATTGTAGATGCTCCAACTTGATGAAAATCCAAATCTTCTAGAATCCTCCGTATCCAAATCGCTTGACAAACGGTAGAAGATGCTGCAATGTACTCTGCTTCTGATGAAGATAATGTTGTTGTGTCTTGCTTCATTGACATCCAAAAAATAGCTCCAGATCTAAGATTGAACAAAAATCCAGTAGTGCGTTTCTTATCGTCCATTGAGCCTGCCCAATCACTGTCATAATAGATATTCAAATTGTAGTTAGTCACATGCGAATACCAAATACCATAACCAACGGTTCTACGGATATATCATAAAATCCGTTTAGCAGCACCAAGATGATGTTTTGTACGCCTGTGCATAAATCTCGATACCAAACTCATAGAAAACATGATGTCAGGACGACTATATGTCAAGTACATAAGTCCACCGACGATGCTTCGAAAATATTTGGGATCAACATCCTCAGTTCCATCTGCAAGACATAACTTCTCACAAGCATTCATTGGCGTGTTAGAAATCTTGCAATCCATCATTTGAAATTTCTTTAGAAGATCATATGTATACTTTTCTTGTGATAAAAATATACCATCTTTGGTTTGCTTAATTTCCAAACCCAAGAAATAATGTAAAAGACCTAAGTCGGTCATTTCAAATTCATGCATCATTTGCATTTTGAATTCTTCAATCATGATATTTGAGGAACCGGTATAAATAATATCATCAACATAAAGGCATACGATAAGAATGTACTTACCATTTTTCTTCAAATAAAGTGTTGGTTCACTATGGCTTCTTTAAAAGCCATTTTGATAAAAATATCCATCTATTTTGCTATACCATGCTCTTGGTGCATGTTTTAGTCCATAAAGCGCTTTCTTTAGCTTATAGACATTTTCCTCTTTTCCTTGTACAACAAAACCTTCTAGCTGATTAACGTATATATCTGGTTGCTGAACATACCCTTTAGCAACAAGCCTCGCCTTGTACTTGTGTATTCGTCCATCAGCATTTAGCTTTGTTTTGAAGATCCACTTCAGCCAAATTGGTTTTTTTATCTTGTGACAAATCCACCAACTCCCATGTGTATTTTTTTTTATAGATGTAATTTTCTCTTCCATAGAATGATTCCATTCTACAAATTGAGCTGCCTCTTCATAAGAAGTAGGTTCTGCAGTTGTTAAAGCAAAGCTGCAAGTTTTATATATTTCTATTAAAGATTTTACCCATCCTGGCAGGATTTCAGATTTTGGAGTTGGGCTTTCAGATTCTGGAGTTATGGGACAGCTTGTAGTGTCTTGTATTGGAGGTGCAGCAGGTGACTCTAATTCATTCATGTCTTCTTGTGGGGAGCGAGTCGTCCCTCCCTCTTCATATTGCATATCAATCTGATCATTTTCAATCCACTTCCAAAAATTATTTTCGTCAAATACGACATCTCTACTAATTATCAATTCCTTTGGTATAGGATTATACAATCTATATCCTTTAGTTTCATCACTATATCCAATAAAAATGCATTTGATACTTTTTTTATCTAGCTTATGTCGTTTTCTGAGAAATGACATGAGCATATGCAAGTGAACCAAAAACTTTAAAATAACTTGCATTGGGTTTCTTACCAGACCATGCTTCTAAAGAAGTTCGATTATGTACCACTTTTATAGGAGATTTATTTAAAAGGAAAACTGAAGTATGCACTGCTTCCGCCCAAAATTTATTTGGAAGATGCTTCCCCGTTAACATACTTCTGGCCATCTCAACTATGGCCATATTTTTTCGTTCGCAACTCCATTTTGCTCCGGTTGTAGCTTGCAGTCAAATGCCTGTGTATACCATAGCTTGACAAAAAGATTTAAATTCTTTGGATAAAAATTCTCCCCCACCATCTGTTCTCAAAGTCTTTATAAAGTAACCACTTCGCTTCTCAACATAAGATTTAAATATTTGAAATTTAGAAAATACCTCTAATTTGTACTTTAGAAAATAAATCCAACTCATTCGACTAAAGTCATCAATGAATAAAAGAAAATACTTACAACCGCCTAATGAAGAAGTTCTCATTGGACCACAAATATCAGCATGGATTAACTGAAGTGGCAATCTTGCTCTCCACCCTGACTTAACCGGAATGATGCTCTATGTTGCTTGCCATAGATGCATCATTCACATATACCATCTACATTCTCAATGCAAGGTAAGCCATCTACCATTTTTTTCTGATTCAATAACTTTAAACCATTAAAATATAAGTGTCCATAACGCTAATGCCATAACCAAGAGTCATTGTTAATATTGACAGATAAAGCATGATCATCAAGATAAGAAAATTTGAGTGGAAACATCTTATTGGTAGTCGTCTTCACTATAATAATCTTGCCAAACTTGGGATCAAGCATTTCACATGTGTCATTCAAAAACTTAATTGAATAGCCCTTTTGAGCTAATTGACCAATACTTAAAGATTGTGAGCTAAGCCAGGAATATAAAGAACATCGTGAATTTGCTTTTCAATACCTGATTTAGTTCTCACTGCAATAACACCTTTTCCTTCTGCTTGAACTTGTTTTCCGTCTCCAAGTTGCACTTGTAGTTTCACCGATTCATCAATGTTTTTAAAGACCCCTTTCATACCTGTCATATGATTACTGCAACAACTATCCAACAACCATATATCATTCGTATTTTCTTTAGCATTAAGACAAGTCACAAAAAGATTAGCATCTTTATTTATTTCTTCAGCTGCATTGGCTTGATCCTTCTCTTTTTCCCAATAATATCGCTCAATATGACCATACTTGTTATAATAATGACATTAAATATTTGAGTTGTAGTTATCTTTCCAATTGGTCGAGTCTCCTTTACCTTTGTAGTTATTTGAGTCTCCTTGATCATTATGATTCCATCTGCCTCGGCCTCGGTCACTTCCTTGACCACGATATCCACCTCTTTCTTGATAACCACCTCTTTCTCGATGTGTTCCTGAGTTTTCAACTCTTGTTTGGAATGCACTTTCAATGCTCTTTTCTGCTGTCCTATTTAATCTTTGTTTATGTGCTAGAAGAAAACTTGTTAGTGCACTAAAAGAATACGTAGATAAATATTTTTATTCCTCGATTGCAGCTAACATATGATCAAACTTAGGAACAAGAGTTCTCAAAATCTTTTCTACTACCTTGTTATCATTAAGCTCTTCACCAAGAGTTCTTAGCTGATTAAAGCTTTGGTACAGTAATCATTAATTGTGTCTGTGTCCTTCATACACAAGTTCTCAAACTCACTTCTAAGAGTCTGAAGTTTAACAGATTTTACCTTACCATCACCTTCATATTGTTGCTTTAAAATTTTCCATGCGTCGTTTGACTTGACAGCGTTAGCAATTCTTGAAAAAATAGAGTCCTTTACAGCTTGTTGTAGTATTAGTAGTGCCTTAGCATCTTTCTTCCGAAGTTCCTTCATTTCTACAGGCCTATCTGTATCTGCATAACCATTCTCAACAAATTCTCAAAGATCTTGTGAAATAAAAAGAGTTCTCATTTTAATACTCCAAAATTCATAATTCTCTCCGAAATCAAATTTTGAGCAAGATTAAACCCATTTCCAAAATTCGTCTTTCTTCTAGCTTCTGGGAAAAAAAAAATTTAAACAACAATTTTTTTCCTTTCAAAATGCAAAATACTTTTTCAAACTTACTAGAACCACTTCTGCAAACCATCTTCCTACGGTGAACTTCTTGCTCCCAGCTTCAATGTCAAAACTGGCTCTGATACCAAAGTGTTGGAAAAGCTGTTGCTATAACTAGTAAAGGGAAATGGGACAAATATATTAGAGAGGGAAAAGAGCTATTAAGAAAGAGAACTTTGTATTAAAAAAAAACTTCTGTGTATACAATGTGAACAAAGCCAGCCTTATATAGGCTTCCATCAACGGTTACAAGGAAAGGAATTATTCAACTATACCTATTCTTCAGTAACAGCACATGAATGGTTCAAAAGAACTGTTTGAATTATTTCTAACAAACTAGACTTGGGAGATTGAAAATATGGATGGTTTATGTTTAGATATATGAATATCTAAGTTTATCTATGGTTTAGTTATACATTTATTCTAGAACTATACATGCAACAATCGTGAATACGAATACCAGTGTATTCGTATGACGTATAGCTTGGATGATTGTTACGTACTCGAATTATGTTGAGAACTAATATGGGACTTTAGTTCCATATCGGAAGTTGTATTGTGAAGAGGAGGTGTACTCTCTATAAGTAGTGGCAGGAGCCCATCAATAAAATCATCTGAGAAATTCTACTCATTTTGACTTGGTATCAGAGCCAGGTTCCCAAAAGAAAATTCCTCCCTCCCTGACGCCAGCCCCCCCAAACCCCCCCATCTACTATTCCAGCTCCTTCCTCCCTGGACCTGTGCTGCAGTGCCCCGGACCTGACCTCCCTCCCTAACGCCAGCCCCCCACCCTTCGATCCACTATTCCAGCTCTTTCTCCCGCCCGGACCTGCGGTGCAGCACCCCGGACCACCCCTCCCTCCCTGAAGCTAGCCCTCCACCCCCCGATCTACTATTCCACCGCCCCCCCCAACCCGGACCTACCCACCCCCCCCGGACCTGCTGTGCAGCGCTCCGGACCTGCCCCCCGGACCTGTTGTGCAGCGCCCCCGGTCATGCACAGCTCCTACTCGAAGTTCTGGAAATATCGATCATGCACGGAGTCACAGTCCAATTTGTTACGCTTGCACTATCTACCCTCGTCATCATGACGCTGTTCTAATTGCTCGTATGCCTGAAGAATTTCTGTGAGGAGGCCCCTTGTTGTTCCTCCTGGTCTCTATAGTCGATGACATAGACACCCGAGATCAGGACACCCAGCAGTTAGCAGACGACGACAAAGACGATGACTAAGGATACAACAAGACCTCCCTACTCACAGTTGAAGACGCCATAGATTCTATCAGTGGTAAACTGACGACAGAAGAGATGAAGGACCTGGTTGATGAGATCTTATCAAAGAGATTAACCGAGGCAACCCCACGGGTGACCCATACTGATGTGGATTCGTCACCCTACAAAATAGAAAAGTTGGAAAAGCTGAAGACAAAGTTGGAAGGAACATCCAACTATTTGAAATGGTCGAGGCAGGCGATACAGACGCTGAAGGGACGTGGCTTGGTTGGCTATGTTAATGGCCAAACGAAGGCGCCATCCGATCCCTCCTCAAAGAAGTTTGCTATCTGGAAGATTGTCAACAACGTTGTAGCTGGGTGATTGACAGCCTCCTTGACCGACCAGGTGTCGGGCAATGTCGAGGCGATGGAGGCTGTCGCTGATATATGGCAGACTTTGAAGGATATGTACTCAGGCTCGGACAACCCTATACGGGTCTTCCAACTTCAGGATGAACTCGATAAGGTGGTCCAAGATGACCGTACCATCTCTGAGTACGCGGCCTTGTTGAAGAAGTACCGGTCTGATCTGGATCACTATGATCCTCTTGGGATGGAAGATGCATAAGTCGAACCGACATTTATAAAGTATTTTCAGACGTTCCTGGCTTATATTTTGTGACAGCGAATGATGAAGTTCCTGAAGGGGCTCAACCATGTGTTTGAGCAGAGAAGGAATATTCTCCTGTCCTAACCCACGCTTCTAGCCTTGGAGGAAGCTATAGCTGTCATGACACAGGAAGAAGCCCGATTGAAGTTGATACCCAATAAGGGCTCCTTCGAGGGGGACCACGCCGCGGTTGAAAAGTCTGCCCTTGCTGCCTTCACTCAGCCTCTATCTGTGCATGGTGTGTGCCACAATTATGGTGACTCTGGACATTACATCAAATTTTGTCCAAAACCCCTGCGAAGTCAGTCTAGTGATCGCGGACGGGGATGTGGAGGACGTCGTGGTGGTAGAGGAGGATATGCTGGTAGAAGTGGAGATTATTTTGGAGGACACAAAGCACATCTGGCAGAGAAAGTGGGAGAAAATCAACTGGCAGAAATAATCCCGCTTGAGCGGGAGTTTCTTGCGAAGTTACGAGGCACAAAGCTGGGTTTGGCCTACAGTCATGTCACCCCTGGGGCATCATCTACCTCGGAGGATCACATCACATGCTTTGTCCAACCCAGCACAGGTATACCTGCACGTGCTCTTGCATCTGTCCATCAGCCTGGTTGGATTATGGACTCTGGGGCATTTTTTCATGTTACGGGGTCCCGTGGTGAGTTTTAGGACTATACTCACCTACCGTTGTCGGAGAGTATTCAGACTGCTAATGGTCCCTCCAGACCTGTAATGGATAAAAGTACTGTCGCATGCACCCCTTCCCTTACTCTCAATAATGTCTTACATGCTCCTTTTTTTCCTGCCAATCTTATATCTATTAGTGCCATTATCCTTGATCTAAACTGTATAGTTTCCTTTGACATTCCTAAGGTAACTTTTCTGGAAAAGGGGACATGACGGTGACTAGGGACTGGCACATGGCATAAAGGGCTATGGTACTTGGACAGGACCGGACTGGACAATGCATTGGCATCTCTTGTAGCAGACGCATAAACGCACGCTTAACGTAGCAGTGTAGAAGACGAATTGCTTCGCCATCACCAGCGTATCGGGCATTCTTTCTTTAAAGTTATTAGTCAAATGTATCCGTCCTTATATCAAAGGACTAATAAAGAGAAGTTATTTTATAATGCTTGTGAGTTGGGAAAACATACCAGAAACTCGTATGTGAGCTCCGGAAATAGAAGTTCAGCTGCATTTGACATGATACATTCGGACGTATGGAGCCCTTGTCCTACAACTGGTATTAACGGTTTTCGATGGTTCGTCACTTTTATTGATTGTTATACTCACGTGACTTGTGTCTACCATATGAAGAATAAAAGTGACGTCTTTGAGGCATTTCAAGATTTTTATTGCCGGGTAGAAACACAATATGGCACTAAAATTAAGTGCTTACGGTCTGACAATGGGACGGAGTATACTAATAAGAAGGTTGTTGAGTACTTATCCACTCACGAAATACTACACCAAACTTCATGTGCCTATACACCAGTACAAAATGGTGTGGCCGAGCGGAAGAATAGACACCTGCTGGAGGTCACACGGATGATGATGCTGGCTATGAATGTCCTAAAACACTTATGGGGACAAGCTGTCTTGACGGCATCTTATCTCATCAACAGAATGTCATCTCAGGTATTAGACTGGAAGACACCATTGGAAATGCTTACTGGTGTAACCACTTACACAGTTCCACCGAAAGTATTTGGGTGTGTGTGTTTTGTCCAAAATAATAGGACGGGAGTTGGTAAACTGGATCCTAGTACGGTTAAATGTGTCTTTGTCGGGTACACGGCAACTCAGAAGGGATATGCATGTTGGAGCCCGGTTGAGCGAAAACTATTTGTAAGCATGGACGTTACATTACGAGAATTGGAACCATACTATGGTTCAGATGAAGGTTCAGCGTTGACACACCTAACACGAAGGGTGTTAGACGTGAGGGAGAGAGAATATGCCCAAACGTGGTAGTCGGATCGGTCCCGTGCCCGGTCGTGGAGAACTGGACGAATGGGGGAGATAGCAGTGACTCTGATGAAGAAGACGATACATATGTTATGCAGGGGAGAAGCCGTTCCCAGTGTCAGTGCCCACTGTACCAAGTCCATTGCCTACCATACCAAGTCCCTCGTCTACTGCTGTCCCGGCTCTTGAAGATGTTGCCCCCGCACTGAATCACTCTGATTCCGATGCGGATCTCTCTGACTCTGATGGTATGTCCACTCCACCACTTATTGCTCCTTTAAGGAGATCTTCTCGCATCAATGCGGGTAAGGCTCCTCGTCGTTATGATGATTATGAACATGACATTGCCAACTTCTTGTCTTATTCTAACATTTTTCCAAATTATCGAGCCTTCATTGCATCTTTAGACTCTACTTCTTTGCCCAAGTGTTGGCAGGAAGCAAAGAAAAATCCAAGGTGGAAAGCTGCAATGATGGAAGAACTTGGGGCACTAGAAAAAAATAAGACATGGGAGCTGGTTCCATTACCCAAAGGGAAGAAAGTTGTGGGATGCAAATGGGTGTACACAGTAAAGGAGACACCAGAAGGAAAAGTAGAGCGGTACAAGGCGAAGTTGGTTGCAAAAGGATACACACAATCATATGGCATTGACTATGATGAGACGTTTGCCCCAGTAGCGAAAATGAGCACGGTAAGAACTCTGGTCTCCATTGCAGCAAACTATGGGTGGAAGCTATACCAGTTAGATGTGAAAAATGCCTTTCTCCATGGGGACCTGCAAGAAGAAGTATACATGGAACCCCCGCCAGGGTGCTATGCGACAGAATCAGACGGAGGAACGTCGCATGGTAAAGTGTGTGACCTAAAGAAGTCACTATACGGACTCAAGCAATCTCCTCGAGCCTGGTTTGACAGATTCAGAAAGGCTATTACAGGCATGGGGTACCATCAAACAAATGCAGATCATACGGTCTTTCTCCATCATACAAGAGGCCACATTACTATACTTGCTATATATGTGGATGATATAATAATCACTGGTGATGATGAAGTCAAGATTACAAAGCTGAAGTCAAAACTCGCGAAGGAGTTTAAGGTAAAGGATTTAGGAGCGATGAGGTATTTTCTGGGTATCGAGGTGTGTGACGGCAAACTGGGAATTGTTCTCTCACAGAGAAAATACGTACTAGATCTGCTAAAGGAGACAGGGATGCTGGGATACAAAGCAACAGTAACTCCAGTTGACCAGAAGTGCAAGCTGGAAGCAGAAGCAGGAGAGCCTGTTGATCGTGAAAGGAATCAAAGACTTGTAGGAAGATTGATTTATCTGGGGCACACTCGTCCAGATATCTCATTTGCGGTGAGTGTAGTGAGCCGCTACATGCATGATCCAAGAACGGGTCATATGGAAGCAGTGTTTCAGATCTTGAGATATCTGAAAGGGACGTCGGAAAAAGGACTATGGTTCAAGAAGAATGGACACATAGAAGTTGAGGGATACTGCGATGCAGACTGGACAAGCTGCATAGACGACAGAAGGTCTACCACGGGGTACTGTATTTTTGTAGGAGGAAACCTAGTCTCATGGAGAAGCAAGAAACAGCCAGTGGTAGCACGGTCGACAGCTGAAGCAGAATACAGGGCAATAGCTCTGGGAGTGTCAGAGTTGCTATGGATAAGAGTACTGCTGACAGAGTTGAAGCTGGACAAGGGAGCACCATTACGTCTTCTGAGCGATAGTCAAGCTGCAATAAGTATAGCTAACAATCCAGTTCAGCACGACAGAACGAAGCACATCGAGATCGATCGATTCTTCATCAAGGTGAAGTTGGAACAAGGGATACTGAAGATTGACCATGTTCTCTCAGAAGAATAAGTTGCAGACTGTCTGACTAAGGGTCTTAGTTCATTGAGTCTGTCAAAGCTATGTAACAAGATGGGGATGATTAATATCTATCACCCATCTTGAGGGTGAGTGTTGAGAACTAATAAGGGACTTTTGTCCCACATCGAAAGTTGTGTTGTAAAGAGGTGGTGTACTCTCTATAAGTAGTGGCAGGAGCCCATCAATAAAATCATCTGAGAAATTCCACTCATTTAAACTAATTGCCATGTTCTTGAATAGGGAAATGACAAAATACTGAAGCCATGAAGCGCTAAGAGAGCTAAAACCAGCATTTAACAACTGCATCAACCAGATGGTGACTGGGGCACACTGGATGCATTTGTATTTGTAGCTTGCAGGTTCACTTCGATCATATCTTTTCCTGCTTTGTTGACAAAAGATTGTCCATCCCCGCGAGTGCTGTAGCAATCTTTCTAAACAATGCTTGCATAAGAATAACTTTTATCTGTATGGCTCCCAGTTATATCTAAAGAATCAAAGAAATAGAAAGTAATATTTTAGATGAGAAACTTGAAGTTTTGCATATTTTCAAGAGAATATGGAACTTCAATATATGACTTTATTTAAACCACTGACAGTTCCCACAGTTTAAGAGGGTGCAAAGAGTTGCTTTTGTTATCAATTTACTTTTCATTCTAAAACAGATCAAGCTTTAGTATTAAATCATGTTAGGTTTGCACTCTCATCTCGTTCTAGGTTCGAGGATACCAGTTGACATGCTACACAATCCTTAAGAATAGAAAAGCTCAAGGGTTTGCTTGGTAACAGTATTTTTATCGATTCTATAGTGCTTTTGAACCGACCATTTATGAAAACTCCTGCTTGTTAATTTTTTTGAGGTACTAATTTTGATCTGCTCAAAAACCCTCCAAACCGGTATAATGTAATTTTGGATGGCTTTATAAACATCCCAAATCGGTAGATTTTGAACGACTTTATTATTTTATTCCATTTATATCCTCACAAACAATATATAATTATAACTACTTATACCCTTCACTATTTAATTTTATTCGTGTAAAAAAAATTTAGAACCGCTCGTTTGTGAATTACCAAGTATGTATTGGACTCGTTTAAAAACTGCTACTTAAAAACCGTCAAAAATCGAACCGCTCATAACCGGTAGTTTAAAAACACTTCATAATCGCTACCCATATAATTGTCAAGCAAATGAGGAAAGAAACACACCTTTATATTGAAGCTAGCATGGGCAATTGTTTCAATAAACAAGAGACCAAGATTGTGTGCTTTAGCCTCTCCTTCCTCTATTGTTACTTGCCCGTTGCATCATCCAAGAATTCACTATTGCACATTATGGAATGCATCCTTATGACAATGCATATTGGTTTAATCAACAAGTTGTTCTGCAAACACCATTATTACTTTACTTTTGAAAGAAAGAGAGTAAAAATCGGTAGTAGCACACAATCTTATTCATAAAAAAAATGGCATTAAGGACTAGTTGGAAAAACCTGAAGAATTTTGATCTCTGCGAAAATACGATTCTTTTCTTGGATAACTACAAGTAAATTGAGTAGAACTTCCCACTACCGTGCATACCTGCCATTAAGAAATCCTCCACTCAAGGATACAATGGGCCCTGAACAACCTTAAACTACATCTATCTACCTTATATTGTGTTGGTGTTTTTGCCTTTAGACTAGGAAAGATAGTCCCACATCGGCTACACCAAATGATGAGTATCTCAATATAATGCATTACTTGTGTTGATGCGTGCACATGAGGTGTGGTGGGGCACAAGTATGTGCCATATGGGAGTATTTTCCTAGAAGGAAAAAGGATTAATTCCAACAAGGAAGCAAGTTGATTTTTGTTGTGCAGACTCGGACTCGGACACGGACTCCAGGTTGTCTCGTGCATGCACGGAAGTGTTCGGGGTGTAGGCATGGATTGACACACTACTATGCTGATTGTGGGATGATCTAAAATATCAAACTCTACTTTTAAGTATTGGTATTTTAGTCCCACATCGGATAGGAGAAAATGTGAAGTCTCACTCCACTCTATAAATAGAGCCCCTTGGCCTCCTTTGGAAGATGCACCAAGAAGAGAGTTAAGGGAGTCCATAAAGTCCAAGAAGCCCGTTCAAGTCTCTAATATTGACTTACGAGCATTCCAGAAGTTCTTCGTGAACTTGCTGGTTCCTGGAAGCAGATCGCAGTGGGGCGAATCTTGCTTTGAGCAACAGTGATCTTAATCACCCCAGCAAGAACCTTTCCTCTTCTTCTTTCTTCTCTTTTCACTAAGTTGTAACTCAGTTCTGTCCGTCAGCAATTGTGATTGTGAGTAAAAACGTGAGATTTATTTTCTGATTCTTGTTGCCTTTGTAATCAGATTTATATTATAGTGTTCCTCGTGGATCTCGAGAATAATCAGAAGGGGAAAGTTTATTTGAACCTCTGATTTCGACATCTAGTTCTACCATCTTTGATCAAGCCCCAGGACTAACAATCTCAAAGCAAGATCCTTGTAGATGGAGAATAGTCATGCAAAACTTCTGAATACAAGTTTCAACAAACTTGAGAAGTTCGACGGGTTGCAACTCTTGGAAGAGGAAGGTATGCATGAATCAGCAACTGGCAGAGGTGGACTACGTTATGACAGAACCAGAACCAGAGATTCCACACGAGGATGATGCTGCTGTTCGGGCAGTTGCGATTGCAACCACAAAGCAGAACAAATAGAGGAGAGACAACAATCTCTGCAAGCTGATAATTTTGAACTCCATGGAGGATACTCTGGCGGAGTCATACAGCAAGATGGACCATGCTTAGGTCATCTGGGAGTCTCTAGAGAAGCATTATCAGGTGGATGAGAACCGCAACAAGATCCATGTGACTGAGAAGGTCTAGAACATACAATTTGAGGACGACAAGGCGATTTTGCCTCAAGTCAAGGAGTTCCTTAAGTTACGTCAAAAACTTGAGGACGCTGGCATGCCACTTATCGATACTTTTGTCGTAAGGGGTATAGTTTCCATGCTTCCGTCAGGATGGAGCAGTTTTATCTCGGACATGCACATGAAGAAGATGCAAATCAGCCTGGATCAACTACTTCACAACATCAATGTTAGAGATGAGTTGATGGCTAAAAATAAATTGGGCAC
The DNA here is from genome assembly GCA_029216955.1 of Iris pallida. Classification (NCBI taxonomy): domain Eukaryota; kingdom Viridiplantae; phylum Streptophyta; class Magnoliopsida; order Asparagales; family Iridaceae; genus Iris; species Iris pallida. The sequence continues at coordinate 30,452,948 of JANAVB010040619.1, forward strand.
ATTGTCCCAACAGTTGGCAGAGGCCAACTTAGTGCATGCGGGGGACTCCAAGGGGAAGCATAAGGTTTCTCACAACCAGAAGAAGAAGGACTTTAACCATCTGAAGGTGAAGTCGGCTTCGTTCAAGTCAAAGCCAAAGCCCAAGTCAGATGTGACTTGCTTCAATTGTGGAAAGAATGGCCACTTTCGTAGAGACTGCAGATCAAAGTCCAAACAGATAGAGCAAGGTGAGCCTAACAAGTTTGCCATGATTGTGCAGGTTGCCACGACTGGTGTTGACACCGACTTGTGGGTAGACACGGGTGCATCCTGCCATGTTTGCTCTAATAAGGAGTTGTTCACCACATACAAGCCTATATCTGAGAAGGTTATGGTGGTGGACCAGACACAAGCTGGAGTACGGGGGACAGGAATGGTGGTACTAAACTTTACTTTGGGAAAGTTGATGATGCTTTAAGATGTGATGCATGTACCGGTGATAGCCAAGAACCTGGTCTCTGGAAGTCTGCTATGTAACGCAGGCTTGAGGATGTACGTCAATGCTGGGCAGATAGTGATGTCCTATAAAAGAACATACTTCAAAAAAGCTTATTGTATCGAAGGGATGTTCAAACTTCAACTTGTAACTCATGCAAAAATGATTAATACAGTTTTTTCGTCTGGGTACTTATTGTATCGAAGGGATGTTCAAACTTCAACTTGTAACTCCTGCAAAAATGATTAATACAGTTTCTTTTTCTGGGTATTCTCTTGAGTTATGGCACAATAGACTAGGACATGTTCATTGTAAAAGAATAAACAAAATGTCTAGTCTAGGGCTTATCTCCAAATGTGTAGGTAAGGAGGTGGAAAAGTGTGAGGTTTGTGCACATACAAAGATCACTAGAAAATCGTTCAAACGAGTGAATCGAAGTACAGATCTTCTGGAGTTGGTACACTCAAATATTTATGACTTCAGACAGTTCTCCACAAAGGCCAAGATGAAGTATTTTATTACATTCATCGATGACTACTCGAACTTCGCGTTCGTCTATCTGCTCAAGTCTAAATACGAAGCATTCGAGAAGTTTAAGGAGTTCAAGGCTGAGGCTGAACGTTAAACTGGGCAACAACTCAAGAGACTCAAAAGTGATCGAGGCAAAGAGTACAGGTCTATTGAATTCGTATCGTTCTACAAAGAACATGGAATTGTCAATGAGACAACTGCACCATATTCTTCTCAATCAAATAGAGTAGCTGAAAGGAAGAACAGGATGTTGACAGAGATGATAAACTCAATATTGTTAACTACAGGTCTTCCAAACTGCTTTTGGGGAGAAGCTGCGTTAATGGCTACGTTTATTCTGAACAGAGTGTCGTACGCAGGTTCCGAAGTCACTCCTCATGAACTTTGGTTCAAAGTCAGACCCAACTTGAACGTCATTCGAGTGTGGGGGTGCCTGGCATATGTGAAGCTTCCAGACTTGAAGATTCAGAAGCTTGGGACAAGGACTACAAAGACGATCTTCTTGGGGTATGCTGAGAAAAGTGATGCTCGGAGGTTTCTTGATGTTAAAACCAATCAAATCATTGAATCTCGTGACGCCGAATTCTTTAAAAATAAATTTGCAAGGCACAATATTATTGTGGATATTTCGGAGAATAATGTGAACAGGCGGCTATCACTTCCAAAGGAGATGAAGTCCAAGAAAAAAAATTTGTTATACCAGAGACAATTGTTGAACCAGAACTCGCAGAACCCAGATCTAAGAGGGTGAGGAGATAGAAGGACTTCGGAGATGAGTTCGTCACCTATCATGTAGAAGCTGATCCGCTTACTTATATAAGGCTATGAAGACAAGAGACGTTGTCTTCTGAAGGGAGTTATATTAATGACGAGTATGACTCTATAACCTCCAACAACACGTGGGTGTTGATTGATCTGTCTGAAGAAGCTAAACCAATCGAATGCAACTGGATCTTCAAGAAGAAGATGAAGGCCGATGGAACTATTGACAAGTTCAAAGCAAGGCTGGTAGCCAAAGGTTTTTCTCAGAAGCAGGAGGATCGACTACTTCGACATATATGCTCTAGTAGCACGGATGACAACCATCAGGATGTTGATTGCTCTGAGTGCAATTCACAAGCTCGTCATACATCAGATGGATGTGAAGGAAATATTCCTGAATGGAGAGTTGACTAAAGAGATCTACCTACAATAGCCAGAAGGATTCATTGTCAAGGGCCTTGAAGACAAAGTCTGCAGGTTGGTGAGATCTCTATACAGTCTGAAGCAAGCTCCCAAGATGTGGCATGAGAAGTTTGACAAAGTTATTAGATCAAACGACTATATGGTCAGTGAGACGGACAAATGTGTTTACACAAAGTTAGCTGGCGGGAGAGGAGTTATCATTTGTCTATACGTGGACGACATGCTGATCCTGGGTACGGATCTAGCACGTGTCACTGAGACAATAAAGTTCCTCTCGTCTAAGTTCAGTATGAAGGACTTAGGGGAAGCTGATGTTATCCTAGGGATAAAGATCATCCGGACAGACACTGGAGTGGCACTGTCACAGTCTCATTACATTGAGAAGATGCTCACATGCTATGGATATCAGGATCTTCCAGGGATAGATACTCCTTACAGGTGTGACAAGAAGCTGAAGCCAAATCCTAGGGAAAGCGTCAGGCAGCTGGAGTACTCAAGCGTCATCGGGAGTTTGATGTATGCAACTACTGCCACAAGGCCTGACATAGCTTTCGCCGTGGGGATGCTGAGTCGATTCTGGAGCAACCCAGGTGTGGAGCACTAGAAGACCGTGAAGAGAGTTATGAGATATCTCAAGAGGACTCAGAAGCATGCACTGTACTACAGCGGATATCCGACAGTAGTGGAACGCTTCAGTGATGCAAGCTGGTATTCAGAAACATAGAGCGAAAGGTCCACAGGAGGATACATCTTCTCTATGGATGGAGCTGCTATATCGTGGAAGTCAAAGAAACAGACAATGCTCTCTCATTCCTCAATGGAATCTAAGTTCTTTGCACTGGCTGCTGCAGCAGAAGAAGCAGAATAGCTTCGGGAGCTCATGTATGATCTTCTCGTGGTTGGTGCACAGATTTCGGTGGTACCAATATACTACGACAACTAGGCAGCTACAGCGGTGGCATTAAATAATCTCTTCAATGGTAAGAAAAGGACTGTGCGATTGAGATACAGGGCGGTGAATGATCTGATAAAGACTGGAGTCGTTACCGTGATTGATGTTCGGAGTCAGAAAAATCTGGCTGATCCGTTCACCAAAGGTCTCAAGCGCCAACTGGTCGAGGATACAGCAATTATGATGGGCTTGAAGATGATGTGATATTTTGTCTTTGTAATTCTACCATAAAGTTTTATGCCATTAGTTCAAAGAGAAATCTTCTAGGCATCTAACTTTTGGTTCAAAGAAGGACCACTGACGGAGAGAATATCTAGAGCAGTGGATAGTCCTTTGAGACTCTGAGGGATTACAGACCCATAACCACTGTTGTCTACTATCTGTTCTCTTAAAAGAACAAGTCCTATGGGAGGATGGCTTAGACGCCTTAATGAGGTCTCAGGCATTTCGAATATCTGGTGTGCTCTACAAGAAGCACGGTTGCACAACACTACAAAGAAGCGTAAGGTCTCCATGCAATAGTGGGGTGACACCACCACGAGATTTCTCAGTAAGGGTAATGCCTCGACTTTGTGAGCCATGTCACAGCGGCGTAGCACCGCATATAGGCAGGTAGCCTAATGTTGAAGAATGAAGAGTGGTAGGTAGCACTACAAAGAGGCCGATGATCTTATGTTACAGTTGTGTGACACAACCAAGAGGTACCTAGAGTAGGTAAAGCCTCGGCTATGCGAGCCATGTCATAGCGGTGTAACACCGCAAGGAAGCGCAAGGCTTCAAGCTGGGTAGTTCGGCATTACAAAGAGCCTGGAACCTCATGCTACAGTGGCGTGACACCACGATGAGGTATAGCCTCGACTTTAGGCCATATCATAGTGGGGTAGTACCGCAAGGAAGCGTAAGGCTTCATGCCAAAGGACTCTTTCAAAGAACTCATCTAGAATGTATGAAAAGAGATTCAGGCTGTCTCTTGAGGGTAAACTTGTAGACGCCCAAGATACATGTACCGAAACCAGGCATGCATAGGGCCTTTAAGGTGCAACCGGAAGCAAAGCTGATGTCATTATATGAGTGGAAAAATTACAGTCATGGTGAAGAATTCAAGGCTTAGTCCATTCTTGTATCATACTGTTATTTGACCCATACGGGAAGATTCAATTTGTCAGCGACATCACTCCTAATGTATGATGGGTAGTCACTATGAGGAGCGCTTAACCCATATATTGAGATATGTGAGGGATTGTTGGTGTTTTTGCCTTTAGACTAGGAAAGATAGTCCCACATCGGCTATACCAAATGGTGAGTATTTTAATATAATGCATTGCTTGTGTTGAGGTGTGCACATGAGGTGTGGTGGGGCACAAGTGTGTGCCATGTGGGAGTATTTTCCTAGAAGGAAAAATAATTAATTCCAATAAGGATGCAAGTTGATTTTTTTTGTGCGGTCTTGGACTCGGACTCAGACACGGACTCCAGGTTGTCTCGTGCATGCACGGGAGTGTTCGGGGGATAGGCGTGGACTGGCACATTACTATACTGATGTGAGATGATCTAAAATATCAAACTCTACTTTTGAGTATTGGTATTTTAGTCCCACATCGGATAGGACAAAAGGTGAAGTCTCACGCCACTCTATAAATAGAGCCCCTTGGCCTCCTTTGGAAGATGCACCAAGAAGAGAGTTAAGGTAGTCCGTAAAGTTCAGAAAGTCCGTTCAAGTCTCAAATATTGATTTACGAGCGTTCCAGAAATTCTTCGTTAACTTGCTGGTTCTAGAAAGCAGATCGTGGTGGGACGAATCTTGCTTTGAGAAACGGTGACCTTAATCACCCCAGCAAGAACCTTTCCTCTTCTTTTTCTTTTCTTTTCTCTGAGTTGTAACTAAGTTCTGTTCGTCAGCAACTGTGATTGCGAGGAAGAACATGAGATTTATTTTCTGATTATTGTTGCTTTTGTAATCAGATTTATATTATAGTGTTCCTCGTAGATCTCGAGAATAATTAGAAGGAAAATGTTTGTTTGAACCTCTGATCTCGACATCTAGTTCTACCATCTTTGATCAAGCCCCGGGACTAACATATTGTTAAAAACATCACAACTCTAAAATATTTTTTATGTTTTAAATTATAAAATGTGATGAATTTTAGTTAGCGTAAAGCTGAAGATGACAAAAAAAGTGTGATTTTGTTGAATCTTATGGAATGATATCTGAAGTAAAGCATCAACCCTGAGTACCTGTAGAAGAACAACAATGTTGGCCCATTGGTCATGGTCAAACCGAATTTTAATAATTGATCAAAATCTGCCTCGATATAATTGCAAGTCAACTCAGATGTTTACCTACGACGTTTTGGACACGGCTCAACAATGGATATTTACTATGTTCAAGACCGAAGCTGTTTCGAAGCAGTTTGCCTTTCAGAATGTATTTCCTTTTACGCTATGTAAATTTTTCATTTTTTTTAGTCTAGGAATACATTATACACCGAGTCGTACTGGCAAATAGGCTATCCGAAAACGTTTTTCAAAACCATCCTATTCTTTTACAAATGACCTACGTTTTTGAAAAACATTCTTTTTACAAAAAGCTTCTGAAGGATTTTTCAAAAAGCCAAAAATTATTTTCTCCAAAAAAATAAACTGGCAGAACCCCAGAAGAACTCGGCCAGAGTTCGGCCATTTGGAACGTTAGTGAACGTTGAGTTTTTGAACTTGGTCATCCTTCAGTTGCGGTTTGTTACAAAGAGTTCTGTCCGAATTCTGCCCGAATTCTATCAGAGTTCTGCCTTTGGAAAAACTATAAATAGAGAAGTATTTCGATCATTTCAAATCACCAATTCACTTTCAATCTCTTCTCTTCCTGAGCTTACATTCTTCCAAAGAGTTCTTAAAAGCTTTTATTTTCAAATCCCAAGCCAGTTACAATCCTCTAGTCGATTTGCCAGTGCGGTACGGTCTAGAAGTTTCAGAGCGATTGTAATCAGAGGCTTGATAGAAGATTCAACTCTTCACAATTGAAGTTGGTCGAGTTCTTCGTATCAAAGCTCGCGTCTGTAGAAGTTGCAAGGACTTCGTATGAAAACTTGCTGGATTTTCCAATAGTGGATTCAACTGGAAGCTAGAGTTCTTCCGACTGGACTAGTCCTCACAAAAGGAAAACCAGTATAAATCTCGATGTTTGCGTTTGCCTTCTGATCACTTTTAATTTCTGTCATTTACTTTTGTGATTATTATTATATCTGTGATCTAACTGCTAACAAGTTTTTAATTAGCAATATTTCGTTGCCTACTCTATTCACCCCCCCCCCTCTAGAGTATTTTGCTTTACGATTTCATTCCTACAATTGTTATCAGAGCGGGTTATACAGGTAAAGCAAGGTAAAATTGCAGTTATATTCAATTATTATATAGATCACTGCATTACACATGGCAACTGTGAAATTCACAAGTGAATGACAAGCCACAAACAGACCTCCACTGTTTGACGACACAAACTACACTTATTGGAAAACACGTATGAGTTTCTTTCTAAAATTTCTTGATTTTGACTGATGGTCTGTAGTTATTGATGGCTATAAAAAGCCACCTCGTATTAATGTTGATGGTGTTTTAGCTGAAAAACCCTATGACAAATATGCAGAGGAAGACAAGAAAAAGGCCAGTCTTGACGCACATGCTATTAACGCTTTATTTTGTGCATTAGACAGAACTGAATTCAATAGGGTGTCTACTTGCACAACATCAAATGAAGTGTGGAAACTTCTCGAAGTAACCCATGAAAAAACAACACAAGTCAAGGAGTCAAAGATCAACGAACTTACTCCGGAGTATGAGGCGTTCAAAATGAAGCCAAGTGAATCATTCACTCAGATGTTTACAAGATTCTTGGATATTGTAAATCCTCTGTCCTCACTAGGCAAGGATTGCAGTAACCATGAGAAGATTCGCAAACTTCTACGAGCCCTTACAAAGAACGGGATTCCAAAGGCTACATCAATCATTGAAGGGAACGACCTCTCAATAATGTCTCTAAAAACACTGATGGGTAAGCTACTCACTCACGAGTTAGAACTTCAAGACTTTGAAGATGCTATACCAAAGGAGAATTCAGAGAAGACGATCGCTCTCAAGGCTCAACATAGAAGAACCATCGAAGATGATTCCGATGACAGCGACTCCGACTCTGAAGATCAAGCTCTTCTGGTAAGAAAGTTTAAGAAGTTCATGAGATTTAACAGGAGAACAAAAGACAGCAACAACAACAACAACGAGGAAGATCCTATTTGCTACGGATGCAAGAAGAAAGGACACATAAAGAAAGACTGTCCAACAGCATAATCATAAAAAAATAGCAAATATGACAAAGGCTACCTTAAGAAATCGACATCAAAAAAGTACGCCAACACAAGCATATGGCATAAAAGTAAAGCCAGCGACTCAGAAAATAAACAATCAGATGATGCTGCAAATGTGTGCTTGATGGCTTGCGATCAGGTAATCACTAATCCTCTATTTGACCCTTATGATGATTTCACCTTTGAGCAACTAGGAGAGGCTTTCAGTAAACTGTTAGATGATTACAGAAAACTGCGTAGCAAATATGAAACCTCTAAGAAGGTACTCAAAGGTTACAAAGGTGAAATAGGAAGACTTACTGACCTACTAGATCATGATAGAGATAGTGACTCTTCAAATGAGTCTGGTGAGCTTTCTTCTATTAAATTGTTGTTACACGAGACTGTTAAGCTATCCGAAGAAAAAGACTAAACTATTATCCAGTTAAAGGAAGATCTATCTAAGGATAGAAAGAGTCTCCAGTGTGCACAGGTCAGATTAGAATCACTCACATCTGACTATACTAGATTATATGACACTTCCAAAAAGTTGGAAATTAGTTTAGGAAAACGGCCTGAAGTTGCTGCTTCCTATTCTAACACGTGTCAATTACCGAATCATCGGAACACGCCCAACACTGTCAGACCAAACCATACCAAGACTATGCCCAAGAAGACTAATAGGAATGTATTCTTCTATAGTAGAAAACTAAAACCTACCAATCATGCACCTCACACTACTTTCAATACTCAACGTGCTAAATGTTATTATTGTGGCCTCATTGGTCATATATCTTCTGCATGCAAAATCAGAAAGTTAGTAGATTTAAATGTTTATGCATGGATACTGAAAACTAACCAGTCTGGACCCTACAAGAAATGGGTACCAAAAGTTTCATCTGCAAATTATTTTGTAGGTGGGACACCCTTCACATGCTAGGAGCAAATGGATCCTCGACAGCGGTTGCTCACGGCACATGACCGGTGACGCTTCATTATTTGCAACACTGTCGAAGAGGAATAAAGAAGGATACGTCTCCTTCGGTAATAATTTGAGAGGGTACATAATCGGTATCGGTGACATTGGTAAGGCTCCCTATCCAGTGATTAAAGATGTTTGTCTTGTTACCGAGTTAAAACATAATCTTCTTAGCATAATCCATTTAGCTGATCATGGTTATGGTATTAACTTCGTAAAAGATAAATGTACTATTATTGATAGTTCAACTGGTAGTACTATATTTGAAGGTATTAGGGAAGACAAAATATATGTATTCTATTTGTTGGAAGATGCTAACAATACAGGTAGATGTTTGATGGCCAAAAGTATTGAGAGTCAACTATGGCATATGAGACTCGGTCATACAAACATGGATACAATTTCAAGATTATATACGAAGAAGTTGGTACGCGGCTTACCAGATATTTCTTTCAAGAAGGATACGGTATGTAGTGAACGTGAAAAGAACAAAGCTACCAAATCCGTATTCAAATCCAAGAACGTTGTAAGTACCACTAGACCTTTATAATTGTTGCATATGGACTTATTTGGACCCAGCAGAATTGCTAGTCTAGGTGATAAGTTATATGCATTTGTCATTATAGATGATTTTTCTAGATACACATGGATTTATTTTTTTGCACGCAAGAACGATACATTATCAGAATTCGTCACCTTTTGTAAGAAAGTACAGAATAAAAAAGGGTTCATGATTACTCGCATTCGTAGTGATCATGGCGGCAAATTTAAGAATGCAGAATTCAAGCAATTTTGTGACACACACGGTTATCTGCATGAATTCTCTTGCCCTAGGACTCCACAATAAAATGGAGTTGTGCAACGTAAGAACAGAACTCTATCTGAAATGGCTAGAGTTATGTTCAATCAGTTTAGTCTACCTAGATATTTATGGACTGAAGCTGTAAATACAGCATGCTATATTCTCAATAGGGTTCTAATTCGACCTATATCGAAGAAGACTCCCTATGAATTATGGTTTGATAGAACACCAAATGTTTCTTATTTCAAAATCTTTGGTTGTAAATGCTTTATTCTTAATACTAAAGATAATTTGAGTAAATTTGATGAAAAGGCCGATGAAGGTATATTTTTAGGTTATGCAGCAAAGAGTAATGGATATAGAGTCTTCAACAAAAGAACCATGATCATTGAAGAATCTATCAACGTCAAGTTTGATGAGCTAAATCAACACTTAGACGATGATGACAATGAAGACATAATCGCACTAAGTACAGCTACTGTAAAACCTTCACACAAAGATGCAGAACCATCACATCAGGCATCAGATGAACCTCCAAGCAAAGAAGCCGGAACTAGCAATCTTGAGACTACATCAAAAGAGATGAGATTATTGGCTAGTCATCCAAAGGACTTGGTAATTGGTGAGATTACCAAGGGTGTAAGTACTCGTTCCTCTAATAAAGATACAGCTTCTTGTGTTGCTTTTGTCTCGCAGTTTGAACCCAAAAATATTGATGAAACATGTAGTGATAATTTTTCTTAGATGCTATGTAAGAGGAATTAAACCAATTCTAACGGAATCAAGTTTGGGAACTTATTCCCAAGCCTATTGATCATCCGGTCATTGGCATCCGATGGGTATTCCGAAATAAACTGAACGAGAATGGTTTAGTGACTCGTAATAAGGCTCGACTCGTAGCTCAAGAATACAATCAGAAAGAAGGTATCGACCACGATGAGACTTATGCCCCAGTTACGAGATTATAATCCATTCGCATGTTATGTGCATTTGTATGTTTTCATAATTTTAAATTATTTCAAATGGATGTCAAAAGCGTATTTTAAAATAGTTTTATAAAAGAAGAGTTTTATGTAGCTCAACCACCCGGTTTTACTGATTTTAAATTTTCTGAATATGTTTTCAAGTTGAAGAAAGCTTTATACGGTTTGAAACAAGCCCCTCGTGCTTGGTACGATCGTCTAAGCACTTTTTTACTTGATAACGGTTTTTCAAAGGGAAAGGTTGACACTACTTTGTTTATAAAATCTTTGAATAATAATATTCTTTTGATTCAAGTCTATGTAGATGATATTATCTTTGGATCTACTGATGAATCTCTTTGTCAAGAATTTTCAAAGTGTATACAGAATGAGTTTGAGATGAGCATGATGGGAGAGCTGAAATTCTTTCTCGGACTGCAAGTCAAACAAACCAACAATGGGACGTTCATAAATCAAGCAAAATACACAAAGGATCTATTGAAGAAGTTCGACATGGAAACAGCGAAACCACTTAGCACTCCAATGGCGACTTCAACCAAGCTTTTGATGAACAAGGCAAACCTGTCGACATACGTAAGTATCGAGGTATGATCGGTAGCTTACTATATTTAACTGCTAGTCGACCAGACATTATATTCAGTATTTGTTTATGTGCTCGTTTTTAAGCTAATCCTAAGGAATCACATTTGTGCGCAGTTAAGTGTATCTTTCGATACCTTAAAGGCACTTCTTCTGTCGGCTTATGGTATCCCAAAACCACGTCGTTTGACCTAACTGGTTATTCTGATGCTAATTTTGACGGATGCAAAGTAGATAAAAAAAGCACTAGCGGCACATGTCATTTTCTAGAAAAAGCTCTAGTCTTTTGGTTTAGTAAAAAGCAAAATTATGTTGCATTATCAACAACCGAGGCTGAGTATATCGCCGCAGGACGTTGTTGTGCACAAATTTTTTGGATGAAACAAACTTTAGAAGACTATGGATTGCATTTTACACACATACCCATTTTCTGTGACAACACTAGTTCTATTAATTTGACTAAGAGTCCAGTATGTCATTCTCGTACTAAACATATCGAGATTCGACATCACTTTCTTAGAGATCATCAACAAAATGGAGATATAAACCTTGTATACATAGACACACAGAATCAATTAGCTGACATACTCATAAAATCTCTAGCGGAAGATTGTTTCAATTATTTACGTCGAGAATTAGACATTTTAGATGTGAATAATATTAATTAATTTTGTTTTATTAATTAATTTATCGATACTCAAAAACTATTTTCGAGACAAGCCCAAAAAGAGTGTATGTCACCACGATTACGGTCGAAGTGAAGCGGTACTTAAGAGTTCCCCGGTGAACCTCCGTTAGCTGGGACAGTACTCCTACAGCTAATCTGAGGCAAATACTGAGTAAAGAATATTAATTTATAAAACTAATATTAATTATATTATTTTGAGATTTAAAATTACTAAACTTTGAATTAAACATTTGAAACGAATTAATAAAAAAGAATGTGGCCTCATTTGAATTATATATATATATATATATATATAGCCAGGCAACCATTGGCGAATTCGGCCCGAGTTCGGTCCGAATTCGTCAAGAGTTCGGCTGGGTATATATATGTACCAGCACGAACTCGAGGCTTTCTTCTTCTTAATTCTTCTCCACATCCTCATAACAGCAGCAGCGCGCCTTCGAAACCCTAGCTTCTTCTCCATCCTTGTTCTTCCAATCCTTGTGGAGTTTCTCGTCCAAACTTTAGATTCGTACGGAGAACTTCGTCCTCTACAATATATCTAATTCTTGGAAGTTGTAATCCCTTCTCTCCACCACTTTTCAATACTTAGGATTTCTAGAATATTTTGGGAAAGAATGCCTAAGTTCAATCCCTTCAAGAGGAAGAAGACCAATGCCAGTGAAGAGGCATCGTCTTCAGATCCACATACGGATTGCCTCTTTTCTCCGGTCCAATCGGAAGATGGTGCATCGGACGAGTTTTACTTTAAAACTTCCGATCAAGCTTTATTGTGGTACCCCGATTTTATCATGCGTACTATTTGTACCGGATCGCCGATTAAATGGACTATATTTCCGGATCATCGTCCTTACTTTGAGGCATTATGGTTACATCATTTTGTCATCTTACAATTCCCTATTGCCACTAATGCCATTAGATTATTCTATTATAATTTCGTGTTAGACACTTTTACAGCGAGAACACATGTCGGAGGAATTGATATCGAATTCACTGATGAAACGTTAGCAAAAATCCTTGGTATCCCAAACGAAGGCGTCCCGCTCGATGACATCACTGATTTTGATTTCCCCGATGGCATGACACTCGTTAGTTTCAAGAATAAGCTTTGTGCGCCCGCACGCGCTCGTCCTAGAAAGTTCAAGGCTAATAACTTGAACTTGTTTAACTATGAATTACATCGCATCATCTATTCCACCTTACTTCCAAAATCCACTTCTAAAGATGATGTCACTGCACTTAAGCTCTCTATTCTTTATCATATTCTTAAGGGGATTCCTTTTTCTGCCCCTAAGACTATCATCCAGATGATGGGTAGATGTCGCGGGAGAGACCGCAACCTATCTTATACGATGCTTATTCCTCGCATCTTTCAGAGATTTGATATTGACCTCTCTACTTGTGATGTCGACCCCGAGCCCAAGTTTCTCAAACTCTCTCGTCGTAGCATTACCACTGTTCCTCCACCTACTACACCTACTCCTCCTGCACCTACTCCCACAGCACCTGTTCCTTCTCATTCTTATCCTATGACATTTGAGGGTATACATCAGCACTTATCAGATCTGCAGTCTTTTTATGTTGAGATCTCTAGGGAACACGAGTTCCGTGATGTGACTCGGTTCCAGGCGATTGTCAACTCCTTTGCCGATCTGAGGTTTGCACAGACGGGTCATTCTGCTAGCTCTCTACCTCGATACCCTTCTATTTCTGGCTACCGTATTGATGACAAGGCGGTCCACTCTCTGTTCCAGCCAGGGAACGCCTATGATTGGTATCGTACCGCTGATGCCAATCCTCACACTTCTGGCGCTGGTACTTCTAGAGCTGGTCCTTCTGGACATGCTGGAGCTGCAGCTGATGACATTGATGATGAGGATGATGATGATTTTTGAGATGTTAGATATTGAGACTGTTACTTTTGTCTTATGTTTACTTGGAAATGCTCTGACATTCCAAGATTTTATCAGTACTTTTTTAGCTATTATCAGCACTTTTTTTATTATGTGACTATTCATAGACATGGTTTTTGATTATGCCTCAGTTTTGGCATCTTAGTGTATTTTTCAGCACTTTATTTGTTTCAGTATTATTCTCGCACTTTATTAAATACTGCCTGTGACAAATACATGCCTATGTTGTTCTATTGTCTATCTGTTTCTCTTACTATATTTACTGTTTATACCATGTCTATCATGATTATTTATTTCTATTGTGTTTCTTCACTGTTTGTTACTTATGCATTGATTGCGGGGGAGCTTTCCCTTTTGCAATTATTTTGCTAAGTGGCAACGGGGGAGAAATAAGGATCTAACATTTTCGTGAATACATGTTATGAACAATTTCTTTAATTTCTTTTGATTACTATTTTGAATTGATTCCAGCTTAGATGTTATATCGGCAAGGTTTGTCAATTATCAAAATAGGAGAAATTGTTGGCCCATTAGTCATGGTCAAACCGGATTTTAATAATTGATAAAACTCTGTCTCGATATAATTGCAAGTCAACTCAGATGTTTACCTACGACGTTTTGGACACTGCTCAACAATGGATATTTACTATGTTCAAGACCGAAGCTGTTTCGAAGATGTTTGCCTTTCAGAATGTACTTCCTGTTACGCTATGTAATTTTTTCATTTTATTGAGTCTAAGAATATATTGTACACCGAGTCGTACTGGCAAATAGGCTATCCGAAAACATTTTTCAAAACCATCCTATTCTTTTACAAATGACCTACGTTTTTGAAAAATATTCTTTTTACAAAAAGCTTCTGAAAGATTTTTCAAAAAGCCAAAATTTATTTTCTCCAAAAAATGAACTGGCAGAACCCCAGGAGAACTCGGCTAGAGTTCGGCCAGAGTTCGGCCATTTGGAACGTTAGTGAACGTTGAGTTTTTGAACTTGGTCATCCTTCAGTTGCGGTTTGTTACAAAGAGTTCTGTCTGAATTTTGCCCGAATTCTGTCAGAGTTCTGTTTTTGGAAAAACTATAAATAGAGAATTATTTCGATCATTTCAAATCATCAATTCACTTTCAATCTCTTCTCTTCCTGAGCTTACATTCTTCCAAAGAGTTCTTAAAAGCTTTCATTTTCAAATCCCACGCCAGTTACAATCCTCTAATCGATTTGCCAGTGTGGTACGGTCTAGAAGTTTCAGAGCGATTGTAATCAGAGGCTTGATAGAAGATTCAACTCTTCACAATTGAAGTTGGTCGAGTTCTTCGTATCAAAGCTCGCGTCTGTAGAAGTTGCAAGGACTTCGTATGAAAACTTGCGGGATTTTCCAATAGTGGATTCAACTGGAAGCTAGAGTTCTTCCGACTGGACTAGACCTCACAAGAGGAAAACCAGTATAAATCTAGGTGTTTACGTTTGCCTTCTGATCACTTTTAATTTCTGTCATTTACTTTTGTGATTATTATTATATCTGTTATCTAACTGCTAACAAGTTTTTAATTAGCAATATTCCGCTGCCTACTCTATTCACCCCCCCTCTAGAGTATTCTGCTTTACGATTTCGTTCCTACAAACACCAGTTAGATGGAGGAAAATTTGAGATGATGTTCCGGGAAAATAACATAGTTGTTAGTGAGCATAGTGTATACATGAACTTATATACAACAATATAAAAGCACATACCTTAGGGTTTGGGATGATCTCCATTTAAAGTGGATCTACAGCCTTCAAATTCTGTATTACTGGTATATGCAGTTTATGAATGTGTGTACATTATGTCAATATTAGCCACTGATCTTCGTGTTTACCTACAAAATTGCTGGCAATAAAGACTTTAGAGTTCTTTGATTGATTTAAATTCATGTACTTGGATCAAAAAGTAGAATTTACTTGTATCCATATCAGGACCCTTTGATATCAGTTTACATATTTGGATATACCTGAAACGAGAATCCCTTCCCTTTCAATTGAGGTGATAGGTGTCAAAATATAGAGACTGAATGCAAAAACCGAAATAGAGGTACTTTCTAGATAAAGCATGACCACAGGGACGCTCATACGCTCCGCAATGAGGAACCAATATGAGTTATAATGGTATATAACAGTTCAACATATCAGTTCATCCAAGTTCAACAAACGGTACCACATCCTAGTTTAAAACATTAGTTCATATCAGCTTAATAAAACTAGATGCTACTTTTCTAGTTTAATTACATCCACAACAGACTTTTACTAAAAAATTATTCCGTAAAGAATAGTTAGATATCTTGGTTAATTTTGTCACAGTATATGATTCTAGAGTTTCAGTAAACTCTCTACCTTTCTCAAGTTTCTCCCATCTTCATAATTAGGAACACAATCAAGCAACGTTACTGAATACTAACCTTTTTGTTAGAGCCATTCTCACTAAGAGGTGGAGTTTGTGTTACCAGTTAAACCATCGAAGATGTTCCCAGTGGAAAGATCCCTCTTCAGAGATTTTTTACAAGACACTGAATTCCAGATATACGCATTTTTAAATAAGTACAAAGTAGTTATCTATGTTGCACAAGACATAGAAGACTGGCACGGATCCATGCACAATATGGATAGGGATACTATATATGTTACTGTGTTTGTGCAACATTAATGAAACATATACTTCATAATTTCTAGTTCCGAAAGACATGGTCAATATCAAATAAAAGTAGCAAAATTCCTAAGACTAAAATCTAAACAGCACATTTAATGTTGCTTCCCCCATGCAATTGGCAACTGTTGGGTTCCAAATGAATGAGAGCATTTGTATTCGTGTCCATGTGTCCGACTCATATTTATATTCGTGCAACATAGGCTAAACACATAACCCCTATGGTATTAGTGTAAGCATCCAACTTGTGTAGTTGATTTGTTTAAATAAGAAAACAAACTTTATATGCAGCAGTCTATGCCTAACAGTTCGCTAATAGAAGATGTTACATACTAGCATAAAATAATAATGTACTAAATTACATTAATCGAAGATCTTATTATACATATTATCTGAAAGTTTTAATACTAGCCTAAATGGAGAGGGGATGCTGCCCATGTTCCTACACACTAGCCACTGAACTAGCACTAGAAACCCAATAAGCTGCAGTTAAAGAAAATTAGCAATCCCCAAAGCAGAGCTTTTGTAGAATTTAAATATCAATTAAGAAGTTGACAACTCCCATATAAAGACTGGCTTCTCTCTCTCTCAGCCTCTTCACAGTAGCACTCTACTTCCTCAGCATTTAGGAGTAGAAGCATCTGCTTAATTAATATATGTTTGACTATCACACTTAGGAGGTGATTAACCTTGCATTATTAACTTTGCTAGATCCCAATTTGTTCATCTAGGGGTATTCTGATGAGTTAAATGTTAGGTCCGGGGCGTAATTTTTTGATGGAAAACTGAAATTATGCAACACTTCGAGGAAGGTGCAAGACAGAGATCCTTGGAGGATACAGAGAGACAAAAACTAATGTGTTACTTCGAAAAAGACACAGAAGAATTCGTAGTAGCAGCAGCGAAAGTCCACTAACTTTCTGATTAGATCAAAAAAGCACTCGTTCAGAATGAATTGCAAGTGGATAAACAGAAGGATGAAATGGCATATTGGGGTTAATGATCACCGGTGCTCAAAACTTGATTCGTTCCAAATGAACAAGTTCTAGGAACCAACAAGTTCGACGGAGAACTTCGAAACACTCCACTCTTCAGACTCCTTGGACGGCGCGGAACTCTGCTCTCAAAGTGCCTCTCTTCTCTGCTCCGAACTTAGAGAATTTCGTAAAAAAATTTTTGATAGTTGTGTATTGTCTCTGAGAGAGAAAATAGGGACTTTATATAGGTGCGTCCAGTAACTGCTCGGTATACAGAACGTTCAGGACGTGGGAAAAATTGCTCTGAACATTTCATAACCGCTCAAATTGTGCACAGACAAGATTGAGCAAACAGGCGTATAGCGCGCACCATTTAACCACTACTAGAATGAGTCATATTAGCGACGTCCAAAAACATCGCTAATAAGTAAAAATATGTCGCTAAATTAATTTAGCGACGTAATTAGCGACAGAATAAGCAGGTCGTCGAAAAGCTAGTCGCAGATCAAAAGTTCGTCGCCAATCGTCGTTGTTGCGACGAATAGTCTACGACGCTAAAACGTCGCAAACTTAGCGACGTTCGGCGACATTTATAGTACGTTGCTAATTTAGCGACGTATATAGCGATGTCTATTCGTTGCATGTGGTGACATGGCAAGGTTTGCCATGTCAGCATGCTGGGCGACGTTTAGCGATGGCCCATCGCAGTTAGCGACGTCCAGATACATATTTGCGACGTACTTCCGCGTCGCAAATCCATCACAATCCGTCGCTAACATGCTGAAAAATTTTAAAAAAATAAAATACAGTTTTTAAATCCTGTACACTGCACTTTATATACAGTTTAAATAAAAATCCTGCACTTTATATACAGTTTAAACACTAATCCTGCACACTGCACTTTATATTCAAATCCTGCACACTGCACACTACACTTTATATTCAAATCCTGCACACTGTACTTTAAACTTTACACTGCACTTTATATCATCACAAACATCATCACAGACACATCATAGGGCCAATACATACAACTCATAACAAACATCAACAACAGACACACATCCCGCGTCACAAACATAAATATATTCAAATCCTGCATACTACACTTCACAGACACACATCATCATAAACATCCAATAGAGTCAAATAAAAATGGGAGATGATAAAAAGTCTCCTACCAAGTGTATAAACAAAAGTGTACCATTAAACAATTTGCCCATAGGGCCAATACATACAACTCATAAAAAATCAATAAAATCAATGAGGACCCCTGCTGCACATCTGAGATAGCATGTACTCATACTGCTCCTGTGTGAGCTGCACCGTAGGGGCAGTAGGAGGCAGTACAATGTCTACAGTCGGTACCGTCGATGGACCGGAAGGAGGTTTCTGCTCCAGCTCTCACAGTCGCTCAACATGCGCAGCAAGGGTACTCACCATCCTCTGAGTACTCTCCTCAATCGAAGTATGTACATGAGTGAGTGAGGCAGACATGGTCCTCTACGATCCCTCCAGCCTGACCTGTCTACGCTCTGTACGCTGCGTAGACTCGGTGAGCGTGTGTAAGCTGACAGCTGTAGCTTGCTGCAGACTCATAGCTCCTATATACTGCACTCGACCGTATCAAATCATCCGGTGATCATCGGATCGTCGGATCGTCGCTCTGCGGTATGGTGATCAGAAATCTGCTGCTGTAACTCGCGATGTAGCTCGTCAATCTGACGACCAATATCCTGAGCTCGTGATGACGGCTGCGAAGCTGGAGACTGCGTACTGACAGAGGGGGCCCGGGATGACTCTGAAGCCAAATAGGCACCGTAGGATCCCGTACCGTAGTACGTACCCTTCTGAAGACCACGAACGGTGGTCATCCAGAGGTCGTCCGACGATGGAGCTGTAGGAGGCTGGGAGGAAGTACAAGCCCCTCCCTCTGCTGGCGTACTAGCAGTAGCAGCCGCCTCCTCTTGTAGCCGAAGAAACTCGGCCTAGAACAATGTTTGCTAACGTCTAAGTGTTTGCTAAAGTCTATATTGATATCTATTTTCCTGTTTTCTAAATTATAGTAAATTAATATAAAGAATAGTACGTACATATGCCTGTGTCGCCCTCTCGTCAATGAACTTTCCAGCCCTGCGATGGGTGACCAGGAAGACGGTCACCATGTTGGGGTCCTCACCCTTTTTTACCTGTAAAATATATTATCTATTATTAGTATTAAACATTCTATCCAACTATATATAAAATGATGTCCGTCATAGAAAATATACCAGACGATGAAAATGCCCCGTCATAGGAAAGGAGCCACCACACCACTTACTGGCGCTCGACCGCGCCACCTTGGCCTTGTCAGACCGCTCCTGGTACTTGGCCTCGCCGAACCTAGCCTTCATCGCAGTCCACTGCTCTGGCGTGATCCATCCATGGATCAGCTTTTCGGAGCGATCACGAGACTTCTGGTCGTGGATCGCATCACGGATGAGCTTGCCTGCGATGGCAAAAAATTGGGCCTCGATCTTCGCCACCCGGTGTGGTAGATAGAAATATGTCCTCTACAAGAAGTAAAATAGAAAAGTTGTATAATATGCACAAATGATTATTAAAATTTAAAAATAAACAAATTTTTTACCTTGAAGTGGGCCAACCAAAAGGTCTTCCTATCTGCGGGAGTATCTAAGTAGTTAATCCAAGGCCCACCATAGTTATGCCTCAGAAATAACCCCAGCTGTCTCTGTACTACAGGAGGCCGATATCTATACAATAATAAATTTTATGAATATATATGTACATATAATCATTTGAGAAATATATATTAACTAATTAACTTACTTCGTAGGCCCGTTCGTCCAAATCTCCATACGCGTCTCGTCCGGGGGAGCACATGGAGGGTCGCTCTCACCTCCTCCTGGGCAGGATCAGTCTGATCGCCGTCCTCTATATGCTCAGCATCGGCTCTCCCAATGGAGCCGTCAGCAGGAGGAATGCTAGATGTGGGAGGAATGTTGGACGCAGGATCATGAATACTGGACAACGAGAGAGGAGTCACCAACCTGCTGGAACTGCCATGTCCCGGTAATGGACCGAGAACAGAATGGTACACTGGTGTACTCGGAGATGAAAATGAGGGTATGAAATTTGCATCCCCAGCCCATGGCATACGGGACTTCCTAATATAATATCCTCGGAGTTGTCCTCCTGGTCTAGTCATACCTGATAATAACATATGACAATAAAACAAATATATATATTTATATGATAGACATCATAGATTTTTGAAAAATATTGTAGTCACAGATAAAAGTGTCACTAAAGTGTCACAGATTTATATGATAAAAGTTTCACTAAAGTGTCATATATGATGATAAAACAAACGTACAGATTTAATCCTCTTCTGAAAATTCATCTAGGTCGTTTAGCTCATCTTCTTCTTCTTCTTCTTCTTCTTCCTCCTCTACATCTTCACTTTCATTTGTATCTTCCTCTTCAGATAATTCTACTTCTTCTACACAATTAGATGTGTAATGAGGAACTTTCGTCGTGTCCACTTCTATATTATTTGTTACAAGAGGTAGTTCATCCTCTTGATAAGCTATATCGTCAACCTCAAAGGTATTTATAGCTTTGGTCTTGCATACTGCCCACCAGTCCGACCTTGTTGTTCCCCATTTAGGATAACTTGTGAAGTACACGAGCTGAGCCTGACTTGATAGGACAAATGGTTCATAGGCTTGATATCGACGTCGATAGTTTATATCCATAAGACCGTGCTTGTCTACTTTCCAACCTTGACCTTCAATCGGATCGAACCAATCACACCTGAATAACACAATCTTAGCAGGCTCTATTCCATAACTATATGTCAGCTCCACAATCTTCCGTAGGACACCATAAAAATCGTTGCCCATATCAACATCTTTGTAGTTCGAAGATCTGATACACAAACAGCTATTTTTGATGGAATCGAGATCCACAAAGTTGTCTCTGATCAGGCAAGTTGTTGACTTGAACCTAAACCCATTAACGCAGTTGCTTGGCCATATTTTTGCAGCACAAATTGGTCCCTTGGCTAGCGTTCTAATAAACCCATTCTCAAGTCTTGCGTATGGATGATCGACCTAAATACCACAAAAAATAAATTAAGCTCATTCTAAAGTGCATATACAGAAAGGTAATTATAGAGTTCTCAAGTCTTACATATGCACTCAACCATGATAGAAAATAATGTCACATTTCTTGTTATAGTTCTTCTTCTGTTATGTGTGGCCTACCTGACCTCACATCATCATTAAATATGCTGAAAACAACATCGTTCAATTAATGTAATAGTATAATAATCAATA
Organism: Iris pallida; assembly: GCA_029216955.1. NCBI lineage: Eukaryota > Viridiplantae > Streptophyta > Magnoliopsida > Asparagales > Iridaceae > Iris > Iris pallida. Next base: position 30,474,361 of record JANAVB010040619.1, read on the forward strand.
CTATTAAAATAATATAGACGTATTAATTACTTACCCCTCCAGCTTTTGTACTTCATCATCATCGTAGTTGAGTAATACATACACCTGAGCAGCCCTTAACTCATCATCGTTCAGATATCTCTTCTTCATTTTACCCGATGGCTTTCCTGGACATTGAATACCATCAGTATTGTATCATTACATTCATTATCTCCGTCGTCATTTTTGGAAGCTATCGTTCTATTAGTTGCAACATGAGGCTTGAAATACATCGAACAAAAGTTTGTAATCTTCTCGAAAACATAGGCTTCACAAATAGAACCCTCGACCCGTGTCTTATTTTTTACCTTTCTTTTTAGGTGATTCAAATGTCACTTGAACGGATACATCCATCGATATTCGACGGGTCCACCAACACGTGCCTCATAGGATAGATGAATCGGTAAATGCTCTATAGAGTCGAAGAATCCAGGAGGAAACACCCTCTCTAGCTTGTACAGTGTTACCGTAATGTCCTTCTCTTGCTTTTCTAGACGATCAACGAGCAATTTCTTAGAACAAAGATTCCTGAAGAATATGCTACGCTGCGTTAATGGATCCCAAACTGCCTGCGGTAAGAATTCCTAAAATGCAATCGAAATTAACCTCTCCATGAATACGTGACAATCGTGGCTCTTCATACCCGTCAATTTATTTTTCTTCGGATCGACACATCTTCTCATATTTGACACATATCCGTCTAGAAATTTTAGGCCCTGGATCCACCGACAAAGTCTCACTTTATCCTCCTTGTCCAGTGAGAAAATTGACTTCGGCAGGAACTGTTTTCCATTCTCCTCTATCAAATACAATGCAGGGTGTTTGTATATTTCTTCTAAGTCCAACCTGGCCTTAGGATTGTCTTTCGTTTTTTCCTTTACGTCCATCACAGTATTAATTATGTTATCAAACACATTCTTCTCAATATGCATAACATCAAGATTATGTCTGATCAGATTGGTACTCCAATATGGCAGATCCCAGAATACGCTCCTCTTTGTCCAGTTATGATCTCTACCAAATCCATCGCACTTGTACCTAGTTGTAGGATCTTCAATAGCACTTAGAAAATCTCTAACCTCCTTCCATATCGTGGCTCCGTACCACCTTTGCGGTGGATCACCCTTCTCTACAACGTCGGTATGGAATGCATTCTTGTTCCTTCTGAACGGAAGATCTTTTGGCAAAAATTGTCGATGACAATAAAAAAGTACGGTTTTCCTCCGTATTTCAAACGGAAAGCCTTAGTACGGTCCATGCAATACGGACATAAGAGACGGCCATGAGTGCTCCATCCAGATAACATTCCATAGGCCGAAAAGTCGTTGATGGTCCACATAAGGGTTGCCTTCATCTAAAAATTCTGCTTCCTGGAAACATTGTACGTGTTAGCGCCTACTTCCCATAACTGATTCAACTCATCTCTCAAAGGCTGTAAGTACACATCAATGTTCCTCTTGGGATTGTTCGGACAAGGAATTATAACGGTTAGAAACATATACTGAGTCTTCATGCCCATCCAAGGCGGTGGGTTATACGGAGTAACAATCACAGGCCAGCACGAATACTGGGATCCCGAAAGACCAAAAGGAGTAAAACCGTCAGAAGATAGCCCCAACCTGACATTACGCGGATCTGAAGCAAAATCAGGATACACTCGATCAAAGTGCTTTCACGCTTTTTCATCGGATGGGTGATCCAATACTCCTTTAATATGTTCTCACATGTGCCAACTCATATTTTTGGTCGTCTCTTTCACCATAAATAATCTTTGCAACCGCGACGTTAAAGGCAAGTAGTGCTTTGAATCGGTCGGTCTTCTTGTACCGGTAGACCTTCTTGAACTAGTTGGCTTATAGCGATCAGCACCACAAAATCTGCACACATCTGTGTCCTTGTCGTCTTTGTAGTACAGCATGCACCCATTGCGACAAGAATCGATTTTCTCGTATCCCATCCAGAGCGATCTCACCATCCTTTTAGACGGATAGAAGTCTTTAGGTAACTTAGCACTCGCCGGCAAGATCTCTATAATCAACTCCAACACTCGGTTGTAGCATTCTTGCGACATGTTAAAATTTGACTTAATGCTCAACAGTCTTGTAACCACCTCCAACGGTGAATGATCCTCACAACCAGGATACAATGGAGTCCTTGCATTCTCCAGCAACTCCATGAACTTTGTAGCATCGACATTCGGTGCCTCTTTAGCTGCGTCATGAATGAAACTATGTCCCACAGCATCGAAAACCATGTTCACGCACCCGTCGTCATATGTATGATTATCTGAAACAAAATTAGGTCTCGTATGCATATACGGCTCAAAATAAGGCTCCGGCTCTGATGCTAAAGACACAAGTTCTCCGTGTGTGGTCCACTGATAGTAATTAGCGTGAAACCCCTCGAGTACAAATGATATGTCACTTCCACTTCTGGATAATATTTCACGTTATGACATTTCACACATGGACACTTAATTTTGGTGTCGTCCATGTACTGAGGGAAGGCCTTAGCAAACTGCAGGAACTGCTCTACTCCCGCTATGTATTCATCCCGCACACCACACATATCATCAGGACGACGATTGAACATCCATGAACGATTCTGCAAGTAGTAATTCATATCCATTTGGAAATAATTCTACAAAGATGGACACACATGTTCAACGCAGTAACTAGTCAAACTGGGTGAAGTTGAGTTGACTAAGTCAATATCTTGGACAAACTAGTCAAACTGGATAAAGTTGACTAAGTCTAGGCAATTATCCTTCACTAGACATAGACCTGGAACAAACATCGATATTTGCAGTATCCGAACATCCTAGTGTATATTATAATAGAGAGACATGGTAATCGTGTGTAGGGGTGCAACTCGGACGGGTTGGGTCGGGCTTAAGGTCAACCCGAGCCCAACCAGATGAATCATAAGCCTAATCCGAGCCCAAGCCCAGCCCGACCTCGGGTTCAACATATGAAGCCCAAGACCAAGCCCGGAGGATCGAGTTGAATTCGGGTTGGGTCGGGTCCATCGGGTAATGTTGACCAACTGTTAACTTTCAGTCAACTGGTCAACTCTGGTTCGGTTTCGGGTTAATTCAAGTCACTTTTAGACTAAGTTTGACTTTCGGTTGACTTTCGTTGACTTTTGGTCAAAACGGTCAACCGAGGTCAAAACTAGTCTAAGAGCACTAATCCTAACCATTACCAACCAAGACAATCAATTTCTAACCATATCCTAACACCTTAGACTCATACCGTAGCTTCTAGGCAATAACCTTAACTTACCCTATTACCTTACCCTTTCATAGCTAGGGTAAATCTTAATTATCTTGTGATACCATCTTGGTATCATAAGATACCTCAACCTGTCACGCTCACTCTAGCCCACATCTAACTCTAATACAAAACTTCTAATATAAAATCTTACTAACATATCTTCCACAATTTCGTCACTCTCTAACACAAACCACATCCTATTACCAAACATTTCCTTAACATATTATCTAACCACTAATATACTCTTCTAACTAAACGCTCAACTCACTAACAACACAATACACAACATGAAGGGGGTTAAGTGACTGTTTTTGATAAAAAAAAATGAATGGATGAATGAGTGGTAAATGGGTGAATGGATGAATGACTGGTGAATGGGTGAATGGATGAATGAATGGTGAATGGGTGAATGAATGAATAAATGAATGGTGAATGGGTGAATAAATAAATGAATGGTGAATGGGTGAATGAAAAATGAAAGGACTGCTATATGTGATATATGAATGAATGGATGAATGGTGAATGGGTGGCCGAATGAATGATATTGCTGCTGCTTGCTGCTGCATATGCTGCTACATATGCTGCTGCTGCTTATGCTGCCTAGCTGCTGCTGCATATACTGGCCTAGCTGCTGCTACATATGCTGGTCTCAATCCCCCCTTCAACCACCATGAACACCACCACAAACCACCACTACAACACCACAACTACAACCACAACCTACCACAACAACTCCCTCCATTCTCACTCAAACTCACACACAACCAATAAACATATATATACATATATCAAGACACCTATATATATACACTCTCAAATATAAAGAGACACACACACAATATTTCGGGTTCGTCGGGTAACCCGACACATGAACTCGAGCCCAACCCGATTGTTGATCAGGTTCAAATATTTTAACCCAAATCCGAGCCCGAACCCGAGTATCTTCAACCCTAACCCAACCCATTAACGAGTTTATCCAATTGGGTTCGAGTTTAGCCCGCCCAAGTTGCACCCCTAACCGTGTGTCCGTGTGTGTCTGTGTGTGTGTGTTTGCGTCCGTGTGTGTCTCTGTGTGTGTGTGTGTGTGTGTGTGTGTGTCCGTGTGTGTGTGTGTCCGTGTGTGTGTGTGTCCGTGGGAGAGGAGGAGGAGGAGAAGAGAGAGGAGTTAGGTTAGGGTTTACCTGAGGAAGAGGAGGAGGAGCTCAGATTGGGGGAGGACGAGCATGAGGAGGAGGAGCTATAGGAGGAGGAGCTTGACGGGGGGTAGAGGTCGCCGGGGAGGAGGGAGTCGCCGGGGGCGAAGGGGTCGCCGGGGGGGAGGGAGTAGCCGGGGGTCGAGGGGGAAAAATAAAATTCTAAAATTTTCGAGTGAGGGAAAAAAATGAAGCAGTGTGCCCTAAGTAAAAAAGTTAGCGACGTCAAGAGGCGACGTCGCTAAATATCACAAATATTTTAATATATGGCGACATATTTAATAATATGTCGCGAAACGTCGCTATTCAGCGACGTATTTTATCTCATGTCGTTGAACGTCTCTATTCAGCGACGTTTTGCGATGTCTATAGAAAGGAGTCGCTATATTCGATATTTAGCGACGTTATTTTATTCCGTCGCTAAATTACATTGCTATTAGAGCATATTTTAGTAGTGAACACATAGCACGCACGAACAGCGCACAGCGCGTGCAATTGCACACCACTGCGCCAACTGTGCACACGCGTACTATGCACCAACTGAGCGTCATCTGGCAGCGCCATCAGGCCGCACCAACAGGCCGCTCCAACTGGCAGTGCCAACTTGCGCACCACTGGGCTGCGCCACTGGGCAGCGCCAAATGGTCACAGTATCTGGCCGCACGATCGGGCCACACGAACGGGTGCGCGATCGGCTGCACAGAGGCTCGCGCAACGAGCGCAACTTAAGCGCAATATGCGTCTAGTGACGATGTTGACGTGCTAAGTGCAAAGTGCGCCAACATAATGACACATTATGCCTCATGATCCCATGAGCCCGAGTCCGAGTCGCTAGCTCCAATAGAAATTAATCCCCAAGAGCAAAAAGCATAAATGTTTTACTATGTAGTCTTAACCTTACCTCCTAGTAAAATCACCCACATGGTTCCCTCCTTAGGGTCACCACCCCATGTGCACATCTCAATAACATACCAAGTATATATTAAGATACAACTCATGGTGCTTTTCTAATGTGGGACTAAATAACACTAGGCATGTGTTGAGAGCAAGCTCTCTCTACATGTTCAAGGAAAAGCTCTAACAATCCTCCACATATCTCGATATATGGGTTTGAGTGTTCCCCACAGTAACTTTTCATCATGCATTAGGAGAGATGTCACTGACGACTTGAATCTTCCCGTATGGGTCAAACAACAGACTATAACACAAGAATGGACTAAGCCTTGAATTTTGTACTATAGCTGCAATTCTTTCCACTCACATAATATAGTTACAAGTGCTTCTGGCTGCACATTAAAGGTCCTGTGCCAGCCTAGTTTCAGTGTATAATTTTGAGCATCTACAAGTTTACCCTCAAGAGACGGCCTGATATCTTTGTCCATACACTATAGGTGAGTTCTTTATTAAAGAGACATGGCATGAAGCCTTGCGCTTCCTTTGCGGTGCTACGTCGCTATAACATAGCCTAAAGTCGAGGCATTACCCCCATCCAGGAACCTCATCGTAGTGTCATACTACTGTAGCATGAGGTCACAAGCCTCTTTGTAGTGCCAAACTACCCAGTATGAAGCCTTAGGCTTCCCTGCGGTATTATGCCGCAACGACATGGCTTGCAAGGTCGGGACTTTACCCCTATCTGGGTACCTCATTGTGATATCGTGCCACTGTAACATGAGGACATCCTCCCATTTGTAGTATTGTCTACAACTCTTTAATTTCATCATGCAGCATTAGGCTACATGTCTATTTCTGGTGCTACGCTGCTTTGGCTTAGCTAGCAAAGCCGAGGCATTATCCCTACCTGGAAACCTCATGGTGGAGTCACCCCACTGTAGCATGGAGTTTCACTCCTTGTAGTGCTGCTCCATTATGCTTCCTGTAAAGCACACCAGGCATTCACTCTGCCTGAGAACTCATTAAGACGTTTAAGCCATCCTCTTCATAGGATTTGTTTGCCACCGAAAACATATAGTAGACAATAGTGGTTGTAGGTCCGTAACATTTCCATGCCACAAAGGACATGTACCCACTGTTCCTGATATCTTCCCAGTTAGTGGTCCTCCCTTGAACTAAAAGCTAGATGCCTAGTAGATTTCTCTTTGAACTAATAGCATAAGACTTTATTGCAGGATTGCAATAACATAATATCAGAATGCCTTCAAGTCTATTTTACAAGCTGTATCACCGATCAGCTGGCACTTGAGGCCCTTGGTGAACAGATCCGCTAGGTTTTTCTAACTTCGAACATCAATCACGACAACGACACCTCTCTTGATGAGATCATGTACTGTCCTGTGCTTTAATCGTACAGTCCTCTTCATCCTGTTGAAGAGGTCATTTGATGCCACCGCAACAGTCGCCTAGTTGTCGCAGTATATCGGTTTGCCGGTATTTGTGCCCCAACCACTGGAAGATCATACATGAGCTCCCGAAGACATTCTGTATCCTCCGTTGCGGTATCAAGTACAAGAACTTAGATTCTATGGAGGAACGAGAGAGCATAGTCTGCTTCTTTGACTTCCACGATATAGCAGCTCTATCCATTGTGAAAATGAATTCACTTGCGGACCTTTTGCTCTCCAACTCTGAGTATCAGCTGACATCACTGAAGCCTTCTACTACCAGTAGATCTCTACGGTAGTGTGTTGCATATGGCTGAGTCTTCTTGAGATATCTTATTACCCTTTTTACAGCTTTCCACTGCTCAATGCCTAGGTTGCTCGTGAAACGACTCAGCATTGCCACAACGAAAGCTATGTCAGGTCTTATGACAGCAGTATCATACATCCACTACCAAAATAAGTCATATTGGTGACGAATTTAGCGACGCCAGTTACATACGTCGGTAATTTTTGTGTGTTTAGCGACATTTTGTAAAGATGTCGTTGAACGTCACTATCAGCGACGTTTAGCAACCGTTAGAGACACACATTATGGTTTGGAGAGCTGATGTCGCGATCTAGTCGCAGAACGTCGTTGTTTTGTTTAACTCAGCGACGTTTTACGACTCCATATTAGGTACGTTTTCAGTTTTTTATTGAACAACGACGTTTAGCGACGTCAGGACGTCGCTAAAATGTTTCATATAGGGTTTCAGCCGATCGATTTTTCATTTTCTCTCACCCAAAATTTTTAATCTCCCGCTCCTAAATTTCTCTCCTCATTTCCCTCTCCTCTCCAGCGACCCCCTCCCTCCGGCGACCCCTCCCTCCGGCTACCCCCTCTCCTCGGTAACCCCCTCCCTCTGGAGACCCCCTCTCCCCGAGGGCCTCCTATTACAGCGGCCGCCTCTTACTCTGTGCGCCGTCGACATCCTCCCCGTCCCCTCTTCCAAATGACCCCGACCCCTCTCCCCGAGGTATAACCCTAACGCTATCTTCCTTTTCCAGACACGACACACACACACACACACATGCTGACATGATACACACAAACACACACACCCATGCTGACACGACACACACGCACACACTGACATGACACACGCACTCACGACACACACACACACTGACACAGACACACTTTGACACACACATGACACAGACATACAGACACACACACACACGCTGACACGACACAACCCTATCTCCCTTTATATATATATATATATATATATATATATATAATTATATATGTATAGATTTTTTATAATATATTATAGTATATATATATATATATATTATAATATATAATTGAACAACGACGTTTAGCAACGTCAGGACGTCGCTAAAATGTTTCATACAGGGTTTCAGCCGATCGATTTTTCATTTCTCTCACCCAAAAATTTTTAATCTCCCGCTCCTAAATTTCTCTCCCCATTTCCCTCTCCTCTCCGACGACCCCTCCCTCCGGCGACACCTCCCTCCGGCTACCCCCTCTCCTCGGTGACCCCCTCTCTCTAGAGACCCCCTCTCCCCGAGGGCCCCCTCTTACAGCGGCCGCCTCTTACTCTGTGCGCCGTCGAATCCTCCTCGCCGCGACATCCTCCCGTCCTCTCTTCCCGACGACCCTGACCGACAAGGGAGGTATAACCCAACGCTATCTTCCTTTTCCAGACACGACACACCACACACACAGACACACACACACAAGCTGACACGATACACACAGACACACACACCCATGTTGACACGACACACACGCACACACTGACATGACACACGCACACACACACACCACACACTGACACAGACACTTTGACACACACACGACACAGCAGACACACACACACACACGCTGACATAGAGAGAGAGAGAGAGAGAGGGAGAGGAGG
>JANAVB010040619.1:30515767-30520767 GCA_029216955.1 Iris pallida
CCGTCCCTCAAGGTGTAGGTGAAGGATATTTTGAGAAAGAAGAAGTAGAAAAAAAGAAACAAGAAGAAGAAGATGGAGACGTCTATGAAGATTCATCTTTTGAGTTTTGAATGTCTCTTATTTCAATGTGGAAGTAATATTGACTTGTAATATTGTTCTGAATATTTGTTGGTCATGGCGGACAAACTAAATTTTGGTTTGAAATATTGTAGACTAAACTTTTCGCTTGTACTCAGTGCATAGTTCGTAATTTGTTTTGAAAATGTAATATGGTCTTGAATTTAGAGTAGGTCGATATTTATTGGATTATTGTGATTATGATATGGTTCTATGTTGAATACTAACGTGGATTGGACAGATTACTGTAACGTGAATTATGCAGTTTATTGGACTTGGAATGAAGTATACTTAATTTGATTATGATTTTGGTTGAGCGTTTATTTGGTTGGCAGTTGGCCTTGATAGATGATATTGATATTTTGGTGTATTCCTTGATTTGCAGATGCCCATCACAGATTTCGTGAGTCCTGGGTGCATTGCTAGGGTTTACAGGTGGCCTCATTACGGATGCATTCCTGGGATCACTGAAACTTTATTTGATTGTAATGTGTTTTGCTTTCTGTAAAAATCATTACATCGATGCCATCAGTATGAATTCGATGCCAGGCATGTTCATCCCTTGTATGCTGAAGCAAAATTGTAATCATGCATGTTCATTCCTTGTTATTGCGGAAACATAATTGTAATCCTGCATGTTCATCCTTTGTTATTGCCATCAGTACATCGATGCCATCAGTATGAAGTCGATGCCAGTGTAAGGCATAATGTAATGTAAGAAAAATTCTCTTGATAGTAGGTTAATTATATTCAAACATTCGCAAGAAATTTTGTTCAGCCATACAGTGGAAGCCTGATAAAATGATTTCGGATTATCTTGAAAATGATTTAATATAAAATGAATGTACTATGGTAATGATATTAAAATACTGTAAATATTTGGTGAAAAAAATATGAGATACTTGAACATTTCCAGTCCTAAATGTACCATACTTTGTTAAAAGCACAGAGAGTGTCCGTTCTCCGTTTTCAAAGAACGGAGAATGGCCATTCTCCATGTTAAAGTAACGGAGAATGGCCATTCTCCTTGAGCATGGCCATTCTCCGTGTTAAAAACAAAGAGAACAGCCATTCTCCGTCCATTCGCCGTGTAGAAAGCAAAGAGAATGGCCATTCTCCGTCCATTCGCCGTATTAAAAGCAAAGAGAATGGTCATTCCCCGTCCATTCGCCGTGTTAAAAGCAAAGAGAATGGCCATTCTCCGTGTTAAAAGCAAAGAGAATGGCCGTTCACCGTCCAAATAAAATATTCTCTTCAAAAATATTATCATTAGAAAAGTAAAAAAATTCGTCCGATCAATACAGATTTTTTTAAAAATATGTGACAAGATGATCCGCCCGACCTCAGAAGCAGGTTTTCCTCAGTTCACAACCACCACCCGCGACATGTAGCTTTATTAACAAAATATTAAATTATTAGATGAAAAATAAGATTTCTGACAATGGCATGGACAGTAAAATTAGAGCGGCGCCGCTAATACTTCTTGTTCGAGGAGGTTTCGACTATGTCCGACGCAAAGCGAACCGAATCTTCACGGCGCAGCTGGTACTCCTCGTTGTTCTAGGAGGGCTCGACGACGTTCGACGTGATCCGGACCGATTCTTATTTCCATCTTCATCTCTGTTTCTCTTTCCACCACAACCACCAACACCACCACCACGACGGCCTGTAACCAAAAAAATATAATACGAAATATTAAATTGGATGGACTTTTGAGAGAGTAAATATGAATTAATTTAGGGTGTTCATTGAAAAAATTAAAGTGAAGAATGACCTGCTAAAGCAAGTTACCAACAGGTCAAAAGTCTAAATCAGCATTAAATGATGTTTCTACACTATTATTCAATCCGAACCATTGGATCAACATCCAACGGTCCAGATTTCGGATGTATCGATACATCCATTTCCAGCGGATGTATTGTAGAACGACCCATATATATATATATATATATATATATATATATATATATATATATATCTATATATATATATATATATATATATATATATATATATATACCGCGCCCGGGCCAACACCGCCTCGAGCGGCGGGACGCCCTTGTGCCCTGCGTTGCTCGAACAGCGAGCTAGCCTCGGGCTACGTGCTCTTCGGGCCACGTGCCTGTTACGCCCCAGAACCAGAATACTGGAGAGCGGGGGACCGACACAGCCAGCTACGTACATTAAAGTGAATCTCACATCGCAATATGGTCACCGCTGTCTAGATGCATAAGGGTTTATTACAAGCCATCAGTCTCTTAAGGTCAATAACAAGCCTAGTGTCTCAATCTCAAGTAACAAGTAGATATAACAAGATGGTAGATCATCAGACATACAAAGTAAGGCGTCCCATACATTACATATTCAGATGATCATGAAGCTAGTCATACAAAATACGAAGACTAGCAAGAGTTTAAGTCATACATGATCAACCCTAGGATTTGTCAATCATGCTACAGCCCGTAGGCAGACAGTAAGTAAAGTTGCAAACGAGCTAACACTTGCTCGGCGGCTAAACGCCTCAAAAGAATATTTTTTACAAGGGATTGGGAGAGCAAAATAAAAACCCACTCGTTGTCGGGATTCCTTCTAGTGTTCACCATCTGGCAGGAAGGTCGGGAGATCCTCGGTAGCTGCTCCGAAATCTGGCCATACAAAACCAGCTGGGTCAGACCCAGAAAGAGCAAGTGCCACAAAGGAGGCTTCACTTAAGAACTAAAACCAGCATGTCAGCACATAAATCCTAGGTGAAATAACATAAGGCATGAGTTAAAGAAAACAGGATGATAAACGATAAGATAACTAGAGGACTATTCCGGTACCCATGTTACAACCCGTAAACCAAACAAGGACCGGGGTTGTAACCCTTCACCTGAACAGAACTTAGCCTCGAACCAATTATCGATAACGTAAAGCATAAACAAGCATGTCCGGAGATATCCATGTACCGGATCTGGGCAAGACTAGACAAGATAGGACTCCATCCATCATTCACGGCCAAGCAAAGAGTACGGCTTGATACTTAACTAACTAGGGTTATCACAAGCTTAGTTACTAGCAAGATGCAATGAGGTACGCCTACGGCCACAAGCCCTGCAGACTATCCAGGTTATCCAGACGCAAGGTTCAAGCTGAGAGTTATCATGCCTTGTTAGGTGACTTGGATGCAACACATGACAGTGTGCATAGTAATCGTTTCATGTAGTGCCCCACATAGCAGTGAGCTGGAAATGTACCCTACTCGTCGGTAGGCTACAAGTCCATCAAGGAAGGCGCCCAGATAACGGGATTGCTTATAGCCGGAATACCTCTCTATATGCTCTACTCGATCAATCTAGTCATTAACCTAGTCAGATTCGGTATGAATCCCTGACCGTGTAACCAGGGATACATGTCCTAGACATGATGCGAGACAAGACCGGTTGCTTATACAAGCATATTCAATACAATCACCCACGGTGTCAAGAATTCACTTAACATGTCAGGTTAGCTGTCGCAACAGCGTATCACGGTTATCATGTCGGGTTGCTTATCAAGATTACTTATCAAGGCAAGGGTGCGTCACAACGGACCACCATCAAGAATTATCATGTTAAATTACTTGTCAAGAGTGCACTACGGCGGGTCACTAATCATGCAAGGCAAGTAGGGTCAGGTCCAGTTGTGCCTAAACATCAGGCTGTGCTTAAGTCAGGCTATGCTCAAGTCAACATACGCTCAGGTCAGCATACGCTCAGTCAGCATACGCTCAGGCAGCATACGCTCAGGCAGCATACGCTCAGGCAGCATACGCTCAGTCAGTATACGCTCAGTCATACGCTTCCAAAAGGTAGCGTATGAGGTCCATACGACTCCTTGTCACCCAAGTCAGCGTATGCAAGACATACGCTTCCAAAAGGTAGCGTATGAGGTAGACTACGCTGCGCTAAAGAGCGCGCGCAGCTCAGTGGCGCAAGCTAAAAAGCTCGCGCACTGCTCACTGTCTTCTCCAAAACAGCAAGAACTCCATGGTTTGAACCTAAAACTTCAAAAGTCCATAACTTGGTCAAAACAAGTCCAAATCCAACTTTTTAAAGATCAAAATTGGGTAGAATAAAATTCTCTACAATATGGAACCATCAAAACTTGAAAACAAAGAAGTTTGATAGATCAAAACCACCAAAATCCGAAAATAATTAATTTCTAGATCTACAAAAATTAAAGCCTCAAAATGGAAAATGACAAGTTCTAATGTGTCTTAGAAACATGAGGAGAAGCTAATAGAACAATAAAAATGGGCTCTCTTGTAGAAGCAAGTTGCACTTGCCTATGGGTGTGGAGAGTTGGGTGGAGGAAGAAGAAGAAGAAGAAATTAAAGGAGGAAGTAATGAAGAGAGAGAGTGTTGGTAGAGTTTTTAATGAGGGTGGGTTATGGTGTGTTGAGGGTGGAGCATAGGCTAAGGTGTTCCAATACACATTAAACCAAACCAAACCAACCCAAACCAATTAAAACCGAGCCATCCCAAAATAAACCAAGTTAAACTATTACATGCTATGATGAACCTAATCAAGATTAAACTGAAATTAGCTAGCCAGGCAGGAAAATAAAATACATGTCAGGATTCCGTATACGTATACTGGAAATACGTAGAACGAAAAACGGGGGTGACAGTGCCTCGGTGCACGTGTTGTCTCGAGCAGTGCGTTGCTCGGTCCGCGTGCACCTTGTTCTGCGTATGTCTCGATTTGTGTGCGCCTTTTTGGTTTTCGTGCACCCTCGATTCATGTGCTGCCTTGGGCAGCAAGACGCCTCGAGCCTCGCGCTGCCTTGGGCACCGTGCCCCATTGGTTTGCATGTTGCCTTGTTTATGTGTCTCGGCCTTTATGCCTATCTCGATTTTCGT